>OZ025293.1:12273234-13473234 GCA_964019185.1 Maratus speculifer | reverse complement strand
TTAGCTTTTGGACTTTGGAGTACGATGTACACTTGGAGCGTTTCAGAAAAAAAAACATAAAATGTACTCAATAACGCTATCTTATTATTAATTCTGAAACAGAATAATAACATTCTGAAAGAGTCGAATGCATTCTGAAATGTTTCGCAACATTACACCATAGTAAGTACGGTAGGGCTGGACGATATCAAAATTTAATATTGCAATATTTCATCAAATTAATATTAATCTTGCTATCTTAATATATAGAAAAAAGGGGAAGACATTTGCTATTTTCGAACGACAAATGATCTTGTGTATAAATGTATAAAAAAAGTAAGCACAAAACATAGTAGAAAGCAATGAATCAAACATTTAATATCTATTTGCTCATGCAACAACATTTTTTCTGTTTACTTTTTAAAACATAATATAGAAAGAATGAACCAACTATTCAAAATCTATTTGCATATCCACCAGGGCTGTCCAATCAGGCGGCCGCGGAACACCAGAAAAATGTTACAGGTTGGACAGCCTTGATCTACACTAGTGCTCGCGATGGGATACGTATAGCAGCTGTACGTTTAAACGATATACGTATATTCGTATAATACGTTTTTCTGCTATACGGATACCTTAAAAAATACGTTTAAACGTGTCTGGATACGTATAAGGGCGTATCGCTAAAACGTATATTTAAGAATACGTATATTTAATGTATACGTATATTCCACGTATCGTATCTAATTTAAATATTGGACTTCATCAGTCTTATGTCATTTAATGGAGAATAATTTGGAAATAGGTGGCGTTACGACAGGAATCCGCATAGTATGTCTTGTATATACGAGATAGAGCAATGAAAAGCGTATATTTTTTAAAACAGTTTGCAAAAATTTTACAAAATATCAGACTTCTGATTGGCCAATCTCGTTTCACTAACAGTGAAATATCTATTTTTCAAAATAGAGAGTTATTATCGTGAATTGCAAAAGTATTTTGCAACACTGTACTTGTATTTAGATTGTATATTAGAATTGTATTGTTATTGAGATTTTTTTGTTCATCTCATGGTAATGAGATCAGATACCCCGTTATTTTACATTTTGTGTAGGTAATGTATACAAATTGTATCCATTGTAAATAACCAGCAAAATTAAACACTTTTTGAGCAAATAATGAGAGCATAAATGTTTCAGATTTATTGTGAATTCTTGTTAATTTTAGTTTTTTCTTTTTAATTTTTTAAAAATTCTTTATTCACTTATTGTTTTACACTCAAGATTGCACCCTAGCGTAAATGCTATTTTTTCCATAGAGCTAATATTTTCTAACTCTGTTAATGTATAATGAAATTTCATTTTTTTAATCTTGACTTTCGTAATATTTTTTATACAAAACGAGATGGAACCCGTCGAAAGACGACGTTAAAAATAAGTTTTAAAAGGACTCCATCAATTCATTCTTGGTTTCAATTTCATTTCTCTGATACTTATCAATTATTTTAAGCTAATTAACTTTTATGTAAAAATGGAGAAAACATTTTTCTATAATGTTAGGACAATTTGCAGATGAAACAGAAATTTAATGCTTTCGATTGATTATCTCTTTGCATAGTTTCCTCGTTGACATTTCAAAATCGGGATGACTGACAAGGAAGGTCTCCAGACTTCGCATACCTATACGTGCGCGATTTTTCGGAAAAAAATTCTAATTAAACTACTCATGTGTGTAATAAAGTATCAGTGAAAATGAGTGGCGGAATTGAAGTAGAAAACATGTAAAAAATCATAAATAAAATACTGTCGAATATTTGGCTTAAAAAGACGAAAGTATCATACGATATGGCGAGCAGAACTTTTCCACGCCAAAAGCAAACAATTTTAATGCAACTGAAAATTTTTGGATTTTTAGATTCCGTGTAAATGTTATTTAATGAATTTAAACATAAACATTTAGTTTAATATATTATATACATATATACAGATTAAATTGCATATATATCTATATATATATATATATATATATACACAATTTTATTAAAACCATTCAATTAATTTTTAAAAAATGAAAAAACAAATAAACAGTTTTTTACAGACCAATGCGCAAAATGCTACAAAAAGAAATGTAAAAAATGTATATAACAAAACCATTTTGGGGATATGGAATTTCTTTTGGTTTTGTTATATATATATATATATATATATATATATATATATATATATATTATTGGTTGCTGTAGTACTTTCATTTACCTCTGGAAAAATATTTTTAAATATTAAAAATTCTTATTCAATAAAATTATTTTCATACATTTAAGCGTGTTCAAAAATAAAAGCCAGATGTTTCCATAGCAACAAAATCGAATTGACAATGCTCAACTGGACTTTGAACTTGAAACAATTTTAATTAATTTCAATTTCAATTTCGTTTTAAATCTCAAATTTTGATGGTTAAATTTGAATACAAATACATATCAATATCAATATAACTAAATTATACTTAAAGGAAACTAAAGCTGACAAAACCAAAGATATTTAATTTATCTAAACATGTTGAACATGAAACTCTTTTCCTTTAAAATGCATTTGACATTAAAAAAATATTTGAAATTGCTTTTCATTGCCAACCTATGATAAATTGCCAAATACAGGGTAAGGAGGTTCCGCAGAAATTTTTTTATAAACGTATATATCCTCATGAGAAAAACATTCTGTATTTTTTTCAGATTTTTCGGAGTATGCCCGTATGAACCTTCCTTGTGAGTAATTTCTACAAACGGGGAGAATCCCTTGTCCTTTCTCATGCTCAATTAGAAGCACTTATCAAACCCCTTTTCATACTTAAAAACATATTAACATTTCTTGTTGCTCACCAGAGCATTTTTTAATACTTGTCTATTAAATTTTTTGATAAAGACTGAAGGTTTTTTTTATATCTTGAAAAGCAAAATATTCGCTGCTGTCAAAATTTTATTCTTGTATTAGAATAATTAAGAAAGTTATTGCATTGCCATGTACAATGCACTGCATGTCTGCATTGCATGTCTGCAAAATAAACCAAAGAGCTGAACGAAAAAAATTACAGTGCGTTCACAATTTTATTCAAAGAACTGAAATTAAATGTTTTACGTTGAAAACGAATAACCATGTTTATCACGTGATTTAGTTAATTTGAATAAATTATGTTACATACATAAAAAATTATATTTATTTAAACTTAATGGTAACGAATTAAAATGAAACTACAACAGCAACCATACGAAACAATATTCAACTAGAACTTTAAGACACAAATTCGATTTTCTCAGCGATCGTCAAACATACAAAGATGAAAAGAAATATTTCAAGTTTGACCAAAAGGGTTAAAATAAACCAAAAATGGAGTTAATCCATCCACAGGATCGTTAGCTATCTCTTGTTGAATTTTAAGTCTTCATTTTTTCGTAAAAAATTAAATAAAAAACTATAGTAAACTAAGATAATTTTTAAATGCTACCATTTTATTTATCTCACCGAGTTCTATCTTTTGAAAAAAAAAAATCACTGTCGTCCGTCAACTGATTCGTCAGAAATTTCAAAAAGACGTTTGCATTTTCCATTTCTTAAACATGTTATACCAAACGCTACCGCGTTTGTTATGATATATTTTGAATTTAGAAAACAATATTCTTAACTACAATAAAAGTATGATTACAAAACTTTCTAGAAGTCGAACTGATCAATGTTACTATAAAATATAAAGTAAATTTAAGTCTGTTTTGTGGCACCATGTAAAAATATTATTCCGCTCGAAGTATAATCAAACTAGCCATAAATCAAACTAGTCAGATGTGGAAATTTCAAAACTTTTTTCGATCTCATGTATGTTAGTACTTCAAAATTAGCTATCATAGTGCTAAAATTAAAAGACAATCTATGCCCACCATAAAAATTCAAATGGTATGAAATTCAATGCATTAATTCTAGAAATAAAATTATTGCAAATATCGGTAAAAATGCAGAATAATAGTGTCATCTATTGTGTGATTTATACAAAAACATAATCAGCAATAATATTTACTATTCTGAAGCTAAATCTTAAATTTGATTTTAAAAAATCGTGCATTAGTTTTTGCAATAGAACTATTGTGCGAATCAGGAAAAATTCAGGATAGCAGCTCCCCTATTCGATGATTCTCACCAAAACATACATAAGATCACTTCTTATCAAGCGTTAACTGAATCTATAGTTTGATGAAAATCCGTGCATTAATTCTTGAGATAGAGCTATTGCAGAAATCGTAAAACAAGACAGCAAAGTAGAGCCATCTGTTGAACGATTTACTCACAAAACTAATCAGCACCAATTTCTTTCAGGGACTACCTGAATATATAGGGGAGACTGGTACATGTGAACAGTTCACACAAACATAGCTTTTTCGCATAACTGGGTTAATTTCTATAAGCAAAACTACTCAATATAGTAAACAGAACTTTTTTTACGCATAGTATTTTTTAAAATTATTTTTTATAGTTCTTCTTAGTTTTTTTAATAGTTTTATGAATGCAAAAAAAATTCATATGCGCCCCAACGAAGGAGCAGTTGTAAACACATAAGAAAAATATGTGAACACAAGGAAAATTTTTTTGACATGTTTTATTATTATCTTTTTCATATGTTACCTTAATCATTAGTTGACTATCACTATAGTTGTACTATCTGTTGTACTATCGATAGTTGTACTATCTATCAAATTCACCATAAAGAAAAATATATGTATATTTATTTAGTTTATGAGTGATATGTTTAAGCAAAATATTATAAAATAAAAATAAGTAGATTTTTTTTTTTTGGGGGGGGGGGCTTAGATAATTGATAAAATATTGTTGCAATATAACAAAAAAATTGAAGAAGTAAACTTGAGAAAATAATTAAAGAATTTAAATTTTGCTTACGGCTTTTTGTTTGAGGGAGATTTTAGGGAGGGGGCATTTGGATAATATTTATAGGAAATCTACCAAAAGGCGAAAGAGTCTCATTCCTATATTTGCCTTATTTGCCTGTAAATTAAGGATAAAAAATGTTTTACATTATAAGCTTCCTCCAAATTTAATTTCTTTTGCTTTTAAAAGAAAAGGGGGGGGGAGTCAATAATGGAGATTTTACGGTAGTTATAAGTTTAAAAATTTTATTTTCTTAAAATATATATCTATTTTCAAAGCACCAAATAAAATAGCTGTTTTAGAAATGGAATAAACTAATACTACAAGTTTGCAACAAATGAAATAGAAAAATCTGCAAAGTTGTTAAACGTAATTTTTTTTGCATTAACGATGCATAAAAAAATAGTATTGAAAACTGTTAAATAAAATAACGCATAGCATTTATTGCAATTTAGAAACCATTAAATTTATTTAAATTACAATTGAACGTAAACGAATTTGTTGCTTTTTATGTATTTGCTGAGAGTTGTGTTTGTAGAAGTTTCTATACAAAATCAACTTTATATGACAGAAATGTCTTTTATTTCTATAAAATTTTAGATAATGGAGATGGCATTATTTTCACTGAAAGGAACAGAATTACTGAATGATTATTGGAGAATTTAATGACGTATTCAGATCTGCCCTAACTAGACTCTTCATAAGTGCCCCACATTCCCACAAGAGTTAAAATGACAAATCATTAACTTTTCTCCATTTTAGAAATAAAAATTATCATAAATTTTTATTAGTATCCATAGTATATGTTAAAAAAAAAGAATAAATAAATAAAATTGTTCTCTTATCAAGTTGGAGATTTTACTTTTGAGTTCAGTAAACAGTATTTTGGTTCCTGGGGACAAACAAAATGTCGAAGATCTTCAAAAAAATTTTCCATATGTCGATAGGTGCTACACTCTAAAAAATAAATGTGTAAATTTACGCTCAAAAATGTGTAAATCGATGATACAAAAACGACATGCCTATACGTGTAAATTGGTGTGTAAATTGCACCAAATGTGTAAATTTCAAAATACACATTTCAATGTGTAATTTGATGATAAGTCCAAATGTGTAAAAATTATCTGATAACACCTAAAATGCACGCTTGAATGAGTAAATTGCAGGGAAATACACATATGTCTGTGTACTATTCTTACACATATATGTGTGTAATATTCAGTTTTTGCACATATTTTTATGTAATACTTTTACACTTATGTCTGTGTAATATTCAGTTTTGCACATATTTCTGTGTATTAGGGAAATACACATAATGTTGTGTATCATGCAAAATACACAGATTTGTGTGCAATATTCTGTTCTTACACATATGTCTGCGTAACATGCAAAATACAGAATTTTGTGCAATATTTAAAATACACAGATTTTTGTGCACATAGTTTTATCCTATACTTTGGAGTGTAAAATGTGAATTCAGTGTTTTCAGTATCGAAAAAAAGAAAGAAAGAAAGAAAGAAAAATGCATGAAGGACAAACACGTATGTTTGGTGTGTTCTTTCCTTTTAACAGATTTGTAGTCTAAGTAGTCGAAAACAAGATCAAAAATCACTGTACGCTCTTGAAGTTTTTGAATGCAATACGCTTATAAAAAGTCTTCAATTTAAAAATCACAAACGAAAAACCATGAATTGAAATCTATGAAAAGCTGTCTTTTGTCATCGGTAGAAAATGAAATAAGAAATGTATAGCATGTAAAATAATGAAAACTCGAAGTTTTATAGTAAAATATATTATAAAAACGCTGAAACAGATAGTATTTAAATTGAATAATTATTTTAAATGTTATCTAATGTTGAAATTGCAAATATTTACTCTAATGTTAGAGTAAGTGGTTTTAAAAATGAAATAAATGATTTAAAAAAAAACACACACACACACACACACAAAAAAAAAAAAAAAAAAAAAAAAAATATTTTTTCCACATTTGTAATAAGCAGAAAATAACACACTTCTCACACACTTCTCATCCATATTGTTAATTTTCAAGTATTAAACTGTAAAATAAATGAATTTACCTTTAAAAAAAATGTCTTTTGAGCTATCTCCAGCCGTTTTAATTTTACAAAATTCATTTTAGCAATAACGATCTGGAATTGCTCAAGTGATCAAAAAAACTTTGACATGGATGTATCGTCGTATGTTGAGAATTCTCAGAAGATGCGTGGCAAAAATGCTATGCTGGACGACAGCAGTAATAAATAAGACCACCGATTAATGCTCGTTGTATAGATCATTTTGTCTTTAGTGTATATCACAGTTATGCGATAGATTTGACTGCATCAAAATTCATACTTAAAAACAAATTTTTAGTTATTAAAAAATAATTTTTAAAAATTCATTGTCAAAATTACATTTTTATTTATATATACATTTAAAAATAATAACTCGTGCTATCTATGGTTATTATTTTTTAAAACAAAGGTCATTTTCAGGTCTAATATGAAAGTTTTTGTACGATTTTCCAAGGATCTATGTTTCTAGGGCTGCTACCAGCCCTCTATCACTCTGCTAGTCACAAAATCATAACTTGAAAATTCTGAAAATAATTGAATAAGTTGAAAATCCGTTATTCTCAAAATGAAGCAAAAACAAGAGGGGTTGTATCCATATATTCATTGATTAGTGTCAATATAGAATACACAATACGGGATGTTACGACTACTTTTGGATAAAATCCCTCATTTTTTTGCTTCATTTTGGAAACAACGGATTTTGTCCTTTTTCTATAGACGATTACTTTCAGAATTTTCAAGCTATAATTTTGAGACTTTTACAAAAGTTGCTCTATACATTTAGCTAACATAATATGCAAATGAAATTTTGATATCTTTGACGCATGCGCAGTAAAAAATTATTTAGTAAACCTACTCATTTTTCATACAATTTTTATTATTTTTTAATTCTAATTACAGGGTACTGTGTGCAATGTTGTTTGTCATATTTTCTGAAAAAAATATTATTTTATATTAAGAACTTTGAAAATTATAAGGGAAAAACATAGAAAAATTTGGGGCCATTTTTATAAAAACCTTAATTACTCTGCGAGTATGCATGCTATTTGCATAAAAATTAACACAGTGTATTAAAATAAGGCATTCAATCATAATCTAGAGTTTGAGCGCTTTTGCTACATTAGTTTTGACAGGGTTATTCAAAAGATATTCATTCTTTTTCAATTTGTTGACGGTCCCCTATGGAGTTTCGGTAAAAAATCTTCACGGAGATGTATGACGTATACTATTATATTTATACACTAAGAGTTTCGAGATGATTCCTAATGTATTTTTCTAGATATTTAGTAAAATGTCTAAAATCGCAAGTGTCCCATAATCAATGGCAATATAGTGTATATATATATATGTTGTATGTGTCACATATACCATATGTTACGTTGATATGTTTCAAATATTCCTTACCGTAAAATGCATGCACGTAAATTTTAAATCGAAGGATTATTTTATTTGCCATTTAAGAGGACAGTTTACCATTTCAACAACTTTATTTATTTAAAAAATATATAGTTTAATGGTGAACTCACTGCATTTCACTGTTCAGCTAACAATAAATTTAAAAAACAAAATTATTTTTACTGCATATTTAATTAAATGTTTTAAAATGTTTGAATTTTTAAAAATTTCTACTACTTTTTAAAATATTGATATTTTTGCCCCTTTTTATTTTTGAGATTTTCAAGTGCATATTACAAAAACTTTATATGTATTTTTAGATACATCTAATATTAGATTTAATATTTATATTAATATTAGATTTAATAATAATTGTTTACTGATATATATTATTTAAGACGATAAAATTTAACACATCTTCATATAATTTTATTTATTAAAAAATAACAAAAAACTTGAAGTCTAATTCCATGCGCTAATTTATCACATGTATTATAAAGAACATGTTCAAAAAATTTAAATCTCTACCTCAGATACAAAAAAAAAAAAAAAAAAAAAAAAAAGAGAGAGAGAGAGAGCAAAAGAAAGAAGGTCTAACCATTTCTAGAACAGGAAAGTGAAGGAAATATGAACTTTGAGAAAAAACCATTTAAATTTTTTTATTTGTGTGGATAATAGCGCTGAGTGTATTTATAAAATTTACAATATCTCCCTCTCACTATTTTAAGCATGTAAAAAGTAATATCATAAAAATATCTTGACTAAAAGTTTTCTTTTTTATATTTGCAATAAACAGAAAATTATACGCATTCTTATAATTCTGTCAATTTTCAAATAAAAAATTGCAAAGAATATGAATTTACCTTTATAAAGAAATTATTTTTAAACACCACCAGCCTATTTAATTTTATGAAATTTGTGAAGTTGGCTTTAGCAATAGCAATATCAAACTATTAAAATGATAAATAAAATTTTGGTTTAAAAGATTAATCGTCATAAATGCTATATGGTGAGAATTCTGTGAACTGTTTACATTAACTGCTTATTGGAAGTAGCCTTAAATAAAATCGTCTTTTTAAACAAATTTAATTAGTAACTTTGACTTCTGGGTATGTTGCTGATATGCAACACAGTTGCTTGTATGACGGTGTGTCTATAAATTCTTATTTGATATAAAATCATTTTTTACACATGCTAATTTTTTGTCAGTAATTTAAATATTATTAAATGTTTGATTACAACACTTTTCCAAATATTTTTAAAAACTAAAGTTTAAGGAAGGAAATTTTAATCCAATAGTTTTTTAAAGAAAAATATTTATTAAAACATAATTAAAATGAATGATTTTAATCATTTGATTACAGTCGTTGGACATAATTTCAACAAAATAAATATTTAATTTATTAAAACTTATTTAATTCATAAAAGTAATTTAATGACTGTTATTCCTTTTATAAGATGTATATGTGAAATTAACTAAATCGTTATAAAAAAAACGGCAAAATTCATACCTGTTTTCTATTAACATAGTCCTTTATGTATTCTATTTCAAATATCCAAATAGAGAAAGGTTTCTTTTGAAGACCATTATATCCGAATTCAGTACAGTAACATTAGCGTGCTCATGTAACAACGTTAAAGCCCATGTACCTTCTTCGGACAGAAAATCTTTGTAAAATATTAATAAGCAGTATTCCTATATATCTTTTTTTGTAAAGTTTTAAAATACATGCCAACTATACACGTTCATAAATCAAACAAAGCACACAGCCACTAATGTCCGGTTAGCAATTCGGAAGGAACTGAGAAGAATAAATACACTGTGTTTATCTCTCTGCATTCTCCTGCAGACGATATTTTTTGCTGATGTTTCTGTTCTACGTTCTTCGATTTGACAGTTAAATAAATAATATTTTTATATTTGAGCATCTGTAATTTGAATTTCCTGTTTGAAGATTTTTTTCTTTTTACTCATTTTACCTTTGTTTTAAATCAGTTACAAAATAATTTATGTAATGATTAATATATTTCTCCTCATTATGATATATTTTTAAAATTCATATTTTTGTCAAAATGTGACTTCACAACATATTGGTCTATTTGTGATACATTTGATGTGATGCAACTTGCAGTAATGGCATAAACATTTAAAAATATATCTAAAAAGTTTCTTTTTTACACTGAATAACATGTTTTGTAAAGTTCTTGCATTTTTTTTTTTTTTTTTTATGTTTCTAAGCGATTTACATTTGAGTCATAATGTGACGCTACTACAGAGGTCACAGATATGATATGACCACCGCGGCTGGCAGTGACATCATAAAGACTTTTGAATCTCTTTTAGAAGACAAATTTTAATTTTGGTTTTGAGAACTGTTTATGCGCTTGCAATTTATTTGAAATGCGGAGGGGGAGGGGGAATCAGCTCTGGAGGAAAAAGCATGTTAAAAGAAAAAAGAAATTGCCCAGTTAAACTGATAGCATTGAGCTATAGGCTATTCGCAGTAATTATATATTACAGCCTTATTTTTTTCAAAGAATAATGCTCCGCGAAAAACAAAATTAAGGCAGGAATTAGTTTCCCCTTTCCCCGTTTATATTTAACCACCGAACTCCTAAAACCCAAACAGGGATACGCCGTATCAGAATGAACTTGCATCCAAAATTTGAAGAAAATCGGATAAGTCTGTACAAAAACTCATTTATCTAACTTCAGCGGGAGAGCGTTCTCTACTTTATAATTTACTATTAAAATCCAAGATTATTCAGGCATTTGCCTTATTAAAAGAGCCCACATTTAAAATTGAAGCAAATCGGAGAATTCTGCATAAAAACGCATTTATCTAATTTATAGAAGATAATCCTCCGTTCTTTCCTTTATACTTATCAAAAGAGCTCCTAAACTTAATCAGGGGAGCAACTTATCAAAATGAACCAATATTCAAAATTTGAAGCAAATCGGTTAATTCTGCATGAAAAACCCATTTACCTAAATTAAGGGAAGTAGTTACCCGTTCCCAGCTTCATACTTAACCAGTGAATCCACAAAACAAATGAGGTAAGTGCTTATCAGAATGAACTTATATAAAAAAAATTGAAGTAAATTCGTAAATTCTGCATCAAAAACCCACTTACTTAAATTATAAGGAGTAATCCCCTCCCACCATTATATTTAAATAATGAATCCCCACAGCAAAACAGGCAAGCGCCTTATAAGAAAAATTTGGATAAAGAACTTGAAGCAAATCGGTAAATTATGCATGAAAAAACCATTTAACTAAATTGTGGGGCGTAGCCTCCCGTTCCCTCCTTTATACTAAACCAATGAATCCCCAAAACAAATCAGGTAAGCACCTTATGTGAATAAATGTGAATAAATTCATCTATGAAAAAAAAAGCAAATCGGTAAATTTTGCACGAAAAAAACATTCACTTACATTAAGATGGGTAACAACTCCTCATTCCCCCCTATTATACTTAACCAATAAACATACAAATTAATCATGGAGGCGTTTTATCAGAATAATCTTATTTCTAAAATATGTATGAAATCTGATAATTCTGCATGAAAAACCCATTTGCCTAAATTAAGTGGGGGGGGGGGGGTCTAATCCCTGTTCCCCATTTATACTTAACCAATGAACTCCCAAAACTAATCAGGGAAGCGCCTTACGAATAAACCTGTATAAAAAAAATTTCAGGCAATTTCAATATTTTTACCTGGAGTTATCGCGCTACGTACTTACATACGTACATGCATACATACATACTGAACATGCAAGCACATTAGCTCTCAGGCTTTGTTAAACTGTGAGCTAAACATTAATTGTTTCAGTTTTTAACTACTGTTAAAGTACTAAACTTATACAGTTAATAACTGAAATTAAATACGCACCTTAAAATGTATTAATTTTTTTTTTTTTTTTTTTTGCTTATATATTTGTATTTAAATATGCACATTTAGACATTGTCTTTTAAGATTTAAACATTTATAATTATATTTAATGCTTCAATTCCAGTAAATGCAGGTATTTTTCTATATTTACACACTTAAATGTGTTTATCAACCGATAACAACTTGCAAACTCAATGTCATAAATTAAATGCACATAAAAACAGGTAACGTTTTGTACAAAATGTGTATTTTTTGTGACAATTGGGTGATTTTTGAAATTTACACACTTCTTCGTGCATACATAACTATGCTTAAATTCTAATAACACTCCAATTCGTGTAAAATCAGACCTTTTTCTGTATTTACACACTTGTGCGCGTTTATCAAGCGATAACAAATTACACACTTGCTTTCATCAGCTAAATACACGTAAAAATATGTAAATTTTTCATTCAAAGTGTGTAAATTTGATAAAAGTGTGTAATTTTAAAATATTACACATATATGTGTGTAAAATTAGCTAATTTACACATTTATTTTTTAGAGTGTACCATCTTTGGTAATTTTTTTAAATAAATAAACATATAATAACTAGTGAAAAATGGCAATGTTCTCATATGCCCCATTTTTACATGTGCCCCAGTCTCCCCCATATATGTTTCTTAATTCTGTGTATTAGGTCTTGAGATAGAGCGCCCACAAAATTCATGTCACATACCGACAGACAAAGTCACAAACTCACAAACTCACAGGCAGATATTTTGTGAAAACATGTTATTCGGACTCTCTTACCCTTGGAACTTGTAAACCCGTCGAAAGTTTTCCCGAATCCAATACTTTCTTCTTCTAAAGATACAAGAAAATATAAAAAACTAAGTACTGCGCCACAGATTTTCCAAAGATTAGTTTGATTCTACCCAGAACTAATGTAAGACAATTTAATAATAAATAACTTAGTTTTTTGGGGAAAAAACAAAATCTAAACTGAAAAAGCAGTCAGATTTTTTTAAGTACCTGCATAACAAGTAGTAGTTAAGTAAACGCATCGTGGTTCTTTGAACAAAGAATCGCGATGGGGATACTCTACCGGATATTTCTCAATGTCTCTAATCCGCAGAAAAAACATTGAAAAATCAAATTTCATATACTGAACGAAAAACGTTTAAACGTTTATACGTTTAACCGCTTGGATAAGATCCGTATATACGATGTACCGTATATGCTGTTTTGTGTAATACGTATAACCGCCGATGTCGTATTATACGTATAGCAAATCTGTATTTCGTATAATACGTACTATACGTATACTCGTATAAACGAATAATCGGGAGCTCTAATCTACATCATTACTTTAATAAATCTTTGCCTTTAACCATTTCCGGCACCCTGTGCCCAGTGCGAGATACCTAACTTTAATTCCAAACTTTCAAACGGCACCAGTAATATTGTAATAACATTTTGCTTTTACAATGAAAGCATAAAGTAGGGAATTCTTAATTACTAAGAAAGTCGTTTGTAAATTCCGGTGGCAGTCGATAATTTCTCATTTTACTAACAAGGAGAGGATACGAGGCTTGTGTCAGCGAATCCAGCGAGCCTTTGGGTATTGATAGAGTATAATTAGTATATAAAGATATCACAAGGATAAACTGCAATATTCAGGGGAGGCTTAAAAAACGACCCCCAAAGTTCACCCATTAGTGACGTAAAATATATAATTAAACAAATTGAACTCTAAACCGAGGACTGGATTGTACAGTTGGCAAGACGCCAGACATTTACGATTCTCGCTTTTTAGGTAGATTTCGTATGAAATACTACCTATTGCAATCACACCAGTTTATATATATACATATCTATCTATATATCTCAATTTTTTATGGACACGATAACTTCTATAATTCTTCACCAATCTCCACAAAACTCGTACATAAAATCAAAGGGGATAAAATCTCGGCTAAGTTCGTTAATGGGCAAAATCGGACCAAGGGGGTCGGAATAGGGGCCGTTTTTGTGAAAACCGAAAAAAACGCCATAACTTCTTAAGTAAAGTAGATATTGAATCGGTTTAAAGTTTATATTACTTCTTAAAAATGGGCCAAAAGTTTGTGCATGACAGATTTTTGATAAATTTAGAAGTGGGCTCAAGGGGCGAAAAAAACAGGGGTTTTGAGAGAAAAAAATTCACAACTTCGTCAATTTTCAATATATCAAGTCCAACAAATTTTTTTGTAAATGTTCTTACAATTATCTAAAACTTTTGTATTTACAAGTTTTTGATAGGACCAACTTTTACCGATGAAAAAAATTAAAAACGAAAAGAAAAAGGGCGGTGAAAAAAGAGAAAAATCCATAACTCCGCCAATTTTTAAGATATCAAATCTAATTAAATTTATTTTACATCTTCTCAAAAATATCTACAACTTTTATATTGACAAGTTTTTCATAGGACCAATTCGTATAGCAAAAAGAAATTAAACAAAAATAGGAGTTGGAGAAAAAACCTCAAATCCAAACTGCTTATATTCTGACTCATTTTTGATTTTAAATGCATCCAAATGGTAGATCCTCTTATTTAGAAACTGTATAAAGTGAAGCATTGGTCAATTTTCTGATAAAGACAGAATATATTTCAAAAAAGGCTACCAAAAAGGGTATTTTGAACAGAATTTCCCAAAGTCATCGGGACTGAAAATTTAAGGAAGTATTCAAATAAGAAAATGCGTTTTTTTCTGACTCGGTTTTAAATCCATTTTTGTTCTCAAACGCATCCAATTTACAGATCCTCTTATTTAGGAACTATATAATGTGATGCATTGGTCAGTTTTTTGATAAAGACGGAATATATTTCAAAAAAGGCTACCAAAAAGGGTATTTTTAACAGAATTTTCCGAAATCATCGTGACTGAAAATTTAAGGAAGTGTTCAAATAAGAAATTGTGTTTTTTTCTGACTCGTTTTTAAATCCATTTTTGTTCTCAAACGCATCCAATTTACAGATCCTCTTATTTAGGAACTATATAATGTGATGCATTGATCGGTTTTTTGATAAAGACAGAATATATTTCGAAAAAGGCTACCAAAAAGGGTATTTTGAACAGAATTTCCCGAAGTCTTCGTGATTTGAAAATTTAAGGAAGTTTTCACATAGCAAATTGCTTTTTTTATGACTCGTTTTAAAATCCATTTTCGCTCTGAAAAGCATCCAATTTACAGATCCTCTTATTTAGGAACTATATACTGTGACGCATTGGCCAGTTTTTTGATAAAGATAGAATATATTTTTAAAAATGCTGTCAAAGTGAGTATTTTGCACAAAATTTTCCGAAGCAATCATGATTAAAGAATTAAGTTATGTATTCAAACAACAAATCGGTCATTTTATGACTCATTTTTAAATTCAAATTTTTTCTCAAATGCATTCAATTGACAGTTTTTTGTTATTTAGGAACTGTATAATGTACTGTTTTGGTCGATTTTTTAATAAATTCAGAATTTATTTCAAAATATGTTGTCAAAATGGGCATTTGAGCTGAATTTTTCTTAAGATGATTCTGATAAAACCAGTTTTTGCAGAAAAATGAAATTAAAAAATTTTCATAAATGACCAAATGAAGTTATTAAACTGGGTTTATCTCTAATCATATATTTTTTGTTGTTGAAATGAGCACTCTTCGAAATCAACCTCCGCCTATAGGCCCAGCCGACAGGGATTTTTTCTCTCTGCGGGTTCAAACCCGTCCAGGTAATTAGGTAGATTTCATATGAAATACTACCTATTGCATTCTCTCCCATGTTGGAATTTCTGAAAAATTTTTGCAGATCCACACCGATCATGACTCCTAGACCTCAAAACTACCATCAGTAAAAAAGTTTATATATGTATATATCTATCTCTCTCTCTCTCTATCTATCTATATATATATTTCACTTTCTTCTAGACACGATAACTTCCATAATTATGTTCAGAATTTCTTCAAATTTTTACATAAAATCAAGGGGCATAAAATCTCGGTCGAGTTCGTTAATGGGAAAAATCGGACCAAGGGGGTGGAAATAGGGAGGAGTTTTGTGAAAACCGAAAAAACGCGATAACTTCCTAATTAAAATAGATATCGAATCCGTTTAAAGTTTATATTACTTCTAAAAAATGGGCTAAAAGTTTATGCTTGGCAGATTTTTGATAAAGTTAAAAAATGGGCTCAAGGTGCGAAAAAACAGGGTTTTTGGGAGAAAAAAATTCATAACTTCGTCAATTCTCAAGATATAAAATCCAACTAAATTTTTTAGAAATGTACTCAACATTATCTAAAACTTTTGTATTTACAAGTTTTTGATAGGACTAATTTTTACCGATGAAAAAAATTAAAAACGAAAAGAAAAAGGAGGAGGAAAAAGAAAATAATCCATAACTTACTCAATTTTTAAGCAATCAAATTTAATTATATTTATGTTACATCTTCTCGATAATATCTACAACTTTTATACTAACAAGTTTTTCATAGGACCAATTCTTATATAAAAATTAATTAAACAAAAATAGGAGTTTGAGAAATAACCTCAAATCCAAACTGCTTATATTCTGACTCATTTTTAAACTCATTTTTGATTTTAAACGCATCCAAATGGCAGATCTTCTTATTTAGGAACTATATAATGTGATATATTGACCAGTGTTTTGATAAAGGTAGAATATATTTCAAAAAAGGCTGCCAAAAAGGGCATTTTGAACAGAATTTCCCTAAGTAATAGTGATTGAAAAATTGAGGAAGTATAACAAATTGCGTTTTTTCTGAGTCATTTTTAAATCCAATTTTGTTCTCAAACGCATCCAATTTACAGGTCCTCTTGTATAGGAACTATATAATGTGACGAATTGGCCAGTTTTTTGATAAAGGCAGAATATATTTCAAAAAAGGCTACCAAAATGGGCACTTCGCAAAAAATTTCCCAAATCCATCATGATTAAAGAATTGAGGATGTATTCAAATAACAAATTGTTTATTTTATGACTCATTTTTAAATTCAATTTTGCTCTCAAACGCATTCAATTGACAGTTTTTTATTATTTAGGAACTATATAATGTGAGAATTCGTCGATTTTTTGATAAAGGCTAAATATATATTTTTAAAAAGCAGTCAAAGTAGGCATTTCGCATAAAATTTCCCAAAGCGATCATGATTTAAGATTTGAGGATGTATTAAAATAACAAATTGGTCATTTTATGACTGATTTTTAAATTCAATTTTGCTTTCAAACGCATTCCATTGATTGTTATTTGTTATTTAGGAACTGTGTAATATGCCGTATTGGTCAGTTTTTTGATAAAGGTTAAATTTATATACATTTAAAGCTTTCAAAGTGAGCACTTCGCACAAAATTTCCCAAAGCGATCATGATTTAATAATTGAGGATGTATTCAAATAACAAATTGGTTACTTTATGACTCATTTTTAAATTCAATTTTGCTCTCAAAAGCATTCAATTGACAGTTTTTTGTTATTTAGGAACTATATAATTTGCGTATTGGTCAATCTTTTAATTATAAAGTCAGAATATATTTCAAAGTATGTTGTCAAAATGGGCATTTGAGCCGAATTTCGCTTAAGATGATTTTGATAAAAACCAGTTCTTACATAAAAATAAATTAAATATTTTTCAAAAGCGGCCAAACAAAATTGTTAAACTGGGTTTATCTCTAATCATATTTTATTTTTTGTTTTTAAAATGAGCACTCTTCGAAATCTACCTCCGCCTATAGACCAAACCGACAGGGATTTTTTTATTTCTTTTCACAGACAAAATAAGGATTAGTTATTTTCGATCTACAATATCTGATCATTTATACGTATGACAAATATAAATAAGAATATGTTTCTAGGCTCATTAATACACATTTATTTATTTACAAAGAGTCAGAGAGTTTCATTAAAACGCTACAGATATAAAGACAAGTTTTAAAAAAATCTTATGCTATATATACGTATTTCTTTTACATTCGACATCTTTGGTTTTTTGTAAATCATATATATTATAAAGCAGAAGTTCTGAAACTTCCAAACGAGTGTTTTCAAAAACTACCCGATGAATTTTTTTGCCGATTGTATCATTCGATAGGAAATATTTTCCTGAAGGTTTATGATTCAAATTTACAGGGATAACTCTGATTTTTCGTAGTAAATTTCGTATTTTTCGGTTATTCTTGACAAAAGGGTTGCCAGTAGCTGTTTTTGGCGAAAATTATAATTGCTAAAAGAATTAAAATGGCTATATCTGTTAGAAATATTACAAATATCTTGCAAATAATAGCAGAAAATAACTACTGATAATATTAATAATAATAAAGAAAGACCGCTTAAATGAGGCGTAATATTATAAAAATATATTTATCTTGAAAATAAAAAAATATTTCGAATGCTTAAAAAATAAATTAACGCGAAATATAACAATTGGTTCAACTTTTGGCGACTTATCTCTGGTGTTAGAATAAAAACATGAATTTCAGAAACTGATTAAATGAATTTTGAAAGATAGTTATTTCCCTTTTTATTATTTTCTTTCTCTTTTTTATCGAATTTCCGTATAATATAACTTACAGCAGAAAAAAGCAGATCTGATTGCAAAAGACACTGTAAGTTGTGAGTTACTGTTCGTTTCTATACCATTTTAAACTTGCTTTTGTCGCCAAAGAAAGTGTTTTTAAGCCGAAAATTCACTACTGACTTAATGCCTGACTTAGGTTCTTAATGGTCGCAATAATGTTGTTTTTTTTCCAAGTGAAGATAATTTTAAGAGTATATTTTAATATTCAATCGTAAATTATATAGATATGAGTATAACTCTTTTATTTCTTTTTGCAAATATTTTCATTGCTAATTTAATTTTTCTTGCGCCATTTCGTCAATTTCACTTACAGGAAAAATTTCAGTTTTAAAATTTAAAAACTGAAGAAGGAAAGATTACCCCATCGATTAAAAATCTACCCCCAAATTCCAAGATTAAATGTCAATAATGGATGATCATAAATGTCACATTCACTTGACATTAAGTATAATATAAATTCTAATTATGTCATCAAGTGATTTTTAATTCGACATTTTATTTCTACTTTTATATATGTTCTGCTAATTTGTTTTTCGTTATTTAAATGAAAATTAATGCTAATCTATGTAATCTGGCTAATAGTTTGGCGATTTGTATAATTTGGCGAAATTGGTCGATGGTATAACCAAGTAGTACTGAAGGAAAAAATTTGCAATTCAAAGTAACTTTATGCAATTATGCGTTATTACTATAGATAAATTCAACATTTTGAAATGAAAAATTCCCGCTGAATAAAATTTACAAGTCTTTTTTAATTGACCATTTCCTCTTCAATATTTCTTCAATCAAACTTTCGCTATTCTCTTTCGCGCAGGCTAACAAAAATGTATTTTAAATATTTTATTAGATAAAACGTAAATAATATTTTTCTATTAAAAAAATATATAAGGTACCCTGGGGTAATAACGCCACGTTAAGGTTCTACCAATTTTCACGGCTTAGTTTTAAATTGTATTTTTCAAACAAATATAGGATCTGATACAGCAACTCATTGACTATCTATATAAAATAAAATAATTTAACAGATATGTATTCATAAAATGTAATGGCGTTTTTTCTTGACCAATGCTATTTGGCATTAATACCCACCTATATGGGTAATAACGCCATGCAAACAAAACTATAAAATAAGATGGAATAATGGCATGTAGATTGCCCAATTCTAAAAATAAAAACTCTACAACTCTAGAAATTGACAAATTGCAATCTAAGCTATTGAAAATGTACAATTTTTTTGTGACTCTGAAAGGAAAAGAAAGCTGTGGTGGTGGCGGGGGGAGGAGGCAAAAGAATATCAGATTCTAAGCTACGTTTTGCTTTAAAATGACCATTTAAATAGAATTATTAGAAACATTGCACGGATTATTTGAATCAGTATTTAAATTCCCATGTATGCATTCTATGCGATAGAAAATATTGATTTTTTTGTGAAAGTGAAAGAAAAAGGAGTGAGGGGGAGCTTCAACACAATATAACACCCTGTGTCTCTCTTTGCTTAAAAAGTCCCGCTTAAAAATGATTATAAGAAACATTACATGGTTTTAACCATTCATAATGCAATATTTTAGTCATGTGAAGTTTTATAATAACTAAAGTTATATGTAATAAATATTTTTGTTAAACCTTAACTGCTGTTAGCGTCTCACATACCGCTGAGTTTTTCAAGTTTCAGAGTTTAACTTGCAATTTTTAGTTTAACTATAGATACCGGGAATTTTTTTTTTCATTTGGAGTCCTATTACTATCTCTAGAAACTTTTGAATAGCTGAATTTTATTTATAATAGTCCTGTATATAAGGTTCAATACAAAAATAATATTCTAAAAGTTAATTTAACATTTTAGTCATCGTTAGATTAAGCGATCCGACATGCCGTTCACAGTAAGTTATGCGACAATTTTTGTCACAGCAGTTAAGGTTTAATACTATTATAGTAATCTAGTAAATAGTTTTTAACCCATAACTCCACACTAATGCGGATTCTCCAAACCTACAGTTAAATTGTCGACGTTTTAAAGAGCATGCTTTAATAAAATTTTAATAAATTGAATAAAATTTTTTATTAAAAAATATTATCCCAAAGAGATCTCTTATTCAATTTTATACATAATTCATATGGTTATGTATCATTATCTCTATATTAGCAACAAAATTAACCTTTAACTGCTGTTAGCAATCTGACTGAACACTGTACCCCCTCCCACAAAAAAATAGCGTTTAACTTGTATTTTCCAGGTTAACTATAGTTACAACTGAAATTCTCTTTCGTTTGGAGTTCTCGTAATATTGTTAAAAATATTTGAATAGATTAAATTTAATTAGAATTAATTCTGTACAAAAAGTTTAGCGCAGGAACAGTATTCTATGATTTTTAATCATGGATCGCATTTTAACCTTTAACTAATGTTACCGGTCTCGTAGACCACTATTTTTCTTTTAATTTTTTAGTTTAACTTGTAATTTTCAGTTTAACTGCAAACACTACCGAAATTTTGTTTCATTTGGAATTTTAGTACTATCGCCAGAGACTAAATAGGTGAATATTAAGTATAATACTCTTGTATAAAAAGTTTAGTACAAAAACACAATCCTATGAGTTATTACCGCCTTTTCTTAATCTTGCAATTTTGTGGTCTCACACACCGCATCACATTCTTGCGTTACAATTTCTGTCACATCAGTTAAAGGTTAAATTTATAAAGTTTTGAAAAACCGAACGCTGAGAAAGCGGACAGATAAAATTTCGAAATCAGTTGAACAATCCAGTGGAAATTTAATATAAACCTGATTTTGAAGATGTTCGAATTTGAATCTCGAAAACCTTTTGATATAGTTTTATTTACAAGAGGTAAAAATTATTTTTTACATTAGTAAAAAAAAATAATAATAATATAATAAAAAATAAAATAGAGAGATTATTTTTAAGTATTGGGCACCCTCCTTAATCTTACCATTTCAACAATGATAATAATGCTGTCCCATATTAATATATAAACCCCCTTCAGATATACAGTTGGCAAAAAAAGTATTTGTACACTTCATTTTTTTTAATTATAATGAAATTAAATAAAAGATTTAAGCAAAAAATACTGTAATACATTAATTTAATGCATCATAATATTATAGAAGCAAAAACAAAATTAAATGAATCGATTTTTTACATAATAATAAACAAATATACAAAAATATAATGCAAAAAAAGTATTTGTACACTACATTAATGTAATATAATTAATGAAAATTTAGTAAAATGATACAAATTAATATTTTGTTTGAATTCATTTAGCGTTTATGACTACTTCTAGATGGTGTGACATAGATTCCACCAACTTTTTTGTAGCGGTCTGGTTAATGTTATTCCATGACTCAGTAAGAGCTTCTTTAAAACTGTTTTGTACTGATACATATTTTTTTTTTCGGATTTTTGCATCCAATAGCATCCGGAAAATTTCTATTAGATTCAAGTCTAGAAATTTTAGAGGAGTTACCAGTCGTCTTCGAGTATTGTCGTAACCATGTGCTAGTAATCACAGCAGTATGCTTTGGTCGCTATCCTGCAGAAAGTGAAAAGCTTTTTCTACGCATAATTTCTTGGCACAGTTTAATAAATTATGCCGCGACACATCAATGTATGTTAAACCTGTCCTTCCATTGTCAATAAATTTAAAATGTCCTGCTCCATTAGAAGCTATACACCCCAAAACTATAATATTCCCCCCAACATGGTTGATAGTTTCAAGTATACGTTTTGGATCTAGAACAGTTTCATTTTTACGCCAATTTTTTCGAATGCTTGGTGGTAAAAAAATTCCGAAATTTCCCTCATTAGAAAAAATTACTGTTTTCCAAAAATCCAATGATTTACTTCTGTATGCGAAAGCGAATACTATGCGTTTTCGCCTATTTGTTTCGCTGATGAATGGATTTTTCCTTGAGGTTCTTCCTTTTAAATCTGCATTGAGAAGAATATTTTTTATTGTTTGAGGTATTACTCTGATGCGAGAAGATGTCGCAAGGTCTCCAGCAAATTTTTGAACCGAACGCATAGAATTTTTTAAAGCTTTTTTAACAACACTCTCTTTTTCCCTCATTGTTAGTTTGCTGTGAAGTCCTGGTTTTCATTGAATTTCGATGCTTTTAATTTATTCATAGTTCCTCCTATAAATCCAATAGTTGTAAATGGTAATTTAATAGTTTTAACAAATTCTTGTTGCGAATTTAAATTTTTATTATGCTCAATCATAGGATTTCATATATCTAGAGGTGCCTCTCTAGTTTATGTTCTATACTCAATTATTTCAAGAGCAAATTAGATTAAATGTCAGACAAATATAATATGAAGTTAAAAATTATTAACAGCTTCTGTAAAAGTAGTCCTTTGAACCATAAACACTATAAAATACAGTACATATCCAGGATGGAGAAATGTACAAATACTTTTTTTGCAAGAAATTTTTAAACTTTTCCTATTAGAAAATTATTTTACATCTTTATCGAAATTTTCTGTTGTGTAGTTTAAAACGCACGGTAAACAGACTGTATTAAAACAATTTTTGACAAAATATGTGTTTTTATTTAGTTAAAAATCAAAAATTTTCGAGTGTACAAATACTTTTTTTGCCAACTGTAGTTCGGCCACTGTTGGGAATCAATCGGGGTAATAACGCCAATCCCTGGCGTTATTACCCCGGGATACTTATTGCGCAGTAAATCCTAAACTACAAATTATCTCGAGAAGACATCCAAAATCTTCTACAACAATTTGAAAGTACATGGTATACACTACAAATTTATGTAATAAACAAAGTATTTCTGGATAAAAAATATAGTCTTCAGATCAAAAACCTTATCTCGCAGATTTTAGATCAAGCGTTAATTTTAGTTGCTTGTAAAAACAATAAGACCTAAAAATGAAACAAATTAACTTGAAGCTGTTTTTTGCGATTTATATGACTCAAAACCCTTCTGCGCAGAGCACATGGGTGTCATTTACCTGATTATTTCATAATTATGCGAAATATAAGCACTTGGCGTTATTACCCCGCGTGGCGTTATTACCCCGCGTGGCGTTATTACCCCAGGGTACCTTATATATATATATATATATTTAAAATCTAATTCTACCATTATGTGTTTTACAGGACAAAATAGCAGAATTACTTTTAAAAATGGTTTTATCTGTTAATTGTATGTTATTTCTTTATTTGGGTGTTTGAATTTACTTTTGTCATCAAACAATGCGATTTTATACCAAGAAGGCATAAGCCGGAGCGATGTTCACAATTACTAAATTCTCTCACTCTCTTTTAAATGTGTGAGAGTATTTTTAGGATATTTTTTAAATGTTTAATTGTAAATATATAAATAGCAGTTATAGCAAAACAAAAATGCGCATAATGTTTAAATTTTAGTATAAATGTCTTCCTCATCCAAACTGTAAAATAATTTAATTGCAACTTTTTAAAGTTTTGGCACAGATGTCATATACTGACCACATTCGCAGGATTGCAACAAAATGGCGATTTTATGCCACACATGGTAAACCGACTATGGTTGTTTATTTATTAATAAACTATTTATTAACTTTCATTTTGTTTTTTAAAATAATATAAATCATTTTTTTCTATAGCTATTAATTAAACTTTTTTATTTATTATTTTTTTTCAAATAATACAAAATAATTAAAAAATATTTATGAAATTGGTAATTAAAAACTAAGTTCTCCAAATTGGCGATAGAAAAAAATTGCGCCAATGTGGTGCATACATGACATCTGTGTCAAAGTTTTTTCTTATACATAAGTAGGGAAAATGCAGTATAAATACCGATTAAAGTTTTTTCCAAATAGAAATTTTGTCACGGATTTGGTCATATACTCATCGAGGTATCTCACTGGCCCCAAAATGGCATTATTTGCCTCATATGGTAACCCAGCTATAGTTGTTTATCTGATGATAAGTTGTTTATTTACTTTCATTTTTTTCTTTTTTGAAATGATATTTGTTGTTTTGTTCTACAGTTACTTTTTATTTATTGTTAATTGCTGTTTAAAATGATAGAAAATAATAAAATATACATAAATTTCTTTGGTATTCTAAAACGAGGGTTTTGCCACAATGTAGTTGGAAGATAATCGTGCTAAACCTATTGCGTATATGATGTCTGTGTAGGAATTTTTTGTGAAATATGAAAAGTGTAAATTGGCTACTACATGATTATCACGTCAACCAATTTCGCCAAATCGTTCGCCAAATTATACAAATTTACATAATTTTATCTTAAATAAATAAAGAGAAAATGCTTAAATACGAAAGAGCAAATAATTTTGTTTTCATTTTTCAGGAGGAAATTTTGCAATAATAAAGTAATTGTTGTAGTGAGAATTTTAATTTTTTTTTTTTTTTTTTTTTTTTTATCTTTGGCAACTTGCTGTAACGAAAAATGTTTATTTTTTTTCCTGCTATTGTTTTGTAAGAGCTGGTTTTGTGAAAGACATGTTAAGATGGTATTCAAATTTTTGAACCCTTCCCAATTACCACCCCCTTGATCCGATTTTGCTCATTTGCAATTCTCACTGAGATATTAACCATCTCAATGTACCTGACGAGTTTGAAGATGATTCTTGCATAATTGTGCCTTTCCGCGCGATAGCGCGGAAAAAATTTAATATATATACATAAAGTTTTTAGGTGGGAGTAGCTTTGGGTTCCTGGCTTCACATAATGAAAAGTTGTGAAGAAATTTTTCAGAAGTTGCACCATGATAACGACTTTAATAATTAATATTTCTTCAGATAAGGGAAAATTTTAAATCATGTTGCCATAATGGTCTCATTTCGCTTCCAAATGTGCACTGTTAGTAATAAACTAAAATAGTTACTTCTAAATAGCTGGTTTTTGTCCAACGTTTAAGATAATTTAATATCACAATGGTGTCTAAATCGTTTTCAGCAATGAGCAAGGTGCTGCTGGAGGTCCAAATTATTTAAAATACAAATTTAAATTAACCAGTTCGCTTCATCCACGGTTGATTTTGAAATATTGACCAGCGCAGCGGACATAGCCTGCTAGTTATTTATATTTATTTTAAAATAATTTACATATATTTTAAAATTACGTACATTTATTTTACATTATTTACATTCAATTCAATAGTATGTATTTAAAAATTAAATGCGTGCTGTTTTGGCGTTTTGACTTACAAGTGACGTTTTGAAGCTTCTCCAAGAGGAATTCTTTTACAGAATAATTTTTTTCATTTTAATTAATAAAGAACAACGTCTAATCACAGAAAAACTTTAAAAACAAACTACCGGATCTATTCTCTCTGCAGCAGGTGATTGCTGAAAGAATAATCATTATGAATCCTCGCTGTTTATTTTCTATAGTGTACTTACAAGCTTGTTTTGCTTAACAACCACCTGCAAAACTGTGATAATATGTAAGAAAGAATAAAATTAAAATTTTGTCGACTGAATAATTCTGTTTTTTTTTTTTTTCATTCGATCCATAAAACTGAAATCTCTCTGTAAATAAATAAGTATATACATATATATATGTGTGTGTATGTGTGTGCATGCGTGCAGAAGTATGTTCTTATTTATATTTGTCATACGTATAAATAATCAGATATTGTAGCCCGAAAATAACTAATCCTTATTTTGTCTGTGAAAAGAAAAAAAAATTACCTGGACGGGGTTTGAACCCGCAGAGAGAAGAAAACGAGTAAAGTAAGTGTCTGGCGTCTTGCCAACTGTACAATCCAGCCCTCGGTGAAAAGTTCAATTTGTTTAATTATATATTTTGCGTCAATAATGGGTGAACTTTGAGGGTCGTTTTTTAAGGCCCTCCTGAATTTTGCACTTTATCCTTGTGATATCTTTATATACTAACTATACTCTATCAATACCCAAAGGCTCGCTGGATTCTGTGACACAAGCCTCGTACCCTCTCCTTGTAAGAGAATTTGCCTGTGCCGGAAAGGGTTAAAGAAGTATCTGTCCTATTCGTCTGATTCTGTTGTATTATTCCTTTTTTCTTTTTAAGTCACATTTTTACTACCTTGGTAAGATTAAATACATGATTTAAAAAATATTCATTTGATAAATTAAAATTAAAAATGTGTAAAATATTCTTTCATAGAATTTTAATTGTTGGTTAATATTTCATAAAAATTGAAAACTTTTTATTTAATTGATTCAAATTAATCCTGATTATTTTTTACACGAGATGAGTCCCCGACGAGCCACAGATACATTTCTACCTTTTTGTATATGTCATTCCTTTAAGCTTGGCATAAACAAATTACTGAAAAACTTAAATTTTATCAAGGGGCATTATCTCTTCTTATTTTTAATTTATAAAGAATTGGCTTGGTTGGCTAAAAATATGAATTTAAGAAATTTCAAATATATCGCATTTGAGCAGCTTAACGATTTACTACCAAAATAATCGCGGCAGCCATGTAATTTAAAATTTTCTTCATTTTTGAGTTAATTATTATCTAATGTTGCTTAAATTCTTTATTTTTATTTTTATTTATTTATATTGAATAAAAAATCGTGTTTGCTGAGTAAATAATAAAGGTCCCCGGTTTTACTTATGTAAATACGAGGTTCATTTCACTACTTTTTAAACACATTTATAAATTGTTTTTAAGATTAAAATTGCAAAAAATAAATAACCTTAAATGCAAAAGATGTTATTTTAATGGAGATTTATCGGCTATAGGTGTAGTTTTTGGTTATTTTGGCCATTTATAGTATAGGTAATGTTGGCAAATTAATTTTTCGTAATCATGCGTATTTTTGTAAACAAACAGTTCAATATATGTAGGCATTTATGTGCAAAGATAACAAAAATCAGAATTAAAAGTTGAAGATAATAACTGTACACACACATACATATGATATCATTTACTTTTGCACATTGGTCTACTAAAAAAAGAGGTTTTTTTTTTTTTTCTTTTTTTTTTTTTTTGTATCCTGTATCTTACACACCAACTTGGGCATGTACGCTGCCATAAATGCATAGTAGCAAATTCTTCCGATTTTTTCTATTATAAAATTTAATAAAATTGTTTTGCTCATTTAATTGGCAGATTACGTCGATATAAAAGGTTAGGATTTACTAAAAAATTTTTGCGGTACAGAAAGGCATAAGAATTGACAGCTATGCTAATGTGACCAAACTTGATTTCGTCGCTTATATTGCTTTATCAACGCATGCTCAAATACTAAAATTCTACCTAAACCTATGCAGCATATCCCTCAATTGATTTTGCGATATTAAAACCCATACAACAATTCGACCTAAATCTCGTCTGAACAAAACTCGAGTTACTGAATCTAGTATTAGTTTTTTCCTTCAAATTGAACAAGTGAGGTAGACGGTATGTATCATTTGAGAGTTCGACTCGGGATCGCGGGTAACTCGGGGTCGAAGTAGTTGGTGAATAAGATCGTTAGTCAGTCTCCGAGGGACCGTGATCACGTGTCTCATTCAAGAAATGTTTGTGATTATATATGTGTAATTTCTAGGTAGGTGTAAAATTGTACGCAATATGCATGTTGCGATTTTATTTGATCTTCCAAAATCGAAGAAATAAATATTATTTCATTTGAAATAATTTATTCTCAAGCATGAAAACATGCTATATTTTTTTCACGACTTCTTTACAGAAGATGCGAACTGTAGAAGTTTTTATTTTATTAAATGCGTGAGTTCTAAAGAAAAAACAAATCAACTAAAAATATTTCATCTATAAATTTGTAAATAATGTGAATTTTGTATATAGTTAAAAATGTGAAAATACCTTTAGCAATTTTTTAATATTGTTTCTTGAAGTTGACAAACATTAAGTAACACTTTTTCTCGTTAAATAAGCTGTAATACGTGAAATATGCTGAATCGTTCGTGATATCATCAATATTAGCTCTCCCAGATTTATTTTCGGGAACTATAAATCAAATATCGTGAACCATTTTTGTTTAATTTCTTGCAATAATCATTGAATTCCTCACCAAATTCATATCAGCTTCACTGCATTTGAAATAATATAACATATTAAAAGTAAGCTGCAATCATTCCCTTACCCCAACCCCTTCCCATAGACCATTAGATAACGGATTTTTTCTTTTTTGGCCCTGTAAATGATAAATAAATAATAAATACTTTGCACCAAAATGCATGTTTTAGTGCACTTCATTTCATGAATGCATATTAATATCATTATATTTGTAATGGATTTCTTTTTTTTTTTTTTTCTTAATGGATTGCATTATGTTTGAAATGGATTTCATTATGTTGGAAAATATCATTAAAATGAACTTGTAACGATTTTTTCTCACTGACCGTAATGTTACGGAATACTTTTGACTGCCCCTGTAAAGGAAATGTAAGTGCTACGCACTTCATTTTCAACAACGATAGTTAATGGCTATAGTAAATGTTAACATTCTATAAAAATTATAGGTGAAGCTGAGTGCATATACGAGAGTTAGAACGTTTTGTCAGTCGGACAGACAAACCGAAGTCAAATATCTTTCAACTATGTTGGAAAGTGTTAAAAAAAGAATATCCAATACTACTGTATATCAAAATAATCTCACTAGTCAGAAAGATGCGAGAGGTATTATTTGGCAAAGTATCCTGTTTACTTTCGAATGAGAAGACAATTGAATTTATACCTGAGACAAAGGCCATTGTTTGAAATTTTGAAAAATTGGAATTTTTGTTGGAAAAGGGCTTATGTGGAATGATGGATGATTATGTTAAGAACAACAATTTCCTAATGAACACGTATTTTTACTTTAAAGAAAAAATAAAACGATGAACTAAAAATAATAGTATTACATTCCTCACCCACCTAACTAGTTCTTTATTACTTGTTAATGCTCAGCATGAAGACAAAAGTAAAGGGTAATTAAAGTTGGGAAAGCACCTATGTTGCACAAGGTGGTCAGGACATTGCTAATCAATGACATTAATAGTTTTCTTGAGTTCTGTAACATTTTTAAATTTGTAACATAGGCCCTTCTTCCAGACACCCATTCAATTTTTGAAATAGTAGTCGTATAAATATAAAAAATACACCAACTTTACTTTTTTAAATGGCAACACCCACTTTTGACGTCCTTTTTTCAGTTTCTTGAATTAAAAAGTCCGAAAATTTATATATTTTTTCAATAGAGTTATAAGGTATCAAAGTTTCAGGATGCTGGTGCTAAATGCATTTGAAAAACTTAAATTCATATCTTCCGAGAAACCCCATAATTTTTTCTTTTTTAATAGACCAAAACCTATTCCATATATTTTTTTAATTAAAAAGACATTTTTAATTATAAAAATTTTAATAAATTCATATTAAAAAATATGATCTGCATTAATTTTTAATTAAATGAGCCACAGTCATAAAAAATGATTTTTTAAGTTTACAACTCGTTTAAATGAATTAGCTTTTGAGATGTAGAAAAATTTTACTTTTCGATTGTCTGTCTAGGAACGCATTTCTATTATAAAAAAATCCACGAAAAAAAAAAAAAAAAAAAAGTTTTAGAAATTTGCCGGAAAAATTTTGTGGGATCTTCTTTCATAATTTAATTATGTATTATATTTGAAATTTCTATATAATTTTATTGGTGGTTGCCATAGTTTTCTTTGTAAAATCTCGCTTTTCTAATAGTTTGTGGTTACTACACAAAAAATGCTGAGTTCAAATCCCGACTCAGCATAGATGTTTGTAGTGGGTCGGATTCTACTGAAAAGAGATCCCAGTCTGTTTATTCCTCGTGTGCAAAAATGACCGTAGTGCCCTCAACCAAATTCCCTTGTAAGATCTTAATTTCATTTTCGGAAATTTATGGATAAACCCTTAACACATATTCCTTTATAAGTCTATGAAGATGTAAGACAAAGTATATAAACTAAACGCTTTTGCAGGCTCTTTTTTATGCAATTAACTAAAAAAAGTGTTAAAATTGGGTGGTGTCATTAAAAAAGTGCAATGATGGTGCAAATTTTAATATGTAGCTGGCACCTATTTCAAGAAGTACAACCATATTTTTAAAGTTGATACAATTCCTGCCAAATGCTACATTGGAAAAGAAAAAAATGAACGCCCCTACATTTTAATTACCGAATTGTCGCAGAAAGAAACAATAACAACCATTCGATTAAGAATTATGCCTTCTTTCAATTTGTGTTAAAAAAATCTTAGGGGTCGTCTTCATAGAGAAATACCAAAGTCAAAAATATTTCAATGTTGGATTTACACATTTGAAGCTTCTACAGAGAGATTTATATTAAAATATTTATGGATTATAATGCATATTTTTTATAAATATTAAATAAAAAATATGTAAAACAGGAAGCAAATTTTCGAAAAATGCATGTATTGTAACTTATAAAAATTTAACAGAAATCGATTTCTACACGTTTCAAATATGTTAATCAAAAATTAAAGCTCATTCTACAAGTAGTTTTAGAGTTATGCTTAAACAACTACATTGGAGTGCAGTTGTTTCACAACTAATAAAAATAAAGTTTTTGTTTGAATTTCAAACTTTAAATCTACATAATATCTAAACTACTTCACCGAATGACTGCCTGTTTTGTGACGCAGGATAAAATTTTCTAAATAGACCTAATATGATATGAAAATTGTGTGTTCGTGTTGAAAATTGCAGAGTTTGAGATAAATTCTCTGTAAAGAGGTCTCCTTAAGCCTTTTTTTTCCACACATAATTTGAAAGAATACATCATTTCTTATTAAATGGCTATTTTGTTTTTTATGCGATAATATATGAGGACCCCAGAAGCCAAGGGGTATAAGTGACAAAATTGAAAAAGATGAGTTAAGTGCACAGGGTATATGGAAATATGCTTTTTTCATTTCAGGAAAAGAAATATAGGTCATTTTCTTGTTATTTGCTGAGTTATAGAGATAAACCACTTTTTTCGAAAAAAAAAAAAAAAAAAAAAAAAAAAAACCAATATTGATTAATTATACATTTAAAGAAAATTGTACTCTATTTTTTTAACAGTTATTGAAATGAGAGTTCAAAGATTAGAATGCAACGAACAGATGTTTCCTACTTCAATTTAGTCAATTGTTATTGATGTTCCAGTTTAACAACAATTATCTTTAAACTCAATTTACTCCAAATCGACATTTCGTCACTTGTACCCCTTGGCTTCTGAGGTCGTCATATAATATATTTGGTGGTTAAAGTGTATGAGGTTTTTACCTTTTTTTCAGCCTACTATATCTCTCACAATTGTCCACATAATTATATATATAAAATCTCTCCGTGTATAACGATTCCGGAGTCACCCCATCCACGAGAAAAAATACTTATTGTGACCAATGACAAATTTCATTGTGAAAAGTTATCCCCGATTTTAAAGGTTATCAATTTTTCGTCCAATGCAAACGTTCCAGAGTCGTATTGGAGCGTTCTCATTTGTCATATTTACAGTTAAGCTGTAAATGACGTCACTACATTTTACTGTGCTTTGAAATCTTTTCCCTATTTCAAACACAATATTCACACGGTTAAAAATTTGACTCATTTGCTGCAGCATCACTCCACCGCTTTTATAGAAAACGATTACTTTGCTGTGTTATGGAGCATTCTCATTGGTCATAAAAGAGACGTTCTATAAAAGCTGTGGAGTGACGCTGCCGTAAATGGGTCAAATTTTTAGCAGTACACTGTTAAAAATGGAACGCTTTTGCTGCATCATCTCTCCCCAGCTTTTATAGAATACACTGTAAGCCACACACACAAAGGGCGTGTTCAGCAATGTCACCGGTAAGTAACCGGTAAGATTGGTTAGTTACTAATGCGTTCAGTGCTGTAACCGGTAAGCAACTAACGTCGTTCAGCACAAGTGACCGATGTGACCGGTAAGTGACCGAACTAACCGGGGGAAAAATCTTGGTTAGTTGGGTCACGTGATCGGTTACATGTTATTTAGTTAAAAATAAATGGCAACTTCAAATCAACAGGCGGTAGATTCGGTTTCGAATCTACCGAAAAATTAATTAATTCGAAGTTATTTTAATAAAAATTTTAATTTTACTTAAGAAAGGTGTTATAATAAAAATAAAATACATTGACATGTTTCGGAACCGTCAAATAAGTTCCCGGTCAATACAAATGACACGCGACAATGAGATATAAATAACAAAAAACAGGCGCTCTATTGCAAAAAATTAAATTAAAATATAGACCATGATCTAAAATATAAATAAAATGTTTATATAAAAGGTGAATGTTTTAAAATCTGATGATTTAAAAAATCAATTGGATTTAATTAAGTTTTTATCATAATTCGAATTAGTTAATTCGAAATAGTTTGTAAATAAAACAATAATTACAGCAATGGAATATAGATGGCGCTACATGACATAACTAACCAGTGCGTCCAGAGAATCAGTCAATTGGTTAGCTACCGGTTACTTACCATTCCGGTAAGTTACCGGTTACATTGGTCACTTTGGTAAGTTCGCTGAACACGCCCAAAGTAATCGTTTTCTATAAAAGCGTTGGAGTGATGCTGCAGCAACTGTTAAAAATTTGACCTATTTGCTGGAGCTTCACTCCACTGCTTTTATATAAAGCGGTTACTTTACTGTGATATGGAGCATTCTCATTGGTCATAAAAGAGATATTCTGTTAAAGCTGTGGAGTGACGCTGCAACAAATGGGTCAAATTTTTAACAGTGTAACATTTAAGTAAGACCCCTTGACTCACTTAAATGCTGACTCACTTAAATGCTGACTCGCTTAAATACTGCTCACTTAAAAGCTTTGCAATGACGATGCAGCAAAATAGGCAAATTTTTAACAGTGTTTAATTAAAACTTTTTATTTAAGAAAAGAGGAAGGTGCGTTTTAAATACAATATTGTTAGAATTTTTATATTCGTATTGCTTTATTTATTTATTTTTATTTATTTATTTATTTCTTACAGCCGTGAATGACTTTATTGTCACATAACGAAACACGATTGTTTACTCTTTATTTCTGACATTGTCTCAAGCCGCCTGTCAACCAACCAACCAACCATTGTTGACATTTGTTTTCGATCATATAAAGTATTTTCTTTTAAGTATTAGCTAATGGTATAAAATTGATAACACATAATGAAAATAATTGATTCACAAATGTTTTAAAATAGCATTATTAGTGCATGTTTTGCATTATTAATGCATGTTAATTTGCATGTTTTTTGTGAAATAATTACTGTAATTTTGTGAGTGAAATTCATTAGCTGCATATTCTATGCCATTATTTTACCCATTCAATTAATAATTTGGGTACCCTCTCATATTCGTCTGGAAATGGCCAAAATGGGAAAAATTTTTATACATTTTGGATATTTTTATTATTTTCTCTCAGTATTTAAAAATATTTTTTGGCTGTAGTTTCACAATGTATTCTTTTATAATTGATTTTTTTTTTAGATTTTTTCCTTATGTTCAATCTTTGTATTTTTCAAAATTGTTTAAGCCTAAAGTGGCTATGATTGACCAAAGTTGTAATGTTTTATCATCCTTTTAAAAATGGAAACACGTCATTTTGATGGGCTATTTTCTAGTTTATAAAAGAATATTGGGCCTCTTTCTCTCTCTTGTTTCTTTCTTTTTATTTATTTATTTTGATTTTTTTTCTTTTTCTTTTCGGGATTTTTTTAATTATTTGATGGTTGTATTCAAATTTGAATTCATTTTAAATTTGGATATTCCGAACTTTCTTTGGGAAAATAAAGTATAGCTGAAATAGTGTTGCAACATTCCCGATTTTCGGGGACTCCAAGACCTTACCCACGTAACCACCGAATGAGCGGCCAAAATTCCCATTTTTTTTTAAATAATGAACAAATTCTTTTAAATTTCTTTTTGCACAGTACTATTCGTTAATCTGGATCAAGTGAACCTAAATACAGTAAAACCTTTAAAGACAAATTCTGCTTATAACGGAAATTTTTATAGTCCCTTCGAAAGGAATAATTAACAGATCTACCTAGCTAAACGGAAGCCTGTCTAAAACAAAATCATTTTGTCACACATCCCGATTCTGTTTTGTACATTTTAAATAACTTTGTTGAGTAAAGTCTGTGAAAACGGTGTTGTTTATAAAGGAATTCTCTTCGATAATAAAAATTACACTGTCCCAGTCAGGGGCGTGCGCAAAGAAAATTGTGCTCGGGGCAAAGTTAGAATTTTGCGCCCTCTTCTCAACTTTTTCTTGTGAGAGGTAAAAAATGACTTTGGTAGTATTAATTTAGCACACCCAAAATTTCCACGCCCGGTGCGATCCCCCCCTCCCCTTTCGCACGGCACTGGTCCCAGTGATTACGCTTTCACAGATTGTTATGCTTATTAATTACAGTAAAACCTTTTGAAGAAATTTCAAGGGGCTGGAGAAAAATTCGATTTTAAATTTGTTTCCGTTGTATCAGATATAATTGTATGTTATTCTTGTTATAGTGACAGTGAAATTTTTACTTTTAAAGGAACAGTTTACCTTTTCAAGAATTTTTTTATTTAAAAAAATATGGTTCAAATAATGAATCCACTGCATTAAAAATTAAAAAAAAAATAAATTTTTAAAAATCCCTACTACTTTTTTAAACATTGATATTTTTGTCTAATTAAAAAAAAAGAAAAAAAAAAGATTTTAAAATTTGTATTACATAAGACTACATAGATTTTTAGATATTTCTAATATTGCATATAATTTTTTTACTGTTACATATTGTAAAATGATGAAATCTACTTCTTCATATTTTTTTATTAAAAAAGAAAAAGAAAAAAGAAAAAGTCCAAATGCTAATTTCATGCTCAGATTTATCACATTATAATAAAGAACATGTACAAAAGAGTTTAAATCTCGATTGCAAATACAAAACTAGTTGTTGGGGGGGCCAAAGTCATACTATAAAATATGAAAATAAAATCAAATAATACCGAATTGCGTAAATGAAGCGTTGTTACAGCTTAAAAAATGATAATTATACTAACTAATAATTTACTGCGTTGGATTAAGCGCCTTATTCCCAATTTAAATATATATATTTATTGAAATTTGAATGAAATACAGGGTCATGAAAAATCTAAGAATGCGAAAAACATAGTTATAAATATCTCAACAACTAATTATCCGATCGACTTCATTTTCCACGCAAAATTTATATTTTTTTATTGTCTTTTACACCCACTCCTTAAAACATAAAAATTCGAAAATTTTTATGTACCTTTCATCAGAGCGAATATTGCAAGAGTCCGAAAAAATTAGTTTCGGATAATCGAAGTTACTGATACTCAGTAGACTTCTTCCCACTCTCACATACTAAGTACATACCAATTTCAGGTCTATATCTTATTTTGTTCGGGAGATAGAGCGTTTACAGACAGACAAAAGGACGGCAATTTATTTTCTTCTAAAAAGAATTTTTTCGGAATATCCAGTGTCTGAAACGTGTAAATCTATCATTTTGTTTTTCGATTTTCAAGACGATTGCAAAACTTACCCTATACTATGCATAATGTGTAAATTAAAAAAAAAAAAAAAAAAAAAAAAAATAGCATTTTGAAAACACGAAAGTGAAGAAAATGCCATTCAGTTTTAATTTTTGTGGGTAATTGCGCAGAATGTATTTACAAAATGTGCACTATCTCGTTATATAATTGCCATATGGATGAAAATGAGGTGTTAAAATATTCATAAGTAAACAGGCTTTTATTTATTATTAGAAAACGATTTTTTGATCAATTTTGAGGCAAAGCGTCCCTTTAAAACGGTATTCTGTTACAGATTGGTTCGTTTCAATAAGGTTTACTGAATTTTACCGATTTAGAAGTCGTTGTCCCGCTGTTTTTGTCTCCCTGTCCCCATTTTTTGTGATAATTGGCCTGGCAGGACCAGACCGGAACCAAAACCTAACTCCAAACCAAAAATTTAAATCTCATTCCGATTCTATGCAGGTTTCCAAAGCCTGATTACTGCACAGGCCAACAAGGCCTTGGCTTTGGGTCCACTGCTGATGGGATTCCAAATTGAATAAAATGATTTAGAAAAAGAAATTTTAAAATTGCAGTTTCAGCAACTATTTTCTCAAATACCAAAATATATTTTTGTTATCCCTGCAACCGTATTCTAATATCTAATAAGATCCCCCCCCCCCCGCCCTCGAAATAGCAATTATTTCATTTAGAGGGACCCTCGAAAAGATGCCGGGCCTAGGTTCTGCACAAACTTAAACGGGCTCTGCAGGTCTCTAATCCTTTTCAAGTCAAAGAAAACGTAAGTTTTCTATTGATGGAATAAATAAAAGTACAATTTTCTTGAAAAGTGAAAGGATAACTATGTTACTTAACAAGGAAAAATGTTAAAGGAATCGCTTAAGGGCAATATCATGAATAACTGAATGCGTTTGTCTATTTCAGAGATGAGGAAGTTTTGTATGAAAATTAGGCCATATGTTCAAGCGACTGTCAGGAGCCCAAATACGGAGAAGCGGTTGAGTGTAGACAAAACTTGTACGAAGCTATGACGTAGTGTTTACACAAAGAATTTTGGTACGGGTCGTAAGATAAAAGATCAAATGATATTTTGAAATCTTGAGACAAATGAATCATTAGAAGGATTTTCTTGCATGATTAAAGGGAAATAGAGTTATTTTTTTCCCTTTTCTAAATTGTTCATTAATGATTATCGCAAAATTTATCGATATTTTATGCCTGTTCTTGCACATCTGATTAGGTGACTAATCTGAGAGGGTAATCTCAGAAAGTCATGTAGAATTTGGCAACTTGAAACAAAATTAAATATTAATTGAAACAATTTTCGTAAACAAGACAAACCGCTTCGCAAACGAAATCGGCTATTTAACTGATTGTTAGGATTAAAAGATAAACTAGCAAGACCATATGAATAGAGTTTATTAAACCTGTTGGAAATAAACGCAAAGAAGATGCAAAAGGTTATGATTTGGAAGACTGTCAAAAACCGGGCCCGACTAAGGCTTTGGGGGGCCCCGGGGCATGCATTATTCTGGGGTTGGGGGGCTTCTGTCTATTGATATAATCTTTTGTGAATAATTTGGAAGTAGCTAGTACTAAAATTCATACATATTGTAATTATGTCTAAATTTTGTATTCGGTGCAGTTCACATCTGTATACAGGGTATCACAAAAATATAGTTACAATTTTAAGAAAAGTACTTGCAGGATAACTGTAAAAAAAAAAAAAAAAAAAAAAAAAAAAAAAAATGGATTGGTTGACAGAAGTATCTCTTTGAAACTTTTTTTTTTTTTTTTTTTTGCTTATCTACGTACGTTAAAAGATGGCTAAAAGAAAATGTTGCAAATTGGTCGTAATTAATGATTTTAATTATTAATTGATCTTGATCTTTATCTGCGAGAATGAATATTTGAAGTTTCAAAATATATGCCTTGGAATGAACGGAAAATATATAAACAGTTAAGTGCGAGTATCACGCGCGTACAGAGGGTTCCGTACGGTAAATATATTAATTAGTAACTTTATTATTGAAAAAAAAATGCTAAATGAATGATAAGACTTATCATTAAGTCTTATTATTCCTTTAACTTGAATAAATCTATACAACGTAGCGTTGGGTATAACTGTATATACTCGAAAAATATCGATGGCTATACTATGAAAGTTCAGAAAGATATGGAGCCTAAATAATATCAAATAGTGATATTTTGTATAATTCTTTTTTTAATCATATCTTAATTTGTTTACGATGAACTTAATTCGGTGTCGACAATAAAAGTAGTACATAATTTAAACTTCAATGGCACTTCAGAAACCTAAATTCAAAGTAGTAACAATCCTTTTACAATGTACCTAAAACAAAACCATTGTTCTGTGTTTAAATTTGGCATTCTACTGAGCGCTCTTCAAAAGGAGGTCGCAAAATTGTAACTCCACCTTGGTCGCTGCCGCGTTTATCTAGATAGGGTGTTAATTAATCTTTAAAGACACGAGTGTGTATTAAGAGAGCCACTCAATGCAAACTAGTCGTGAATCCCATAGTAATTATGTGATTAACTATTTAACTTAGCCTGTTATTAGCTTTTTTCTGTTTACTGCTTTTATACTACTACTTGGAATTGCACTTCACAAATATATCATTAAAATTTGATACCTAGGTTTTAAAAAGACGATGGCGCTCAGAATACATCATGAGTAGTAGGAAAACGACAGTTTAAGCTCAGCCGCAGGAACAAGGATCCGTGCCGCCTGCGGTGCCTCCGGCTGTCCCTGCGGCTGTCCTTCCTGCGGCTGTCCCACCGCCACCATCCCTCCCGGTCCCTCCTGCGCCCACCGTGCGCCCCCCCCTCCACAAACGCCCCCTAGTGGAAAAAAGGAACATTCTATTATAACAGGATAGGTGATCAACCCTCTCTGTACTGAATTAGAACAATACATTCAATAGAATTTTTAAATTTTTATATTTATTTCATTATTAAAGTATTCTTTAATTAATTAATCTTTTTATGTTGAATCTAGAATTCCTCTTTTTCTTAATTAAGTATATAACAGGAGAGGCGATCGACCCTCTCTGTACTGAATAAGAACAATACAGTCAATTTTAAAAATTTTATATTTATTTCATTATTAAAGTATTTTTTAATTAATTATCTTTTTATATTGAATCTAGAATTCCTCTTTTTCTTAATTAAGTATACTCATCAAATATTAGTTGAAAAACCAACATATAAATTTAATCATTATATTATATATGTGATAATCTACTCTATTAAAGAATTCTTATCAAATCAACTTTACCTTCATAAAAATAACATTGAAAAATTCTTACCAACTTTTACCCTCCTAAAAAAGAAAAAAAAATCTCCTCAATGCCAAGAGGTCAGGGGTGTCCTTTCCCCTCTCACAACCATCTGTCCCTGAAACAGCTGTTGTTCCCCAACCATATCGGTGAGGACATTCACTTATTACGTCACCCCAGTTCTTATATCCGGGTATGTGGTGAATTTTGGTTTATGAAAATCTGAAAGGAAGAAAGTTATTCTGCTTTCGTCTCGGTAGCATAAAGACCTGCTTCTTTTTCTGTTGAGTGAAGAGTTCTACGCTTATATTACGCAAAATGTCATCTCAATTGCACACCCAATCAGAGGTAAACTTTATTTTATATTTTTTCTACGTTTTCTTAAAAAGCTCTGTAACCATTTTTTTTAATGAAATTGAAAATAATTAGATATCTTAATTTATTTTTATTTATTTATAGGATGACATTTTTTTCGATTTTGGAATATCCCCTTCCGAATTAAACGAAATTTGCAATAAAATTGAACAAGAGGATTCTTCAAAATTCAAGCCATCTAAAAGAGTGAATGTAGAGGACTCTTCGGTACGATTTTTTTCTTTAATATCTATATAGAAAACTAGTTTGAAATGTTCTTTTAGGTACAATTTGTTGAAATATTTTTTTTTTTGTTCTTTTTTATCTCTTTTCAGGATTCTACCACCCCACTTTCTAAGAAAAGGAAATTAGGAGATTCGGAAGATGTTGCAGGACCCAGTGGATTAAACCTCATCAAAAATGACAATAAACATTTAGTAAGTTTTTTTTAATAGAAAAAGGAGTTTGAAAAAAATTCTTTTTAATTTGTAAAAATACTGTTTTTTATGTTTTTTTTCTTTTATCTAGAGCTGCCCACTCTGTGAGTGTCGTTTCACACATAAACGCCATTTCTTAAGACACATGAGGTGGCATGACAACGAGGCATCTGATGAGGATATGCCTCAACACCCTGAAGGTAGCAAAGAAGATGGAACTATCCAAAGTCGTAGTGAAGTGATGCAAGCTTCATCTCATGTAAGTATTTTTTCAAAACCTATCTCTCTGTTAAGTAGGGAAATTTTAGAGCTTCTCAAATTAGATTTTAAGTATTAGGAACAAGTACAAAAATTCTAAATTGTTAGTTAAAAAAAAAAATCAATACTCAAAAACACTTTTATTTCTAAATTAAAGAACAAAAAAAAAAAATAAAAAAAAATAAAAAAAAATAAAAAAAAATAAAATAAAAAAAAATAAAAAAAAAATAAAAATCAATTTAAAAATATATTAACTATTTAAATATTCAAAAACACTTTTATTCCTTCCAGAAATGTTTGAATGAATCACCCGATGAGGAACATCATGATGAACAACGAAGTAGTGGAGAACATGGAAATATCCAAAGTTGTAGTGAAATGGTGCAAGCTTCACCTCATGAAAGTATTTTTTCAAAACCTATCTCTCTTTGGTGAGATTAGCTGGGGATAGTATTAGGAGAAGTTTATTCTGCTAGTACTGTTTTCTATTTCGAAGTTTGCACTTCAGCGCGTTAAGCCTAACTCACCTGAATTTCTCTCTGTTAAGTAGGAAATTTTTAGGGACTCAAATTAGATTTTAAGTATTAGGAACAAGTACAAAAATTCTAAATTGTTAGTTAAAAAGTACACTAAAAATGAATTTAAAAATAATCACATTAAATACCAAAAACACTTTTATTTCTAAATTAAAAAAAAAAAATCTAAAAATCAATTTAAAAAATATATTATCTATTTAAATATTCAAAAACACTTTTATTCCTTCCAGGAATGTTCCATATGCTATCAATTTAAAAAATAATCATGTTAAAAATACTCAATACTCAAAAACACTTTTATTCTTTCCAGGAATGTCCCATCTGCAAAAAAACCTTTAACCATCGAGGTAATTTAAACCGCCACATGAAGACTCACAACAGTAAAAAAATTTTTAAATGTGAACAATGCGAAAAATCGTTCTCTAGAAAAGATAATTTAAATCAGCACCAGAAGATTCATAGCAATGAAAAATCTTTTTCTTGCGAAGACTGTCAGATATCTTTTACGCGTAAATCTGATCTTAGAAGACATCAAGAACAACACACTAATTCACTTGCTTCTCATCAATGTGAAACATGTTCTAAATCTTTTTGGAAGAAAAGTAATCTCCTTCAACATAAACGTACGCACCACACAACGAAAAAAACAGTCCCCCCACAGAAAGCGAAATCTGTTAAAACAAAAAAAAGATCCACTGAAAAAGCGTTAAATACATTTGAGAAAATTACAATCCCTGCTACAGAAGAAAACGCTTATGATATAGACATTTTTAATAGTCAAATTATAGAAGAAATCCAAAACCATATATTGAATTCTCTCATTACATTGAAATCCCTTAAATGGCATCTTATACATACAATCAAGTTTACTCGATTTAATGAAGATGATGAAGTTGAATCAATGTTAGGGTATTTCAGGTCTGATCCCTGTCCGGAACATAATGAAGAAACAGTCAGAAACCACATCATCGAAAATTTAGAAAAAATTAAAACTCATTTTGAAGAATTTGTTCAACTTGGGTCGGGCTGGGTGATAGAAAAAATAATTCATACAGACCTATACATAGCTCATTACAATCCACTAACTGGAAGCAGTTATATTGAAACCCCTCAAAAACTTGTTCCAAAACATGCTCTTATTAATATTCAAAACTTTAGCGATAATAAATGTCTTATTTGGTGCCTACTAGCTCATAAAAAGAAAATAGAAAAAAATGCAGAACGTGTTTCCAACTACACACCTTTCGAACATGAAATAATCATTGATGATATTCCTTGTCCTGTCCCTTACCATAAAATTAAAGATGTTGAAGAAAAAAACAACATAAGAATCAATGTATATTCGTATGACGAGGAAGAAGATGAATTCGGAATGCTTCACATCTCAAATCGTACCCATCAAGAAGCGATTAATTTATTATTAATTGGGGATGAAGATAAGAACACCCACTATATATACATAAAAAATATGTCAAGACTCTTTTCCCATCTCACCAAACATGACGGCCAAGTCTATTTTTGTTATCGATGTCTCCATCGCTTTATGACTCAGACACTTCTAGACAATCACCTTCCATATTGCTCAGAACACGCTCCTCAACACATCAAGATGCCTGATCCAGAGAAAAATATTTTAAAATTTAACGGATATCATTTCCAACACTTAACACCTTACATCATCATAGCCGATTTTGAAAGTCTTGTCGTCCCAATTCACACTACAGAACCTAATCCTAGCACTTCTTACACTATCCCTACACAAAAACATATCCCTTGCGGCTATGCCTACATAATAATTGATCAAGATGGGAAAACACATAAGAAGATGAAAACGTATCGGGGAGAAGATGCCGTATCAGATTTTTTGAAGAATATTTTTCAAGAGAGAGATGAGTTAGCCGAAACATTAATCACCATCAAACCTCTGAAACCATCCAAAGAACAAGAAAAAGCCTTTAGAGAAGCGACTGTGTGTTGCATCTGCGATCAACCCTTAGGCAACAAGCGATACCGAGAACATGATCATATAACAGGTGCATACCGTGGTGCTGCTCACATGAACTGTAATTTACAATATAAACAACCTAAAGTTATCCCAGTTATTTTTCACAACCTAAAACATTACGACGGTCACCATCTGATGACGGAATTAGGAAAATTTAAAAGTTACAATATAGATGTCATCGCAAATACAATGGAAAAATACATATCATTTACTATCAAAAAACAAGACTGTCCCATAAAGCTTAGATTTCTCGACTCATTCCAATTTTTACCTACATCTCTTGAAAAATTAACAGCTAATCTGCAACCGACAGACTTTCACCTCCTTAAAGCTAATTTCCCTAAAGATACAGACCTCTCACTCCTCACTCGAAAAGGGATATACCCATATAGCTATTTTACAGACTTCCAAAAATTTGATGAAACACAACTCCCTCCACCTTCATCATTCCATAACGATTTAACAGATGAACCCATTTCCATAGACGATTATGAACATGCTCAAAATGTTTGGGAAACTTTTAATATTCAAAATCTCGGTGAATATCACGATTTATATGTTAAATGTGACGTCCTTCTTCTAGCTGACATCTTCCAAAACTTCAGAAAACTTTGCCTACAATATTACAAAATTGATCCTACACACATGTTCACATCTCCAGGACTCGCATGGCAAGCTTGTCTTAGAATGACTCAGATACAATTGGAACTTCTCACAGACATTGACATGCTCTTGTTTTTTGAGAAGGGTGTAAGAGGTGGGGTGAGTGCTATCACTAAACGATATGCAAAAGCGAACAATCCCAACGTCCCTAATTACAACAAAAATAATAAAACAAGCCATATCATGTACTGGGATGCTAACAACTTATATGGCTGGGCTATGTCCGAATACTTACCTGTTGGTGAGTTTCAATGGATTCAACCATCTGAAACAGATATAAACAGCATCCTTTCCCATCCAGATAATGCAGATTACGGCTATGTCCTGGAGGTGGACTTGCGTTATCCTCCTGAACTTCATCTACTCCATAACGAATACCCACTTTCTCCGGAAAACATTCACATCACTGAAGACATGTTATCTCCTTACACAAAATCTTTATTAAACAACAAACCCTACAAAGGAAGTTCGAAGCTCTCACCGAATTTAAAAGACAAAGAACACTACATCGTCCACTACAGAAACTTGAAACTCTATCTCCAACTTGGTCTCGAACTCATTAACATTTACAGAATAATTAAATTCAGACAAGCACCTTGGCTAAAGCCCTACATAGAATTCAACACCGATAAGAGGAAACCAGTTTCTACCAGTTCTTTCGAGAAAGACTTCTTCAAATTGTTGAACAATTCAGTTTTTGGTAAAACAATGAAGAATCTCCGCTTGAGACGGAATATTGAGTTGTGTAACAACGAGAAGAGGTAAAAAAAACTTGTCGCATCTCCAGCATTTAACAACTTCAAGATTTTCAATGAAGGACTGGTAGCCGTGGAACGAGTCAAAACCACTCTGACTATGAATCGTCCAATCTATGTAGGGTTCGCTATTCTAGATCTCGCAAAATTACATATGTACAAATTCCATTACAACATAATTAAGAAACACTATCAAGATCGTGCTCAACTGCTTTTCACTGACACTGACTCACTCACCTACCACATCCAAACAGATAATATACTACAAGATATGCAATAACATCAAGACGAATTCGACTTCTCCGATTATCCTAAGAACCACCCCCTCTACTCTGTAAAAAATAAGGAAACAATAGGTAAATTTAAGGATGAGATGAACGGAAAAACTATTTTTGAATTTGTAGGCCTTAAAGCGAAAATGTACAGCATCCTATCAGAAGATGGAGAGAAAAAAAGAGCCAAAGGAGTACCTACATCTATCGTTCGAAAGAAAATAAAACACTCACAATATTCCGAATGCATACATCACCTGAAAACACTCTGTACAATAAACAAAAGAATCCAGCAAGATCACCATCAATTGTACACTATACAACAACAGAAGCTAGCACTCAGCCCGTTTGACGACAAACGATTTATTCTAGATGATGGTATAACAAGTCTCGCTTATGGTCATCATCAAATTTAAAACAGGAAAATTAAATTAAAAAACAGAAAAAGAAAAAAAAATGAAGAAAAGAAAATGAAGATCTGGATAAAAAAGTGGGGCGCCACATAAGGAGATGTGGCGGGAGGCGGAGGGACCCCATAAAAAAAAATATTTTCTTTTTAAACATACATTTCATTTTTAAATTCAGGGTTGAAAAGAAGACTATTTCTAAATAAAAATCTAGTTTTATTAATTTAATTAAGGGTTTTTGTATTCGCATTCAGAAAATTAATTTTTCTGTCATGAAATTTTCTAGTTTGTTTACAGTTTTAAAGATTAAAATTTCGGTTACAGAACATGTTTTCAAGGTTGGCTCATAAAACTGCAAGAAGCAGATGTTGTTTTTAAATAAAAAGTATTTTACGATTCATGTCAACACCAGGTGTAGAAAACTTAAAGTAAAAAAAAAATAGTTCGAATATGACGTCACAAGAAGCAGGTGTTGTTTTCAAAAACCGTGAGAAAGAATTTTTCGGTTTGTGTCAACACCAGGTGCACAAAATGTGAACTAAAATATTGGTTTGAATATGACGTCACAGAAGTTATGTGTGAGTTCGAATTTGTGCGTGGCAACATAACTCTGTTATATTTTGTTGTGGAAAGTCGCATCAATTTTTCTCTTGGAAAAAATGAAACGATCTAATAATTCTACTCAGAATGGTTGCGAGAAAAAATCGAAAAATGAATGTGAATTAGAAGATGTTTTTGATAATTTGGATGATGTGTTTCAAAGCATCGATTTTAATAAACTAATTATGAATTTATCTGATGAACCCCCCTCTCCGGCTGTAGCTGAGTCTTCATCTGATAAACCCACTTCTTCAACTGCATTCCAGACTTCATCTGCGCCAATCGCCGATGCAATTCCTACATTATCTAGCGGAAATGAGAAAAGCTCTCAATCTATGGATATGAACGATGGTTATTCCAATCAACGAATCTGTTTAAAAGAACTTGGAAATAGTATCTATTTAACCTGTGAACTGTTCAAAGGTTCTGTCATTATCCACATTCGAAAATTTCTTCGATCTTCTGAAACTCAACCACTAACTCCTACAAAAAATGGTGTTTCCATGAATTTAAAATCATGGTATCGTTTCGTTCAGAAAATATTTGACTTTAATTTAATTTATACAACATCATCTTTCATTGCAAACAACTCCATCCTCATATTATCTAACGATGGTATCGCTGAAATCAGCAGCATTCAGAAAGGTTGTTGCATTCGGTTAGATGAATATCAACTTGAGAACTTAAAACACCATCTAAGCTCCTTCAATGAAACAGTGCTCACATATCTGTATGAAAATCACTTACCAACTCTAATTGCTCATAAACTCTTACCTTCGGAAACATGCGCTGTAGAATTTACAACATTAGAACTACGCTTAGTAGCATTGATAGAAGTAGAACTGCAAAAAGTTTTTAAATCAGAGTATGAATGTCTTGGATGTGTCTACAATTCACCAGCACAACTTCGCCATGCTTGTATGACTTCCAGTGACTTAGAAAAATTTTTAAGCTTAGGTGAATTATCTCTCTGTACAATCGACTTTAAAGCATTATCAGAACTTTTTGTCAAGGAAACACAGATTGTTTCACATTATTTCCTTCAAAATGTAAATTACAAAGTGTTAGCTGGTGTTCTGTTTAAAACACTTGATGATTTGTAAATTTTAGAAAAAATAAACTGATGTGTCTCAAAATGGTGTAATTAATGTGTTAAAATAATTTATACTTTTTCTTTCAGAAAAAAAGAAGTTTCTTTTTCAGAAAAATCAACTCTACATTAAAATCTTTGAACAGATTTTGAATAAAAATTTTTTTCAAAGATTAACTTTCACTTTCCAAACAAACAAACAAAAAAAAAAAAAAAAAAAAAAAATGTAAAGTGAAAAAAATTTCAAATGAAAAAAAAAAAAAAATTCAAAGTGAAAAAAAAATCAAAATGAAAAAAAAAATTTTCGAAATGAAAAAAAATTTTTCAAAGTGAAAAAAAAAAATTCAAAGTGAAAAAAAAAAATCGAAATGAAAAAAAAAATCAAAATGAAAAAAAAAATTCAAAGTGAAAAAAATATTTCAAATGAAAAAAAAAAAGTTTTGTTTAAAAATATTAGATGAGGAAAAAATGTTTGTTTACGTATAAGAAAGTGGGTGTTTAAGAAAGAAAGATGACACATGATAAATTTAGTGAAAAAATATATTTATTTATATAATTTTTGCCAACGTATTACAGGGGACTTAAGAGTCTTTTTAGCTTTAACAATCGGTTTAACATTTTTTATAGGTGAATACACATTATCATCTACAGTTAAATATTTGTTCTTGAAGAAAAGCTTGGGAGTATTCATAGAACTCAACGCTTTTAAAAATTCTTCTCTCCCAGATAAATGTTTATAAGATTTTCTCTGAGTGAGTATTAAACCAATCAAATCAGTTAGATTTGACTTAGGGATTAATTGGTTTTTATAAATAATCTCTCCTCGTTCATTACAACGTAAAATATTTGGATACGTTTTCAAATATTGCAAGAGTTGTTCACCTTGTTTTTGAACACCTGTTGGAATCATTTTTAAAATGTTGTCTTCGGAATTTGCAGGATTTTGTATAGTTTCATCTTCAGCCGGTTTTGGAGGATCATCCTTTTCTGTAACATCCATTTTGAATGGTGGGTTAAAATCTTCTAAATTCATTTTTCTTTTTAACAAGTCGTAGTATAATTGCAGTTTTTCAAAATCTTGTAATTTACTATTCAAAATTTTCTGCATTTCTTTATCAAACTCACTCAGTTGCTTTTGAGAAGGTGTATGTTTAGAAAAATCACTCTCAGGGACTAAAACAAACTTTTTGCTAAACTCCATTTATAAGCGCTGACAAGGCTGTAACAGCAGCTGGTATCAAAATATGTAAAAAACCTCCTTTTTGAATAATTAAACGTTTTTTCTGGTAAAGACTACCTTTTTTAGAGGCTAATTTTCTTAGAAGATATTTGTGTTTTCCAAGCTGCTTCTTCTGATAATGTGAAATTGGTATATTTCCTTTTAACACGTTTAAAGAACATTCACAGATGGTTTTAACCACTTTTGAAGGTAGCTTTTTCAGTAACTGGTTGCGCAATGCTTTTGGACATGAGTGAATTAGCTGTAAATCCTTGACCTGTTTACGGGTCGGTGACATTTTATGGAATGATGAGTCTGTCGTTTTTCGCAATTATTTATATTTCAGAGTGTAATAATACTGATTTTGATTCGGTAAGATTTGTGTTCTTAACCGATGTTCTTCATCTGTTTCATTTTTCAAATCAATTAATAAGTAGGTAAAAGGTTTTCGGGTAGCATCTGCATAAACTTCTTGAAAAAATTTATGATTTCGTGGGTATAATTGTCTTCCTAAACATGTGATTTGATTTAAATCACGTCTGTTTTTAAATAGGAAAAGATAGTCCGCATTCAATCGAAGATCTTTCGTTCCTTTATGAAAAAAATTTTGTGTGATAAAAAAAATACTTAAATTGTGGTGATGACTCCCCTTGGTAAATAAATTTGTAAGTCGACGATCACCGCCAACTTCACACATAAGATCATCTATAATGAACAGTGTATTGGTTCCTAAATATTCTTCATAATTAGTTGGGAAACCTTCAATGAACGTAACGTCAGATATTTCATCATATAAATTTTGGTAGATGCCGTAAAACCAAACAATTTTATCGGGTGTAGGTTTTATCATATATGTTTTAAAGTAGATGAAATCTTTTATAAAAAAAGATTTCCCACTTTTCGAAGGTCCTGCTAAAACAGCTGCGAAGGGGTGTTGAAGGCTTGGGAAATCCATAACAAATAAAAACAGACACAAAAGATATGGTATTTTATAAGACTTTTTATTGATAAAAATTCACATACACATGAAATCGTTTGGCAACAAAATTATACACTCTTTGGTCATTACATAAGTTTTCAGATACAAACTGCGACAAAAACTTTTTCAGAGATTCACCTCTACATCTACAGAAGAGGAAAAAAATTGTATATTGACCACAAACAGCTGTAACATTTGTTTGTAATGTTAAAGGGTTAAAAGTCACTTGAGAGAATTTTAAAGTAAAGTCTAAAATAGGTCCTTGATAAAAGTCTGGAGTATTTCCGTAAGAATCAAAGAATTCTACTCTTCTAGGTGAAGTTATGTAGAAATCAAGCCAATGACTACCGGGTTGATCAGAAGAATCGACGTTGCATACGAAACAGCAAGGGTATTGCTTAATTGTGTTAGGGAGCATATCGCTGGGAAACACATTTAAAAAATATTTCTTAGTGTATTTGTTATGAGATAAAATGTCTTTAATCTGTTGAGAGTTCATCTTTGTCTAGTTTGGAAAGTCACACAACACATGCCTTGATTTAGAAATTTCAATAATGTTTTCAAATTCTGCATAGATCAGAACGGAAATAGTTGATGAAAGTGCTAAAGAAAACTTAATTTCAACTCTTAAATTTCCTTGATGTTGTAAATTCAAGTGTGGACCATCACATAAATCCGGACTTAAATCGAATGCATATAGAGTGTGTCCTTTAACATAATCTTCCGAGACAGATAATTTCCATTATCTCGGTTAAAGCCGGGAAACAATCGATGGTAGGCTGCAACATAATTTCCTTCGTTAAAATTTAATTCTAATGGTTTAGATGGTATTGGTTGTCCGTCAATGTAAATACTTAAAAAGTTGACGTTGTAGTGGTTAAAGAAAAACGGATTAAGGTCATACTGTCCGTTAATGGCTGAATTTTCTAATAATCCTATAATTACACGTTTAGGCATAGATACTAAGAATACGTTATCTTGCATAAAAGACCAGCTTCCACTCGATATTGAGTATGTTTTACACAAAACTCTATCGATAGGATATTTAGCATTACTTTTCTCTAACGCTTTAGCGTGTCCGATAGAAACACCTGGACTAACTTTCACCTTTCGAATAAACAAAGAGGCGTGTTGTAACACCACTTTATAATCAGGTGTTTTATCTCCGACTTTATCAGCCATCAAACAAAAATTGGGTTTGCTACGTGTCATTTTAATTTTCAAATCTACCATATTCAATAAAAGTCTATTTTGTTGAAAAATATCACAATGTAGTGGGCCTATCATATCCAAAACTTTACTTTTTGAAGTTAATTCATATCTTTTATGAAGTCCTGGGTTATCGGTAAGTGTAGGATTGACTGTATCCAAACATTCATCTTTGAAAAAACATTCGCAAGAAAGTAAACTTTTCTTAGCATCTTCTCCATAATTCAGTAAAGTCTCGATGTAAGCACGATACGGGTAAGTATTACTAGAAGAGGAAATCACTCTTTCGTTCAAACTCACATCTACTTGAGAAAACAATGCTTGTAAAAATAAATTAACAGGTGCTACAGGTGTCTTGTCGGGTAAGGGGGTTCCATCAGCGTTTGTTAGTTTTACTTTCACGTAAAGGTAAGATGCTGATAAATCAATATAATCTTCACTATTGCCTGTAATGTTAAACTCAACTGGTCCACTCTCAGATATGGTAGCCAGTGGATGATATTCTACAAAGTGACCTTTTTCTATAGCTGTTTGCGTAGGTGGAATCATAAACAAGTCTAGTTCAGATTTGACGCAAACGGGAGAATCTTTATGAATAAGACCAGACATCTTTAAGCAAAAATATCGCGTGCTTTCACTTTCTTGGCTTTAGGGTGACTGAGAGAACTTTGAGGTCTCTTTCGTTTTTTATTCCTTTGACCTGATCCAATCATAGATTTCACTTTAACTGCTGCTTTGTCTGTCAGATTTTTCCCAGCTTCCTTAAATCGCCGTTTAGCCGCTGTTTTAATATTATCACCTTGAGAAATATCATTTAGCACATCTACACCGGTATGAAATAACTGCTTTCCAACTGCTTTAGCACCCGATTTAAATAAAGGTACAGCTGCACGGAAAAGTGAACGGAAAAGTCCTCCGAAACCATAACCTTTCTGGAAAGTATTTCCTTGATAATAGTTCAATCCGCTACCTGTTTGATGTGTATAATAATCTTCAAAAGATTGATTACAGCATTGGTAAGGAACAAGCATTATGAAAGATATTTCTGACGAAAATGTAGTTTCACAATCAACATCCCACGATCAAATGACTCTAAACGTCCTGTGTGTGTTCTTATAACAGTTTCAATCGTTTGAAAATTTTTTCGAGTCACTGGCATGTAATGAGGTCTGTCAAACACTTCATGAATCATATCTCCATCCTCCCCTTTAACAGGAATCACTCGCAATAAGGGTGCCACTGTATTTCCAACAATCTGAGGTTCTACAATATCACTATACAAGTAGAGCAATTTAAAATCTGCGTGTGGGTCAGCTATAAAGGGACTTTCAAAAGATAATGAGGGAGTCGAAACATTTGAGATTACTTCACCTGGTAAGAATCCTAAACATTCGGCTAAACCGGATAAAAATTTCAATTGTGCATATTTCTTCAAAGAAACATTCACTTTTTTAGTGTGTTTGTTGTAACTAACCGAAATTCTATCACCAAATTTTTGATAATTTATCACTTTAATGATGTCGTTAGGAGATTCATAATATCCTGATGGGATTCGAATTTTTTTCGTGTCACTATCATCCTGTTCATATTCATTACCGTTTCTAGGTCTTCCATCTGGTGATTCTAAACTGTTACCTAACACATATTCATACCCGTTACCATATTCAGTAATATTACGCCATGTATGAGGATAAATCAATTCAGTTAAACCGACCTCCCATTCACCTTTTAAATCTAAAGGCATAGGTAATCTTGTAAAATAATGTGAAATTTTGTTTTCTGGAAAATAGTTCATTGAACTTGTGAGGGAGTGACCTTTCCATAAAGGCACTCTAGTGTTTCTGAGATCGTGACGTCAATAATTTAACAAGTGTAAGCGTAAAAGCGACATCTATCCTCTCTTTTACTTTAACTTTCTAGAGTGTGTGTGCTCTTTCGGATTTTACAGTTTGCTTGCGGTTATTAGTAATATGTTAATGTGAAGTATCTCAGTTTGCAGCATATAAAAGCTTGGGTTTGGGTGTCTCTGGCGTGTCTCTGGCATTAGCCAGCAGCCAGCGAGTGAGGATCTCTGCCATTAGACAAGCGAAGTGAATTATTGTTCAGCGAAGTGCTAGCGAATAGGAAGTAGCAACGGCCTCCTGTGAAGTGGAAAGGAGTTTGGATAATTGATTTGAGATTCGGCCGTGGTAAGAGAGTTTATATTAGTTCCATTTTTGATTATTTGGTGAAATAAAGAATTACCCACAGCCACGGGCTGTTCAATCAAGCTTTGTTTAGCAGCTCAGCCAGAAGATAGTGAGAAGTGTTAGGCGGTGCCCCGACTGAGCTAGGCCGAAGCCTGTGAGTATGATTTAGCTGTTCATAGTGTTTTCAGTTGTGTAAATTTAAGACTGGCTCCACTTCCCTTCAGCCATTATCACTTTAATAAACTTTGTTATTTTATCCTAAATTACTGAGTATGTCTACATTTAACCTCCACCACGACCAACCCACCGTTACAAATGGCGCCCAACGAAACATCGGACATTATGAAATTGTGCCACGTGTGTATATCACCGGTGAGGGTGATATTAGTGAATTTTTAGTTAAATTAGATGATTATATTTTGTTCAATAATATACCTGAAAAAAGTAGATACGTAGTGCTTAAATGCTCGTTGAAGGGCGAAGCACTTTTGTGGTTGGAAAATATAGGAAAGTTTTTGATTAATGATGAAGCGAAAAGATTTGAACAAACTGTGATTGAGTTAAAGAAGGCATTTCCTCCAGTTAAAGATAAAAGTATTTTGAGAAAAGAGTTCTATTGTAATAAGCAGAATATTTATGAGTCGGCGTCAAAATTTTATCTTCGTAAGCTGGAACTAAAAAATAAATTAGATTTAGATATCACATTTGAGGAATTGTTGGACATTGTTTTTCCTCTTTTTAATCCAAATATACAGGACTTTATTGAAGTTAGAGCACCGAAGAATTTTGCAGAAATGCATCAGATATTATCGAAGTATGAGACTCGGCATAGCTCGGATCAACGGGATTTGCGTAACCCTCGTCAGAGACCGGTCACAGATAGTAATTTGAGAAATGAGGGGGAACGTAATTTTGTGAGAGGGGGGCAGCGATTTCCGAATAGTAATTTGCGTAATAGAAATGATGGATTTGGTCGTAATATGTCGAATACGAGTAATGGTAATAGGAATGGTGGTGGTGCTAATAATTTTAGAAGTGGTGAGAGAAATATGTATGGAAATAGACAGAATAGTGGTTATAATCGTAGTGGGGGAGTACGGGACAGGAATGTTTCTTCGCAAGTAAGGAGATTGACTTCGGATGAGAATGTTGAAAATAGGTCAATGCAAAAGAGATGTGTTCAGAGGTCGGGTCAGATAAACTGGTATGTGACTGTATTTCGGAAGGTATGCAGTCACAGATTAAATCGGAAAAGCCTTCTGTGAGTTTGAATAAAATTACTATTAATCCGGTTGAGTTACCTGAAGTGTTAATTGTGTTAGATGGTATTGTCGTTAAAAGTGTCTTCGATACAGGGGCAGATAAGTCGTTCATTTCTTTTGATTGTTATCGGAAATATTTTTCGTATAAGAAGTTGAAGAGGTTAAGTCTGGTGGTTCAGTCGGCACAGGGAGTAGCTTGCGATAATAAAGGTTCAGTAGAATTGGAAGTTGAAATTCGTTCGGTTAAGACATGTTGGGAGTTTTGTGTGTTAGATGGATTAACAGTGCATTGTATAGTTGGTGTGGATTATATGAAGGATAGAGGAATTAGTTTGGATTTCTTTAAAAAGTCGTTAATAGTGAATAATGATGAGAATGTGAGTAAGAAAGAGCCAGTTTCAGTGTCAGTTAATTTGGAGGAGTCGGGGTTAAGTGAAATCGAGAAGGAGGAATTTAATAAGTTTTTGAATGAATTTGGAGAGGTTTTTTCTGATAAACCGGGTTTAACGCATGTTGCGTGGCATGAGATTGATACTGGTTTGAAAGCACCTGTTGCTAGTAAACCCTATCGGTATGATAAAGTTAAACAAGGTATAATTGATTATCATATTCAAAAAATGCTAGCGGACGATATTATAATGCCAATTGAGTCTCCTTTTGCATCTCCAGTAGTGTTATGTCGTAAAAATAATGGGAAAAGTTTAGATAATCCAGAGGCATATAGGTTTGCAGTAGATTATAGAAAGTTAAATGCGATAACGCAATACCCTCAGTATCCTATTCCAATAATTGACGACATTTTGGCTAATATAACGAGTACGAATTATATGTCAACGTTAGATCTTACGTCGGGTTATTTTCAGATTGCAATGAAGCCGGAGGACATACCTAAGACTGCGTTTATTACTCGGGACGGTTGTTTTGCTTTTAAGAGAATGAGTTTTGGTTTATCGGGAGCGCCGGCAACGTTCCAGAAGGCCATGAATAATATCCTTAAACCTTTGCTTGGTAAGGGTGTCTTGGTCTACCTGGACGACATAATTATAATGGCAGCTACTTTTGAAGAGCATATAAGATTGTTGAGGGAAGTATTTACGTTGTTAAGAGATGCTGGGTTAACAGTTAAGTTAGAAAAATGTAAATTTTTGAGAAAAGAGATAAAGTATTTAGGAGTTAAAATTACGCGTGATGGTATTAATATAGATAATGAGAAAATTGAGGCAATTACGTCAATGAGTCCCCCCAAAAATAGTAAGGAAGTGGCGACATTTTTAGGGATGGTGGCTTGGTTTGCCAAGTTCATTCCACGTTTTTCGGAGTTATGTGAACCGTTGTATAATTTAAAAAGGAAAAGGGTGAAGTTTGTATGGTCATCAGCGGCTCAGAGATCGTTTGAATTATTAAAAGAGGCAGTAGTTTCCCCTCCTGTTTTGGCTCACCCCGATTATTCATCGCAGTTCGAAGTGTATTGTGATGCGAGTGCAGTGGGGATTGGAGCGATGTTAGCACAAAAAGGTCGACCTATAGCTTTTGCGTCGAGAATTTTAAATGCAGCGGAAAGGAACTATTCGATTACGGAAAGGGAGTGTCTTGCAGTAATTTGGGCTTTGAATAAATTTCGTTGTTTTTTCACTAATATACCGGTTAAAGTCATTACGGATCATTCAGCTTTGACAAAGTTAACTAATGGAAAGGGTTTGTCGTCTCGTATGGTCAGATGGTGTTTGAAGTTAGCAGAGTATAATGTGGTTATAGAACATAGGGCTGGCAAGGAGAATGCGGTAGCGGACGCTTTGTCATGAAACCCGCATGGTGGTTTAGAGGTCACGGAGGAAGTTAAGTGTTGTGCATTGTCTTCATTGGTGTTAAGGTCGCGAGAGCAGTTGATAAGGGAACAGAAGCAAGATGAAGAGTTTGGTAGTTTGTATCGTTACTTGGAAAATCCTGATGATGTCCCGAGCGCAGATGTGCCTATGTTTGAGAAATGGTCCCAATCTTTTAAGCTTATCGATGGTCTTCTTTTTTATTCTAAAATTGTAAATTCACGTGGTGAATTAAGAGTTTTTATTCCGGCTAGTCTTCGTAAGGCCATCTTGAAAGAATTTCATGATAATCCATTAGCAGGTCACTTAGGAATCAGGAAAACTTATGCTCGAATTTGTGAATCCTGCTACTTCCCTAAAATGCGGGAGGCAGTGCGCGCTTATGTCTCCAGCTGTAGCACATGCCAACGTTATAATTATAAAAATGTAAGTCCAGCTGGCAAATTAATTCCTATTAAAGTAAATTTTCCTAATGAATGTGTAGGTGTAGATTTAATCGGTCCTTATCCATTGTCTAATCCTAAAAGATATAGATTTGTACTAGTTATAGTTGATTATTTTAGTAAATGGGTAGAGTTAGTCCCCCTCAGGAAGGCTTCTGCACCTGCAGTTGCCGATGCATTTTTCGATAATTATATTTCTAAATATGGTGCACCAATTAGGGTAGTGAGCGATCATGGCCCTTGTTTTATTTCTGATATATTTAAGGCCCTGTGTGAGAAGCTGGAGATCGATCATTCTTTTACTGTTCCGTATCGACCTCAGTCTAACATGGCTGAACGTGTAAATCGTACATTAATTCAAATGATTTCTTCATATGTTGGTTCTCATCATGCAAATTGGGACCAGTTTCTTCAGCATTTTGCGTATGCACTTCGTACAGCAGTTCACGAGTCGACGGGGAAAACGCCAGCTGAATTGTTTTTGGGTAGAAAAGTCATTACTCCATTCCAAAGGTTAGTTATGGTGTCAGATGCGGAAAGTCAGTACATGTGCCAGGATATTGAAAGGTTGGTTAAGGAAGCTCAGGTTCAAATGGGAAAAGCGCAAGAAAAGCAGGCTCAGTATTATAATATGCGTAGAAGGGAGTTAGAAGTGAAAGTTGGAGATTTTGTGTTAGTAGAAAAGCATTGGTTAAGTTCAAGTCGTCAAAAGAGAGTAGCTAAGTTTGGTCCGAAGTTTGTAGGTCCGTTCAAGGTTTTAGAAGTTCGAAATAATAATTTGGTTGTTGATGTCAATGGTGAAAGAATGACGGTTAATTTGGATCAGGTTAGAGTTTATAAGTTTAGAGAAAATGGTAGTGAAGGTTCTCATGTGTCGAGTGGTGTTTCGCGAAATTCCCGATCCAATGAGTGTCCCGAGTCCAGCACTTCTTCATCTAATTCTTTTCATCAATATTCAAGAAGAAAAATTGGTCAAACAGCTCCAAAAACTATTGTTGAAAGTAGAAAGCCTATCAATCCGAGAGCAAAGTATGATAATAAAAATAAGAGAACTGTGTCAAATACATCGGACTCTGTGTGCCATAAAAGACAAAAAATTATAAACTGTCCAGTTTCTCCACCTATTAGACAGCAACCTCACAAACATACATTATCTAATAGTTCACCATATTCGGTACTTAATCCCCGGAAAAGATTTCAGATGGACACTCGCCAAACTGTTAAAAGGACTTTAAAGTCGGAAGTTTTGCCCAATAAGAAACAGCGTAGGTCTGGAAAGAAACGTGGTCTAGGATCTTCAGTAACTTCGGGTGCGTCTAGAAAGAGGAGACAACTCTCAGATTACCGGCATCAACAGTGTGAATCTCGCCATGGAGTGACCCCAGCAAACCGGCCAGAGCAGAGTCGTCGAGCGGAACCTACAAGTATCCCGCGGCATCCATTCAGAACCAGGCTGCAGGCACGACAGTCAACTGTGGCGTCACCATACAGTTCTGATGACGAAAGATCCTTCGTACAAGGTTTCTGGGATAAGAGGAGAAAACCATCCTGTAGTATGAAGCCAGCCAGCAGCGAATCATCTCTATGATTGGGTGATAATGTTCTTTATTAAATTTCTATTAGAGTGCATATATGTGGTAGCAATGTGAAAGAATAGAAAGCAGAAAGACTGTTTGGTACTTTTTGGCCATTTTTGGAATTTTTTGACGGACTCACGATTGGTGCTTAATTGTGTTCAAAATTTGTTTGCAAAATTGTTAGTTTTATGTATGTTTGAGATTTTGGTCTTAACTGCTTTTAAAAATTCTGGATCTATTGTTAAATTGTTGAGATTATTTGTTAAAAATGTTACTATATTGTTATATTGTTCATGTGTTATAAAATGTATGTTAATGTATGTTTAAATTTTCAGAAAGTACAGATAGTAATTTGGGTTATTTTGTACACGCGCCGCGGTTCAGACGCGCACGTGTTTTGCGGTCAAGAAGTCCTTGACACGCGTTTCTATCTCTTATACTAACATTTAATGAATTAACTTTCTTCTTATCGTTCGTGTTTTATGTGTTGCGTTTGTACTTTAGTTGGGAATGGTTTCCGCAAGTTGCGAATTTTTAAGCTGCGTTTGAATTTGAAATTGTATTGTATTAAAATTGAATGTTAATGTGATTTTCTTGCAGGGAAGTATACCTGTGTTATGTATTGATTCTGCTATTTTTCTTTTAGTTAATACAGATGAAGAGCATGATGACGTCATTTTGTAAATTTTTGATATTTAATTTGATTGTTGCATAAGCACAGCGATATGACGCTGTACGTATGTGCCCCAATTATTGTTAAAGTGGAGTTAAGTTCTGAAGAATTTTGGGAGTTAGTTCATTGGCTAATGGGTATGTAGGTATTACGTAATAGCAGAGTTATTTTGAGTATGAAGTAAAATTTAATTTTAGAGGAGTTCGGTATTTGGATGAGGAAAATTTTTGCGCATTGGGTTTTTTGGACTTGGTGCGAATTTTAGTATTAGGAAAGTTATGGAGAGATAATTTTTGGTAATGTTATAGTTGTATTGCAATATTGAGGAAAATTTCGGAAGTTTAATGTTTTGAGAAATTTTAGCACTCCCAGTGGAGTGGGCTGTTTTGAAAGAAGAAGTAATTAGTTTTGAAAGTTTTACGAGTTTTTGGAAGTTTTACGGAGGCTATTTGTAAGATAGAAGAATGATTGGATTGAATATGTGAATTTTTGAGGCAAACTGAGGTTTTTTGGTTGTGATGGGTAAAAGTTAATATTTTAAAAGTTATGTTTCGGCGCTAAATTTCACCCATCACTGTGTTTATTACGGCTCGAAATTTATAACAAGAAAAAGTTCTGGGCATGCATTTGGCCCAGCCCTTTTTCTCTGTAAAATCCGAGGGGGGGGGGTTGTGAGGGAGTGACCTTTCCATAAAGGCACTCTAGTGTTTCTGAGATCGTGACGTCAATAATTTAACAAGTGTAAGCGTAAAAGCGACATCTATCCTCTCTTTTACTTTAACTTTCTAGAGTGTGTGTGCTCTTTCGGATTTTACAGTTTGCTTGCGGTTATTAGTAATATGTTAATGTGAAGTATCTCAGTTTGCAGCATATAAAAGCTTGGGTTTGGGTGTCTCTGGCGTGTCTCTGGCATTAGCCAGCAGCCAGCGAGTGAGGATCTCTGCCATTAGACAAGCGAAGTGAATTATTGTTCAGCGAAGTGCTAGCGAATAGGAAGTAGCAACAGCCTCCTGTGAAGTGGAAAGGAGTTTGGATAATTGATTTGAGATTCGGCCGTGGTAAGAGAGTTTATATTAGTTCCATTTTTGATTATTTGGTGAAATAAAGAATTACCCACAGCCACGGGCTGTTTAATCAAGCTTTGTTTAGCAGCTCAGCCAGAAGATAGTGAGAAGTGTTAGGCGGTGCCCCGACTGAGCTAGGCCGAAGCCTGTGAGTATGATTTAGCTGTTCATAGTGTTTTCAGTTGTGTAAATTTAAGACTGGCTCCACTTCCCTTCAGCCATTATCACTTTAATAAACTTTGTTATTTTATCCTAAATTACTGAGTATGTCTACATTTAACCTCCACCACGACCAACCCACCGTTACAAACTGTCAGAAGGTAGCGTCACGTAGAATGACATGATTGTGAATGATCATTCGTTGTAAAAAATGGGTATTTTATAGAGAAAATAAATCTGAAGAAGGTATCCACTGATTAAATTTAGAAGGATAACCTTTAAACTTAACTTGATATTCAAGTTGCTCTTTTCTTTTACGTTTTTTCAGAATCTTTTCAACGTCAAAGTGGTTTTTCGGTTGTACTTTTTGTAATTCTTCTGCATAAAAAATTCCTTCAATAGGTTCGTCTAATAAATCTTTGATTTTGTAAACTGGGGGAATTCTCGTGACACATTCTGTTACTAAAAATAGTTCTTCCGTCCAATTTGTTTCATATCCTTTTTCGAAAGTCATTTTATGTTAAGAAATACGTACTAAGTCCCCTGAATTAAAAACACAAGGTTTCCTTTTCAGTTTTGACATATTACCGTAAATAGAAAACTACACTTCACTTTCATTATCCTTATTCACTTCACTTGGGGGTCTCTTAATGGTGGTATGGTAGGTGTGATTATAACTATCTAAAAATTGATCCAATACATCAATATATCGATAAGTGTGATGCGTTGTAAAATATTTCCACATTTTAGTTTTCAGAGTGCGGTTAAATCTTTCCACTACACAAGCTTTCTTATTGTTAAAAGTCCTAAAAAATCGAACACCTTGTTGCTTCAGAAACTTCTGTAAACGAGAATTTAAAAATTCTTTACCTGCGTCAGTATTCAAGTACTTTGGTTTCCTTGTTCGAAAAATGGATTCAAACACAGCTACTATATCTTCAGCACGTTTCGATTTCAAAGGGTAAGCCCATGCATACTTAGATAAAATATCAATGCATGTTAAAATGTAACGAAACCCGTCATTAAATTTCTGTAAAGAAGATAAATCTACCAAATCCGCTTGCCACTGCTGATCTATAGAATACACAATCACTCGATTTGTTTGAAATTTTCTGCGTACAGGTTTATGAAGAGTGTAAGCATCAACCCCTTCTAACCAAGATTTAATTTTTTTCTTAGATACCTTACCGTGAACTGCTCGATGAAGAGCGTCCACTCCTCCAAAACTAGCAATTTGACTTGGATCCTGATAACTTTTCTCCATAATATGATATTAATGGGGAAAATTCTCTGTATCGTTAAACTTTAATATAAAATCTACTGCTAGTCTATCAACTTTAGTAAAAATATAAACAAGTGAAAAAACAGTGCACATCAATATGTAAACACATAAAGCACTAATCACTTCGATGTTTAGCTTCCTTTTAAAAATAATATCGAAAAACATAGATTTATATAGCTTTAGAAATGATTGTTTACAAGGTAATGGCCGTTTCAGGGAGGGAATGGTCGTTTAGGAGAGGAAATGTCAGTTAAAGAGATGTATTGTCCGAGTTGAGAGGTGATTGATAATATTTTTAATTAGGGAGGGTTGATCACCTATCCTGTTATAATAGAATGTTCCTTTTTTCCACTAGGGGGCGTTTGTGGAGGGGGACGCACGGTGAGCGCAGGAGGGACCGGGAGGGATGGTGGCGGTGGGACAGCCGCAGGAGGGACAGCCGCAGGGACAGCCGGAGGCGGCACGGATCCTTGTTACTCCGGCTGAGCTTAAACTGTCGTTTTCCTACTACTATCGTGTCTTTATAAATGTCCAAACCGTCCTTGGTTTTAATGGTCAATATCGTGCTAATTACCGACATTTTTTTTTTTTTTTATAAAATCATTTTCAACAATCTTTTAATACTTCTGTAAAGTTAGGTACCTCCAACACTCCCAAATTCCTTTGCTAAATGTACTCAAATCGAAATTTGTGTGTAATGGAAAAAATGGGATTTTCTCAAAAAACTGTGTGACCTAGGGTAATCATTATAATTTTTTGGCAAGGTTTAAATTAACTTGCACTATCCTGAATATTTTTTTATAATTTAAGCTTCAGTAGATTCGCAAAGAGAGCAGGGGGAGGAGAGGGGCATATATTTACATTACATTTTATACGATATCTCTGAAAATATAATAGATAAAATTAAAAGAAATGTATTTTTGAGTTTGGCGTTGCGAAAAATTTCACACGATATACAAACAGGGTGCGCTGGGGGTGGTTCTATGTAGGGCTCAGCACCCCTCCCTCTCTAAAACATTTTGAACCTCCCCTGGGAAAGATTCTAGGGCCACTGAATGAATTTATGTTCCGAAAATCCAATTGAAATTCTGTTCAAAAATCTAATTTAGCTTTGAAGCTCTTTCACAGTTTTTCAGAAATAATATTTTGTAACTAAAATAAGTATTTCAACACTCGCTCATCCTATTTGCACATATGAAGCTAGCATGATGTTTAATATTGCACTAGTTATACACTCGAATTTTCCATCATCATACTCGTTTCTTAGCATAAAATGAAGTTATTACAACAGTTTAATAAGGAACATAGCACCTACAGTGTGAATATGCACTAATTTATCCTTTTGCCTCAGAGAAAGAGAGCAAATATGACCCCCCCCCCCCCCCCCCTTATATTTTCTTGAGCACCCGCTGATAATCATTTCTAGCTACTGCCCAGTATACCAAGAAGATATTTGTTTTTCGAGTAATTAAATTAGCTCTCTACATTTTCCCCAAATATATTTGTGAATGGTTAATAATTCATAAATATTATAAAATATTATATTATACAATAGCCTTTTATTACTTCATTCAATTTAAACTTTCTACTGTACATTAGTTTAAGAGTAAAATGGCTATGACTAATGGACAAACAGGCACAGGAATGATCTTAAAATGGTTCTGTTTTACTTTTTAAGTACAACAGCTGGAATTTTCTTTAGCTTTCACTGAAAAAAAAAAAAAAAAAAAAAAAAAAAAAAAAAAAACGGTTTTACGGATATTGTACTGGTAATCGGGAAGCCAGTACAGTTTAGTATTTTTTAACGGGAAAAAAACCCGTAAATTCCAGAAAATGTTCTGTTTTCGGATTTTTTCTGGAGTATACGGAAATTTTTCCTTTAAAAAACAGTAAATTGTACTGGCGTTCCAATTACCAGTACAATTTCCGTAAAATCGTCCTTTTTTTACAATGTTCTTTATCACTCATTTTGTTTTTGACGTACTCTACGTACGTCATAGAGGCCAAACGATTCAGATCTAAAATGAACCCCATCCAATTTTAATTTATTTTAATTAAAGTCTAATTAATTATATTTTGAAATAAAAATACATGAACATCCTGTTTGTTTAGTCTAGTTAATAAATAGAATTTCAAATTATTTATTTATTTTTCTATTAAAGTGTCGATGTGGCATCGGTCAAATCTTCACTAGCCATTTTAATCAATGAACATTACATTTTACCACCAGTAAAATATTTTTATTCGCCATTTTGTGAGTAGCGACCAACATTCTGAAGATTTATTGCTCAAGTTTATGTAGCATATTAATTAAAATCTAAAAATCCATCGCAATTCATTTCAATTTAAAGCCCAGTTAATTATATTTTGAAATAAAAAAAGTCCTTCCGGCAATGCCGGGAGGAAGAGGTAGCTTTCATATACTTATTTATTTATATATTTATTTTAAATTAAGTTATATTATTCAAACATATGAAGCTCAAATTAGTGGAACCCGATTTTATACTATTGAATGCTAGTTTTTGTCAAAACTGAATATTAATAGGAATATTTAGAAATTAGTCATATTTTATTCAACCTGGTTTTATTTTCAGCGATTTAGAGAGTCGCCAAATCCACGATATCATGAAGTGTATGCCATTTTAAAGCTACATGATGGATAAAACAAACCAGTGAGCTTGGTCGAAGTCTTAATTCATGTGCACATGCACACTCATATCGAAATCGATTAATATCTACGAGTGCTGTCGCGGGCAAATTGATTTTTTAAAAAAATGTCACCCACATAAGAAATTCAAACTGCTATATCTCAGGCGTTTTTTAAGATAAAAACAAAGCAAAAAATACTCCGGAATTCATTATTAAGATAAATACTTTAGAAATAACCTTTTTTCAATTTCTAATTTTTTGTTTGTACATCATTATACATTTAAAAGATTTTTGACAAACTTAAATGGCCGCCATTTTGAAACAAGATGGCGGATGATGTTGGACAGTGAACTCGGTCAAGACATTGATATGTATTATGTACTCACGGAGTTATATCCAAATCAGTTCATAAATATGCGTATTATCGCGTGGCAAATTTCGGACCCTTTCAAAATATCAACCACAAAGGAAATTGATTGTGCTATAACTCAGCCATTTTTGAAGATATGGATGAAACAAAAAATGCTCTGGAATCTTTGTATCAAGGTCAAACACACAAAAGAAAAATCTTTTTAAATTTCTTACTTTTTGCACTTAATTTTAAATTTTAATTAAAAATATTAATATTCCGCCATTTTGAAACAAGATGGTGAATGGAACTGGCCAACGAACTCGGTCCAGACGTCGGTATGTACTATGTACGCACCAAGTTTAATCCAAATCGGTTTATAAATACGCGTATTATCACGTGACGAAAATCAGATCGTTTTAAAATGTGAGCAACACTTGAAATTAAAAGTGCTATAACTCAGCCATTTTTTAAGATACAAACGAAACAAAAAGTGCTCTGGCATCTTTGTATCAAGGTTAAATGCATAAAAGTAACATCTTTTTTTCAATTTCTCACTTTTTTGTACCTAATTTTAAATTATAATTTAAAAAAAATTTAAATGGCCTGAAATTCTGAAACAAGAGGGCGGATGGAACTGGCTAACGAACTCGGTCCAGGCCTCATTACTTACTATATACACACCAAGTTACATCCAAATCGATTCATAAATACGCATGTTATCACGTGACAAAAATCAGATCGTTTCAAAATGTCAACCATAAGAAAAATTCAAAGTGCTATAACTCAATCATTTTATAAAATATAGACATAATAAAAAGTGTTCTGGAATCGTTGTTTTAAGTTCTAACACATAAAAGAAAAATATTTTTCAGCTTTTAATTTTTTCGCATTTAATTTTAAATTTTAAATGAAAAAAAATTTAAATGGCCGCCATTTTGAAACAAGATGGCGGATGATGCTTGCTAACGAACTCGGTCGAGACATTTTTATGTACTATGTACATATCAAGTTTCAATCAAATCGGTTCATAAATACGTTAGTTACAGCATGACAAAAATCAGATATATATATATATATATATATATATACATGGGTGATTCTCAAAATAGGAGACAATTTATGTCTTTCGGCATACAAAAAAAATTGACAGGTTTTCTGTCATGTTTTTATATTTAGATATGTTTGTCTTAATATTATTCATTATTTTCACTCAAGAATTACTCACTTTTTAGTTAAAATCACCTTAAAATAACAGAATAAATGTTCAAAATGTCATTAGCATGGATGTCCACAGCAGCTGTGCCTTCTATATACTAGCTTTTTCAAGAGTTAATATCATGTTTATAAAATAAAACAAATGTCATTCTTTCTTTAAATTAATCAAGGAGAGGATTGATCCAGTAAATTTCTTTTTAAAAATAAAATTATAATATATAAAAAAAGAATTAAAGTTTGTCCTCCATATTCTATTTTCAAAACAAGGTCATACTTTAACAGCTGGTTATCAATCAAAATTTCCTTTTCACATATGACAATAGTTTGAAAATATAAAATTTCTCCATGGCAACAAGTAGCCATTTTATCCCAGCCTGAAAATAGAAGCATGTATTGTATTTTAAGAATAGAAGTTGAATATTAGGGGCGTACATCAATTGTATGTCATTAGACTGGATAATAATTTCATGTTTATTTTATAATTAAAATTTTTATTTTACTTATTTGCATAGGACTTTCGTGTTTTAAAAAGCCCCGGAAAGGACTATTGCATTGTGATTATATTATGGCTCATAATCTTATTTAAATTAAAATTTGTCGTTAGCATGGACAAATATCAGTGTCATTAGCACGGTTTTTCTGTCCATGCTAAAGACTCCTATGTGCATAAATGTAACCATTGCTTATATTGTATCTTTTATAAAGTTTAATTTTACATATAAATTTAGGTATTACATTTATTATCCCTAAAATATGCATTAAATCTGTCAGAAAATCACTAAGACAGCTTCTTACATTGTTAGTGTCAGAATGTTGCTCATGTAAACAAAGTTTGCTCTTTGGTAATGTTTTTATTCTCCTTATATGTATATATGTAAAAATGGAAACCATTTGCTGAAAAGGAAGGTTAATAAATATAGAAAAAAATATTTAAACAGGAAGAAAATAAAAATTTCTTAATATATTTATTACATGCAATTTGTTTTGTCATTAGCATGGCTCAAAAATACTAATTAATTTTTTTAAGTTAATTTTTAAATATTTAGCTCTGCTGACTACATGTAAAGTATACCTAATACTATATTAACAACACCTATTTTTTTCAGAAATTTTGCTAACAGTAATTTTTTTAAGATTTCACTTTTGAAATTGTCCCCTATTTTGAGAATCACCCATATATATACAGGGTGATTCAAAAAAGATGGGAAAAATTTTCAGGGGTAATAGTGTACGTCAGGACAACAATATTAAACAGGAAACCAAGGGTCCCAAACGTTTTCCAAAGGAGATAGCCGCCATTAAAATTTAGGGTCCAAAATTTCAAATAAACATAAAAACGGAAAAATTGTCGATTGATTTGCGGTTTTCACTAAAACTATTCTTTATGTTGGTATTTTCTTGAAAATAAATTATAAAGATAAATTCCGAAAAATGTCGATAGAGGGCGCTTTCGATTTTGAAGTAACGAACAACTGCTTTTTGCCGTTATTTTTTGCATCTCATTAAATGATTTCACAAGCTTAGACTTAAACTTAAATTTTGAGCTCAAAATCTGAATAGTTGGGAGTGATTAAGTAGCGCAAACTGAACTGTGTTCAGAGGGTTTAAATTTCAAATGATTATAAAAAACGGAAAAATTGGTTGATTGATTTGCGGTTTTCACTAAATTTATTCTTTATGTTGGTATTTTATTGAAAATAACTTATAAAGCTAAATTAAAAAAAATGGCGATAGAGGGCGCTTTAGACTTTGGAGTTACGAAAAAGTATTTTTTCCGTTATTATTTGCATCTCGTTAAATTTTTTTAGAAGCTTAGACATAAACTTAAGTTTTGCGCAAAAAATCTGAATTGTTGGGAGTGGTTAAGTAGAGCAAACTGAACTGTGTTCAATGGGGGTAGGGACGTTCAAATTTCAAGTTATCATAAAAAACGGAATAAAAATGGTAGATTCGTTTACGGTTTTCGCCAAAACTATTTTTTATGCCAGTATTTCCTTGAAAATAAATTATAAAGATAAATTAAAAAAAAATCCGTTAGAGGGCGCCTTAAACTTTAGAGTAGCCGACAACGATTTTTAACTGGTATTTTTTGTCTTGTATCTTGTAAAAGCTCATAGTTAAATTTTGAGCTCAAAACTGAATCGTTGTGAGTAATTATGTAGCGCAAATTTGAACTGTGTTCGAGGTGTGGGGAGAGTAACATTTCAACTCTTGAACACAGTTCAGTTTGCCCTTCTTATTCCCACCCAACTATTCAGAATTTGAGCTCAAAATTTAAGTCTAAGCATTTGCAAGCATTTAATTAGAATAAAAATTGTTTAAAAATAGTTGTTGGTTACTCTAAAGTTAAGGGAACCCTCAAACGAAAAATTAAAAAAATTATCTTTAAAATTTATTTTCCAGAAAGTAGTGACATAAAGAATGGTTTTAGCGAAAACCGGAAACAAATGTACCATTTTTTCCGTTTTTTATGATAACTTTAAATTTGAACCTCCCCACCCCCATTGAAGACGGTTCAGTTTGCTCTACTTAACCACTCCGAACGATTCAGATTATTTTGCGCAAAAATTAAGTTTATATCTAAGCTTCTAAAAAATTTTTAATGAAATGCAAAAAAAAAAAAAAAAAAAAAAAAAAAAAACCGCCAAAAAATAGTTGTTCGTTACTCCAAAATCTAAAGCGCCCTCTATCGACATTTTTCGGAATTTATCTTTGTAATTTATTTTCAAGAAAATACCAACATAAAGAATAGTTTTTGTGAAAACCGCAAATCAATCGACCAATTTTTCTGTTTTTCTGTTTTTTTGAAATTTTGGACCCTAAACTTTAATGGCGGCTATCTCCTTTGGAAAACGCTTGGGACCCTTGGTTTCCTATTTAATATTGTTTGTCTTAATGTACACTATTACCCCTTAAAATTTTTCCCATCTTTTTTGAATCACCCTGTATATATGGTTATAAATATATATATATGTATATATATGTATATATATATATATAATACCATTAAAAGTAGACAAGATTCACCAATGGATTTTATCAATAAAACAATAAACCAAAACGAAGAATTAGAATTGAATTGAATTATAATAAATAAAAAAATAGTGTAACGAGTAAATCTGAATAAATAAATAAATAAAATGAATGCAAATGGAATTTGTAGCACCAAAAGCAGAATCATCAGGCCCCAAATGCTCTGGAACTACAAATGAAGTGTGCGGTTTCATCCACGTATTAGCCATGAAATAGCAAAATAATACGTAATTGGGGCTACCAGCACACAAAAACCAAATTGTTAAACAAGGAGCAAAGATATTTTACAACAAGTAAGAAAAATCATGCGTTAAGCATAGATTATGAAGCACTTTCCAACACTTAATGAAATCTTTAACAAAACTTTGTTATTTAGGGAAATAATAGTGTATAGCCAAATATACCCAAATATGTATTCCAGTAAATTAGAACAGCCCTGTATTTCATATGTCAGTTCATATAATGGGAAAATTTAGCTTAGCAAGAAAATACCCAGTAGCTTGAGATTTCTTTTTCAGCAATTCATACTATTAGATGGAAACATACTTGAATACTTTTCTTCAGCCCTGTAGTTTACATTATACCTTTATTACACGTCAGCATTAGGCTAAAAGTTATTGTAAACTAAAACACTTTTAAAACAACTGAAATCACATTCTCATAAATCATCATTCATAGGCGTCCATGTACCGAATTCTTTGCGTGGACCTGTATATCCTTTTATCTATATTCTGCAAACATTTCTCAGTAAATTGAATGCAGCTCAGCGTAAAAATGCATAGCTTATTTAAGAACCACGTTTAAATAATTTACGCTCATATTCAGTAACGTTGGTGAGCTCTTTTGGGTAGCCCTGTATATGAACTATAACATTTATACACACCATATAATGTGCATACATTTAGCGAAATATAAACGCGAATATCATAATTAAAATGCATTTCATCCCTCCATCAGCCATCATCGGACACATATACGGTACTTCGGAAAGAATATACTATTTGAAATCTTTTGTATGGCCCTGTAAATGCTATGTACTTCATATTATGCAAGACAGTAGCGTATAATTTATATTAAGCTTCAGTGACATATATCAATTTTATTATACATGAAACAGCTTAATATATTTAAAATATGCCACACACAATTCCCCCTTTTACTATTATCTAATGGAATTCTTTTGTGTGGCCCTGTAAATGAATAATAGCTATATTTTCACCTTATATTTTATAGAATGCATATTTTAATATGTTTGACAGGGTATAACATTTTTAAAATTCCTTTGAAGCGATTTTTCCCCATAGGCCGTAATGTAAGAGTAAACTTTTGATTCGCCCTGTAGATAAACTAATCATGGTGGAAACTTCATTTTCGATAGGACTTGTGCTAGGTTAAACGTCAATAACGTCCTAAAATTTCATGGCAATCCGAGTATATTAACGGTTTTCCACATAGGCCATAATGTAATGGGAAACTTTTGATTCTCTCTGTAGATAAACTAATCATAGTAGATACTTCATTTTCAGTAGGGTTCGTGCTAGGGTAAACCTCAATAACGTCCTAAAATTTCACGGCGATCCGAGTATATTAACGATTTTCCCCCATAGGCCGTAATGCAATGGGAAACTTTTGATTCTCTCTGTAGATAAACTAATCATGGTAGATACTTCATTTTCAATAGGGTTCGTGCTAGGGTAAACCTCAATAACGTATAAAAATTTCATAGCAATCCGAGTATATTTACGGGAGTTAGAGCGCGGACAGACGGACAGACGGCAATCCGGCCAGACGGACAGACGGCCAGACAAACCGAATGCATAAGCACTTTTCAACTTTGTTGGAAAGTGCTAAAAAGGAGTTGAAAGTAAGTAAAAATAATAGTTATCCATAACAAACAAACAAACAAAAAAAAAATAAAGCTGAATGGAAATATAATTGAACCGGAGAAAATAATTAATAATCGATATTAACATAAAATTAAATTAATAAAATAATTAAAATTAGAATTAAGAGATAACATTCATATTAACATATAACATAATATACCATTTTGTTACTTTAATCAGTAACATTTATTGTGACTTTACATGGTAAAAACTCATTATCTTAATGTAGGATAATAAAAGTTAAAAAAAATAAAAAATAAAATAAAATAAAATAAAAATAAAAAAATAAAAAAATAAAAAATAAATATATATATATATATAATAGTAATAATATTATTAATAATAACACCAAAAATTATATCAATAACATTAAAAATAATTTGATAATTAAAATATAGCTATTTAACTATAGATATAACTAGACAAATATCCATATATTGGTGTCAATTAAACAGTTTAAAAATTATGTTAAAATAAATAACCCATTCTCAATTATATATATATATATATATATATATATATATATATATATATATATATATATTAAATAATTAACCTTTGCGTTTTTATCCAGACAACACCACCCTCCCCCGTACTCTAACATCTACCCACCCAACCAACCTATATATATATTTTTTTATTACTTTTTAACATTTTTAATTTTTTATTATTATTTTTATGTTTTATAATTTTTTTATACATTTTTTACGCAAAGAATTAATTATAAGATCATGTAATATCTAATTATAAATTAAAGAATATATGAATTTTTTAGGATAACCATTATTTATAGCATCATATACAAGCTTTTTAATATTAGTATTAATTAAATGGGAAGAACATAGACATTTTATTCTATATAAATGGTTAAGTATTATATTATGATATACAGAATTATGAAGACATGATTTAAAATTAGTAAAGGTATTAACTTTAAAATTAAATTCTTTCCTTTTGTCATAAATATCAGTTATAAATTTGTTGTCTTTTAATATAATTTTAATATCTAAGAAATTGATTGTATTATTAAAAAGTAGATTTTTTAAAAGTTCTAGATTAGAAGGATAATCAACAGGGAATTGAGATATACAGGTGTTATCAGTATCAATTAAAATTACATCATCTATATATCGATATAAATGTATTTGATTATTTAAATAATGACGTTCATAGTAATATAAGTATAAGTCAGATAATATACTAGATGTACTACCACCTTGTGGTATACCAACATTTTGAATATATATATTGTTATCATGCATGATAAAATTATTATAGATAATGAAATTGGTTAAGGTATGAAAATAATCAGAATCGATATTATATGATATATCCAACTCGTGTTGATATTTTTTAAAAAGCTCATTTATGATATTATGTAAATCCGATAAATCGATATTATTAAATAAATCTTTAAAATCATAAGTAGTGATATTTTTTATACATTTAAGATTTTTCATGATATGGACCAGTTCATAACTATTTTTTATGCAATGTGTATTATCACTTTTTTTTGTAATATTATATATTTGATTAAGAATTACTAATAGAAGTTTGTTAGCAGCATTATTACAAGTATTGCAACCAATTGTAACAGTTCTGAATTTAACAGGATGCTTATGAAATTTGGGTATAAGGACTAGATAAGGATATTTAAAGTTAGTAGGGTTAATGTCTAATAATTTATAGAATCCTTTAATTTTACGATTATTGGCAAGTAAATTATCATTAATTTTTTGGAATGTGTTATTATTAGATATACTAGATTTAAGCAGTTGATGATAATAAGATTTACAAATAATTGCATAATTATTTGGAGATTTATCAACATTAGTTATTACAAAGTTTTGTTGTAATTTATTGATTTGCTTAAACAGATGCTGTGTATTTACATATTCTAGGTGTGAAATATTATATTTTAAGGACCTGGTTAATTTATCGATAACTAATATTTTCCATTGATTAAAATATTCAATGGGTTTATTCTAATAAATTGCAAGTTTATAAATAAATATATCTATATCATAGGTAAATTGTTTTATGATAGATTTAATGTTTAATTTGGATGGAATTCTGTACTTGGTCCCATAACCCATAATGCTTCTAAGTTGTAAATCATCTACAAGATTAAGATTACGAGTAATAATATGTCCATGATCTTTATTTATATATTTTTGTAGAGAGGGGTCATTGCATTTACAGGGTAATGTACTAGCATCAAAAAAAGATTTAGCGAAAGAATTATAGTTAAAAATCGTTCTGCCGATAGATATGGGATACTTAAAGGTTTTAGATATATGAATATTATTAATAGGAAATTGACAGATTTTATCATTTAATATGGAATTAATATTGATTTTATTAAATATTGGATTAGAAAAAGTAATTACCATTTGTGTATTAGTTTGTAGATTTTTAGGTTTTTTTAGTAAATTTATATTGTAAAGGTTGACACAAGTCATAATGAGATCATAAAAAACATCTGAAAAATGTTTAGAGAAAGTCTTACTGAGAAAAATATTTAAATATTGTACTATATGTTTCTTTTTTATTCCAAAAATATATTTACGTATTAGAAACCAATTGTAATTTTTTAAATAATTACGATGCATATTATTAATTTGTTGAATTATAATGTTTTTAGGAGTCATACTAGAAGATGAACCTTTTCCTCTTTTGTTACGTGTAGTTTTAGGATTTATAAGATGATTTAAACTATGATAAATGGGAGAATAATCTGTAGTATCATTTATAGATGAAAAAACTTTAACAGATCTTTTAAAAACCTCACTATTAAGACCATAAGGATAAATTGTATTATAATATTTCATATATGAAGACTCTAAATAGAGACGCTCAGATTTATTTTTCTGAATTTGTATTATTTCAATAGTAGTATTTTTAAATTTATGTTTATGAAAATGCTGTATTTCAGCAGTAGACTGTATATTTTTTGCTAAATTTTTATCAGAATCTGACCGATGTTGATTCATGCGTATATGAAGAGGACCAGAAGTTTCACCAATACATTTCAAATTGCAAATGTTACACTTTATACTATAAATTGCATTAAAAGCCTTACAAAAAATAGAAATATGAGGATCTGATACGATTTGTGACTGAGAAGCAGATGGACAGGTTTTACATCGGATATCAGAACATTTCTGAAAATATAATTGAGGAGGAGGAGCATGTATATGGAAACTGGATGACGATCCAGGAGTAACCCTATTATTGTTCCTGTACCGGACACTACACTGCATAGAAGCATTGTGTATCTTGCCAGGATCGAGATTTTTACTAAGTACTGCCATATTATAAGAGATAATACAAATATAATAAAAAGATAAAAATAGAAAAATTACAATTAAATAATCGAGTATCTTGACTAATATAATTTACTAAAGAAAAGGATCTAGAATAATACAACTATAAAATGAAAATAGAAACAATATGTACAAAGCTTTAAAGCAGCACTCAAACCTCGAAAAAGAAACAATACACAACCAAAATACTACCATCCCACACCACATATAAGAAGAATCACAGTACTCACAGTACAATAAATGCAAAATCACAAAATCGACTCATTAAAAAAATGAAATAATCACCGTACATAATAAACCACAAACTTATCCAATTAACATCTCAGCACAATCCTCACATTGTTACTACATTTCACATAGGCTTAAATAATCATAATTTCAATGTATTTATTTAATATAAAAAAATAATAAATAATGATAATTTCAATGAAAATAATTTCATTTTTAATATTAAAAAATAATAAATAATGAATATTGATTTTGACATTTAATATACATATATCAAGACAATGAATTAAACATAATAGCAAAATTAACAGTTAAAATATTATAAATATACATATATAATATTCATATATAATATTCATGATGAAACGATTTGCAACTCTTAATGGAAATCCTATTAAGTGATAACGGAAAACTACATTGTAGAAATCTCACAGAAGGTTATGCGGATAGCAGCAATTACCTATGCGCACCATATTTATAAAATTGCTATTAGCAACGGATGTTATATATAAATTATACATAAGATACCACAATAGGAAAAAATTCATTATGACTATTCAAAATGAAAAGATATGAATTAAATATCAAATTGTATACATTCATAATTACACGCGCTGAGCAGCATAATAATTTGAATGCTAATATAATACCATTAAAAGCAGACAAGATTCACCAATGGATTTTATCAATAAAACAATAAACCAAAACGAAGAATTAGAATTGAATTGAATTATAATAAAATAAAAAAATAGTGTAACGAGTAAATCTGAATAAATAAATAAATAAAATGAATACAAATGGAATTTGTAGCACCAAAAGCAGAATCATCAGGCCCCAAATGCTCTGGAACTACAAATGAAGTGTGCGGTTTCATCCACGTATTAGCCATGAAATAGCAAAATAATACGTAATTGGGGCTACCAGCACACAAAAACCAAATTATTAAACAAGGAGCAAAGATATTTTACAAAAAGGAGTTGAAAGTAAGTAAAAACAATAGTTATCCATAACAAACAAAAAAAATAAAGCTGAATGGAAATATAATTGAACCGGAGAAAATAATTAATAATCGATATTAACATAAAATTAAATTAATAAAATAATTAAAATTAGAATTAAGAGATAACATTCATATTAACATATAACTTAATATACCATTTTGTTACTTTAATCAGTAACATTTATTGTGACTTTACATGGTAAAAACTCATTATCTTAATATAGGATAATAAAAGTTAAAATAAAATAAAAAATAAAATAAAATAAAATAAAAATAAAAAAATAAAAAAATAAAAATATAAAATATATATATATATAATAATAATAATATTATTAATAATAACACCAAAAATCATATCAATAACATAAAAAATAATTTGATAATTAAAATATAGCTATTTAACTATAGATATAACTAGACAAATATCCATATATTGGTGTCAATTAAACAGTTTAAAAATTATGTTAAAATAAATAACCCACTCTCAATTTATATATATATATTTTAAATAATTAACCTTTGCGTTTTTATCCAGACAGCACCACCCTCCTCCGTACTCTCTCTCTCTCTCTCTCTCTCTCTCTATATATATATATATATATATATATATGTAATAAATAAATATATGTTGAACTCGACGAAAATAAACTATGTTGCATAAATTCTAGATATTCTTAGCAGCACGGGTAGAGTAGTCGCTCCGACAGTTGGCGAGCAGTAGAAGAGTTTCATTGGGGTATTTCCCCATTAAAAACAGACATCATCAGTCTTCAAGTTCTTTATTGATGAACTCATAAAATAGATAAAATCTTCCCCGCAATCACCTTAGTACCCATCGACACTCTAACTGTCATTATCTCGTCCACATCATCAAATATTCTAATTCAGCGGAGAAATGAAATGTGCGGCTTGGTAATTTAAAGGGCAAATTCATTCTAACCTCCTGAAAAGCCAAATGAAAATAATCATTTTCACGACAAAACTAGCGCCCTCCTACTCCGCGTCAATCATTTTAAAATCCAATTAGGATGAACTCGAGCTAGAGGTCTGCACGGGCCGGAATTTCCAGGCCCGGCCCGGCCCGGCCCGTAGGAAAGTTATTTCGGCCCGGCCCGGCCCGTTGTAAAACTCAAAAGTTCGGCCCGGGCCCGGCCCGGCCCGTTTAATTTTTTATATTTTAGGCCCGGCCCGGCCCGTACAAAAATCAGCGAAAACAGGCCCGGCCCGGCCCGGCCCGTTTTGGCCCGTTACAATTTCTACGATTTCTAAAAAATTCAGATTTTTATCATATAACTAAGATTCCTTTAAAGAATACTGCATACATATCTATGGAATGATTTTATAGTATATTTTACAGCAAATAAACATTAACAACATTAATGACTACATAGATTCTTAGGCTTTCAACATTCGAATAAAGATTCATTAAAAAATTAATATGGCTTAGAATAAAAGAAAAAAGAAAGAAAGCTAAAAACATCGTTAATTTTGAAGCTGTTTAATAAAAGAAGATTTATAAATATATTTCTATATCATTTTATTATAGATTTCAAATCCAAATTCATTCTTAAATTCAAAGAAGCTCCTTTCTGATACATTTCTAAATTCATTTTTTCCCTCAGAAACGCATAAGATTAGCAGATATCTTTATTCAGAAACTATATAATCGAATGGCGTTATCCATTTTTTGATACAAGCAATTTAAGAATACTGCAAACAAATAAAATACTGTCATAATTAGCGTTTTGAATAGAATTTCCGGAAGCAATAGCAAGGGAAGGGAGAAAAACCTGCAATCATTTGAGAAACTATTATATCTCAACAAGGTTATACAGGTATTTTATTTACCAAAAATGAAAAACGCTATTCGATTCCAAATCCCTTCAATAGTTAGGCTTATCACTTTTATACTTTTACAATTTAAAATTAATCAGAAAATGTGTCAAACTTTCGCATTATTGAGAAATTAATTTAAAAATCATTAAGAAGTATATATCCGAAGACTAAGCTAACATAAGTTCTTTATCGCTGTTAATAATTTTACAAATCATGTTTTCTGCCAATAATTAAGTCTAGTACCGGTCCGGCCAGTCTATATGTAGAAAAGTAATGCAAGCGTGATCTCGGACCGGCATATTAAAACGGGTTACACATAATGTAATTCTCCGATGCCGATACACTGTGCATTTTTATAAACCTGCATTTTATATTGACACTGTCAAACTAGCATGGCCACATTTATACTTGTTCTCGTTAAAACCATTTTCGTTGAAAATAGCTCATATTTTATCGTTTCTGCTGAAATCTTCAGAACGGGCCGGCAGGCCCGAAAATTTTTTTTATCGGCCCGGCCCGGCCCGTTTATGTTGTTTGTCGGCCCGGCCCGGCCCGTTGAAAAAACTATTCTAAATCTGCCGGCCCGGCCCGGGCCCGTGCAGACCTCTAACTCGAGCCTCAAGCGGACAAAAGTGATCAATTCTAATTGGTCGTAGCAGGCGGTCCTTGGCAAGAACTATATTTTTTCCTCGGAAGAACAAGCCCTTTAGCAACGCGTATTGACACCTGTCACGCGATGTTAAAATAAAAAATAAAATTAAAATCCCAGGAATATTCCAGAAAGTAAAAAGCTTACGAAATACCTCCCGCCGTTCTGAGAAGCAAGCAATAATTTATTAATAACTAAAGTAAGAAAAAGAATTTTAGCTGTTACAAGTTACGAAACTAAGATTGAAATATGTTCCACAAATTTAGAATTGAAGCTAAGAGAGAACAAAAATGGCGCAAATTTTTTTATTTTATTACAAATCCCCCCTCCCAGAAAGACGGGTGAAAAAGTAGGTCTGAGACCTGCAATTTCACAGAAAGGAAGATGATGCAGACTTAGCTCACTAAGTTGTTGATATAAGTAATAATAATTAGATACTAAATAAAAGAAAAATTAAATTAAATTATTTTTTTTTATAAATATAGAATTCAAATTTAGGAACACTAAGGTGATGCGTGGAATGACTTTATATTTACATACAATAATGTAGGCATCAATAAAAATACAAGATATGATCTTGTTTAGCAGTACATAACAGGAAGTAAGTTGAAAATATAAACAACTAATCTTAATATGCTAACATGAAAAATAAAAATAAAATAACGTTTCATGCATTCATGATAATGACAAATCTAAATATGAAGAAATTCACTGGAGAGTTCTAGTCATAAATTTCGAGAGTTCATTTCAAAAATTCCTCTAAGGCTCAGAATTAGAGTGGTATAGTTCGTACCTCTTTTTTCAAGGAGTCTAATTATATCTTTATTAATTGTCTAATTTTCATTAGTTAATATTATAACAACAGTTCAGTTTTCATGTGACTGAGTCCTTGCACCTTTATAACAGTTCCATATTTGGGTATCTTTGTGAAAATACTTTATACTTGTAATTCAATATAGTAACACATTTTATAGTATATTAATATAGTAATAAGAAATTTTAACAATGTAATAAACAAACAAGATAATAAAGAAACATAATAAAGGAAAAAAATACCACTAATAATAAATATCATAATAAGTATAAGTTACTCTCATAATGGGTAATAATAAATCTTTCAGTAAGTAATAGTAAATATTTCAAAAGACATTCTTTAAATTCTAAATTATGTACTAAATCTCGTTTATCTCATCTCAGGTATTTTTGGGATGAAATATAGAGGAAAGTGGAATAGAATAAAGAATATAATCAATTATTTAATCATTTACTTAATCTTGTAAATCGAGTACAGGATTAAGTAGGAATATGTAAAAAAAATTAAAATATAATATGATAAAATAATATAAAATAAAAATAAATAAAAATTCATTTCATTTTTGAGAATGCACGTGACCTTCAAACTACTAAGATTCTTTAAAAGAAATATTAATAAATAATAAAAATAAAAGACAAGATTATTAATGTCAATTCATGTCAAATAATTACGCAATAAACATTCTCTCGGTGTGATAAAACATTGCAAGATGCAAGTAAGAAAGATAAAAAGAAACAAAATTAAATTCTAATTGATTTGTACTTGGACTGGAATGTAGCAAAAAGAGAGAGAGAGAAAAATTAAAATAAAGTGATAAAAATTTTGTTACTTAGCAAATAATTAATTTATTAATTGATAGCTTAAATTTAATATTAAAAATAGGTTCAGTTGAAAAATATTTTTTTTTAAATATTTATTTGTTATTATATTATTCTAAGTAGAGTAATTCAGTACAGAATAAGAAATTTCCACTTTGTTCGTCTACGCCGGCATAAACAAACAAATATAAAAATTTCCAGACAAGTGACACTCTCGCTGCAGTCAAGAGATATCATTGCCATTCTGTAAGAATTACAGGATATTATCTGAATTAAAATATGGAAAGAAATTTACTGTTTAAGAGAAAAAAAAATTATAAAATGATAAACTAGAGATATAGTCTAAGCTACAGTTTTTACTTGAGTTTGTTGTTGTTGATTAGGGGGTTGTTGCTCATGACTTAATTTAAATTTATCAGGGGAATAATAAGGCCTTAATTTAGATACATGTACTATTTCTGAACTTTTGAACTGGTTTTGCCTATCAATTTCAAAATTTACTTCGGATAATTTGTTAAGAATTTTATAAGGGCCACTAAATACTTGTGATAACTTTCTAGTATTAGGGTACTGAAATTCTTCATAGATAACTAGATCTCCTATTTTAAATTTTGGTTCGATATAATCTTTATCATAATACCTTTTATTTTTTTAAATGAAATTCATCAGTTCTTGCTTTAGCAATTTTAAGTGCTTCATGAACAGGGGGATAATAATTCTGTTGTAAGGGGTAGTCATAGGGTAATTGGCCAAAAAGCAAGTAAGCAGGTGGAAATTTAGTAATAGAATGGGGTGTATTATTATATTCATTAATTACCCCAGTTAAAAGCTTAGTCCAGGGAATTTTAGAGATAGTGGAGTTTACTTTACATTTTAATCTAGTTACTATTGTCTGATTTACTCTTTCACATTTTCCATTCGTTTGTGGATGATGGGCAGTAGTCAAACGTTGTTTAATATTATGATTTCGCAGGAATTTTTTGAATCTTGAAGAAGTAAAAGCAGCATTCCTGTCACTTAGTATTTTTTGAGGGGACTGTACACTTGAAATCTTACTAAAACAGCATAATTGTTGAGGAATTTTGATATTGAAGATTTGTTTCAGACAATTTGTATAAGTTTCTGTAGTGACAATTTTGGAAGGAAATGCCCAAACATATCTTGTGGCATGGTCTATTATAATATAGAGATATTTTTTTGTAGAATTATAATAATTGAACCCTCTTACAGTATCAACAGACAGACAGTCAAAAGGTTGATCTGTAGTGGGCATAGCTTGTAATAAGCCAAATTTTTTCTGTCTAGGTTTTTTATTTTTCTGGCAAATATCACAGTATTTAACAAAGTTAGTAATGTCTTGGGTCATATCTGGCCAATAATAGTTAGGAGAAATTAAATTTTGCATTTTTTGAACACCAGGGTGACCAAACTGTTGATGAGCAACACTAAGCAATTTTTTTCTTAGGGACATGGGAACTACCACTTTACGAAAACCTTTTCTTTTAACTATAATCAGTCCATTGTCATTAATATAATTTGATCCACACACATTTTCTTTTTCTTGCATCTCAATAATCTCTTCAACGTCAAGAAGAAAAGTAAGGGGTTTACAAAAATGAGAAATAGGGTTTCGGGACAACATGTCGGCTTCGACATTTGTAGATCCCTTTAAGTACTCTATTTTGTAATCGAACATACTTAACTTCAATGACCACCTAAATAATCGACCTCTTAAATGTTTGACATTTTTTAACCAAACAAGAGATGCATGATCAGTATGGATGGTAAATTGTACACCGTGAAAGTAATGATAAAATTTATCTAAAGTATCAATGATAGCAAGACACTCTAGTTCGGTAATGAAATAATTTTTCTCATAACTTCTCAATCCTCTAGAAAAATAAGCAATTGGATGTAAAAAGTTATTATGGTCGGGTTGTTTAAGAACTGCACCTACCGCCACCTGAGAAGCGTCAACAAACATGTGTAGGGGTAATTTTGGGTCATAAATCTTTAAAATTGGTTTAGCAATGAGGGCATCTTTTAATTTTTGAAAAGAGTTTTGACATTCAGTATTCCATTCCCAAATAGTATCTTTCTTAAGTAATTTATTTAGGGGATGTCTAATTTCAGCATATTTGCCAATAAATTTATGATACACATTTATAGAACCAAGAAATCGTTGTAATTCTTTAGTATTAGTAGGAGGTTTTAGTTTTTTTAATTGTTTTTTATATGTATTAGCTGGAGTTAAAGTTCCATTTTGGATTTCATACCCTAGAAAATTGATTTGTTTTTGAGAAAAAGTACATTTAGATAATTTTAATTTAATATTTTCTATTCGGCATAAATCAAAAATTTGGATGAGATGCTGTATATGTTCATCTATTGATTTAGAAAAAATAATTATATCATCAAAATAATAACAAGCAAAGTCTATTTTATATTTTGTAAGAATTCTTCTAATTGTCCTGTTGAAAATTGGGGGGGGGGCTACCTTTACACCAAAGGGGAGAACATTCCATTCCCAGAGCCCACAATTAGTAGTAAAGGCTAACTTTTCGGAATCGGCTGGGTGAATAGGTATGTGCCAATAGCCTGAGGCTAAATCTAGTGTAGAGAAATATTGGGCACCACTTAATTTGTCTAAAATTTCATCTATTCGGGGCAAAGGTTCAGCGTCATTTTTCATAATAGAATTTAATTTTCGGTAATCAACACACATTCGGGTTTTTTTGCCTTCATCTCGTTTATTTACTAACGTAACTGGCGAAGAATATGGGCTATAACTTTCTTTAATTAACCCAGCAGCTAATAAGGATTGGATTTGCTGAGATATTTCTTTTTCATCAGCAGTGGATGTACGATAAGGCCTCAAAGATATTGGTAGGTCAGATTTAAGATAAATACGCTGAGGTTCAATATTAATTCTCCCTACATCATATTTATTTTTTGCAAAAATATCTAAATAATCCCTTAAAAGTTCCCTTACATTTTTATTTTGAATAGCACTCAGATTCCCCAATAGATTATAATCATCATTATTAGTTCGCGGCAAGGAGGTCTATGGTATTTCCATAATCGGGTTGCACAGTAGTATCATTTTTTATAATATCAAAATAAAGCAATTCTAAGTTATCACTGGACATGTTGACATATTGGTTTAACGAAATATTGTCTTGTAACACCTGGCTTTTTGCACAATCAATTTTCAATTTAAATTTGGCACAATCAGGTAAACCTAAAATAGAATAGTTCAAATCTAGCTTACTTACTAAAAAATTAACATATCTCTTTATATTACCAAATTTAATACATAATCGACAAGATTTATTAATTGTAAGAGTTCCTTGTGCCTGTCTAATAGTAATAGGGGTAACATTATGTAAATTACCATTTAAATATCGAACAAATTTGAGGGGTAAAATTGAGACAGTTGATCCACTGTCAACCACACAATACACTTTGTTATTGCCCACATATCCAGGGATAAATAATTGTCAAATATTATTAGTAGGGGGTGGCTGAATATGAGCAGGAGTTTGAGATTGAAAGGAATTTGTGTTAAATATACATCTCCTCTCCCAATGATATGCATTTTCTATGCCTCTGTTTAAACATATTCTGCACGGACGACTTGGGCAGTTGTTTTGATAATGAGTCGTAGGCATTCTAGGAGTGAAAAACCTAGGATTAAAATTTTGGGATGGATTGTTTGGAGTAGGTCGAGTCCAATGTCTGGGCTGAGGATTGGGATTGTGCATAGGTCTAGTTTGTTGAAAATTTCTATTGCTGTTATTAGAGGTATGAGCTGGAATCGTTGCTAATTGTTTAGCAATGCGAAACCATTCACGAGTATTGGAAGGAGGGTTAACCATCAAACAATTTTGATACTCCGGCTGAAGTCCATCAGTTAATCTCTGTATAATTAAATTTTCCCCAATTTGAAGTTGTCTTCCAATCTCAACTTTCTTTCTAAAATAAGAATCCAAATCACTTAGATCATTCAACTTTAAGGAGGTAAACTCAGAAAATTTTGGAACTCTAACCTGAATGAATTTTTCAGTTAAAATCTCGACAATTTCCTCATAAGTAGCACAATCCAAACAATCATTTATATAAGCTTTTAGCGCTTCCCCCTTTAAATATTTTGAAATATTTTGTTTTTTCCAATCATTATCTTTTTTTCTCCAGAACATTCATTATCAAAGTGTTTAAACCACTTAAAAATATCCATGCCTGACTCAAAGTCAAAAGGGACAATATCAAGTTTATTTTCTGACATTTTTTCTTCTTTTACTAATCCAGATCTTAATAACATGAAAGAAGGATAATTCATATGGAAAATATTTCAAATGCTATACTTCAATTACTAAAATTCAATTACTATACTTCAAATACTTCAATAAATAACAATAAAAATAATAAATGATAAATAAATCAATTCTGTTTGAATTCATGTGAAATAAATAAATAATAAGTAAATAAGTAATAAAATAATAAAATAATAAATATCGGTTTTCCATACATGGGAAATAACAAATAATTTTAAGAACAAAAATACTTTTCTTTACGTATTGAAAATAAATTTCGTATTAAAAACACCTTTAAAACTAAATAAAATTTTCTATGGGCAAAAAATTTCAATTAATTATAAATTAAGAACAAATTTATATTTTAATATCTGTAATAAAAGAAAAAAAAATCAAGAATTTAAGCAAAGAAATTATTATTAAAATTTCTTAATCAATAAACAAATAAAATAATAAATAATAACTTACAGACACCTCGATGTGGCCTTGTTCAAATACCTAAAATTTATTAAAATAAACAAAAATAAAGCACTTCGTAGATACGAGTCACAGGTGAAAATTTCAATTAGCTTATATTACCGATGGAATCAACCGTAGTTTCGCAATCGTGATGCAAGTGTTCATTTATTATGAAATGAAAATTGATCAAAATATTTCTGCACTTTTACCTAGAAAATACAGTAATAAATAAATAAAAGCAAATGATGTTGAAATTTGTCGTGCAGGTGTTCTTTGGATTAAATAATCAGCACACGTTTTCGTAAATATCATGTATAAAAAAAATACTAGAGGCATATTTCACAATTAAAAGATTTGTAGCTGTAGCTACCACACATAATTACAAACGAGACTTCATAACACGATCTTTTTTCACAGCTGAAAGGTTTCTCATTTATATGGACAGGAAGATGTTATTCTCAGATTTCCTTTTTTGAGAAAATTTTTTTCTTTATCGACCGCATTCCCCTCAACACCAGTAGCACCACTCGATGATTCATGTCGGTCCAAGATGAGTAATAAACAAAGGCAGAAGTTCCAGCAATTAGTTTCAAGCTCGGCGAAAATGGCGCGTGTACACACAGCGTTGCGAAGAATTCTCAGACAAAGGTTCAGTTGTTATTAAGCCACAATAATTTCCTTTTCTCAAAAGTCGTACGCCGGTTCATTTTTTTATCCTGCCGGCTAAAATGTAATAAATAAATGTATGTTGAACTCGACGAAAATAAACTATGTTGCATAAATTCTAGATATTCTTAGCAGCACGGGTAGAGTAGTCGCTCCGACAGTTGGCGAGCAGTAGAAGAGTTTCATTGGGGTATTTCCCCATTAAAAAACAGACACCATCAGTCTTCAAGTTCTTTATTGATGAACTCATAAAATAGATAAAATCTTCCCCGCAATCACCTTAGTACCCATCGACACTCTAACTGTCATTATCTCGTCCACATCATCAAATATTCTAATTCAGCGGAGAAATGAAATGTGTGGCTTGGTAGTTTAAAGGGCAAATTCATTCTAACCTCCTGAAAAGCCAAATGAAAATAATCATTTTCACGACAAAACTAGCGCCCTCCTACTCCGCGTCAATCATTTTAAAATCCAATTAGGATGAACTCGAGCTTCAAACGGGCAAAAATGATCAATTCTAATTGGTCGTAGCATGTGGTCCTTGGCAAGAACTATATTTTTTCCTCGGAAGAACAAGCCCTTTAGCAAAGCGTATTGACACCTGTCACGCGATGTTAAAATAAAAAATAAAATTAAAATCCCAGGAATATTCCAGAAAGTAAAAAGCTTACGAAATACCACCCGCCGTTTTGAGAAGCAAGCAATAATTTATTAATAACTAAAGTAAGAAAAAGAATTTTAGCTGATATAAGTTACGAAACTAAGATTGAAATATGTTCCACAAATTTAGAATTGAAGCTAAGAGAGAACAAAAATGGCGCAAATTTTTTTATTTTATTACATATATATATATATATATATACATGTCAACATTTGGACGGAGGGTGGTTTTGAGGTCTGGGGGTCATGATCGGTGAAAATGTACCAAAATTTTCTGGAAGTGCTTTCCGCCGAACAGCTGCAATAGGTAGCTTTTTACTTTTTGTAATGAAAGCTACCTAATACATGAACACTCTGTCTTGCCCAATGAATAAATAACCTTTCTCATTATTTATTAATACACCTATATTTGTGTGCCGCTCAAGTTTTGTGTCGTCCTTTTAGTGACTGGCCGTTACATTTTACCAGCCAGTAAGGTATTTTTATTTGCCATTTTGCGAGTATCGACCCACATTCTAAAGGTTTATTGCTGAAGTTCATGAAGTATATTTATTAAAATCTAAAAATTAACAAAATTTGATTTTAATTTTTTTGAGTTTAAAGTCCAGTTAATTATATTTAAAAGTAAAAATGCATTAATACCATTTTTGTTTTGCCTAATTAATAGATTAAATTTCTGATTAGTTATTAGTGTATAAAATTTGGCCAAACATGCTAATTATTACTAATCGTCACGTGAGATTGCAATTCAGATAATTCAACTATTCGCAATTATAAAAAAAAAAGTAAAAAAATAAAGAAATATTTCTCTGGAGTACAGCAATATTAACATCAGTATCTCAGGTCAAGATCAAAGAACAATATCACAGATAAAATATACAATGAAAACGATAAGCCGCAGGTGACGAAATTGTAGTCATATAGATGTATGATGTTATAATAATGTATGACGTTATAGAAGTGTGAAGTGTGACAAATTTAAGTTTGTATTTCTGAACTTTAGATAAAAGATATAAAAAGCAATTTATTTCTATCGCTATCTCACTAAATTTTTTTATCATTTGTAAACAAAAATTTCGCTTTTATAATGAAGTAATAAGCTGTTAACACTTTTGAATCATTAGTGCACGTTGCGTCAATTTCAAGAATTTATTTTCTATTTAAAAATTCCGAAAGAATGTTTTTTTTTAAATTTATGCTATCACTTAACGCCAGTCCTTAAAAAAGATAAAAATATTATTTTGAATTTCTGGTATTAATTCCGAATTTCTGAATAAAAAAGAAAATCCTTAAAAGCACGTTTCGGATGCGTATGGGTTAATGATCCTGTACATAACATTCGTACGTAAACATCTATTGAATCGATCAGCAAGAAAAAGTTGTAATTGACGAAAAATAGCTTAACCTATTTTTGTAAATAATCTTACAAGGTGACCACCAAACATGGTGCGCACAGATTTTGATTATTCGTGCACAGATTGTTATCAGATTTCACACTGCGTCCGACTTTGAGCAGACACCTCGCTGCACTTTAATCATCGGATTTTGTAATGGGAAAGACATGATGGCATCACAAGCACTGCCGCGTCAATTGGACGGAACTCACTTGCGCTCTGCTTCTCTCCCCCTTCATGCACAAGTACCTACCCATGTTTACAACTACGCTGGATACTCCAATAGCATATCTCGATGTCTCACTACTTTATTCCAAAGCGGCATATTTAATTTTCAACCGGTTTGGTAGTTAGGGCGTTTCGTACCTTTTCATTTGATCGCCCCTAGTAAAATGCAAGTTGTTACCAGTTATCCAAATTTTCAATTTTCCCATTTTCTGTAAATAAATTTATCTTCAAAGTTCAACCTCAACATAAGTTAGCGTTTGCACAAATAAGAAATGACAGATTACATCTATTTTTATTACAAATCAAACCACTCTTTCCGTGATTCAACTGAAATGCAAAAATTTTTTTAATCGTTTGCTTTCCTCCGTAATATGAGAATAAATGAAGATTTTTTTTATTGATCTTATATTTGCACTTGTACTTATGATGATGATTAAACTTTTTTTTTTTTTACTTTTAATATATTTTTAAACATATTTATCACAAATTAAGTATTTAAGTAATATAAATTATATTAAATGCAGCATTAAATTATCTAAAATTCCATGCACAATATTGTGCACATTTGAAAAGAAAAAAAAAGTGACTGATTAATCTAAAAATATTAATATTTAAAGTAGTGGAGATTTTAAAATATTGAAATTTTCTTATACTTTTTCAAAATTTTAATTAAATACGAATTTTTATTTATTTATTTGTTGCAAAATGTACTTTTAGTTGAGCCCTGGAGTGCAGTCAGTTCACCATACTTAAAAAAAATAATAATAATAAAAATGTTGACAAAGTAAACTGTCAACTCTTCAGAAAATATCAAAAGGTTCAAAGCTGTAGAATTTTCAATTCTGCTTATAATTTGCGAAGTGTAAAAAATATAAAAATAAGTAAAAAGCTGAGGACTGATTCGAACCCTCAACCTTACGACTCGCAAGCTCGCGTGCTACCACGGCGCCACGTATTCATATGCGGAGCTTGTACTAATAAGTATTAGAAATATACGCTGAACTTTGACCCCTAATTTCTCAAAAACCAAGGCCCATTTGAAGAAACCTTTTTACCAGAATAATTAGTGGTATGACCCCTACAACATACTTGGAAATCATCAAAATCTGTGCGCACCATGTTTAGTGGTCCCCTTGTTAGTTAAATAAAATCAAAATACATATTACTACAAAGAATGTCAGATGCATTTGAAAGCGAATATTAAGATATATATACATACATTAATTTCCAAGATTTTTTAAAACTAGTTATAATGTGAATTTAAACGATTTATTTTTTCGAATGAATAAAAAAATAAAGGTTCTTGGCAATTTAAAAGCCTAATAGTTTGATCCCTGTCAACCAGGATTCAGGGTTTATAGTCAAGATTAAAAGCCCAATCTTAAAAGCCCCATCTAAGAAATAAAAGTGTAAAATTACACATTAAAACAGGTATACTGAAACCACGATACAAAAACGATTTGCTTATATGGTTTATTCTCAAAATAGGGGACAATTTCAAAAGTGAAATCTAAAAAAATTACTGTTAGCAAAATTTCTGAAAAAAATAGGTGTTGTTAATATAGTATTAGGTATACTTTACATGTAATCAGCAGAGCTAAATATTTAAAAATTAACTTAAAAAAAATAATTAGTATTTTTGAGCCATGCTAATGACAAAACAAATTGCATGGAATAAATATATTAAGAAATTTTTATTTTCTTCCTGTTTAAATATTTTTTTCTATATTTATTAACCTTCCTTTTCAGCAAATGGTTTCCATTTTTACATATATACATATAAGGAGAATAAAAACATTACCAAAGAGCAAACTTTGTTTACATGAGCAACATTCCGACACTAACAATGTAAGAAGCTGTCTTAGTGATTTTCTGACAGATTTAATGCATATTTTAGGGATAATAAATGTAATACCTAAATTTATATGTAAAATTAAAATTTATAAAAGATACAATATAAGCAATGGTTACATTTATGCACATAGGAGTCTTTAGCATGGACAGAAAAACCATGCTAATGACACTGATATTTGTCCATGCTAATGACAAATTTTAATTTAAATAAGATTATGAGCCATAATATAATCACAATGCAATAGTCCTTTCTGGGGCTTTTTAAAACACAAAAGTCCTATGCAAATAAGTAAAATAAAAATTTTAATTATAAAATAAACATGAAAATTATTATCCATTCTAATGACATACAATTGATGTACGCCCCTAATATCCAACTTCTATTCTTAAAATACAATACATGCTTCTATTTTCAGGCTGGGATAAAATGGCTACTTGTTGCCATGGAGAAACTTTATATTTTCAAACTGTTGTCATATGTGAAAATGAAATTTTGATTGATAACCAGCTGTTATAGTATGACCTTGTTTTGAAAATAGAATATGGAGGACAAACTTTAATTCTTTTTTTATATATTATAATTTTATTTTTAAAAAGAAATTTATTGGATCAATCCTCTCCTTGATTAATTTAAAGAAAGAATAACATTTGTTTTATTTTATAAACATGATATTAACTCTTGAAAAAGCTAGTATATAGAAGACACAGCTGCTGTGGACATCCATGCTAATGACATTTTGAACATTTATTCTGTTATTTTAAGGAGTTTTTAACTAAAAAGTGAGTAATTTTTGAGTGCAAATAATGAATAATATTAAGACAAACATATCTAAATATAAAAAAAATGACAGAAAATCAGTCAATTTTTTTTGTATGCCGAAAGACATAAATTGTCCCCTATTTTGAGAATCACCCATATGTGTAAAAAGACGTATAAATTGACAAATAAACACCCTGGTGTGTCAATTTCAAAATATGCATGTTCCTGTGTAGCTCATTAAGCAGCTGAAATGTATAAAATGTTATAAGATAACTTAGAAATACATAATTTAACGTGTAAAGTGTACATGAGTACACATATGACTTTGTAATACACAAAAAAAGATGGATTTTGCGTGCATAGTACATAACCTTGTAGTTTTGGATTTAAATTTTGAACTAAATATTCTTATGGTCTCAGACCAAATTTGCATAAAGAACAAACACGTGGGCTTGGCGTGTCTGCTTTCTTTCCAGATTTATTTTCAGAGCTCCCGAATTGCGGCCTTAATTTTAAAAAAATCTGATCGTCTGAAATTATATTTACTACATGAAATTTTCATTTAATGTTGTTTTGAAGCCCTAAAGTACCGTAGTTCTTATTTATGAATAGAATCTCTATAGCTTGAATAAATGCACTGTAAAACAAAATAAATAAAAAAAAAAAAACGAAAATCATGACGCTGTTATTATTTCTGTATTTCGTCGGATTTTTTTTTCTCCTCAGTTTCAGCCGCAAAGTTTGAAAGAATCATCTACATCAGGGCTGTCCAACCTGGCACCCGCGAAACACCAGAAAAATGTTACAGAAATTTTTACCTTATTAAATCTTCGAATATCTCCGATTCAATAAGGTCTTGATTTCTGTAAGAATTTTCTGGTATCTCGCGGGCGCCAGATTGGACAGCCCTGATCTACATAAAAAGCAGAAATTATCTGTTTAACCATTTCCGGCACACTGTGCCTGGTCTGGGATACCTAACTTTAATTCCTAACTTGCAAACGGCACCAGTAATAGTTTACTAAAATTTTGCTTTTACAATAAATGCTTAAATTAAGGATTTCAAAGTATCTAAAAAATTCGTTTGTGCATTCCGGTGTCAGTCGATAATTTCTCATTTTATTACTGATTTTGTCCTTTCCGGAAAGGGTTAATTCTATCTACTATAAACACCCAATACTTACCGAAACGGGATTTAAACTCTGATCTGAGAGATTTGAAGTTATTAACTTGATTAATGAGCTAAGATTACGCAATCCAAATTTTCAAATATCGCTATTTATTGTGTTCACATAAGTACACCTATTTCTGTGTAATATTCTGTTCTGACACATATTTCTGCATAATATTGTTACACATAGACCTTCGTAACATTCTGTTCTTACACATGTAACTGCTTAAAATTTGTACACATACTGCTGTGCAGTGCTGTGGTCGTAAAAAAAAGCAGAGGGTATACGCTCAAGGCAGAGAGTATATCCTAGAGTGTACATATTATTAACTTCCTGGAGAAACAAGGGATATACGGTGATCCTTAAAAATATTCAGAAGGTATATGGCGCATTCCCCCGTATACTCTCCACTACATCCCTGCTTCTGTGTAACATTAACTCTTATGCTTAACCTCTTCAGACCCCAGGGTTTATTTATGTACTTTTTAAATTTTGTTGGTTATGGATTTACATTAAAAAACTAATAACTATGAAAGGTTGAACACTGAACAGCGAAAAAAAATTAAAATTAATTTTTTGTACATAAAGTTTGGTGACACATGGGGAGTCAAAAAGCTCATTTTTTGACATTTTCTAAGGATTTTTTTTACTTTTTTGCATTGCAATATCCTTGAAACACATAAAATAAACATATATTTTAAATTTTTTTTATTACTAATAGACTCTGCAAAGTATCTTAACGCAATTTAAAATTATTCACGTTTTTATTTTTGTACATTTCGCACATTTCTGCTGCAAGCACGTAACTCGATAAAAAAGTGTTATCAAAAACAGTGTCATTTTGTTCAATTCTGCTATCTATTAGGCTCATTCACACCAATTTTTCTATTTTTTTTTTTAATGTTATATACGTGAAAAAAAAAATTTTAAAGATGTGTATCAATAGGATAATTATGTCTGAAGAGGATTTTTCTGTGTAATATTCTTACACATATTTCAGCGCAATGTGCAAAATATACAGATATTTCAGTGATATTGAAAATTTGTAAATTACATTAACGCATCAATTCGGGTATATCTGTAACATTTTCTACCAGTTACACATTTGTTTGAGTTTTTGCAGGTATAACAAATTATATATTCCCAATAAACAAATAAACGCACATAAATACAGGTAAATTTTAACGACAAGCCTGTAAATTTTATGACGAAGGTGGAATTTTACAAATTTACCATATACGCATGTAAAAGTGATTGAATTACACATTTATATTTTAGAGTGCAGATTTTTATTTTCTTCTATCTTTACAAGAAAATAATATTAGATACATGAAAAACTTCCATTACCAGTTTTTGACGGATTTATACATTTAAGTGTCAGTGATTCCTTAAAACATGTTTTTATAAAATGTCTGTCTTTGAGTCTGTCTGTTTGTATGTGACATAAATTTTGTGGACGCTCTATCTCAGGAACTAATGCTCGGAATTTAATAGAATTTAAATTCTGATAGTCCCTGATATAAATTGATGCTGATTAGTTTTTAGTGTAAATTGCTCCACAGGTGGCGTTGCTATGCTGCTTTTTTTACGATTTACGCTTTCTCAATAAGTACTGCACGGATTTTCATCAAATTTCAGATTCACTTAGTCCTTGACATGAACTGATGCTCGTTACATTTTGGTGTAAATCACTCAACAGGTGGCGCTGCTATGCTGCATTTTTCAAGATTTTTGTAATAGCTCTATTTCAAGGAATAATGCTCGGAATTTATTAAACATTTATATTCAGGTATTCTCTGAAAGCGTTTCCGGCTATGCATGCATTGTTATGTGATTTCCCATTGTCTATGTGTACTATCTGTCTTGAAAGTTTGTAACTGCTGTATGGATGCACACTGTATGTTCAAATCTTTATATCCTGTACTGGGATGCACAAAAGAATTTGGATATTGCACCGAATATTAATATTCATTGCTGAAATTAAGTTTTCAAATGTGGTATGCGTTTTCCAAATGTTTTACTTATAGCCATCACCATCTTTCACCTTATTTAACAATGAATTTTTATTATAGTATTTTGAATGCGTTGGAAAGTGTTTCACAATTTATGCTTGACGCATGATTTTTCGTTCTTGCGGTGTTGTCTAATGATTCTACATTTTAATGATTAAATCAGAATCAGTCAGACCATTATTGCTCAATTATTTAAATATCCAGAAATAATATCGGCTGTCAATTATCATACTGACATAAATGGTACAATAGGTACAGAGATGCGTTTGTCCCCATTGTGTAAGTGAACCATTCATTCTAAGACTTCGTTTTGTATAGCCAATAAAATTTTTATTTAATACAAAATTTGCGCATCTATCTAATAATATCCTTGAAAATTTATACAGAGAGTTCTATAGAAAGTACGAGGTAAACGCATGTTCTCTGGTTATATACATGGACAGTAGTAGATGTTCAAGATTTTTCTTTCAGTCTGGAGCTTAAAATTTCAAAAAATCCGCCAATCAACCTGAAATCTCCGATTTAATCAGAATATTGAGATTGTTTGAACAGTTGCGGGATATCATTGCCTATATTACACCGAAACCCTAATCAGAATAATGGTGAGTTGTCAAACATGTCGTGAAAAAGGATGAGGTACTAAATCTCAATACTTATTTGCTCTTGGGGCAACATTGTTAAATCCTATATATAAACACAATCTAGAAAGAAAAAAATACGTCAAGTACAGATTATGAAACATTTTTCAACACATTCATAATACCGAATAAAACATCACAATGTAATAAGGTGAAAGATGAATCTAAATAAACAATTTCTAAAACGTATAAACATTAATGCGTGGAAATTTTTCCCAGAGAGAAAATTCGCCTTGAATATAACATATCAAATGAAAATCAAATTTTGAATTGCTTAAAAGGCGCAAATGCCAACCTAGTGAAAAAGATTCCATGCCGGGAATCGAAAATATTCAAGGCGAATTTTCTCTCTGGGAAAAATTTCCACGCATTAATATATTCAATCGATGCTGGATAGATTTGAGATTCGTGTTTGCCCCAGATCGGTGGCTCGAGGATTATATTCCATCTTGTGCTACGTTTGTAGCCTTGCCAACATGTAATAGTGATAAGTTCCGTGCGGGGCGTCGTTCCATGTGGTTTAGTCGGTAGAACGTCAGTGCGCTATACTGATGGCCCGGGTTCGATTCCCGGCATGGAATCTTTTTCACTAGGTTGGCATTTGCGCCTTTTAAGCAATTAAAAATTTGATTTTCATTTGATACGTATAAACATGTTTAAATCATTAGTTCCACATCATTTATACACTAAATGGTCAATATTGACCCGTTACTTGCGATTTTAGACGTTTTGTTAAATATTTAAAAATACACAATGAATTATCCTGAAATTTCAGGTGTGTAAGCAGAATAGTTTAAGACACATAATTCCGCGAAAATATTTTTCCGAAAATCTTTAAAGGACCGTCAACAATCGAAAAAGAACGAATATCTTTTGGATAACCCTGTAAAAATTAATGTAGCAAAAGAGTTTAAATTGTAGAACATGATTAAGAGGGTTATTGAAATAAACTGTGTTCATTTTTATGAAGAAGCATGTTTTCGTAGAGAAATTAAGATTTTTATAAAAATAGTCTCAAAATTTGCCAAGTTTTTTGCTTCTAATTTGCAGAGTTCTTAATTAAAAAAAATTTCTTTTCTGAAACTATGAGAAATAACATTGTACACAATATTCTGCAATCAGAATTTAAAAAATATTAAAAATTGGATGAAAAATGATCAGGTTTACTAAATAATGTTACACTGCGCAGGCGCGAATGCAGTCTATATATAATGTATTAGCTAAATGTATAAAGCAATTTTTATGAAAGTCTCGAAAATATAGCTTGAAAATTCTGAAAATTATCGTCGATAAAATAAGCTCAAAATCCGAAAAAAAAAAAAAAAAAAAAAAAAAAAAAAACACCAGAGAAAAATGCTATACGAGAATTTTAAATTGCGCACTTTGTGTTTCATTTAGTTCAAAAGTAACTAAAAATTTTACTTTGAAATAAATTTCCCCTCATAAAATATTTGTTTAAGAAATGAACAAATCTTAAAAAAATATATACACTGCAAATAAATATAAAATATTTGACGGAATGAAATTTTCGCCTTGATTTTAACATAAAATGTATAATATGAATTTTAGAATTATCAGGTTTACTTAAAAGGCGATTAAAATTATCAACTATAGATGTTCATAGTTAATTTTATTTAAAAACATCTTAGTACTTTCAAACCTTTAATCAGGCTCTTCCTCAGAGAAATACCGGAAGTTGAATTAGCTGGTGTATATATCATTCTTTTTAGAACTGATTGCGATAAATTAATGGAATACATCGAGAAAACCAATAGAAAACTCAAAAAAGAATAAAAGAACATAAAGCAGATATAACATTTTGCCGCCAATCTACTGCTCTCTCACGTTTATATCTCAATTAGAATATCACAATAGATTTTAATCAAAAGAAAATCATATTCCCAACATCCAATTATTATTTATCCATTATAAAAGAATTTATAGAAATCCTATGCAAAAACAATAAAGTGTGTAATGATGCCCTATCGTATACTATACCGAGTTTATGGTTTAACATCCTGAAAATAAAATCCTGACAATTTGAGAAAATGACGTATTAAATTTTATGGTACAACAATTAAATATTTCTTTTTACCGTTCACCTAAAATACTATTAATTCAATCTTCAAGCCACGAATCTCGTTCATTTTCAAATCGAAATCATATACAGTGAAACCTCCAAATAAGGGACACTCCGAATAAGGGACACCTCTATTTAAGGGACGAAAATTCCGGTCCCATGGGTGTCCCTTATTTGGAGGTATCACTGTATTTGTATTTATAAAAGAAAATATTCTCTGAGGAAGACCCTGATTAAAGATTTGAAAGTACTAAGATGTTTTTAAATAAAATTAACTATTAACATTTATAGTTGCTTATTTTAATCGTCTTTTAAGTAAACCTTAACATTTAAAGTTCATATTGTACAATATACACTGCATTTATAAATTTGTTGATTTTACAGTATAATACTGGTAGTTGGGTTGAAAGTTTGAAACCGTAAAATTATCAAGTAATGTACACTTAAGCAGTAATATACTATTTAATTAATTTATATGATAGTAAATTACTGTTTTTTTTTACAGAATATTACTGGCAACCCCGCTGCCAGTATTATACTGTAAAATCAACAGCTTTTTCTATAGTGCATTCAGTACTAGTTCTTGATTTTATTCGATATTATTTCATCAGTATATATTATTATTACCACAGGTAATCTACTTAACTTTCTGGTTATGAGTTAGTTGCAGATATGAAATGAAGCTTTCTGGTTCGAATTTACATCTTCTAAATCGGGTGGCTGAACAAAAGTGAAAATCCAGGTTTTTTTCCTTTCAATAGTAATCCCTGAATATTTTCGAGCAAGTGACTGTGATGTCTCATTCCTTAATAACGTAGAATCATCTCATATCTTATTCTTTGCTTGGCAAAATGATAATAGTTAAAAAATGAATGTACGTAATATGTGAAATGAATAATATGAATATGTGAAAAGTGACACATTTCGACAAAAGTATATTTCACAAGAAAGGCAAAAGAAAATTTGCATTATTTTACTCTAATTTGAAACTTTAGCACTTAGCTCTGCATGCAGGCATAAAAATGTGATTAAAAGTGTAAAATCCTTAAGAATAAAGGCATGTGATAAGGTTTGGTGGGTGAATAAATTTACCTCCCCACACAATCCACCCCTCTTCTGTGGTCACAAATGGACAATTAGCGTAAAAAAGTGATTTTCCGTATATCTACACGCCTGAAATTTTTTGTATAGCAAGACACACCTATGACAGACCTATTAGTGGGATAAATCGTAAAATGAATTTTTGTGAGATGCGTCGCTTTTCTTGTTGGTGAATGATATGAGCATAGTCAGAATTTTGGTAAACGTGAAATAGCTTAAAATTTATTTTCCCCTTCTTTCTATATTTGCTTAGATAAAAGAAGTAGAAAAAACTTGCTCCCTATTTAGACACAAATGTTCCAATTCCAAGCAGGGTCTTTTAAAACAGAGCAATATTGTTACTAAAATACGTTCTTAAAGGAAGTAAGTTGATTTAGTTTTGGAGAAAACATGTACATTGTTTACTTCCACACTGTGACACACATAGCTAAGGTATAAATAAATTGCATAAACTTGTTATTTGACTTTTCTTCAAGAAGATAATCTTGATGCATAAGTTTCGTAAAACGAAATTAATATAGTAATTTTTTGGCACTAGCACAAATAATTAAACAACATGAAGCCAATCATGAATAAATATAAGTATCAATTATTAAAATTCTTTGATTTTTTTAAAATTTTATATTTGATTGTTATCATTTACTAAGTATAACAAAAAATTTCATTTCTAAAATCATTTCTATCACAACAAATTAGGAGTAATTAATTTCCGCTATAGAAAAAAAAATGTGTTTCTTTAAATGGTAACACATAAAAAATATGCAAAATATTCTTTTTCTTTTTATCTTTCGCTAATTAATAGCGGTTACTAGTCTTCACTTTATTATACAAGACTACCCACGAGAAAAATACCTGTTTTAATTGTGTTAACATAACTTCTCTTACAACCTCAAAAATTTAAGAATGTGTTGGTTAGATCAGGACTAAAACGGCATACATATCGAGCGTTCCAAGACAATGCTGGAATCTGTCGTAAATCAACACATTCACAAAAACTTATATAGTTCCTAAATAAGGGAAACTGTCAGTTGAATACATTTGAGAGTAAAATTGAATTTATAAATGAGTCATAAAAAAGCAATTTTTTATTAGAATACATCCTCAATTCTTCAATCTCGATCGAATCGGGAATTTTTGTTAGAATTGTCCACTTTCACAGCTTTTTTAAAAATATAGTCTGTCTTTATCAAAAACCTGGACAATAAGGCACATTATACAGTTCTTAAATAAGGGAATCTGTCAATTGTATGCGTTTGATGGCAAAAATGAATTTAAAAATGAGTCAGAAAGTAAGTAGTTTGTTGTTTGAATACTTCCTCATTTTTTAAATCACGATCGCTTCAGGAAATTCTGCTCAAAAAAGGCTATTTTTAAAGCATTTTTTGAAATATATTCTATTTTTATCTTAAAACTGGCTAAAACGTCACATTATATAGTTCCCAAATAAGAGAACTTGTCATTTGAATGCGTTTAAAATCAAAAATGAATTCAAAAATGAGTCATTATATAAGCAATTTTGATTTGAGATTTTTTTTCTTGAACTCCTATTTTTGTTTAATTTATTTTAGCTATAGGGATTGGTCCTATAAAAAACTTGTCAGTATAAAAGTTAAAGATATTCTTGAGAAAATGTAAAATAAATTTAATCGGATTTGATATCTTAAGAATTGACGAAGTTATGGATTTTTTTCTTTTTCCACGCCCTTTTTGTTTTAGTTGTCTGAGCGTAGCGAAGTCTTATACTCAGAGTACGTAACGATATTAAAAGTCAAAAAAATTCTTTCGTCAAGCAAATCTCAAAAAGTACTTGTCGGATTTCGATTCTGTTTGTACCAGAAGGTACCTATGAAGGTAATCAAGGGAATGCACCTACTTTTAAAAATTAATTCCAAATAGTTTAAAAGTTATATTTAAAAAACTGATAAAAAAACACAATTTATTTGCATACGTCACAGAAATTTGGTGCGCGTGATTTTCAGAGGCTGGATATTTTCGTCGATAACCGAATCAGTACATGGAGTAAATAGTAATCATTTACACACACTCAGAAATATTGAATGCAATAAAACATTTTAAAATTTAATCATGCAGAAAAATAAAACTGTTATTTTTTATATTAAAAAAATGTCATAAAAACTTTGATTTTGAGATTTTGTGATAATCCCTTAATAGCATTTTTTGATCGCTAAAAGAATGTTTTATATATTTCGCGTGTGAAAATTAGAAACAATTACGTTTTTAAATAAAAAGTTTCTTTTATGACATCATTTTCCCTTTATATTTATTTTTATTGTATGTTTTCTTTTAACTTATATTTTGTTTGTGTGTGGAAGTCAATTCTGGTCACTAATTTTTCGGCACGGATACCACAAGCGCATCAGATTTGGCGCAATTTTTTTCAAAGCCCATTTGGCGAAAACTCCGTTTTCAAATAACGCTTACATACACATTTTTAAATTATTTTCTATTTTCAAAAAGAACTTACAGTAAATAAAATAATAATAATAATTAATAACTATAAAAAGAAATATTTTATATAATTAAAAAAAAAGGAAATGAAAGTGAATAAACATTTTATGAGTAAATAAACAAATAATAAATAAATAAAGCCGGTTATAATCTAAGGTAAAATAATGCCATTCTGACACCAATGATGTTCCCTGGTGCATATGTGACATCTTTTCCCATTTTTCATCCATTTCCTGTTGGCATACAACTTTGAAATTTGGATTATGTATGCATACCTGGGAACAATACTGGAATTAGACATAGATTTTTTTATTCGATCCAAAAAAGGGGCAACGGGGGCTATTTTTTAAAGATTTATACAATTTATACTGCATAAAGGAGCCACTGACCTATTTTTATATACAAGAAGAAGTAAGTGGCATGTAAAAACAATTATAGTATACATAAATAAAATACTTGAGATAATATACTAGAGATGTAAGCACCGGGTTTGGCGAGATTTTTTACGCCAATTAGGCGAAAACATCGTTTTGATTACCAGATACATATAGCATGCTATAATAACACGTTATTTATTTATTTCAAAATGAAAAAAAAAAAGGAATAAACGAAACATTTTCTGTTATTTAAAAAAAGAGATAACAATCAATAAATGATAATATTTTTAGAACAAACAATTTATCATAACATTTATATGATAACCAGCATGTTAGGTAACTGAATGCCATTTTAGCACCAGTTAGATACCTCGGTGTGTATAGGGCATATATGTGCCATAGTTATTTGTAAAACTGAGCATGAACGTTTACCAAGTGTGTTTTCATAGTCGCTTATATCTTTTTGCAACATAGCGCACCTTTCGAAGCCAAAACGGCAAAAAAGCAAAAAATAAGTATTTGCTGTTTTTTTTTTTTTTTTTTTTTTTTTTTTTTTTTTTTTTTTTTTACGTAATGCACATTTTGTAATCAGTAGGCTCGATAATCAGACCTCGTTTTTTTGCTTTAAAAGATGATATTTCATACAACGTCTTTTTTGGATTCGTCGTTTTTCCATATTTGATAGTATGCGTCTACTCGTTTTGTAACCTTTTTTTTTAACTTTCTTCTTTATTAACAGCGACATTTGGATTTCCTATTTAAATAAAAATTCTTCTAAATACAAAGAATTTTGTTAAAATAAATGAAATGCGGACATCTGTTGCTCAAAGCAAAAAATGTTTCCTATTGAGTTAATAAAAATCAGTAAAAACATAATTTTTATGATACTAAAAATATGACTTATGTAATAACAGAGTCATATATTATGTACGTTATGGATTAAGTATGAATATTTCTCCACCATTTATAAATAATAATAATAATAAAATAAAATGCGGACAGACCAAAGTCTATATTTGACTGAAAACAACAACCATTTTCTAAATGCTTTAAAAAAATGGCCAATGAAAAGTGATATTTCAAAAGTATTATGAAATTAGTTAAAAACCGTTTATTTTAAACTAAATTAATAAAAGATTTATATTTTTAATAAAATAAATGGGATTTGAAAAATTATTGGAAATTTATCACCATAGATGTATCAATATTACAATCAGTACTTTGTATGCAAAATGGAACAATTAGCAATACTTTTTGTACCCGAAAAATGGTCCTTGCTTTTTTTAAGGTTAAAAAGTGGATTACGAAATATTCCTATACAGAGATGCCAAGTCCCCGCTTATTGCATAGCAGAATTTTCTTATAGGAAAAGTTATTTTTTAAATCCGCAGAATGTTCCAATTTAATAAAACATTTTCTGTATTAAAATACCGGTATTCAAAATGCCGGAGACTTGGCAGCTCTGCCTATAACATTTTAATTAATCACGGTACTTTTTTAATCGGATTCAAATTTAGTGAAGACCAAAAGCAGTGCCAAAGTGCCAAAAGTGCCAAAAGCAGCTTTTTTCCACATGTGTAACTACGATACAATTCCTTGATGCTGAAATAAAAAGTTTTGACTTTGCTATTATTGCTTCCTCTTATTTATTTATTTGAATTTTAAATAAGATGACTCAAAATCGTGTTTTTTAAATGTAGGGAAAAAATGCATTTCGAGAGAGGGCGAACAGAACAATATTTGGCGATATATTACCCGCGTTTGGCTAAGTGTCTTACTACCTTGTATTTAATACTCTTCACAATACTTCGCTGTTATATGGACTTAGGCACTTTTATAAAAAGTTTGACGTAATTTTAGCTTAAGAAAGTGAGTAATGAAAGTGAGTACTGAATAATACAAATAAATGAAAAATAAATACAAAGAAATACTAATAAAAGAAAAATGAAGTATTATATTGATCTATGTATATTTAAAAATGCATCTGCTAGCACTAATTAGATAATTTATGTGTATGTAATAGGAGATAAATAGCTTTTGATTCTGTATTTCTATGCTATAAAGCATTAACCTTTGTGTATTTTTCGTTATCATTGGGAGTACCTAGCCGATTTAAAAAATAATGTGGGCAAAAAAAGTTGGTAACCATCTTTGCTGCAAAATATACTATATTTTGCGTAGGAACAATAATCATCATCAATGCACGAGCAAAAAAAGTTCTAAAATTGAGAATTCTGTGATGTTGATACAAGTAAAAATTTAATTTTTTTTTTTTTTTTTTTTTTTTTTTTTTTTTTTTTTTTTTTTTGGGTGGCAATTTTCAAGATATATTATTCTCGTTATGAACGATTTCTAAAACATTCGACAGTTTAATTTCACAAATTAAATATTTTTTTTTTCTAGAGAAAAAGTTTTAAACCCAATTTATTGAGAATATTGCAATTTCTAGGATACTGTTGGGGTTAGAAACTATAACTTTGGCATCACAGTAACTTATAAGATGTAATTGCTCGTTTAGGACAAATTTTTAAAAAAGGATTACTTAACTTTTATCGATAACCTCGTTGCATCCGTGGAAAACAGATATTCAACATTATAAACTATTCAGACGGATTTCACACCATATAAAATACACTCCATTCTCTTCAAACATAATAGTTTATGTTATTTATAGTTTCTCAAATCGGTGCGTGCTTCTGTTTATGGTCATGACATCATTTCAAAGAGTTATATTTCCAATATAGGAAAATTTGGTGTTTTATTTTCTGTATTACTTTTAACATTTTGCATATTTCCAATTTTTTATCCATGCATGGTTTGCTTTTTTTTTTATAAAAAATTGTATATGCAACTTTATATATAAGATTTTGTAATTCTATGATTCAATATGCTTATTTTCATCATATTTTTTCACAATGAATGACCAATTAAAGATAACATCTCATTTTCTTTACTTATCGCAAGTTATTAAATGTGCATTCTCAGCAATATCGCTCAGACTAATCCCTCTGAGGGAAGTCCTAGTTTTTAATTTTTTTTTGCAGTAAGAATTGGTCCTATCAAAAACTTGTCAATGCAAAAGTTTTAGATAATATTAAGAGCATTTATAAAAAAATATTCGGATTTGATATCTTAAGAATTGGCAAAGTTATAATTTTTTTTCTTCCAAAACCCCCATTTCTTTCGCCCCTTGAGCCCATTTTAAATTTTATCAAATATCTATTATGCATAAACGTTTTGCTCATTTCTTAGAAGTAATATAAACTTTAAACTAATTCAATTTTCGTTAAGAAGTTGTGGGTTTTTTTCTGTTCTCACAAAAATCCTCCCTATTTCGACTCCTTTGGTCCTATTTTGCCCATTAACGAACTTGGCTTAGATTTTATGCCCCTTGATCTTATATAAAAGTTTAAAGCAGATCTGAGCAGAATTATGGAAGTTATCTTGTCCAGAAGAAATAAATTTTTTTACTGGTGGTAGTTTTGGGGTCTAAGGGTCATGATCGGTGTAGATCTGCAAAAATTTTTCAGAAGTTCCAACATGGGTGCGGACGCAATAAGTAGTATTTAATACGAAATTTACCTAATAAAGCCACAAATTGAGCATGCCATGTAGATTTATAATGTAATTTGTACCCGAACGGGAAGTATAATATTTTCCACGAAAGATGTGACCTGTGCCATAAGCATTAGTAAAATTTCTTCATTTCTTGGTGTCCACATATTCTCCAGAATAACATGGGAAAACATTTCCAACATGTTCTTCCTGTTCAATATCTCAGTGTGTTCAACATCCCAGTGCGTTTAGAGGAAATTGACCAAAAAATTGAGAAATCTAATAATCTTATTCTCGAACGATGCTGCTGTTTAAAGAGAGATAGCAAAAATGAAACATCACCTGTGATTGTAACATGAAATGTTCCTTTGTTTGCTGAGTACATTTAGGAATTTGCCCATTCTTGGGACATTCTTGCCACTGATGCCTCTAACGTGGAAGCTTTTACATCGATAGCAGAAGCAGGTTGTACTAATACAAATATTTTTATCTACAGAGTTCAGCAAGCCAACTCAATCTTCACTTCCGAGGCTGTTAACGAGTTGCTTAACCCGTCCTGTTCTGATTTTAATCGATAGTTTGTTAGTTCTCTTGGCGTTACAATCTATTATCTACCAGAGTTATTCTTTGTCTTCACAATAAAATCAATCAGAAGAAAAAGTTCTCTTTAAGGTTCTCTTTTACTGGGTCCTGGAGCACCGAGGTATCCCCCTAGATGAAAAAGCGGATAGTCTCGCTAAAAGTGTTCCTGGTTTTGACCCTTTGATTGACTGGATCGTTCCGGAGGATTTAATTTGTGTTTTTTTCTTCAGATATCAAGCGGCATTGTGAACGTTCCTACCACAAATGTTATATTTCCCATGGGGATATCTGTAATATCAATCCGTTTTGTCATTGGGCTTTTAACAGAAGCGATGATGTTCTTGTTTATCGTCTCCTCTGCAGTATGCTGATTATTCCGGAGATGTTGCCCGTTTTAAACTAATTGCTGACGGCTCGTGCCGTATTTGTGGTGTCTCGGACTCCTTAGAGCATATTTTGTTTTATTGTATCAGCTACCAGGCTCAGCGCAGTCAATGTTAAGTTGATAATGATCTGAATGAGCCATTTCATTCTTTTTTTTTTTTTTTTTTTTTTTTACTATTAAGGAGAAAAACTTCAATAAGCTGTCATCTTGAATGTCATGAAAGCCACAAGCAGAACTATGTTCTCCTTCAAATTTATTATTAGACAATCAATAAAAAGATTACAACTACTTTTTAGCTCACAGGCTATCATAGCCTGAGAGCTTATTTGCCCGTTCGTTCTGTATGTATGTTCGTACGTTCGTACGTACGTTCGTGCGTAATGCGATAACTCATGATAAAAATATCGGATCCACTTGAAATTTTGTATATAGGTATACCCTGATAAGGCGCTTCCCTGATTAGTTTTTGGAGTTCATTCGATATGTATATAGAGGGAGAACGGGGGGGGGCTCATGCTCCTCCCCTTAATTGATATAAACGGGATTTTCATGCAGAAATAACAGTTTTCGTTCAAAATTTAGATATAGGATCATTCTGATGAGGCGATTCCGTGACTGTTATTAGGTGTTCATTGAATAAGTATAAACAGGGGGAATGGGGGGCTCATGCCCCTCCCCTTAATTGATATAAACGGGATTTTCATACAGAATTAACAGTTTTCCTTCAAAATTTAGATATGGGATCATTCTGATGAGGCGATACCGTGGCTGTTATTAGGTGTTCACTAAATAAGTATAAACAGGGGGAACGGGGGGCCCATGCCCCTCCCCTTAATTGATATAAACGGGATTTTCATGCAGAATTAACAGTTTTCGTTCAAAATTTAGATATAGGATCATTCTCATGAGGCGAGTCCGTGGCTGTTATTAGGTGTTCATTGAATAAGTATAAACAGGAGAATGGAGGTTCTAATGCCCCTCCCCTTAACTTGTATAAATGGATTTTTCAAGCAGAATTGTCAGATTTCGTTCAAATCTCTGAATAGTTTTGGAAGTTTAATGGTTAAGTATAAAAGAGGGGAATAACTCCTCTTAAATTATATAAATGCTAAATGGGAATGCTAGAATTATCCAATTTGCTCTGAATTTTGGATATAGATTTTTTATATGATAAATCATGTCCTTGATAGTTTAGGAGGTTAAATGATTAAGTATAAAAAAGGAGAAAGGGGAGGCTGTTTCCCCTTCTTAATTTTTTTTCGAACGGAATTAACGAAAATACAAGGCTGTAATGTACAATTAGTATGCGTAGCCTGTGAGCTCAATGCTATCAGTTTAACTGGGCAATATTCTTTTTATTATTTCTCTTCTGCCCTAAAAATGTATTTCATCACGCACATAAAAGAAAACTCATCAATTTTTCTTACCATGTCCATAGCGTACAAAAGTTATCTTTATTTCTGAAGATAAAAAAGCTATTTATATATTTTATCCCTTATGAAAAACATGAAACAAAATTTGAGTGAAAAAGTTTTAAACCTTGAAATTGAGACAGAGAGAAACAGAGAAAAAAAATATTACTTTTTATTACGAGAAGACTATGTCAAATGTTTCAGGGAAATATCGCCTTAATTTGCTTGAACCTTAAACTTCGACGAAAATAATCTTAATAGGTATTTTCTACAAATTATCATAAAAAAGATTTTTTTTCTTAAAAATGAGATTATGTTTTTTGGAGAATTCATAAATGGAATTTTAGATTTTAGGAGATTTCTATGCTAATTTTAGAAATATGTGCTAATTGATCATTTTCTTACCTGCAAACAATTTAAAGGTGCTGACAGCCAGTTTTAAGTGCTAAGCGTATCTAAGACCTCAGACCTAAAATGCTTATACATTTTAAAAATCTTGATTTAATATTTATCAAACATATGGAATGTTTTTTAAGAATTAAAAATTTTTATGAGTAAATTAACACGTATAACTGTTTCATAGAAGTTTCATATAATGAGAAATATATTAAAAAATGTATGGGATATAAATTTGAATAGGTATTTCCCTAACTCTTTAGTGCATATCATAACAAATATGTAAAAATTTAGATTATGTAAATGGCTAGTTTCATGAGTTTTTGTAGTGTAAGTCACATATCTGATAATTACAATGCTTGTTACGTTACACGTTATTTTCGTAAAGTTTGCTTGACCTTATTGAATTAATGAGATATATCCGATAAAGTAAGTCACATTTTCCTATCTAAAACACTGGTAGATATATGTGCTACAAGTAACTCATGGAAATAGATAAACGTATTAAAAATCAATGTAACAGTAGTCCATCTAAAGAACATGTAAAATCCAGCTGACAAATGCATAAAGTACTTGATATAAAGCAAAAATTTTTATGACTATCCCTAGCAAATAAGTGTTTATTTAAATGCAAAGTAAATCATTGCTTTATAAATGACTAGCAGAACCACCTGGCTTTGTTTATGTTAACCATGAGGACCTTACTGGTAGGGGGAAAATATGCAAATATGGCAACTACAACAAGAAAGATGTGTACATTACCATACATAAATTGCTAAAAGACAATCAGAAAAAAAATGAAGTTACTTCGACATAACCATACAAAAAAACTCTGGCTTTAAAATGAGATTGTACATTTTCATTGGTGCATGTAACAGAAAAATATACAGTTTCCCTGATAATATCGGAAAAAAAAAAATCATCCAAATTGCGTGGCATTTAGCGAAATTTTATTTCGTTTGGAACCTATGTATGTTATATATTTATAAATATGTATAAAACTTTTTATTGTTAAAATATCTTTTGCAAAATATGTAATAAAAAAAAAATCAGCACTAATATGTCTTATTTGTCTAATACTCCTTAATCACGTTCAGAGCGGAATCGCTAAAATAACTCTAAAATAGCTGAAATACGTGTTTAACTATTTTTTAGAAGATTGGTTTAGCTGTAATTAATGTTTATATTTAAACTGTACCTGAGATATGACGGAATAATTTAAAGTTTTCGAGGTTGAATTTCTAAAACCACTCAAATACAAGTTTAACTATTTTTCAGTAGATTTGTTATGTTGAATTTCACGCATCTATATAAAGCTGCTACTTAGATATGGTGAAATGACCTAAAACATTCGACCCCCATTTAACACCCTTAGTGGCTGAATTTCTTTCGCTAAAATACATGTTTAACCATTTTTTTAGTAGATTTGTTATGCTGAATTTTACACTCTTAACTAAAAGTGTTGATGAAATATGACGGAATGGCTTAAAACATTTTACTCTTAATTTAACCCCTTTAGGAGGTAAATTTTCAGAAATCCTTTCTTATTGCTTTCCTGGGTCATAACGGAAATCTAGAGTCCGAATTTTAAATTCCTGACTTTAATCTTTTCAGTTTTGTGTTGATGAGTCAGTTAGTCAGTCAGGGGTGGGTTCTCTCCTTATATTAGTATAAATAAAAAAATAGCTTTTTACTGGTCTCAGTTACGAAACTAAAGAAGCGAGGGGAGGCCCGGTACTTGCCATGGTGCTGGATTTGAGAGGAACCATAAGAACATATGAACATTAAAAATAAAGTAATATTTAATTTTCTCCTATGAAAATATTTAATCTTATTTTGGATAATGATGAAAGCATTTTCCTTCAGGTTAGAAAAAATGATAAAAATAGGAAACTTATTTAACGTGGAGCAGGGATCCTCCACAAGTGTGATAGCCAATTTCACAGAAAGGTGAGGGGACTCGAAAACCTCCGAATTATTTTTACTAGATTAGGGTTTGCTCATCCTTTGTAATACTTAATTTATATGCTTCATTGTAGAAATTATTTTTGTTGCAGATTGCAATTTTTTGGCTATAATATCTTACAGGTTGCGTGTTTTTTAAAAATAATTTTTGTACTAATTATACTGTTACATTTTTTGGCCTCCAGGGTAAATGCTTATATTTTTAGGATTAAAGTGGCACACAGTTTTTTTAGATTAACCCGGCAGCAGTATTCAGTTACATTTTAAAGAAATGGTAATTTTATCATTTTCACACATCACGACTTATCTTATTCAGTCAACTATTTCACAAATGATCATTTATTCCATAAAACATCACTTATGTCAGAAACCGTCACTGATTTCAGGACCACTTTACTGTGATAAAGGATGTTTCATTTCAGAAATGTAAAGTTTTATCAGCAGCTTATCTTTGCGCAGGACTAACATGAAAATTTTGCAAGTTTGTGCAACAATTTTTGTTGAATATCCGTGAATTTTTTCCCGTACAATAATGCATTTTCTTGCAATTCATTTTAATCCATTTTATTTTAATCTATTTGCGATTGAACTCTTATGTGTCGTTTTATTCCTTTCAGGAACAGTTTTTCTATTTAAAATTCTGAAATGATTGAATGAGCCATTAATTGGCAAACAAATTTGTTTGAGCATTATTAAAAACTTTTCATCATCTGCTTAATAAATGGGAAATTTTCATTTTAAAAGTTCTGTGCCATTGTGGCGTTTAAGGATTAAAACTAAGTGGTTGAATAATGAACAACCACCCTTCAAGGGGTTAAAATCTTACAGTCTTGATAAAATGCAAATAAGGCACCATCGCCAAAAAAGTTGGTTGGATGAAAAGCTAAAACAGAAAAGGCATAGTTGTGTTTTATATGATTTCCACTCGAGTTTAACTCAAACAATTGAGAAATTTTTAAAACTGTCATGGATAGTCTGTTATGGCTATAGTGTATATTTTTAACGTATTACATTATATTAATCAGAATCAATGTATAGATTCAAAATATTTTGTAGCAAATTTCATCCAACTAATAAAATTCTGAAAATATCTAACCAATTAGCTGACGAAAATATCTACTTGGATATTATAGATAAAGATTTAATTTAAACTTTATAAAAATTTTCATTAATAAGTTCTTAAATTTGTAAAGACTATTTTAGCTACGTAGTGATTGAATTACAGAATATGTATGTGTAAGTAAAATGTTTTAGTTTAACAACAGTAAGAAATTATTAATTATGGTTTTTTTAATGTTAATGGAGTAAGGAGGAGGGGAAGGACGCAAATCTACTACCTTACCCAGGGTGGAATTCAGTCTAGTTTCGTCTCTGCTAAAGTTGTTTGAACCTTAAGCATAGCCAAAAATAACTCTATCCATTACTTAAAAATTTAATAGGATGTATTGTTTGGTAAGGTTGTCGTATTCTTGATACATTATCAACTTTACTTCACAGTGAGGATATAATACAGTTGTTATAACCAGTATTGAAAAGTCTAAATGAAACCATCAGGATAAATAACTTTCTGTCATCCAGTACTGTTATTTATCTTTTCACCCTTCAATGTACATTCAAATCCATCTGACTGCTCTTTGAACTTTCTTTAAAATTCAAGGTTTTCCTCGTGAAAGGAAAGACCTTTCCTTGTCACATAGTGGCTATTCGTTTCCTCAATTTTTCACTTGGCTGGTTTCTTAGGCAAAGAAATAAAATATTTCCTTTTTACATAATATACCTTCTTCTATGCATTTAATTCAAGAATGGTTATCGAATTTTGAAATCAAGATACAATTTATTACATATATTTAACGCTTAAGGTTGTCCGGGAGACAAAAGAAAAAAAAAATCTTAAAAAACATTTATAAATGTTTTTTACACTTTTTTAAAAATTTATATGCATATATATAAATATATTATACATATTATATATATACAGGGTTTCCACTCTCAACAATCGCCAATGGCTAATTTCTAAACCGTTTGTTCCTAGATTAATTTAAGAAAGAGAAAAACTAGTTTACATGGAAATGATAAACAACCAGCTTTGAAATCTCACTACAAATTGATGAGAATACAGTGGGCTCATAAACGTATATTATAAGTGGTGTACTGTGATATTCAGTGAGGTAAATAAAGCCCAATTTGGGTGGTTTAGATGCTTGCGCATGCTATTGGTACGACTTGCGTAAAGACCCTTGGACTTTCTTTAGTCATTAACCAGGAGGTGACTCTTTACTGATTTGGGCTTCAATTTTCTTTAATGCTCAAGCATCTCTGGAGGTTCTCAATGATTGCCAAACAGTGAAAGACTACATACATACATTGGAGAACAATTTAGAGCCATTTGGTGAACTTTTAGCTTGTCCAAAGTATGTATTTGAGCAAGAAAATATGTCTATTCAGCCACATACAAAACAAAATCTTGGTTTAACTCTATCAATATTACGGTTTTTAATTGACCGTAGTGTATCCCTGATCTGAACACAATCAAAAATATTTGTGGCATCATATCTCGTAAGGTTTATACTATTTTTTGACAATACTCATCTGACTTTTCAGTAAATAAGCTCCGATATTCTCTTGAACGTGCTTGTTACAAAATAGACTCTTAAGTGATGCAGGATTTAGTTTCACTAATTGCAGACAATGCGGTTTCAGTTCGAGTTTAATTTATGATTTTTTTCCTGTAAATATACAGATTGTCTATACTTTTGCAACAATGTTAAATTTGTTTTTTGTCATTTTATGTTAAGTAACGTGTATAGTTTTAAATTTATTGTTTATGATAAAAGGATAAGTCACAAGTAATATGCGACAGTTCAGTCAAAACAATTCGTTGCATATTTCTCAGTACAGATGCGTAATCGATCATTGTCTAAACTTTTGCTGAACACTGTAATCTGCAAATTTACTAGTTTCATGATTACTGTAACTTTTATTAATACCCCCCCCCCTTTTTTTTTCCTTGTCAGAGATGAATAAGAAAACATTTAAGAGAGATTTTTTACAACTTCTGAACGTAGATGTTTTTATATTTAAATAGGAAGGAATTCAGCCTTATGAGCTCCCAAGGGCGTGCGAAGGTAAACTGCGGCCGGGGCAAAGTCTCAATTTGGCGCCCCTTTCCCCGAACTTTTACTTATGAGAGGCTAAAAATGACGTTGGTAGTATAAATTTAGCACTCCCTAATTTTCAACACCCGAGGCGACCGCCCCTTTGCCCTCCCTCCCCTTTCACACGGCGCTGTGAGCCCCTCTTTCATTGTTCCCTTAAACAATATTTTCTGATTCCTGACAGGTTTGACTGCCAGATTATAAAATATGCAGGGTAGATATACATAAAAAATCAATAAATAAAAATAAATATTGACATTTTATTAACTACATAAAATAATTTAAAAGCAGCTATTTATAAAAGTTTTGATGTTACTATATTTTGGTAAGTGTAATTTAGGAATTTAATTTGATTATTTAGGTTTTCAGTTAAGCCAAAATATTTTATGCATTATAAACATTACTGAAATTGCATTTTTAGCAATGTTTACATAAGATGTTACCGAAAAACGACTAATTAAGTATCCCAGTAATTGATACCCCTCTTAAAATCTTAAAAATAAAATAAAATTTTATAAATGGCTATTAGTATATAAAATTCAAAGTTTTTTATTACTATCAAAACAAAATGCTGCAAATTTTCCAGGAAAATATAAAAAATATAAATTTATTAAATGAAACCAGCTTTTAGCATGTTCATTAAAATTTTCACTGAAAAACAGGGGAACTTCGAAACATTATTTTCTGCTTCCTGATTGGTTTAATTAAGAGTGACAACACTAATGCAAGATTATAAAATACACAAGGGGGAGTTATGTAAAAATTAACAAAAGCAAAATTTAATTGTTTATTTTTTTATGAGCGAAAAATATTGAAGGATATACATTACTAGAAGGGTGTGTATTAGTGACACATCTACCCTATTAATAATATATTTTTATATATATCTAATACATATAAATGTTTTTATATAAATTAGAAATGAGTTGCGGCTCTTTTTTCTTTTGAACTGGAGTCTGGCAATTTGAAATGCGATCCCGTCCGAGCCCGATACCGAAAGTATGCAACATAAAATTGTGAAAAATATTTTATGATTGTTTCAAGATTAATTTATTCTAAATTTTAAAATATTTGATAAAATATGGGCAGTTTTATATTAAAAAAATTTCTACTCATGCGCGTACGAAAATTTTCTTTTCATGATTTGATAGTCAATTCTATGGGGCAACTCATAAATAAAATCAATATCGTGAAAGTTTGGAAAAATATCGACTATATAGAGAGCGAATTTTTAGTTAATCTCTAAAAGCTGCTGAATGGTAAGGGATTGTCCTCAAATTGTTATTTTTTATTACCTGGTTTTTTGCAAAGGGGTTACTACTTACTGACGAGTAGATTAAGAAAAAAAAATGCTTAGATTTTGATACTTTATTTTATTTTATTTTTATTTTGAATAATCTTCTTTTGGTGGTTTCCGAAGAAGAACTAAAGCATCAATAAAAAATTAATATTAAAAAAAGTAAAAATTAAAAAGAACAATTTATGAAAAATCCTATATCATTTAGCTGTTTTTAGGGAACAATTAAAAATTCAGCTCAGTTTATTGCCGATATCTTTTTTGAATTTTCAAGATATTTGATTTTTTTTTTAATAAGTTACTCCATAGAGTTGAATATCAAAATATAAAATAAAGGAAAAGAAATTATTGCACGTGCATGCATAGATAAAAAACATTTCATACAACAGATCATATTTTATTAAATATTTCATGTATTTACATTTCAATTGCACTATATTATTTCTACTACATTTTGTCGAATTTTCTAAAACAGGCATCGAATTTGGTGAAAATTCCTGCATGATATAAACAAAAAATATGCAAGAACTTTTTGAAAAGGTCGATATACTTCCATGAATATACACTGTAAAAAAAAATTCAAGAGGTTACTAAAATTTTTTTAGTAAATTTGTATTCCACAGAATTTTTTAGTAACCATTACAAACTTTTTTTTGCAAGCGAAACAAGCATTTCTTTTGTTAACTGAACAAAAGAATTTTTTGTATAACTAACTTAAATATTTTTAGTATGAGCCACCAAGCAAATTTTAGTAATAGCTCCAAAAATATTTTTAATAACCATTACGTGGGCTCGAAGGGCAGGAGCTTTCTTCGAGCTGCATCCAGACTTCTGGAACGGCAGATTTTCGGCAAAACCGCAATAGATGGCAGCACCAAACATTTCTACTGCTCCGTCAGGATATTCATAATCCCTTTATTAACGAGTACTTACACTGCATACATTTGGGGCGTATTTGGCAGTGGCCAGTATCGAACCCGGGACCTTTTAGCCTGGATTCCGTTACTATAACCACTATGCTATCAAGGCCACGCCAAGTCAGTTTTAGTAATAGCTATTAAAAATATAAAATTATTAACTCTATTCGTTGCTAACTTTTTTCTAGTAATTCTTACAGATTTTATTGTAACCGACTAAGATTACTAAAAATTTTTTAGTAATTACAAGGATCACTAAAGTTTTTTTAGTAGATCGACACTTTTTTTTTTACAGTGTACGTTCTATTTTTCCACAAATGAATACATATACTGTATAATATCTATATACTCATAATCTATAGCCATAGATCATTTTCTTTTACAGGGTGATCCCAAACATTATTTTTCCTTGGTTTTTTTTTTTTTTTTTTTTTTTTTTTTTTTTTTTTTTTTTTTTTTTGGCCCCCAAATATTCCTGCTGATCCAATCGTTGTAATAAATATGAAGTTGAACACATTCTTCATATTTCTTAAGTTCCAGAAAAATTTGGCAAATGTATTTTTAAATATTCGACAAAGTGTCTAAAATTGAAAATGTCCGGTGATTAATGGGCATATAGTGTATACTCCCACATATCCTCCCCTATACCCCTATTTTGTTCGAATATCAGTACCTTCACATTTTTAAAGTATCCTCTGAAGCACGGGCCGGAATTTCTAGGCCCGGGCCCAGCCTGTAGGAAAGTTATTTAGGTCCGGCCCGTTGTAAAACTCAAAAGTTCGGCCCGGGAACGGCCCGGCCCGTTTATATTTTTCCTTTCTAGGCCCGGCCCGTTGTGGCCCGTCGCAATTTTTACGATTTCTAAAAAATTCAGATTTTTCTCATGTAATTAAGTTTTTTTTAAAGAATACTTCATACATATCTATGGAATGATGTTATAATACATTTTATATGAAATACACATTAGCAACATTAATGATTACTTAAATTCTTAGACGTTCAACGTTCAAATAAAGATTAATTAAGAAATTAATATGGTTTAGAATAAAAGAAAAAATTAAAATTAAAAACATCGCAACTTATGTACACTGTAAAAAAAAATTCAAGAGGTTACTAAAAATTTCTTAGTAAATTTGTATTCCACATAATTTTTTGTATAATTAACTTAAAAAATTTTAGTATGAGCCACCAAGCAAATTTTAGTAATAGCTCAAAAATTACTTTTAATAACCATTACGTGCAACCGAAGCGGAGGAGCTTTCTGCGAGCTGCATCCAAACTTCTGAAGCGGAAGATTTTCGACAAAACCGCAATAGATGGCAGCACTAAACATTCCTTACTGTTCCGACCGGATTTTTATAACTCCTTTATTAACGAGATACTACAGACATTCGGGGTGTATTTGGCGGTGGCAAGTTTCGAACCCGGGACCTTTTAGCCTGAAGTCCGTTACTATAACCACTATGCTATCAAGGCTACACCAACTGAGTTTTAGTAAGAGCTATTAAAAAATAAAACTATTAACTCTATTCGTTGCTAACTTTTTTCTAGTGATTCTTACAGATTTTCTAGTAACCGACTAAGATTACTAAAAATTTTTTAGTAATTACAAGGATCACTAAAGTTTTTTTAGTAGATCGACCCTTTTTTTTTTACAGTGTAGCTGTATTATAAAAGTAGATTTATGAAAATATTTCTAGATCATTTTATAATATATTCCAATTCCAAAAGTTCTACTTCCAGATACATTTCTGAATTATTGTTTAATTATTATTATATACGCATAAGATTATCAGTTGTTTTTATTGAGAAACTATGTAATCGAATCGCGTTATCCATTTTTTGATACAAGTAATTTAAGAAAATACTGTCAAAGTTGGAGTTTTGAATAGAATTTCCGGAAGCGATTGAATGGAAAGGAAGAAAAAATCTGCAACTATTTGACAAGATGCTCTTATACTTAACAAGGTTATGCATCTTATTTATCAAAATTGAAAAACGCTATTCGATTCCAAATCCCTCTAATAGTCAGGCTTGTCAATTTTATACTTTTACAATTAAAAATTAGTCAGAAAATGTGTCAAACTTTCGCGCTGTGGAGAAGTGAATTTAAGAACCAACATGAAATATACATATATCCAAAGATTACGTTAACATAAGTTCTTTATCGCTATTAATAATTTTACGAACCATATTGTCTACCTTACACATCTTGAGAACAATTAAGTCTAGTCCCGACCCTTATCGTCTATATGTAGAAAAACAATGCAAGCCTGATTTCGGTCCGGCCCGAGTCTGCTAAAGAAATATTAAATCCAAGTTACACACAATGTAACTCTCCGATCTCGATCTCTACATTGTATAAGTTACATTTCTGTATTGATGTTGTCAAACTAGAATCGGCTCGAGACGAACATTTATATTTAGTCTCGTTAAAGCCATATTCATTGAAAATAGATCATATAAACGTTTCTGCTTAAAACATTAACGCTGGGCGGTAGGCCCGCTAAATGTTTTTACTAGCCCGATCCGGCCCGTATGGCCCGTTCAATTTTTTTGTTGGCCCGGTCCGGCCAGTTGAAAAAATTATTCAAATTCTGCCGGCCCAGCCCGTTAGGAAATTAGGAACCATTCCGCCAGCCCGGGTCCATGGTGACCTCTACTCTGAAGAGCTGGAGAAAAAGAAAATGTAGATCTTGTTCTACTTGGAATGTTTTTAAATGTGATTACATTAAAAAAATATTTTGATGTTGCAATTTTTTCAATGAATCTGATTCAATGCCAAAAATAATGTACATTATATGTTAATTACAATATAATGGAGCCATTTTCATGTGACAAACAAAGAAAAACAATCCTGTGAAATGGATACAATTTAATATTTAGTTCATTTCATGGACAAAAGATAGCAGCACTAGCGGACTACAAAATTTTGCATAATGTTTCTCTATGTAATTTTATGTATTAAATATTTAATGTTTCTCTATAAATTATAAATCGTGTTAGGTTTATAATTAATCTATGCATTTATCACTACATAAATATGAGGATATTATTTTGAAAAGCAACATAATTTGAGTCATAATTGAATATGTATAATATTATATTCATATAATTTAGTATGGCCTATACCTTAAAAACATAACACGAGTCCTTTAATATAAAAACTGTAATTAAGGAAGAAAAAAAAATATTGATATTTGAGATTTAGCGACCATGGGTGTAGCTGTAAAAATAACAGAGGATATTCGCTCTAAGCAGATGGTATACCATACCCTAGAGTGTAAATACTGCGCTTTCTTGAGAAACAGAGGGTATACGACGTTCCTTTAAAAAATCAAGAAGATATACGGCGTATACACCCGTATACCCTCCACTATATCCCTGCTAGCCGTTGAATAAAACGAGATGTCATTTGGGAGGGTTTATTTTTTGACAAGAGCTCAGGAATAAGGTGAAGAATGATTGAAGTCTCATACTCAAAGTGACTGGGACAAAATTTCGAGCATTTCAAATGGCAATACCCAAATATTTTTCTTGAAAAATGATCATTACGGTAAATAACTTGTTGGAAATTGCACGTGAAGCGTAACAAATGAGGTGCGTTCGTATGATAACGAAGTTTTAAAAATATTCAGATCTTGCAGTTATAGTAGATAGTACTTCGGATATAGTATAGTGGTCGAATTTTTTTTTTTTTTTTTATTTTTTTTTTATGTTCTTGTAAATATACAGGAAGAAACTTTTATTACACCTCAGCAACGTATATCATATTTATAAAATGTGAAATAGTTTAATGTAATTAACACACGCCTTAAACAATGTTTCACGTATAGCATTTTGTAGTGGAATACTTTTGTGTGGCCGTGTAATTTAATAATAAATATTCTTTGCATCACAGATTGTACAGAATGTATATTTTAATATATATAGAATGTATATTTTAATATATATATACTTCATAAATTAATGTCGATTCTATTATATTCGAAAGAGTTCAACATCATTAAAATGTATTTAAAACTATTTATTCCTATTAATCGTAATGTAATGGAGTACTTTTGAGCGTCCCTCTAATTAAACTATACATCCGATTTTCTTAAAATTTAAAATAACTCGACAAAGTTATGCTAAAATTATATTTTTTAAATATCATGCGATTTAGTTGGGCAGTTTTTGCTTTTTTATATGTGGGCAGACTGACGGATGGACGGACAGAAGGACTGATAGACTGAACTACAAATATAGGTGCTAGCTATTTATATAATTATGGACACACTTAAAATTATTCAGATCTTGATGTAATAGTACACAGTATTTCGGATACAGTATAATAGCCAAAATCTTTTATGTATCCCTGTAAATACTATCTGCTTTCTTTTATACAGGAAATAACTTTTAGTATTCATCAGCAATATATATCAATCTCATAAAATTTTAAATAGTTAATTTCAATTAAAACGCGCACCAAACAATGTTCTCCCTATACCATTATGTAATAAATACTTTTGTGTGCCCTTGTAAATCAATAACAAATGTTCTTTGCACCTCAGAATATGCAAAATTTATATTATAACATGTACTTCAGAGATGCATATAAATTTTATTTTATTCGAATTAGTGTAACACCATTAAAATGTATTTGAAACATTTTCCCCCATTGATCGTAATGTAACGGAATACTTTTGAATGTCCCAGTAATTGATCTATGCATCCGATTTTCATAAAATTTGAAATGACTCGACAAAATCATGTAATAATTATATATTTTAAATTTCAAACGATTCGGCTGGGTAGTTTTTGCGTTATATGCGGAGAGACAGACCGACTGAACGACAACTATAGGTGCTACGTATTTACATAATTACGAACGCATCTAAAAAGTAAAGTTTTTAGTGTTACTCGCGATTAAAGGGTACCATAAAATAAATATATGAATTATTAACTGTATTAAAAAAAGAAAAAAAATCACTGCTAAAAGAAAAACGAGTCGGAAATTCCACGTTAAACTTAGCAAATGAGTGCGTTCCTACTATAAAGAAGTTTTAAAATATTCAGATCTTGATGTAATAGTATATAGTATTTCGGATATAGTATAAGTATCCAATATCTTTTCTGTGTCCCTGCAAATACTATCTGCTTTCTTTTATACAGGAAGTAACCTCTAGTAAAACTCAGCAACGTATATCAATTTCATAAAATGTGAAATATTTTAATAAGATTAAAACGCGTCTCAAACAATGCTTCCTCCTATATCATTACGTAATGGAATACATTTGTGTGGCCCTGTACATGAATAAAAAATATTCTTTGCACCACAGATTGTACAGAATGTATATTTTAGTACATACTTCATAGATGCATATCAATTTTATTATGTTCAAAAGAGTATAACATCCGTAAAATGCGCCTATTTTTGCTAGTTACTATATGATACTTAAAAAATTCGCAAATAGCTTCATAAATAAAATAAGCAATTTTAATTTAAAAAATAAAATGAAAATATGCTTGCGGGTGCATTGAAATAGAAAAAATAATTAAAACGTGATACTAGTAATATGTAAAATATGATCAAAATTTAATATATAAGGTTAAAATTTCAATGCATGGTACATCTGCGTGGTTTTAAATATCATTCCCAAGCAGATGGAGTTTTTAAATCCTGAACCCAATGGAAGAATATTGTCTATAGCATCATTATAAAAGACTGATTGTCAGAGTTATTTTAAACATAAACATTGTTTTTAATTGGATTTTCAAATGTGTAGCTGGTTTTATTTATCAATTCCCAAAGTAACCGTCAGTTGTCGTGACAGCGGTGGATGAAGCCATGATAGCCGAAAAATGAATTATTTAAACTGAAAAACGTGGTAACCCGAGTACAAAAAATTGTCGTTATTCTTGACAATATCATCGAATCTTCCGTAATTTGGTATTATTTTTAAAGAAAAGACAAATTACATGTTTTTAACCCGGGAGAACTCGCTGCATGTGATTTTCTTTCTCTATCGTACCTTTTTTAAGACTCTTATTTAAAACATTTTCCATTTTAATAAAATTTCAAAATGTGATTTCAATTATTTTACCTCTTTTGTGAATAAAAGTACTAAGCCGAATAAAAAAGTTGATATTAAGTGAATGTAAAGTAAAAGAAAAACAAGTAGGCACCGTGAGAAAGATTCTCACTAGTGAGTTCTCCCGAGTTAAAGTCTGAGGGGGATTGGCGGGCGTAGCACGCAGAGGGCAAAGCCCCCTAGTTTAATATAAAGTTTTTTCATACGCAAAGGGATATTTTTTTGATTTTCTTTATTTGAACCATAAGTGTATGCGAAAAATAAATGTAATCAGCATTGTATATCACTTCGAACAAAAGAAATAAATTCTAGAAATAAAAATTTTTTACTATTTGATAACGATATCATTAATCGGGAAAGGAGAGGTGGTCCAAAATTAAAAGAAAATGATAACGTAATATTTGCACAGCCCCTTAAAAGAGTATTTTAAATTTCGTTTCCTAAAAAATCGTCAAATTTATTAGAAACGTCATGCATTCAGGAAATACATAAAAAAAGCTTATAAAGGACATGTAATGCCTGTAAGTGAGATGTAAGAATTTTATTTCTTTTTCTGGGGAAAATTCGGTCCAATTACAGACCGCGCTTGAGCGTCAATTTTTTTGCATGCTGTCATTAAATAAGGTAAAAATATGTGTAAAAAAATAGGGGTTTTACGCTGACCGCAATTAAATCACATTATAATATAATATTATATTAATAGAAGTGATTAGACTATCAAAGATCATTGGTAAAGCTTTTTACTTTTCTAAATAATTTTGTCTTTTTAACGCACTGATTTTATTTGGTTTTTAATCTGATAAAAGAATGTATCACAGAATAAAACAGTGTTGTACAATCTGATCGGAATTTGTATTTGTTGACTGAGAAATTGTCAGATAAATTGGTCTGACGATGCCGATCCAGTGGCGTGGTCGGTAGCGTGAGCTCCTCCCACACCGCTGGATCCTGGTTCGAGTCCAGCTAGCGGCATGGGTTGTCCCTGTGATGTGTATTAAAATGTATGTGCTGGATTTCTTGTAATAATAAAGTGTTCTGTATTTGTTTCTGTGGTTTATGGATCATTCGAGGTAACAGCCATTTGTAGCTATAGACCTCAAATCATTGTTCACTCAAACTCAAACTGGTCTGACGATTTCCTAAAGATGGCAGCACCTGCATTTTGTTTAAATAAATTCAAACTTTTTCGATTTGAGGTGAAAACACTCGTTCGCTAACGCTAATCCAATGAAGACATTTTAAAAGAAATTTTGTTTGCATTTAAATATTTTTAAAGGATATTTTTTGCATTGGAATTAAAAATATTAAAATGCAAATGAGATATCTTTAAAAACTTCTCCCATCGGATTAGTATTAGGAGGGAACGGGTGTTTTCTTCTAACTGAAGTAGCCTCTGTAAAAAATCTCGTCTGCATCTATCCTTAATAATTTTTCAACAAAGTTAATAAAGCCAATAAAATACATTTTACTGCAAGAAAAGCTTAAAAACTGAGTTATTTTTCATTGATTTTTAATTATGGGATTTATTTCTTAACTGTTACTTTAATGTCGATTTCTTATTAATCTGTAAGTAGGTGATTCTGAGGCAGAAATTTCCAATCTAAATGCGCAGAAAAATATACATTAGTAATAAATTCCAAGGGATGGCGACTCTTCCCTACCGCAGAAAGTTTGGGATTCTATGTTTATGAAGTCCTAAAAGTGAAATTTATTGCCTGAAACACAGAAATAACCCCTCTGATGATTGAGAAAAACTTTTGAAATCAACGCTGACAAAAAGTCATATTTCATGTACATTTTCATATGCAGAGATACAAACACAAGAAAGTATATTTATGCTCTTTTCCGAATGGTATAAAAAGCATTTCGAGTCAAAGTCATCCAAAAGTTTGAAAAGAAATAAAAATATAATAATTCAAAAATTATAGGTTCCTGGCCAAAATTATAAGTTCACTGAGAAAAATCATCCAAATGTCAGAAAAGAAATAAAATTGCAGTAATTCAAAAAGATCATAAAAATCATCTATAAAAGCGCTTCCGAAAGTTTTTTCTAGATAACGCAAATACTTCGAAAAAATGTCGGTTACAATACTTTCTTCTATTGAAGGTATTGGAAAGTATTGCAATAGAAAATTTTTTGCGACTTCCAGTTCTCGACGGATGTACACGTTTTAGGGGACAGAGTTTTCAAAAAACATATTTTTATGAAATGTCTGTCTGCATGTCCGTTTGTTGCCACTGTACCATCGAAAAATGAATGAAGATATGCATAGAATTTAACAAAATTTTTTGTGTATGTTTTTGGTTGTGGCAAGAAGGTTCTACTTCAATTTTGAAATATTCCGCCAAAGGGGGATGCTATAATAGCAATTTTTGCGCCATTTTCAATATTGTACTATCGAAAAATGTATGAAAATATGCATAGAATAAAGTATTAAGATGTGTACCTACTGTATGAAATATTAAAATATATGTATGAGATAGAAGAAAGTTTTGGGATTGGAACATCCAACTATCTTTATTAGTTATTTTCTGATCATAGCATGTAATAAACCGATACAAATTACATTGTCATTTCTAACATTTTTGTTATTAACATGTTTGTTCTAACATGTTTTTGACTTTACTAAATATTTTTTTGATTCCTGCCATTTCCAATATTAGTTTCGCGTACCCCAGTTTTGGAACAGCTAATCTGTACTATCATAAATTTGATACAGCTCTAAGTAATATTTAATATAATTTGATGTGTAAATTGTGTGTTGCTATTTGAAATGTTCGAAAAATTGTCAGTGTAATCATAACTGTGAGATCTCGATCGCTGTTCTTTAGTTCATGCTCGAGCCTACAAATAAGGTACCCTGGGGTAATAACGCCACGTTAAGGTTCTACCAATTTTCACGGCTCAGTTTTAGATTGTATTTTTCAAACAAATATATGATTTGATACAGCAACTCATTGACTATCTATATAAAAAAAATAATTTAACAGATGTGTATTCATAAAATGTAATGGCGTGATTTCTTGACCAATGCTATTTGGCATTATTACCCACCTATATGGGTAATAACGCCATGCAAACAAAACTATGAAATAAGATGGAATAATTGCATGTAGATTCCCCAATTCTAAAAATACAAACCCTACAAACTTAGAAATTGACAAATTGCATTCTAAGCTATTGAAAATGTTCAATTTTTTGTGAAAGTGTAAGAAAAATAAAGGTGTGATGTGGAGGGGGGGGGGGGAGGAGGAGGATGAGGCAAAAGAATATCAGACCATGAGCTTCTTTTTGCTTAAAAAGGACCGCCTAAGTAGAAATATTAGAAACATTACACCGTTTTAACTGTGTTTATTTGAATCAGTTTTTAGGATGTAGCTCGGCCACTGTAGGGAATCAACCGGGGTATTAATGCCAAGGATTGGCGTTATTACCCCGTTATAGTTATTGCGCTGTACATTTTAAATTACAAATTATCTCGAGAAGATATCCAAAATCTTCAACAACATTTTGAAAGTCCATGAAATGTACTACAAATTTATGTAATTAACAAAGTATTTCCGGATAAAAAAAATAGTCTTCACATCACAAAACGTATTTCGCAAATTTTAGACCAAGCGTTAATTTTAGTTGCTTGTAAAAACAATAAGACCTAAAAATGAAACAAATTAACTTGAAGCTGTTTTTTGCGATTTATATGACTCAAAACCCTTGCGCGCAGAGCACATGTTTGTCATTTACCAGATTATATCATAATTATGCATAATATTAGCACTTGGCGTTATTACCCCGCCTGGCGTTATTACACCAGACCACCTTATAATAAAATAACCAAATCGCAAATAGCATTCCATTTCTTTGAATGGTACGATCGCAAGGGGTCATATGTCGGCAAAGTTTTATATAATAATCATATAAAATTGCTTTTGTTTTCATACGGAGATAGTAGAGGTAATATGTTGTGCGAGTAAAGTTACTAATATAACTGGAGGAATTTGAAGAAAAAAGAAGCTTTTTAGAGGAGAGAAGTGTGAAAGAAAGACCAGATACACGAAATGTTAGATGTTTGCATGGGCCGGATATTTAGTGATCCGGACAAGTATCAATCTGCTCCCCATTTCTGTAAATCCAGAGAAACTTTTCATTAATTTCACTGAAGTGGCGAGTACTAAACTTTATACTTTTTATACGTACACATGAATTTCATACTAAATATTGCTCACGTCTCTATACAGAACAACGCAAAAAATTGGTCACAGATGAATAAACAATTTTTTTGTGTATGAATATAAGACCTACTGTGAGTCAATGATTTAAATGCAGGTCTTTTGGTCATTTATGAACACGGGAAGCAGAGAGGGCTCGTAAATCTTCAACAGTGTAAGAATTTCGGTTACTTTATATCCAATTTGAATTATTTGGCAATCTTTTAACGAAAACCCTGATTACGTGTCCAGTAGGGCTGCTGCTCTACATGCCCCAGGATTATTTAGACTCTGGATGTTGATTGTGAGTAACTTGACACATTTAGCAAACTACGCTGCATCCAGCACAAGCACTCTAAGGTGTGTTTTACTTGCTTTGATCGATAGTTATAATTAAACTTTTTGAATGCCATTTCCAGAGTATATTAGAAGTGTGGATGTTTTCTATAGTCCCGAGGTCATTACCCCTGTAGCTCACCTCTTCTGAGTACGAACACAAATTCATTACAGTGTACATCTAACAAACACAAATATAGATAAAAAGAAGAGTGTCCTGTTAAAATGGTATTGAGCTCACAAGCTATTCAATTGTAAATTATACTCATAATTATATCCATTGCTCATAAAATTAAACTTACACTTCTTGACCCCCCCCCCCAAAAAAAAAAAAAAAAAAAAAATTGAAGCAAATTGGATATTCCTCCATGAAAAAATATTTAGCAAAATTAAAGGGGGGAGGTATTATCTCCCACATCCCCCTTTATACTAATCAATGAACCTCCAAATACTCTCAGGAAAGCGCCTTATCATGATAAACCGGTATACCAAATTTGAAGTATATTGGATAATTCTGCATGAAAAACCCATTTATTTAATTTCAGAGGAATTACCTCAATATTCCTTCCTTTATACTTAACCAATAAATTCTCAAAACTAATCAGGAGAGCGTCTTATCCGAATAAACCGGTATACCAAATTCGAAGCAAATTGGATAGTTCTGCATGAAAAACCCATTTATCTAAAATTAGGGGGGGATTAGCCGCCCGTTCCTCTTCAGTTATACTTAACGAATGAAACCACCCAAAAATTGTCAAATTTATTAGAAATTTCATATATTCACGAAATTTTTTTTATTCACACATTTTAAACACAAGCTTGAAAAATATACGTAATTTAAAGTGTATACTAGCAATTTTGTAAGCTGTTATTATACGTAAGAATTTTATTTCTTGTTTTATTATATTTAAGAGGGTGGTTCAACTACGGATGGCGGGGAATTTTTTACAGAAATGTTTGCCTTATTTAATAACAAACTTTCTGTCAAAAATAACTGTAAATAAAATGTCGATTTCATACCATAATATAATATTGTATTTTCAAAGAACATTGTGTAAACTTTTCTAAAGAATTTCGTCTCTTTAACCCTTAAAAGTATAGTGTAACTCTGTAGTTACATGATCTTTTTTTGTCGCTTGGCCTTTCTGTTGGTCTTTTTGTGAACTATTAGACAAATTACACAATAAGCATGCAAGAAGAAGAAAAAAAAGAAAAGAAAAAGGAGATAATTTCACTCTGTTAACAAAGAAAAAAGCATTTGTACAGCACACTTCTCCTGTCTTATTATTTTTGCCACATGTTTCCTTATTGTAAAGCGTCCCTTATGTATTAGATATATTAAGTCGATTTCGCATGAAATACTACCTATTGCGGTCGCCCCTATAATGGAATTTCTGAAAATTTTTTGCAGATCTATACCGATCATGGCCCCTAGACCCCAAAACTACCATCAGTAAAAAAGTTTATCTATCTATCTATCTATACATATATAATATCACTTTTTTTATGGACACGATAACTTCTATTATTCTGCTCAAATCTCTCCCAAACTAATATATGAGGACCCCAGAAGCCAAGGGGTATAAGTGACAAAATTGAAAAAATTGAGTTAATTGCACAGGGTATCTGGAAATATGCTTTTTTCATTTCAGGTAAAGAAATATACACTGGTGTCCAAAAGTTAAGCATAATTGGTAATTAAGTAATTATTTTTAAGTAATGAAAGAAATATGAATCGGAATGTGCTGAAACTCCAGGTATGTAAACAAAATAGTACGCGTCACATATTTTCGCGAAGAGTTTTCCCCGAAATCGAACAGGGGACCGTCAACAAATTGAAAAAGAACGAAGATCTTTTGGATAACCCTGTCAAAACTAATGTAGCAAAAGCGTTCAAACTGCACATTATGATTAATTGGCTTATTGTAATGTACTGTGTTGATTTTTACAAGGATAGCATGTATACTCGTAGAGAAATTAAGGTTTTTATAAAAACAGTCCTAAATTTTTCCGAGTTTTTTGCTTATAATTTGCAGAGTTCTTATTATAAAATAATGTTCTTTTCTGAAAATATGACAAACATCATTGTACACAATACCCTGTCATCAGAATTTAAAAATAATAAAAATTGTATGAAAAATGAGTATGTTTAGTAAATAATTTTTCATTGCGCATGTGTCAACGATATCAAAATGTCATTTGCATATTGTGTTAGCTAAATGTATAGAGCAAGTTCTGTAAAAGTTTCAAAAACATAACTTGAAAATTCTGAAAATGGGAGCCTATAGAATCAACTCAAAATCCGTTATTCCTAAAGGAAGCAAAAAAATCAGGGGTTTTACCTAAATATAGTTGTACGTGCAATATTGTGTAGGCACTAAACAATGGAATATGGATACAGCCCCTCATCTTTTTGCTTCATTTAGGGAATAAAGGATTTTGAGTTGATTCTATAGGCTCCCATTTTCAGAATTTTCAAGCTATGTTTTTGAAACTTTTACAGAAGTTGCTCTATACATTTAGCTAACACAATATGCAAATGACATTTTGATATCGTTGACGCATGCGCAATGAAAAATTATTTACTAAACATACTCATTTTTCATACAATTTTTATTATTTTTAAATTCTGATGACAGGGTATTGTGTACAATGATGTTTGTCATATTTTCAGAAAAGAACATTATTTTATAATAAGAACTCTGCAAATTATAAGCAAAAAACTTGGAAAAATTTAGGACTGTTTTTATAAAAACCTTAATTTCTCTACGAGTATACATGCTATCCTTGTAAAAATTAACACAGTACATTACAATAAGCCATTTAATCATAATGTGCAGTTTGAACGCTTTTGCTACGTTAGTTTTGACAGGGTTATCCAAAAGATCTTCGTTCTTTTTCAATTTGTTGACGGTCCCCTGTTCGATTTCGGGAAAAACTCTTCGCGAAAATATGTGACGCGTACTATTTTGTTTACACACCTGGAGTTTCAGCACATTCCGATTCATATTTCTTTCATTACTTAAAAATAATTACTTAATTACCAATTATGCTTAACTTTTGGACACCAGTGTAGGTCATTTTCTGATTATTTGGGGGAGTTATAGAGATAAACCACTTTTTTCGAAAAACAAACAATATTGATTAATTATACATTTAAAGAAAATTGTACTCTATTTTTTTTAACAGTTATTGAAATGAGAGTTCAAAGATTAGAATGCAACAAGCAGATGTTTCCTATTTTAATTTAGTCAATTGTTATTGATGTTCCAATTTAATATCAATTATCTTTAAACTCAATTTACTCGAAATCGACATTTTGTCACTTGTACCCCTTGGCTTCTGGGCTCTTCATATAAAATCAAGGGCCATAAAATCTCGGACAAGTTCGTTAAATGGCAAAAATGGATCAAGGTAGTAAAAATAGGGAGCGGTTTTGTGAAAACCGTAAAAAAAAAAGAAAAAACATAACGTCTTGATTAAAATAGATATATAATCAGTTTAAAGTTTATATTACTTCAAAAAATTGGGTCAAAAGTTTATGCATGACAAATTTTTGACAAAATTAAAAATGGGCTCAAGGGGCGAAAAAACATGATTTTTGGGAGAAAAAAAGTCATAACTTCGTCAATTCTCAAGATATCAAATCCAATTAAATTTATTATAAATTTTCTTAATATTATCTAAAACTTTTGTACTTACCCGTTTTTGATAAGAGCAACTCTTATTGTAAAAAAATAAATGATAAATATATAAATAAGTAAATAACAATAAAAGGAATAAAATAAATAAATAAAAATAAAAACGAAATTAAAAAAAAGGGTGGAATAAGAAAAAAATCCACACATTATTCAATTCTTAAAATATCAAAACCGATTAAACTTATTATACATCTTCTCAATAATATCTACAACTTTTATAGTGACAAGTTTTTGATAGGACCAATTCTCATAGCAAAAATATATTAAATAGAAATAGGAGTTGAAGAAAAAATCTCAAATTCAAACTGCTTATATTCTGACTCATTATTAAATTCATTTTGCTCTCAAACACTTATAATTAAAATAGATATCGAATCAGTTTAAAGTTTATATTACTTCTAAAAAATAGGCCAAAATTTTATGCATGACAGATTTTTGATAAAATTAAAAATGGGCTCAAGGGGCGAAACAAATAGAGTTTTTGGGAGAAAAAAATTCATAACTTCGTCAAATCTCAATATATCAAATCCAATTGAATTTATTATAAATTTTCTTAATATTATCTTTTGTATTAACATGTTTTTGATAGGAGCAACTCTAATTGAAAAATAAATAAATAAATAAATAAAAATGAATAAAAATAAATAAAATAAAAATAAATAAATAAAATAAATGAATAAAAAATAAAATGAAAATAAAAAGGTGGGTGTAAGAAGAAAAAAATCCATACATTCGTCAATTCTTAAGATATCAAATCCGATTAAATTTATCATACATTTTCTCAATAATATCAATAGTTTTTGACAAGTTTTTGATAGGACCAATTCTCATAGCAAAAATATATTAAACAGAAATAGGAGTTGAAGAAAAAATCTCAAACCCAAACTTCTTATTTTCGGACTTATTTTACAAATTCATTTTGCTCTCAAATTGTGCGAACTTCCAATTGTGCAGGTTCTCTTATTTAGGAATTATATAATGTGACGTATTGACCAGTTTTGTGATAAAAGCAGAATATATTTTTTAAAAAAAGCTGTGAAAGTGGGCATTTCGAATAAAATCTCCCCAAGCGATCGTGATTGAAGAATTGTGGATGCATTTAAATAACAAATTGCTTATTTTATGACTCATTTTGAAAATCAGTTTTGCTCGACAACGCATTCAATTGGCAGTTTCTCTTATTTAGGGACTATGTAATGTGTTGCATTGGTCGATTTTTTCATAAAGTCAAAATATATTTCAAAAATTGCTGTCAAAGTGGACGTTTGAGCCGAATTTATCTTAAGATGATTCTGATAAAACCTGCTCTTACAGAAAAATGAGATTAAATATTCTTCAAAAGCGACCAAATAAAATTGTTAAACTGGATTTATCTCTAATCATATTTTATTTTAGTTGTTGAAATGAGCACTTAATTTCCGAATCTACCTTTACCTGTAGGTCAAGCCGACAGGGATTTTGCATGCATTTAATGTGGTGAAGCCCATTTGTGTTCTAATTTGTTATCACGGGAAGTTTATAACATATTTTGCTGATATTGCGTGCAATATGCTCGACTGGCGTTTCTCTATCTTTCTAAGGTATTAATTATTAATTTTAAAAACAATGAAAAGCAATATTAAAAATATTATATGATTGAATAACTGTTATTATGTCGTTATAAACACTTTGAAGTAAGTACATAATTAAAAAAAATTTTTTTTGAGCAATCCTTATCATGTAACTCAAGAATAACATTACGACATTAAGTTGTCCAATGGAGACATAATTTTTTTTCACTATTTTTCTAGTACATAATTAACAAAAATAGACTCAAATATCATTTTTCTGAACAAAATAAAAAAAAGATCCAGAAAAGGGTTAAAGCATTAAATTATTATTTCGTTTTTTCAAGCTGATAAATCAATGTAATAGAGAGTAAAAAAGTGTAAAAAAAGAGACTATACTATATACTAACTGCCCTGCCCGGCGTTGCCCGGGCCCGTGATGTTATTCAGTTTTCAAATGTGTTATTTACTTTCTAAATGACCCTTAAATTAAACTCAAATTTCTATGATTTTATATCTTTAAGTCCATTTTGTCAAAATTTATATTTTTAAAATGGAAAAATCGCGAAAAGATATTGAATTGAAAGCACATGCTGTTTGGTATATTATTTTCTATGTAATTTGATTTTTGGAAACTATGCGAACCGAAAGCGAACAAAACCGCTTTCGATTTTTACTGAAAGCGGACACTGACTCTATTCACTGACTCAGTCTATTTACTGAAACACTCGGGTTTTTACTGAATTCGTAAAAAGTTTCACACATTTTATTTTGTAAAAAAAAGAATTCTATCCATACGAAAGTTCCAAAATTTTTGAAAGTAATGTAAATCTGGTTTATCGAAAGGCTCTAAAAAGACTATGCTAAAATATGGGCATCTATAGTTACTTTTAGCCGGAATGTAATTCGTGTTTGTCGGTGTATTTGAACGGGTTAAACCTCATATATTTTTTAAAAACATATTGCAACATAAATTATGAGAATGTTTTAGCTTTAAGAAAATATTTTCGATTTGTCAGGACGTATATAGAATTGCGCCCTGCAAAGGCAAAATCGCAATGAAACGATCTGGTTTTTATTGATTTCCTCAAAATTTTCGCACTTTTTATTTTGTAAAATGTTTTTCTACTCGTCCAAACGTTTTAAAAATTTTTAAGAAAGTGTAAATTTGATCTATTGAGATGCTTTTAAAAGTTTGGGCTGAAATATGTACGCTTAGATACTTTTAGCGTAGAAAAAATATTCTATTTGTGAGTCGCAAAGTGCCTCCTTAATAAAAATAAAAACGAAATTAAAAAAAAGGGTGGAATAAGAAAAAAATCCACACATTATTCAATTCTTAAAATATCAAAACCGATTAAACTTATTATACATCTTCTCAATAATATCTACAACTTTTATAGTGACAAGTTTTTGATAGGACCAATTCTCATAGCAAAAATATATTAAATAGAAATAGGAGTTTTTCACACAGTAAAAAATGAAACCTATTTCAGGATGTTACCCAAAATCAAATAACACCCATAATAGCTTTACTATTTCTAATTTGGGTTGTAATACACCTATTATGAGTTTCAGGCACATTAAGGGTCTCAGTATCCCCAAATGTCATAAAATCCAAACCAAAACAGGTCCTTCAGCAAACGCATTTCTAAATAGATCCTCGGTACGACTAATTTGACTCGATGGCACCTGATTTAGGCCGCCGCTGCTCCCAGTTCATTTAGGTAGATTTCGTATGAAATACTACCTATTACATTCTCTCCCATGTTGGAATTTCTGAAAAATTTTTGCGGATCTACACGAATCATGACTCCTAGACCCCAAAACCACCATCAGTAAAAAAGTTTATATATCTATCTATCTATCTATCTATCTATCTATCTATCTATCGGTGTATATCACTTTCTTCTAGACACGATAACTTCCATAATTATGCTCAGATCTTCTTCAAACTTTTACATAAAATCAAGGAGCTTAAAATCTCGGTCGAGTTCGTTAATGGGCAAAATCGGACCAAGGGGGTGGAAATAAAAAGGGTTTTTGTGAAAACAGAAAAAACGCAATAACTTCTTAATTAAAATAGATATCGAATCAGTTTAAAGTTTATATTACTTCTAAAAAATGGGGTAAAAGTTTCTGTATGAGAGATTTTTGATAAAGTTAAAAGTGGGCTCAAGGGGCGAAAAAAACATGGTTTTTGGGAGAAAAAAATTCATAACTTCGTCAATTCTCAAGATATCAAATCCAACTAAATTTTATATAAATGTACTCATTATTATCTAAAACTTTTGTATTTACAAGTTTTTGATAGGACCAATTTTTACCGATGAAAAAAATTAAAAACGAAAAGAAAAAGGGGGGAGGGAAAAGAAAAAAACCCATAACTTACTCAATTCTTAAGCAATCAAATCTAATTAAATTTATTTTACATCTTCACAATAAGATCTACAACTTTTATACTGACAAGTTTTCCATAGAACCAATTCTTATAGCAAAAATAAATTAAACAAAAATAGGAGTTGGAGAAAAAACCTAAAATCCAAACTGCTTATATTCTGACTCATTTTAAAATTCGTTTTTGATTTTAAACGCATCCAAATGACAGATCCTTTTATTTAGGAACTATATAATGCGACGTATTGGCTAATTTTTTGATAAAGGCAGAATATATTTTTTAAAAGGCTGCCAAAAAAGGTATTTTGAACAGATTTCCCGAAATTATTGTCATTAAAAATTGATTAAGTATAACAAATTGCGTTTTTTCTGAGTCATTTTTAAATTCATTTTTGTTCTCAAACCCATCCAATTTACAGGTCCTATTATTTAGGAACTATATAATGCGACGTATTGGCCAGTTTTTTTTATAAAGGCAGAATATATTTTTAAAAAGGCTGCCAAAAAGGGTATTTTGAACAAAATTTCACGAAGTTATCATGATTGAAATTTGAGGAAATTTAAAAAATTGCGCTTTTACCGAGTCATTTTAAAATCTTTTTTCGTTCTCAAACTCATCCAATTTACAGGTTCTCTTATTTAGGAACTATATTATGTGACGGAGTGGCCAGTTTTTTGATAAAGGCAGAATATATTTCAAAAAAAAGCTGCCAAAATGGGCACTTCGCTCAAAATTTCCCAAAGCGATCATGATTAATGAACTGTGGGTATTCAAATAACAAATTGGTTATTTTATGACTCATTTTTAAATCCAATTTTGCTCTGAAACGCATTCAAATGACAGTTTTTTGTTACTTAAGAACTATGTAATGTGCGTATTCTTCGATTTTTTGATAAAGGGTGAATATATATATTTTTAAAAGCTGTCAAAGTAAGCACTTCGCAAAAAAATTTCCCAAAGCGACCATGATAAAAGAATTGAGGTTGTATTCAAATAACAAATTGTTTATTTTATGACTCATTTTTAAATTCAATTTTGCTCTCAAACGCATTCAATTGACAGTTTTTTGTTATTTAGGAACTGTGTAATGTGCCGTATTGGTCAGATTTTTGATAAAGGCTAAATATATATTAAAAAAAATCTGTCAAAGTGGGCACTTCGTACAAAATTTCTCAAAGCAATCTTGATTAAAGAATTGTGGATGTATTAAAATAATAAATTGGTTATTTTATGACTCATTTTTAAATTCAATTTTGCTGTCAAACGAATTTAATTAACAGTTTTTTGTTATTTAGGAACTATATAATGAGCATATTGGTCAATTTTTTTAATAAAGTAAGAATATAATTCAAAATATGTTGCCAAAATGGGCATTTGAGTAGAATTTCGTTTAAGAGGATTTTGATAAAACCAGTTCTTACAGAAAAATGAAATTAAAAAAATTTTAAAAGCGGTTGAATAAAGCAGTTAAACTGGGTTTATCTCTAATCATTTTTTTTATTTTTATTTATTTATTTATTTATTTATTTTATTTATTTATTTATTTATTTTTATTTATTTTTTTTTTTTTTGAGATGAAAACTTTTCGAAATCTACCTCCGCCTATAGGCCATGCCGAAAGGGATTTTTTTGATTTTGAAAAATGGCAACGAAGCTGCACGGCACGCGCCAGCGCCATGTTTTTCTGGAGATCGCATAGACAACCTCGAGTTGCTTAACCGTCACTGGATTTATTCAGGTATTTATTTGTTTGATACTTTATCTTAATTTTAGTTCTCTAATTTTCGCCCTAACAAATGTTTACTTTTTATTTACACGTGATCCACTATAATGTAGATTTAAATTCGCTGCAACATTATTTGACTGTACGTGAACATATTTAACATTTTTAATTTACTTTATATTAGGGATGGGACGAATATTCGGCCACTATTCGGTATTCGGCCCTTTTGTCGAATATTCGGTTGGCCGAATATTGAAGGCTTGTTGACCGAATACCTGTAGCCGAATGTTTTAGATATCTTGCCGAATACTGCTAAAATCTCACCGAATAGTGAAAGATATCTTGCCAAATAAATTTCGGATTTAAAGAATTTCATTCTTGCATTTTTTTTTTCTCTAATCCAAATTGGCTACTTCATTTATGAAGTCATTCTCACTCTTACTTACAAAATATAGATTTATTCAGATACTAAAAAATATACAGCCTTTCTGTATTTTCTATAAAAGTTAGTGACAGGGCCTGACTAAGGCAGGGGCATGCGGGGCAGTTGCCCCGGGCCCCCCGGCTTGAGGGGCCCCCCAAGCAGAGAAAAGTTTCTTGTTAAAAGAGGGCCAAATGATATAAAATAACAAAATATTACCAAATTTCTTTTTTTTTTCAATTTTCTTTTTTTTCTCTTACCCCCTTTGTTTCCGAGCCCCACGTTCCCTTAAAGTAATAGTTACATGATAAAAAAATTAATAGTTAAAATTATCTATCTTCTGTTATTATGTATAAAGATGTGAAATATGAATACTGAAATCAGTACTTGGTGCGAAATTTATGCATACATACAATCGGTTTATATTTTAATTTTAGTCACTTGAGTATAATTGACAATTTTAAGATATAAGGGGGCCCCCTAATAATGTTTGCCCCAGGGCCCCCCACTGTCTAAGTCGGGCCCTGGTTAGTGATATTCTAGAAAATGCTGCCCAAGTTGGAGATTTAATTGTACGGGAAATGTCAACATTAGAGAATGATATATTACAATTCAAAATATAAAAACACTGCCTTATTCTAAAATGCTCGAATATTTATTAATGTCTACAAGTTCCATGCACATATAAAAAAGGCTCTTATGAAATTCATAACTTATTTTCTATAAAGTAAGAAATGAAAAAAATTTATTCACTAGGTGTGTCAACGAAGATTCATTTTCAAAATTAAATATATCACCAGAGTTCACTCTAGGATCAAGGGCAGGCAGGGTGCACTTTGACATAAAAGAGCACGATGAAAAAAAAAGGGGGCACATTAATGTAATTATAAATAATCGAACTTCCCCCATCCCTAAAAAAGTATTTCCATCTCCCCCTTTACCCTCTCCCCCTACACTTTGCAGTAACAATATAAAATAATCATATTAATTTCCCTTTCTAGAATTTTACATTTCCCCCAGTTCCACCTTCCTTTCCTTTTCCTTCTACAAGCCAAGCTTACATTTTTTCCCTACCGTATTGTTATTTATTTTTTGAAAAAAAAAAAAAAAAAAAAAAACTAACAGTTGTTTATCTTTTAAATAACATGATTTTTTACAAATTAGTAGAAACTGAGAGGAAAAGTAGTATATTTTCTTAAGAAGGGGGGGGGGGAGTTTATTAGATGACTGATCAATTACTAAAGATTTACAAATAAGACAATAATAATAAGAGTTTTAAATTTTTCAAATTTTATATGTTAGGTAGAGGAGCAGAGGAATATTCTATCATGGATGGGGGGGGGGAGAATTACATGATCGATTTTTCATTGTTATAGCAAGATGAAGCAACAATTAAAGAAGAAGAAAAAAGACTTTGAAAGATTTATGACTTAATGAGGTAAGAATCAAAAGAAAAGACAGTTTTTTTCCCTTTAAGCAGCTATTGAATCACTTGTTTTTTATTTATTTTATTAAAGATTTTAAATAAAATAAAATAATTTAAATTAAAGAGTTTTAAATGTTTTATATTTTGTGTACATAATAAGGGGGAGGGAGAAGGGGAAACGTCAATTTCAGGTGAGTGTGGGGGAAGTTTTTTGTTATTCAGAAAAAGCCTCTCAGTAGGGAAGAACAAGGGAGTGCCCTGCTATTTTACAGTACTTTTTGTATGATTTCTCTTCGAATAGCAATAAAATCAGGACAGCGTAGTATACACTTATTTTGCTTACTTTGCATCCGTAAAATCTTTCAGACACTTAATTTTGCTTCTTGTTTTCAAAAATTAAAACAACTGATTGACAGAAAAATCTCAATTTTATTATTTTCAAACAAAGTTATTAAATAAAATTACTAATGTGGAATTTTTTTTTATTAGCTGGCCCCGGATCCTTTATTTTTTTAACGGCTCCGTTTGAAAATTTATTTTTACTTTGTCGTACTGGCATTTTTCTTAAGACTGTTCTCAAATTCAAACTACTTTCAAATAATTTTTTTTAAATTGTTTTTAACTTATAAGTGCAGTGATGCTCTAACTATGAAAGTGGCTAATCAAATAAGTAGTATCAAATAAGTAACTAATCAAATAGTGTTTTCCATTTTTCGACAAAGACCACTGAAAGAAAGAGTTTAAGTTTAATGTTTAGGTTTTAACAGAACTCGACTGATTGCTTATAAGTACAAATGTGACGCAGTCACATTATCTTGGACTCGAAAACAGTTGATTACTTATATTTCTGAGTCCAAGATAATGTCACATTATCTTGGACTCAGAAATATAAGTAATCAACTGTTTTCGAGTCCAAGATAATGTGACTGCGTCACATTATGAAAGCTAAATACAACTTTTTATAAAAGTATCTTTAGTTAAGGAGCGATTCTGTTCCAATTTTTCTGAAAAAATAAGGCAATAATTATCCAAAAATTAAAAAGGTTATAATCCCGAAAATTTGAATATAAAATCCATCGCGATATTCGACAAATAGTTAATCGTTCAAAGAAAAATTGCGAATATCGTCAAAGAATCGCGGAAAAAACGGGATCAAACTATCGTAAAAAATCGCAAATTTCATCCATAGTTCAAGAAACAAATACTAATTTCTTTTTAAAAAATCGCAAATTACGTCGAAAAAAAAGCAAATTTTATCAAAATCGCGTTAAAAACTCTAAATTTTGTCAAAGGATTGCGAGAAAAAAACAAAACAAAAAAAAACCATTGTGCCGAGAGTGGATGCCCCCTCCCCCCAGACTGTTGCAACCTTTCAGAAAAATTGCTGTAAATTTCAAAAAATATTTTTTTTACTCAAAATTGTGCCTCAAAATCACCTCTTAACTAAAAAGAGAAAAAATAAATAAAGAATCTAGTCATGGTTCCTTTCTGCACAGCAAAACATTATCCATCCAAAGTTTTGATAATCTGAGTAAACAACAGTAGATTTCCGATTTCACTTAGCAAGGTTAATAAAAACAACTCTTTCTTCGCAGTTTCTCTATAGTGGAAATTTTTGGCAGGCATTGTAATTTTCTAAAAACTGGTTATATTTTAACAAAAAATTATTACACTGCCTAACTTATTATCATTTCAACTTGCAGAAAATTTGAAAGAAATTGGTCAACTTACATAGGAAATATAGATTTTTTTTTCTTTCTAACAGTAATGGTAATAAAAAAAAATTGGTTTTTCTTTTTTTACAACTCAGTAGTTTTTTCTGCACTTAGCAACGCAAATTGGTTGATACATTCGTAGGATCATTTTTATAATTAAAAGAGACTTCCAATAGCAAAATTGCTCTTGCAAAATATTCCTCTTGCCAAAAAAAAAAAAAAAAAAAAAAGGGGAGGGGATTAATAATATAGTATATAATCATTACGGCAAGCCGCAAGAGCAAAACGTACGATCATTTTGCTGCTTGACTTATGGAATAAAAAATATGACTTTTAAATTGAAACAAATTTAATAAGCTGAAAACAAAACTTATTTTGAATAAAATATTTAGCCCAGCTAATTTGATTCGGGACACAGGCTTTTACTAAGCAAGAAGATAAAGGATGAAAATAGAAAACATTTAGCTTTCAATGCACTTGATATTTTGCTTTTCTTTCGCGATGTGTTTACATTATAAAACCACCAACTAAGACTCTTAAAGAATATCCGGTATTGTGAGTCATTATCTGAAATGAAATGAGGGGCAATTATTTCTGATAGTAAAAATAAACCTTTTATAGTGAAGCAAGATAAAATGAATGAATTTTCGATGAATCAAAGTTGGAAATGTAAGAAAATAGAGTAGACTTCTTAAAGTTAGTGTAGCATACGATCGGTAGCGGCTATAAAGCGGAAGTGTGACGCGGCAAATACAATGCTAAAACCAAATTGATTATAGAAGATCTTCAAACGAAACTAAAAGCTTTTTCCAAATAAAAGTAAGAACAAAAATATTAGTATGAAGAGAAAGGTTAGCACTTAGTTTTCGCAGTATAAAAAGACTCCAATGTAGCAGAATAAATTATTTTTATTTAACCCTTCCGACCCCCCCCCCCAAAAAAAAAAAAAAAAAAAAGAAAAAAAAATCTTATCTTTATTAATCTGCCACTAAGACAATCAAAACGCATCATTGGTTGAATAAAATTTTTAATAAAAGTCAGAATTCAAAATAATGTGTGGCTCATTTAATGAAATAATCACAACATGGTTTTAATAAAGTATGATTGAAAACAAAACTCTTCAAAAGTGTCCAGATAAAATTGTTAAACTGGGTTTTAACTCTAACTTAATGTACTTTTTGTTTGTGAAATTAGTACTTTGTACTTAACTTCGAAATATACCTGCACTTGTAAGCCAAGCTGGCAAAGATTTAAGATTCCAATAAGAAAAAAAAAGTTAGGAAAGGGTGGGAGGAGGGGAAGTAGTCAGAAGTTTACTTTACTTAAGGGTTGCTTTTTACCGGGCCCAAAAAAAAAAATTTAACCTAAGGTTACAATAGATGCTCTTCAAATAGAATTTGCAGGTCTGGTATAACCTGAACCATGCAGGACTTAGCTACAGGGACATATTTTGGTAAACTGTACTTGTACTGGCATTTGTACAAAACTACATTATGTAATGATTAATATTTGTAAGTGTTTGATTAAAATGTTTCAATTTTTAAGCATGATGAAAGTGTACTTTTTTTCTTTTATTCAAATAAAAATTATTCTCCATTAAAATAAATGTAATGTACATTCTCATAATAGTTACAAGTTTTAGATTTAATGATTATTCCTTAAAAATCACTATTTTTGTGTAGTATTTTTTTACTTACAGGAATCGATGCAAGATTTCTTTCTTGGCCCATTTTGTAAAAATTAAAGGTATTTTTGTGAAATATTTTATATTTGTGAAAAATACATTTTATAATGAAATCCAATTACTCAAATTTGAAGTATTAACAATTACTTTTAAGTGTCTGCTAAAATTTTGCTTTCTAGTGAACTTGTTTTGTTTACAAAATGCACATTTAAAACCTAACAAAATAAAAGTAATTAATGTAGAGTATGTTTTTATGAAATGTAATTTTGTGAAGGGGCCCATCTTATTAAGAAGAATTTTGTAAAAGGGGCCTGTTTTATTAAATTGATTTTTATGAAGGGGACCATATTAGGCCCCAAATTTTTCCTGGATCAACCCCTGACTTAATCAGAAACTAAAACTGGTGAGCATTGCTAAATGGAAATACAGTAAAATCTAAGCCTGACTCTGTGTATGGCTGAAGTCTGTCCAACTCGGAAATATTTTCAAGTCCTTGTGAACCCATATACATAGAGTGAAATTTGTCTAAGGCGGAATGTTGTCTACTACGAAAAATTTTCTCTGTCCCGAGCGATTCCGCCTCAGAGTTTACTGTAGTGATATTAAGAGATTACTTGAGTCCGGCGAAAACGCTCGTTCGCTAATGTTAATGCAATGGCGGAAATTTTTGAAGATATCTTGCTTGCATTTCAATACTTTTAAACAATTTTTTTTGTATTGGATAGTCGAGATTGATCTATACATCGGCCCTTTTTTTAATTTTTCGATTTTGTTTTTTGGACATTTAAATTTCGAACCGCTTTTGGAAATAAAAGCATCCTCATAAAATTCCTGTAAACAAAAAGTAAAAAAGGGCTGATGTATAGATCAATCTCAGCTATCCAATGCAAAAAAAAAATTTTGAAATGCAAGCAAGATATCTTCAAAAATTTCCACCATTGGATTAACATTAGCAAACAGGTGTTTCCGCCTGACTCAAATAGCCTCTTAAATAGCTTGAAAACTGTCATACCTGGAAAAAATAAAAAATTGAGAGAGATTTCGATTAAAGTGACAAAAACAGTCAAATCAATAGTTTTTTTTCAAAAGTGGTAAGAAACCTAATAAAAAAAACATGTTTTTCCAAAGATGGTAAAAACCATCAGGCAGTAAATACTGTTCAACCCTGCTATACTTTGATATTTTGTTTCTTTTTTAGATTTTATAACCATAAAGATTCTACAGAAGCTGCCAAATATATTACAGTCAGGAAAAAGGACTAAAGAAAATGTCAAATATGTGTTACAGATGTTTGAGGTGATTAAATCTTTAAAAATTCATTATTAGCAATTTCTTTTACATCTTTTTTTTTTCAAACATATAAATTAAAAACAGATCAGTTTGCTTAAGAAGTAAAATACATGTCATCTTTCCTCCTTGAAAGTCAGCACGTGTGGTTTAAAAGTCTCAGGAGCCATCATGTATTTCACCTTTTTAAGTAAACAGATATGTAGAGTGAAATTTGCATTTCAAAAAACTCTTACTTGTGAAAAATGACTTTTCTAAGAGACTAAATTTGAGATTTAATTTTTTCGACTTTAATTCACATTTTAAATAAAAAAAACTGACTATTATTATGAAATAATTTTAAGGTGCAATAACTATACACAACATTTGGAATTTTTACTGGTAACCAATCGCATCATAGTGAAATAATTTCTCCAGTTTATTTTTTTTTCTGCGACTCATACATTTTAAAATTTCATATTGTGTTTAACATGTTTTGTCTTGCTTACAAGGAAAATTTTATTATGTGCGAAATGATCTTGCAAATCTTTATTTTTAGGTTTGTAAAGATCTTCTACTGTAGTTATCACTTTTTTTTTTATACTAATTAACAGTAATAAGATGTTAAAACTGACCTTTTTCGATTTTGTAGAAAAACACTACCATTGAAAGCACAATGCCTTAAAAAATTGATCCACCCAGGTTAATAGGAATTGGGAATGAAGAAAATTTATGCTTATACTGCTATGTGGATGGCATTCCTGTATTCACGACGAATGATATAACGAAAGCTATGTTTTTACTCCTGGCAACATATTGGATTTTTAACATCCAATTTCCTGCAGAAAGTAGGCCATCCTTCTTGCTTTTAAGCAGAGTATTGTTGAAGGATAAATTTAACACAAAAATGTTGCAAAAATGTGGAGCAGTAGTTGGTCTGCTGAAGCAACTGAATTTATAATTCTATTGTATGTTTTTTATGAAATAAAATTGCTGGATTCTTTTTTGTATGTATGTACCCCTTTTTTTTGTACATGATTACAATATTTTCAGCTATATCTTGATTTGTTGTGTACCATACTTCATGTCAGTGTATGCGTAACAAAAGTTGTGTAGCCGGAACTAATTGGATTTACTAAATGATTTTTGAATTAAAAGGATATATATATATATATATATATATATATATAAAATCAGCTAAATTAGCGATTACACCTAAAAGTATGAAGTTATTCAACATACAAGGACATCACTAAGGTGGAAGTCTCTCTCCCCAAACATTCCTGACTATTGTTACACTCGGCAAATTTACAAGCTTAGTTTACAAATTTGTTTCGAACTTTAATAAAAACTAATTTATTTTCTATTTGTGATAGACAGCAAAAATTACAAGACTAATTGAGAATATTCTACATAGTATATATTGTATTTTCTAATTGTGGTAAATTGGCACATTTTGAAATTTGAGTTGGCAATTTAGGATTCTCTCCCCCATCAATAAAAAATCTTGGTGATGGCACTTTGACATAAGTATACAATTATAAACTTTAGATCATCTATGAAGAGAAGTGATGAAATAGTTAAATTTAGTTTTGACATTTCTAGTGGCAATCAAGTCAGCAGGAGAAAATAGTTTGCCTCTTCAGACATCCTAAATTAAAGATTTCTGAAGTTAAGCTTCATTGATTTGTACTTTTGAATGCTGATCTGATCAAAAGGTCATATGCTGAACATCTCTCTCCACTGTTCAACAAGTGCAGAATAAGATATTATTTGAAAAAAATTAAATAAAAAGCTTATTGCAGCAAAAATTAAGTTAGATTCCTATTTCATTAAAAATATAGCCATCATGTAGTTTCTTTCTTTAGTTGCATACTGCAATAAAGAAAAAATAATCATATTCACTAATTTTCAGAAGATAGTAAGCATAAAAAATTTAAGTTGTTTTGCATAAGAAAGTTTGTTTTAGCTTTGTTGTACTATTTTTGTCACAAAATTATTGAATCTATAAATTCAAAAAGTATATTGGCTCCATCAAAACAAATTTCATTTCTGAAACACAGTAATAGAGATAAATGAATCCTGAACGACCTGTTTTCAAATAACAATGTCTTAGTTCAATTGCTTATTATTCTGTTTAAGAGATCACTGTTTTTTCTTTCTTTTTTTAAGAAATGGATATTTAATTTTTTCATTCATTCAGTTGTGACAAAAATATTGATGAAAGAAAAAAAATGGTGAATTAATAATTGTCAAATGAGCATAATTAATCTTATTTTATTTACAAATTAAAAAAGTTCTTGCACTTTACTTATACCTGGATTTGAAATATAGTAACATTGCTCTGTGTGCTGATTTTATTGCATGTTTGGTTATTAACACTAAAAAGATCATGTTGTTTTATCTACTGGAAAGTTTCATTTTAACCCCTACATACGAAAAATGCAGTTGATGATTTAATGTAATTGTCAGCACGAATAAAACATATATCAAGTGGCGACTGTACAGACCATCTCTCCATTTAAGAGCTGATATTCCAAAATTAGACAGAATTTGATGAGCATATTAAAATGCAAGTGCTCTGTCAAGCCGTATCTTGGAAACCACTTGCAGACCCAATTTAACGGTTGATAGATTTACCTTTGTGTTTTCTTGCATTCAAAGTTATAAAAATATGGTGGACTGGAAGCAGGGAAGTCCAATGGTAAAATTATCAGTCAACCACTAGAAACAATTTTGTAGGATCTATCCATGAAGATATGAATTGGCAGACCAGTTGCATTTTAATATGTAAATCTTGTTTTAAGTAATCTTGTAATTTCAGCCCTCTCACCTCGATAAGATGATTGTGCAGCCGCTTCATTGTCTAACATAATTATTCGAAGATAACATCAGAATAAACGATAATGAACTCCAGTGTTATAATGCTCGATTAACTAGATTCTATTTTAAGTATGGATAATGACAAAATACCTAATTATATTCACATATAAAATATCACAACCGAGAATGCAATACATAAGTTATGCTTTTGATATTCAAAATGGCTCTAATCAGTTTTCCTACTGTTAAGTTTATTGCTTGCAGTGAGAATAATATTCTAAGAATTTGACAGACCCCCCCCCCCAAATAAATAAATAAAATAAAGTTAATGACAAAGCAATAAAATTTGATAGCATAACATATTTAATGCAATAGTTTAACTCATAAAAATGTCCTAAATTTGTTACAAATCAAGCTCTTGTATACCAGAAAAGTTCCAAATCTGACAGAAAATTCCAAAAGTTGCTGAAGAAATTATTTATTATTGTTATCCCAATAATAATATATAATCATCTATCAATAACTGATATTCAGCTATTGTCTTATTTTAAATATGAATAATTTTTTTAAGTAATATTTGAACTTAAAATTTGAAAGTAATGCTTTAATAAAATCATTAAGTATATATAGAAAGTTCAAACGCTTGAGATGATTGTGCAATGTTCAAAATTATAGATAAGTGTGCGAAGAAAGATATTTAAATTTATCTAAATTGATTGTTGAGTACTAATGTGCCCTAGAAGACATTTAAAATTGTGGAAAACAGCTGTTGGCATAGACAAAATGGGTATTAAATAATCTCCAAAACGAATTGGTGATTGCATCCAGAATGGGTTTTAAAGCATCCAAATTGGGTATTAAACAGTGCCTAAAAAGGCTTGTCAGTGGTGTCCAGAATAGGTCTTAAAATATCCAAATTGGGTATTGAATTCTGCCTAAAATGGTTTCTTGGTGGTGTCAAGAATGGGTCTTAAGATACCCAAACTGGGTCTTGAACAATGCCTAAATTGGATTCTCAGTGGGGTCCAGAATGGGTCTTAAGATGTCTGAATTAGGTATTAAACACTGCCTAAAATAGAATCTCAGCGATGTACAGAATGGGTTTTAATGTATCCAAATTGGGTATTAAACGCTGCCTAAAATGGATTCTCACTAGCATCCAGATTGGGTCTTAAAATACCCAAAATGGGTATTTAACAGTGCCCAAAAGGGATACGCAGTGATAACCAAAACAGGCATGGATCATGACCCAATTTGGTATTAACCCAATTTGGGTTACCCCATACCCAGCAATCTTTCAACCCAAAATGGGTATTTAACAATGCCCAAAATGGATACACAGTGATAACCAAAACAGGCATGGATCATGACCCAATTTGGTATTAACCCAATTTGGGTTACCCCATACCCAACAATCTTTCAACCCAAAATGGGTATTTAACATTGCCCAAAATGAATAAACAGTGATAACCAAAACAGGCATGGATCATGATCCAATTTGGTATTAACCCAATTTGGGTTACCCCTACCCAACAATCTTTCAACCCAAATTGGGTTTTTTTTTTACCCATTTCAGGACTTTTTTTTTACTGTGTGTATTTGAAAGGATTAAATCTTATATTTTAAAAACCGATTGCATCATAGATTATAAAAAATTTTTTTTAAGCTTAAAGAATATATTTTTTGTTTGCCGGTACCTATAGGATTGCGTTTTGCTAAGTCAAAACCGCAATGAAAACGATCTGTTTTTTATTGATTTCATCAAATTTTTCGCATATTTTATTTTGTAAAAAATATTTCTATCCGTCCGAACGTGTGGAATTTTTTGTAGGGAGTATAAATTTGGTCTATTGAGAAGATTTTAAAAGATTGAGTTGAAACATGTACGTTAAGATAATTTTAGCATGGAAAAAATATCCTCTCTGCGAGTCGCAAAATGACCTTCTTTTGCCAGTGTATTTGAAAGGGTTAAAATCCAAATATTTTAAAACCAATTACACCATCGGTTAGAAGAAAGTTTCAACTTTAAAATCTTTTTTTTTTTTTTGGTTTGTTTATATCTTAAAAATTACGCCCTGGAGGGGCCATTGACAAAAGGGAGAAAAATAGTTTTGGAAAAAACGACCATTTTTGAATATTTGTTTTCAAAGGGTTAACTGCAACATTTTTTCGAATTGATTATTGCATTTGAGACCTAAAAATATGATTTTTCGAAATATATCTCTTAAGTTTAATTACGTCAAGCAGTTAGTTTGGTTGATTTGTATTTAAACAAAATGATCCAAAAACAGAAATAAACTGGGGGAAAAGGTTCTTCCTCCGTTTAGATGCGTAATTCAGTTTCTGCGCATGTGCAAACGTTTTCTTTCCCAGAACATTTAAAAAATGACTTTTTGATGAGAGTGAGTTCCGTTTCATAATTAATATCTATTAAACTAATAAAAAAATTAAAATTCTGAGCCTCAGGTGCATCAGGAGAGGTATCGAGCTACTCTCAAAAAAATTTTGAGCTTCGTACGTGCTGCAGATTTTGCTAACCATCACACACAAACACACACACAGATATAGATATATATATCGCATATATCTTGTACAGTCAGACAGCGGAATTTGTATTTGTTGATGGAAAATTTGTAAGATAAATTAGTTCTCACGATTTACTAAAGATGGCAGCATCTCCATTTTTGTTATACAAAATTTCCTCTGCATCCGACCTCAACATAAACACAGGCACGAAAACAAAAGATGCCACCAAAGATATTGAGCACCAAAATTTGGTTCAAATCAGAACAAAATTTTTAACAGTGTATCATTAAAAATATATACATTTTATTGACATTATTTTATGAAAACCATTTTTTTATTATCGTTAAGTTTATTGTATGCACATCATGTCATTTTCTAAACTTATTTAAACCAAATTAGTGCGAAAAAACCCAGCGAAGTTTGATTAAGTAATCATTTGTTTTCAATCATCATGTGAGATTATAGGGAGATTCGGTACCCTTTGAACTAAATGAAAAATTTGATTTTGACAATACGAACCACTTCTAAAATTTTTTTAGGAGCTGAACCACTTGTTAAAAACAGTTGAAAATGGTGAAAACAAAATAAAGGCATCGATTAGAACAAAACATTGAATAACAATAGGATTACAAAACTTATTGGGTCAAAATGATCATAGAAGGAGGCAGCCTTCAAGTGACGCAGCTTTAAGCCTACCATCGTCATAAGGTATCTAAGGGAGATGCGGAACTTCATATATACAGCTAACTCAACATCAAAGGGAACCTGAAAAGCCGCCATCTAATAACTCAGCAAATATTGGTCAGAATGGTCCAATTTTTTAAATATAATCTTATATTCCCAGTCTAATCCTATCCTATAAATTTTACATTTCTACGTGCCGTATATTTTTAGATCTCGATACTCATGTTTAAACCGAAATCGATGGTGTTTGTTCCTGATAATGAGATCTAGAAAACGGCCAGGGAAATTTTATTAAAACATATATATAATATGAATCTCTTTAAGATTGAGTGAATAAGACTTGCCTAGTTTCTAGGAAAACTCTTGTTTGTTATATATTGGTCTTGGAAAATTGGACTATATTAGCTCGCGGATTAAATGTTATTCTATGGGTTAGCAGACAAGCTCTATGCGATAAGGCTTTTGCAGTTAGAGTAACAGTTAAAACACCCGAATCGAAGCAATAAATGTTTTTTAAACTACAAAAACAGTTTATCATGTGCTTTAAAACATTCAATAAATATATATTAAATCAAACTTCTATTTATATTGCCTTTATTTTTCGTAAAGAAGAAAATATTACGTTTCTTACATCGCATATTTCTGCATTTTGTGGAAAAAATATTTTGAATCCTTTTTTAAAATAGGAAAATATTTTTTAATTATACAAATTCAATATAATTTTGACTTACATATTTTTCTTTAAAGTTTTCAAACAAAAATTATTTTAAATTATTTGCTCTTAGAAATGTATGTATTCATACGCGTGGTGGCGCTACTTGTCTGGTTTTGTTTTGAATCCGAACGCGGCAAGTTACGGAGCATTTTTCATTCAGGTAGTAATATTCTTGCATAATGTCCATTAAATTGATATAGAAAATGCACGAATTAAAAAATATAAACCAGACAAGATAGAATCATTAAGTAATTTTCAGGTTTTAATAATCCACATGTTGTTTCTTGTTACGCCAATTGAATCTCGCAATGTCAATATACAACGAATAAGCTCTGCAATAAAGTTAACCGGAGAATCTTGCAATGGATTATTAATTAATACAGAATGTGTAACTTTGCAATAAAGTTACTTGCTTGTATTTTTGAAGACTTATGGATTACAGTGTGGAGGTAGGGTATATTCAAAATTTTACGAGAATGCCAGTTAAAAATCTGGACTGCATTTTTAACTTTTGTTTTGTTGTCAGTAATTTTGGGTGAAATGCAGATTACTCTCCTTCGCCAAGGAACTTTTTATGTGTATTGTTTGATAAACAAAAAATATATAGAGGTAAAATTATTGGGTGAAATGTAGTTTACTCTCCTTCGCCAAGGCGACTTTTTTTTTTTTGCGATAAATGTTTCGATATGGCAACCCTGCATTTTCATTTTCTCCTCTCGGATCTTCAATATGTCAATCCTAAGGAGTGCTCCGGTTACCGATTTCTAAGCCGTTTCTGATTGGACGCTACTTTTTGTTAAATGTTTTCTGATTGGACGAAAGATGAGAACTTGAAAGAGAGCTGTTTCTAAGCCGTTTCTGATTGGACGCTCCTTTTTGTCTTGAAAGAGAGCTTTTAAATTTTTGAATATCGTTATTCCCGCTTAGAAATTGCTTCCTGTAGCATTGTCTTTGGGAGTTGCGTCTTGCATTCAACGAGTGAGTTTATTTATGAGACAATTTCACCCTGATATATGATTGACCAGTCAATCCGGAGCAAAACAGGAATATCCGAAGCAATTTAATCCGGAGCAAAACAGCGGCTCCGGGTAAATAAAAATTTTCCTTTTTTTTTTGTCTTTAGATTTGTATTTTATGTGCTTTTTGTTTATTTTGATTGCCGCCATCTTGGAAAGTGCGTTTTTGCGTAGTGTCTCTTGGGCCCGCCACACACTAGTGAAACATTGAAGGAAAAAACGTACGACATGAGACAATTTCACCCTGATATCAAAAGAAAAACCGGTTTGACTGCGTCATATTGCACGATTTTTGACGCATGTCTCTATGGTGTGTGGCGCGCCTTGGAGTAAGAAGCTCCGGGAGACAAGACGCAAAAACGCGCCAATTTGGCGATTTTTGAAAATCGCGCCAAGAAGGAGTGTAAACTGCATTCGCACCAAATTATTTATTTTTTTAATTTTTTCGCTGCTTGAGCAAAGAATAGGTTTGCATTAATCATAATTAATAAACAGAAACTTACATGCTTGCTTAAAGTATTGTTTTTAAATATAGGGTACAAAATACATGAATTTTCTTAAATCCCAGTTTATTTTATTAAAATTTGTCATTTCATGAAAATAAAATTATTGCATATTTTTTATCTTTGAGTTTAAGTGTTAAAACACTTCTCAATGTTTGCATTTTAACATGTTTTGCAGATAATACATTTTGTGAATTTCACAGAGTTGACTGTATTATACTCTATTATAAGCATTCATTATGATTTCTAGTACATTATTACATTCAAATTACTCTTTTTAAAAATGTAAACAAAAGATGAGCACATTATATTTGTGCAATGTCTGGTCCCAAGTTACACACACTTGAGGGACTTTACAATTTCTATATATTGCTTGTTTTAAACTTAAGTGAAATGTTGGATAAAACATTTTCAGTTTCATAAATTATTTCAATTTGAAATATTTTAGTAATCGCTACTACTGTTATTCCGTCGACCAATTTCGCCAAATTATACATAATGACATATTTTTTTTATTTTAAATAATGAAAAAACAAATAATTAGTAAAATATTAATAAAAAGTCGAAATAAAAATCACTTAATGACATTTTAAACACACAAATTGTATTTAATGTCATTGAATGTGACATTTACAATTATCCATTATTGGAATTTAATCTTATACTTTGGCGATAATTTTTTGGTCGACGGGATAACCTAGTAGTACCTAGTAAAGTTAACAAGTAAAATTCATACAACATTTCATTAACTCGATTCCTCTTAAGTAAATTTGAATAAGCGGCGGCAAAAATCCATTGCAAGAATCTCTGGTTAACTTTATTGCAGACTTTATTCATTGTATATTAAGACATTGCAAGATTGAATTGGCATAACAAGAAACATCCATGTGGATTATTAAAACCATGAAAATTACGTAATGATTCTATCATGTCTGTTCGATGTTTTTCAATTTGTGCATTTTTTTTTATCAATTCTATTCTAAAAAAATAAATAGTACCTGAATGAAAAATGCTAATAACGCGTTCTGATTCAAAACAAAACTAGACAAGTGGCGCCTTCTTAATATGGAATATAATATAGAATGTATGAAAACTTATGAATTAGAGGGGGGAGGCAGGGTATATTCAAAATTTTATGAGAATGCCAGGTAAAAATCCTGTATTTTACTTTTTTTTTGGTTTGTTGTCAAAAACTTTTTTCTCATGTCTATGAATAAACTACTCCTTGCACCAACATAAAATTTTGTTGTCAGTGGCACAGCCAAGGGAGTGGTTTTGGGGTTAAAACCCCTCCCAGAGCTAAGAAAGATCACTATAATTGTCACTTATATGAATCAAAACCAAACTTAATATTTAAATGTTTTGGCACATTTTGGAATCCGCCGATTTTTTTTAATTATATTTCATTTAATAAAGTAATTCAATTAACTGGCGAAAATTCTACTTAAAATTGTGAAAGTGCATATTACATGGATTAGTTAAGTAAAAATTTGTTTTTTGAAATAAATCACTTTTCTGAGACGCATTATGCTAAAAAATAATAATTTCTTGTTACACAGATGCTCTTTGAGTTTAAGGAGGCTCAGGGGTTGAAAACTTTTCAAAAAATTGATTTTTTTATGATCTAGTTTGATTATTCAATTAATTCTTAACTCAATGCAAAAAACCGCATAAAAATATTTGCATTTTTAACGGAAGCATATTTCAGATGTGTATATTGCTGGGACGATTACTGTTTCTAAATTAATAGGAGAGCGTCATTATCACGGTCGAGTACACGCCCACACAGTTTGATTGACAGGAACTCGTGGGCAATTGACGGTGCTAATTATAACGATAATCTGTTGCGGATGAAAGTGAGTTGACTGGCTGAATGGTTAGGGCGTCGAGCTTGAAACCGGAGGATATGGGTTCGAGTCCATCGCGGGCCGAGAGTCCGTTGGTGATATTTTTTTTTTAAATTATTGGAGGCTGTCTTTTATTAATAAATAAGACATTTTAAAAAATATATATATTTCAAACCCTTTTAATATTCTAAATATCGTTCCAAAATGATTTATATATATATTAAACAAATGGGAAAAAAAGTATTCTGCGAAAATATCCGTATAAGCAAAATTCTTACTTTAATTTTTATTTATTTATTTATTTATTTCAGGATCAGAGGAAGTATAATTTCTAATTGAAGTAAATAAAATTCAGTCATTTTGAAAAAAAAAAATTCTTTCGTACCTTTAATTTTGAATTACCGAGTACAAATTCAAACAATCCGAGTACAAATAAATAATAAACACACACGTTCAATTGTCCACGAGTTCCTGTCAATCAAACTGCGTGGGCGTGTACTTGACCGTGATAATGACGGTCTCCTATTGGTTTAGAAACAGTAATCGTCCTAGCAATATACACATCTGAAATATGCTTAACGGAATTATAAGCATTTATGGGTGATTCTCAAAATAGGGGACAATTTATGTCTTTCGGCATACAAAAAAGATTGAGAGGTTTTCTGTCATGTTTTTATATTTAGATATGTTTTTCTTAATATTATTAATTATTTGCACTCAAGAATTACTCACTTTTTAGTTAAAAACCCTTAAAATAACAGAATAAAGATTCAAAATGTCATTAGCATGGATGTCCACAGCAGCTGTGCCTTGTATATACTAGCATTTTTCAAGAGTTAATATCATGTTTATAAAATAAACAAATGTTATTCTTTCTATATATTAATCAAGGAGAGGATTTATCCAATAAATTTATTTTTAAAAATAAAATTATAGTACATAAAAAAAGAATTAAAGTTTGTCCTCCATATTCGATTTTCAAAACAAGGTCATACTAAAACAGCTGGTTATTAATCAAAATTTTATTTTCACATATGACAATAGTTTGAAAATATAAAGTTTCTCCATGGCAACAAGTAGCCATTTTATCCCATCCAGAAAATAGAAGCATGTATTGTATTTTAAGAATAGAAGGTGAATATTAGGGGCGTACATCAATTGTATGTCATTAGAATGGATAATAATTATCATGTTTATTTTATAGTTAAAATTTTTATTTTATTTATTTGCATAGAACTTTTGTGTTTTAAAAAGCCCCAGAAAGGACTATTGCATTGTGATTATATTATGGCTCATAATCTTATTTAAATTAAAATTTGTCATTAGCATGGACAGATATTAGTGTCATTAGCATGGTTTTTCTGTCCATGCTAAAGACTCCTATGTACATAAATGTAACCAGTGCTTATATTGTATCCTTTATAAAGTTTAATTTTACGTATAAATTTAGGTAGTACATTTATTATCACTAAAATATGCATTAAATCTGTAGGAAAATCACTAAGACAGCTTCTTACATTGTTAGTGTCAGAATGTTGCTCATGTAACAAAGTTTGCTCAATGTTTTTATTCTCCTTATATGTATATATATAAAAATGGAAACCATTTGTTGAAAAGGAAGGCTAATAAATATAGAAAAAAAATATTTAAACAGGAAGAAAATAAAAATTTCATAATATATTTATTCCATGCAATTTGTTTTGTCATTAGCATGGCTCAAAAAATAATAATTATTTTTTTTAAGTTAATTTTTAAATTTTTAGCTCTGCTGACTACATGGAAAGTATACTTAATACTATATTAACAACACCTATTTTTTTCAGAAATTTTGCTAACAGTAATTTTTTTAAGATTTCATTTTTGAAATCGTCCCCTATTTTGAGAATCACCCTTATGTATGAACACATTCATAGTCGCACCCATAGAATTTCAACTTTAAATCGCGTTTTCTCAAAACTTTATTTTTGACGTTTAACATCAAGATTTAAAAAAAAACTATTTGATGGAATGGCTTAATTATTATTATTATTATTATTATTTTTTTTTTTTTTTTTTTTTTTTTTTTGCATGCATATAGCATTATTATCTATAGAATGAATTACGGATATAACTATCATAAAAAACATTACAAGTTGAATGTAGATTCTGCCATTGCAGAATTCAGTTTCGCCTCCGATTAGAAAGAAAGAAAAAAAAATCGACAGAGGTTTTTTAGAAGGGCGACCCCGTTTAGAATGCAATGAACTAACTTCATTTTTCTTGTGTTTATCAATATAATAGCAAACAGAACGGCGTGAAATACCCAATTGATTAGCAACTTCTTTCTGAGACATTGGAATTGCGGAATAATAAAGAAATACAATTTGACGTGCTACTTCTTCATTGACTAGATTCATTCAAAACGGATTTTTTCTTTAGTTTAAACGCTTTTTTATAGACTCTGAGAAAAAGGAAATGCATTTTAACAATAAAACGAGTGGAATCTCGTCGAATTCGATGAATGAAATGTTTAAAAGACCCGATCGATTTGGTTAAAAAAAAAAAAGCAAAAGTTTTATTTCATTATTGAATCAATATATAATAAATATATTTCCAAACTTAATGTGAAGTTTGCCAGTTACAATTTTGCATGCAAATATCCGCAGATCTTCAGTTAAAATTGTAATGTGAGTCCCGGCGAAATCCAGAAATTTTATTTTATATAGTTTTATTAAAAAACACTAATTTCATTTTTACTATGACATTTTCACTAACTGAAGTCATCTGAAAGTAAAATCCCAATCTCAGTGTCCATAATGAAAAGAAATACTGAAATATAATATCGTTATGAGTAAAAATCCGATGTTTTAAATAGTGACGTCATTTTATCTTCAAATATTTTTTAAAAGTTATTGTTATTAGTAATATGAAAAAGGCGTCCGTAATAATATTGTATTTGATTGATATTGTAATTTTATTATCAAGAGAAAATATAAACTGAATTGCCACCATTTTGAAGAAATATCGTAAAAAAGCATTTAAAATTAAAAATAAAATATAAAAATGGAAATAAATTAAAAAATAGCTAAAATGGGCACAACTACAAATAAATAGCTTTCATTTAAAAAAATAATTATTAAAATCGGTTGTGTACAAAATTCAGGGCTGATGACACGACATTTTTAGCTTGTCTGAAAGAAATAGCATCGAAGGCTAAAGCGTGTGGCCTGCGAGTTTCGTCAATTTACAACTGGAAAAAATTGCAATTTTTGTGCATATGTCGCAGGAAAAATCGTCAATTTACTGCGGGAAAATATAAAATTTCATCACTTAAGACTCGCAAATTTCGTTGATCGGTACGGGAAAAATCACCAATTCCATTGATGAAGTGTGGAAAAAAGCGAATGTTGTCGATGTGGACCGGAAAAGTCACAAGTTTCGCTCATCAGATATAGAAAAATCGCGAATTTTGCACATGAGTCTCGGAAAAAATACCAAATTTCCTCGATTAGGCACGAAAGTGTTTTGTCGATCAGGCATGGAAAAATCACGAATTATGTCGCTCGGGCGCAAATATCACAGATTTCGTTGATTTAGAGAGAAAAAAGGGTCGATCTGGAAAGAAAACAAATTGCAAATTTCGTTGATAAGTCACAGGAAAATAGCGAATTTAGAGATGACACGCGGAAAAATTAAAAATTTCGTTGTTCGGCTGCAAAACAATCGTGAATTTCGTCAGTTTATAAAGAGAAAGAAATCACTAGTTTCATCTTGCCATGTAAAAAAATCAGATTTCATCAGCGTTGATACAAAAATTGCGAATTTCGTTGGTCGGGAGCGGAAAATGCGTATTTCGTCAATTAAGAATGGAAAAAGCACACATTTCGTCGATTGGACACAAAACAATTGCGAGTTGATCGGATTCTGAAAAATGGCAATTTTCATTGATCTGAGACGGAAATATTGCGAATTTTGGCGATCACACGTGGAAAAATCTCTAATTACGGCGAAGTCGCGATCAGACTCTAATTACGATCCAGATTCTAATTAAATCACGAATTTCATCGACTGGGATCAGAAAAATCGCAAAATTTGTCGATCATGCGAAGATAAATAGTGAATTTTGTCGATTAGCTTTGTAAAAATCACGAATTTCGTAAAGCGGGTTTGTAAAATTCAAGAATTTGGTCAATCGGCTTCATGAAAATTGTGAATTCCGTGGATCAAGCGCGAAAAAATCGCAAAATTCGTCGATCAGGCACGGAAAAATTCCAAATTTCGTCGATCCTGTGATGAAAAATCGAGAGTTTCGTCGATAATGCAGAGGAAAATCACAAATTTCGTCGATCATGAAAAGAAAATCGCAAATTTCATGGATTGGCTTCGTAAACATCGCTAAATGCATTGATCGGCTTAGAAAAAATCGCAAATTTCATCGACCAGGTTCATAAAATTCGCAACTTTCCTTGATCAACTTCGTAAAAATAGGAAATTTGGTTGTTTAGGTTCAGAAATATCGCGAAATTTCGTTGATCAGGTGCCGAAAAATCGAAAATATCATCGATTAGGCACCGAAAATTAAAAATTTCCTTGATCTGGTGTGGGAAAAAATAGAGAATTTCATCTATCATGTGAAGAAAAATCGCAAACTTTCGCTATCAGCATCTAAGAATTGCGAATTTTGCCGATTTGTTTAATAAAAAGCACAAATTTGGAAAGTAAATTTGAATAATGTCACACTAATTAATTTCATAATTCCTAAAATTTCAGGTTTTTCTAACTATACCAATCAAAATTTGTGTAAAAAGGATAAAACAATACTACTTATGTACAATTATATATTTTTATCTTTTGTTTACTACCATTGAATAATGCAGGAATTTTTGTTTAAATAATTGCAAAAAGATGAATTTGTTCATACTCTATATGTCATTGTTAAAATTTTGTTATGTTTGTGTTTTTGAAAATTTATGGATTAGAGAAGGAGGGGAAGGGAGTATATTTCAAATTTTGCGAGATTGCCAGGTAAAAGCTCTGTACTGTATTTTATTTTGGTTTATTGTCAGTAATTTTTTCCTCTAGTTTATGAACACAAATTACTCCTCGAACCAATATAAAACTTTCTGGTTCAAGAAAATTTACTGAAGGAAGTATTCATGTATATTGTGAAATAGGCAAAAAGTTTGTAGGGATAAAATCCCTTATTGTTAAAGTTTTATCACTGTTTTAACGAAGAATAGGTTTGCATTAAGCATAACCAATCGAGCATACATCACTTCCTCACTCAAATTATTATTTTTAAATGCTGAATAAAAAATACTTGAATTTTCTTGCATCGTAGTTTATTTTATTAAAAAATTGTTATTCCATGAAAAAAGTATGACTTAACTTCATCCATGAGCTTATATTGAGATGCTTTTCAATGTTTACATTCTAACATGCATTGCATCTAATACATTTTGTGTATTTCACAGTGTTGACTTTATTATACATTATTGTAAGCATTCATTATGATTTCTAGCCCATTATTACATTCAAATTACAGTTTTTAAAATGTAAATTAACCCAGAAGTCTGTATCATTCTATTTGCACAATATTTATCCCAAGCTATACAGATTTCAGCTACTTTACATTTTTAAAATATTGTTTGCTTCATATTTAGCGACTGAAATGTTGGATTAAAAAGGTTTCACATAGATAAATAATATTTTTTTATGATGCTTTTTAGTGATCTATTAACAATTAAAATTTTTACTAGATTCGTTAATTTGGTTTTAGTTCAGAGAATCGAATAATGCTTAAATATGTACACATAAGTTCTTTTCATAAATTATTTTTAAATGCAAGGTACAAAATACATGAATTTTCTTACATCTTTGTTTATTTCATTAAAAAATTTCAAAAAGAAGTATGACAACTTCAACTATAAGTTTAAATGTTAAGACATTTTTCAATGTTTACAATCTAACAAACATTGAATATAATATATTTTGTGGATTTTACAGTGTTGACTGTATTATACATTATTTTAAGCATTCATTATGATTTCTACTCCATTATTACATTCAAATTACTGCTTTTAAAATGTAAACAATATCCAGAACAGAATTCTGCAGCATTCTATTTGCAAAATTCTTCACCTCAAGCTATACATATTTTAGCAACGCTAAAATTTCCAAATTATGCTTGTTTTATGCTTAGCAACTGTTGTATAAAAAGGTTTCACATAGATAGATAATATTTTTTTATGATGCTTTTTAGTGATCTATAGTGTTAACAATTATAATTTTTACTAGATTTGTTAATTTGGTTTTAGAACTAAATCTGAATAATTCTTAAATATGTACACTGTGTACACACAAATTCTTTTCATAAATTCTTGTGATGCTTTCTGAGTTGTTTATTTTATTTATGGCTGTTTAGTAAATCAAAGTTGGTTCTTAATGGATTAATATTATTTTACATGATTTATGAGAAAAAAATTAAAATTTTTCAAGTCGTCAATTTCAAAATATTTCGTACAATGTTAAATGTGTAAATTTCCATACTTTTCACGTTTTATGCTTAGAGACTGAAATGTTCGATAAAAGCATAATATTTTTATTTTGAAAGTTAAGTCGCCCAAGAATGGAAAGTTTCATATGAAATGAAAACATTTAATAAATAATAGAGTCCTTATTTTCTTTTCTTTGTTGGTTAAACATTTTCCTAATTGAAGTATGAAACTTATAGGGTGGATCGGGATACTTCCTGATCAAACACTAACATCTAAATATCTTTTTAATGTTTACAATTGATGTGACCAAATTTAGCATAGTTAATGATTTGCTATGAGTCTATTCAATAAAATATAGACTTTGAATAAAATATTATTTAAAGTTTGTTTAATAAAAAAAATTTTGATGATCGGAAACTACCCTGGGAACATTGTAATTATTGATCACCCCGGGGCAATTACCAATCAGGACATTCTTTGTACAAATGATAAGTACATTGATCAATTTAGAATATACATTGTGGTCATAAAAAAACTTTGCCGATATACGGAGCTCTAGCGGCCAGTCCGCTCAACCGATCGAAATGAAATTTCAGATATAGCTATTCAAATGTATGAGCTCGAGATTCTGTGAACGACAACAAAATGGCGCTCACGGTTACGGTTATAGTTACAGAAACTCGAAAATTTCCAATGGCAACACCCATTTTTTTTCATCGCAAAATGCTCAGCGCATGCGAAAACCCTAAAGAACGTTGGAACTGTACGTGTATCGCAAGAAACGGATATGTTATGCACGCACAAAAAACCGTTCTGCGAATCCTTCCTCCTTGCGCCCCAATCGAGTTTTTTTTATGGGAGGAAGGATTCGCAGAACGGTTTTTTGTGCGTGCATAACATATCCGCTTTTGCGATACACGTACGGTTCCAACGCTCTGTAGGGTTTTCGCATGCGCTGAGCATTTTGCGATGAAAAAAAATGGGTGTTACCATTGGAAATTTTCGAGTTTCTGTAACTATAACCGTAACCGTGACCGCCATTTTGTTGAAGTTCACAGAATCTCGAGCTCATACCTCTGAATAGCTATATCTGAAATTTCACCTCGATCGGTTGAGCGGACTGGCCGCTAGAGCTCCATATATTGGCAAAGTTTTTTTTATGAACACCCTGTATATTATCAATTTTAATATAAACCTGATTTAATTATATGTTTATAGATATGTTATCAAGAAGAAATAAGCATACTTAATTTACTGTTTTTATTGATTTTGAAATTACATCCAATTTTCTCGGTAGAACTTTTTATAACATTTTAAAGCACTATATCATTAGACAGACATTTCTTCACTCTTTCATATAATGCACTTGCCTTTCCCATCTGCCTAATGTGCCTCCTTGAGGGCATTTTTACCAAACCCCTCAAGAATGAAAAATCATGCGCACATCATAGATTATGAAATACTTTACAACACATTTTTGAATACGTTAATATTTTCATTTATCTGCAATAATTTTATCTTTGTGTAGGGGGAAAACACTAACAAGAACGAAAGGTCATGCGTGCAACATAGATTATGATGCAACTTCCAACATATTCTGAATACTGTTAACCTACTATTTTCATCCATATGCAGTAATTTTCCCACCTTGTGCAAAGAACAAAATTATAACTAACAAGAACGAAGAGTCATGCATACTGCATCGATTATGATGCATTTTCTGACTCATTCTGAATATTTGAAACTTATTGTCATTCATGTACAATAATTTTACCATTCTGTGCAAAAAACAAAGCATAATTAAAGAGAGTAAAAAAATTTTCCATTAAAAATGTTTATATACTTTCCATTTTATTCTGAATGCTTTAAACCTATCAGTTTCATCTTTGTACAGTAATCTTCCCATCCAAATCTCCCCCCCCCATCTGTTAGTTTATATATGTTTTGTGAAAACAGCAAAACATAAATAAACTAACAAGAATGAAAAATTACACATACAGTATAGATTATGAAACACATTCCAACACATTTTCATTATTGTAAGCCTATCATCTTAATCCATTTGCAGTAATTTTACCACTCTATATAAAGAACAAATCATAATTAACAAGAAAGAAAAACCTGTGTGCAACATAGATTATGAAACACTTTCCAGCATATTCTGAATATTGTAACGGATATAGTCTTAATCAATCTGCAATATTACCAACCTATACAAAGGTTGAAACATAATTAACAAGAATCATGCACGCAGCATAGATTATGAAATACTTTCCAGCACATTCTGAATATTGTATTCCTGATCATTTTAATCCATCTGCAGTATATGTATCATCATGTGTAAAGAATAAACATAGTTAACTAGAATGAGAAATGATACATACAGCATAGATTATGAAATCCTTTCTTAGAAATACGGTGCTGAATGTACATTACTTTCTTATCTTATACTAACGTACTTTACTCTTGAGTTGTTTTTAACGAATCAAGTAGCACAGCATATATTAATAATAAAATATGAAATATCTTTTTTTAAGTGGGTGGGGGAGAGGTAATTAAAGGTGATCATAAATCATGAATATGAATTCTTTGCATTAGTCTTTAATTTTTTGTTTTTATCTTTTTATTATTAACCTAAAAAAAGCACTGATATCAGTACAAAAAACCCTGAACGAGTTAAAAGCTTGTGACGCAGCACTTTATCTTATATATCTAAGAATTTTAAATTTGGGACTTAAAACTAATGATATCAAAATTTATGTGACGCTATGCTATTAATTAATATATACATATTGTCGGACGTTCCCCTCAGTCCACACAACTTTGAAGAATGTCCGTGGTAGATATAGCTGCCACCACCGATATTACTAGGTGATATCGGTCACCCACTGTGAGATTGGTGTAAATGAAGACTTACGCTAGTAACCGAATTATCAGTTTATTAAGAATATATGTACACACAAAATACGCTATTTACAAATATATACAACTACAACTCGGATATAGGTGATCCGGTCCAACATTAAATTAGATACCGTAAAGATTGGTTGTGTACTATTCCAATTACACTTTCCACCTCACACTCAATATACGTTAAATTCACTTTTTTGGAGCTCAACCTTGAGTCTCCCAACACAAGTATACTGGGCCTGCACTTCTTAGCCCAGAGCACTAAACACCAAGACGTCTGTGTCCTTTGCGCACCAGAAAACGCACACTTTACGCTCTTCCACACAGAGCAACCTCTAGGTACGACACCTAAGTACGGAATGCCTCATCTGAGACAAACTTGCCCTCTCAACTCATGGGGTCACACAAATGCCAACCCCCTCTGGAGCTTCCTCATTGGGCACCTTCCCTCACTCCTTTCTTGCCTAGTGTCATGCTGCTAATCTGCTCATCATCCGCATACTTCACTGACAGATGGACTTGCCTCTCAGCTATCTCCTTTCTCTAACACACCACCTGTAAAGGATTATCTTGCAATTCCCCTTTCCACAAAGAAGGAATGTCACCTTGGAAATTCTGTACACAACCATACAATACAAAATATTCAAATAGAGAAAGAGTAGACATTACATTCTTTAGCACAGGTGCTATCAGATCCTGACACCCCCCACCTTAGCGGAAAATATGCCTTTTAGGGGCTAATTTTCCCCAAACATATAGTAATATCGCAGAAGAGTTCAATAGTCTCTTTACAGATTTCTTCATTATGCTTATTACATAGGTATTTCCAGGTGTCTGAACACTATCTACTGACATCTCTACTGAACATTTACTAATATTATTATTACACTAGCAGGGGTGACCGAGCTCAGCTCGGTCAAAATTAACTTTGTGTTCAACTCGATATAGTATTATTACTGTAAAACATGTTATTAATAATAGTATTATTTACAAAAACAATCAATAAGAAAACTATGTTTGTATGCACATGTTCATAAATTTTACTTTATTTTAAAATTTACAACGAAAGGACATCAATCCAAATCACTTTTTTAGCTCGACTCTGATTAGTTTAACTATGCATCTCGAAGACTATTAAGAATGTATAAGAAATTTCTTCACATTCTGAAAGACAATATTTTTTGCCAGATATAACCAAATTTGGACACATTCTTTTATTTGGCGCCAAATATGTGTTTTGGTTTCGTAACCTTAATAGTCGATTTTTCGGCCAAATTTCGCCAGTATTTTGTTAAATATCGCCAACTTATTGGCTTTTGCCATAGTCTCGTGATCCTGACCCTTATTACCCAAATGATCCACTAATCACATATGATCAAACATGTGACTTAGCTCGATGGTCTTCAGGTAATCAAAAACAGTAGAGTATAAAATGAATCAAAATCGTTTAAGCCATTTCTTAAGTAAAATTAGTTTGACAGCATTCAGCAATGAAGCGATATGACCCACTAATATAATTTTGTTTAATATGCAACTCAGCTCAATAGTCTTCTCGTGACAAAAGACGTTCCGTTGCAAAATTTAGGTAAAATTGACTGAGTCGTTGTCATATATAATTAGAATGACCCGAACCCATTAAGACCTAAAACGACCCACTAATTGAATTGTTACGTGCATGTGTCTAATCTCAATGGTTTTCTTTTGCCCGAAAACGATATAATAGAAAATATACTCAAAATGGTGAGAACAATTTTCTAGCTAAAATTAGCATGACCCACAAATGACCCTTATATCGAAATCTCTCGAAAATGTGACTTAATTCATTAATTTTTGCGTGCCGAAAAACGTTAAATACAAAATTTAGATAAAATCGATTGAGCCAATTTTTAGGTATAAATAGTTTGACCTTGACCCATTATGACCCAAAATGACTCATTAATCGAGTTTTCTCAAACATCTGACCTAACCCAATGATTTTCTTGTGTACGAAAACGATAGAATATAAAATTTAGTCAAATTTGCGCGAGACATTGTCTAGATAAAATTAGAATAACCCAAAAGTGACCCACTGATCGAAATTTCTCGAACATGTGACATAGCCCAATGATTTTCTCGTGCCAAAAATATGCTGTGTACAAAATTTCGTTAAAATCGATTTATCCGTTCTTTAGATATAGCTTGACCATGACCCATCATGACCCACAAAAGACCCTTATAATCGAAATCTCTCGAACATGAGACTTAGCCCATTAGTTTTCTCGTGTATAAATATTGTTACATTCAAAATTTCGTTAAACTCGATCGTGCCGTTCTTTAAATATAAATAACTTGACCCAGGCCCTTTATGACCCTTTATGACCCATTAATCGAAATTTCTCGATCATGTGACCTTGCCCAATGATTTTCTCGTGCCAAAACGTGTTGTATACAAAATTTCGTTAAAACTGATCCACATGTTCTTTAGATATAGCTTGACATGACCCGTTATGACCCATAAATGACTCTTATAATCGAAATCTCTCAAACATGTGAGATAGCCCATTAATTTTCTCGTGTGAAAAAACTTACATACAAAATTTCATTAAATTTGATACTGTCGTACTTTATATATAAATAGCTTGACCCAGACCTTTTATGACCCAAAATGACCCAGTAATCGAAATTTCTCGAACTGAGATCTAGCCCAATAGTTTTCTCGTGCCAAAAAAAATGTTGTATACAAAATTTCGTTAAAATCGATCCAGCTGTTCTTTAGCTACAGCTTGACCATGACCCATTATGACCCATCATGACCCACAAATGACTCTTATAATCGAAATCTCACGTTCGTGTGACTTAGCCCATTAGCTTTCTCGTGTCAAAAAACTATTATAGGCAAAATTTCGATGAAATTGATTCTGCGGTTCTTTAAATATGAATAGCCAGACCCTTAATGACCCAATATGACCCATTAAAATTTTTTTTCGAACATGTAACCTAGCCCAATGTTTTTCTCGTACCCGAAAACCATAGAATGCAATTTTTAGTCAAAATTGCATGAGAAAATCTCTAGATAAAAATAGCATGACCCACAATGACCCCAAAAATGACCCACTAACCGAATTTTCTCGAACATGTTACCTAACCCAATGGTCTTCTTGTAGTCCAAAACGATAAAATATAAAATTTGGTCGAAATCGTTAGAGCCGTTTTTTAAATAAAAACGGCTTGACGCACAATGACCCAAAAATGACCCACTAATCAAAATTTTTCGAATATGTGACCCAGTTCAATTGTTTTCTCGTGCCAAGAAACGATTGGATACAAAATTTCCTTAAAATCGATCCAGCCGTTCTCTAGATATAAATAGCTTGATCCTGACCCATTATGACCCAAAATGACCCAATAATCGAATTTTCTCGAACATGTGACCTAGCCCAATGGTCTTCTCGTGCCCGAAAATGGTAAAATCCAAATTTTTGCGAAAATCGTTAGAGCCGTTTTTGAGATAAAATTTACCCACACAGACACACACACACACACACACACACACACAATTTTTGCTCGCATTATAGTATAAGATAAACAATACACATGTTAATACAATATTATAAACAAAAAAAAAAAATAAAAAAAAATATTTACACACACAGAAAAAAAAATTAAATGTGTGACGACATCCCTTTAAGGTTGTCCACTATTGGGTCGTGGATGCTGATGGGCTAACAACTGGTTGTTCTTCCCAGCTCCTTCTATGTAGTCTGGAAATTGCGTCAGCATTTAAATGTTGAGCTCCTGGACGATGAGAAATACTCAGGTTCCAGCGTTGCAAGGCAAGAGCCCATCTAGTGAGTTTGGGTGATCTTGGGGTTGTTTCGGTGAGAAATTTTAATGGATTATGATCCGTAATGATCTCAATTTGAGATCCATAGGTCCATTTTTCAAACTTTCGCAACCCAAAGAGCAACTCCAAGCCTCTTTCTGTATACTCGGCCAAGCACGCTGAGCCCCTGACAATTTCTGACTGGCAAAAGCTATCGGTTTAAACTGACCCTTTTCATCTTTTTGAGTAAGGCAACATCCTTCTGCCAGGTCGGAAGCATCTGCGTGGAGCTGATATTCCCGGCCTAAGATAGGTGTAGCCAAACTCGTCACCTTACATAACTCATCTTTAAGAGTATTAAACGCTTTTTCTGCCCTTTCATCCCATGGTACAGTATTTTTAACCTTCCCTTTTGTCAATTCGGTTAAAGATATAGCAATTTCGGCATAATTTGGAATATAAGATCGGTAAAATCCCATTAATCCCAAAACAGATCTAACTTCCTTTTTAGTTTTTGGTCTCTTTAGATCCCTTATTGCTCCTATTTTTTCCTCATCGGGTGCATGCGTTCCACCCCCAATTACATGACCTAAAAACTTAGTTAATTTCTCTCAAAATTTACATTTATCTAGCCTAATCGTAAAATTTCTGCTTTTAAGTTCTTCAATGACGGCCCTAACATGCTCACAATGCTCGTCCCAGGTGTCGGAGAAAATGATGACATCATCAATATATGCTTCCGCATACCTCCGATGACCTTGAAGAACTTCATTCATATCTTTCTGAAACGTGGCAGCCGCCCCCGATAATCCAAACGGCATGGTACGCCACTGATAAGTTCCATTATGCGTTGTAAAAGCTGTCAAATGTTTACATTCCTCAGCCATTTTAATCTGCCAATAACCCCTCAATAAATCAATCGATGATAAATATTTAGCCGCCCCTGCGGTATACATGATTTCTTGAGAATCTTTCATCGGAAAGGTTGGAACCTGAGTTACCGAATTTAAAGCTCTATAGTCTATACAGAGTCGAACAGTTGCGTCTTTTTTCGCCACGCAAACAATTGGATGGCTAATTTCAGCAGTTCACACTTCGATTAGATTTAATTCTAATAACTCCTGAATCTGTCTATCTACTTCCTCCTTGTAAGCTACCGGTACACTATATATCTGTGGCTTTTTCCTTTCCACCCCCGGTTTAAGATCAATACGATGCTCCCCTACATCAGCTGGTCGTACAGGACCCATAAATAGCTCTTTATTCTCCCTCACTTATAATTATATCTTTAACTTGATTGTTAGATAACCCTTTTATTTCGAACCTCTCTATATCTCGTTCTACTTCCTGATCCCGGTTCAAAATAGGAATTTCCTCAACTTCTCCAAATTCCTCATCACCCTCGAAAACAATATTAACAATATTACCTTTAGCAATAAATTCTCTTATTTTATTTTGGTGCACATGCTTCCTACTCCCGTCGGCTAACTCACTATAAACGAATGCTGATTTCGTTTTTCGACTATGGTTGCCGGCCCTTGCCACCTAGAATATAATTTATTAGTTGAATCGGGAATTAACAGTATTACTTTATCACCTACTTCAAACGTTTTTTCCTTTGACCTTAAATTATAATGATACGCCATTCTATTTTGTTGCACCTCAGACGATAATTTTGCCTCATTTGCGGCTCTTTCTAAACGTCCCCTAAGTTTATTCAGATACTCATGAATCGGCGTAGTATCTAACTGCGCCCCCTTATTTTCTCCTGCCCAGGATGACTTGAGAATCGATAAAGGACCCTCCGGCGCTCTACCATATAATAATTGGAAAGGTGCGATTCCCGTCGTAGAATTTGGGACTTCCCTGTACGCCCATAATACAAATGGTATTTGTTCATGCCACTTTTTTCCTTCTTCTCTAATAGTATGATGTAACATACGTTTAAGCGTCTGATTAAATCGTTCCACAAGCTCGTTAGACTGTGGATACTGTGGGGTCGAAAATCTTGGACTAGCACCTAACCTTTTCTCAAATTCTTTCGTTAAGTCGGCAGTGAAATTGGTTCCATTATCACAAGCAATTATATTCGGAATTTCTGTCCTCATAAATATTTGAAGTAACGCATCACACGCGGTTTTAGCAGTTAAACTTTTTAAAGGGATCGCATCCGCCCACCTGGTATGCTGATCAATTAAGGTTAGTATATACTGATGCCCTTGTGAACTTTTAGGATCAATAGGCCCAATTAAATCAACATTAACTACCTGAAATGGAAGTTCCGGACGCGACACTGGGGAAATAGGAGCTCTATCATTTACTTTAACCCCTCTAGTCAATTGGCACTCTAAACATGATTCACAAAACTGTTTAGCTTCTTTTGCCATTCCCTCCCAATAAAATGAATACCTGATTCTCTGTAAAGTTTTCTTAGCTGCATGATGCCCTCCAAATACCGAACTATGAGCTAATTTTAAGATTTCTTCCCTTCTTATTTTGGGTACTACTAATTGCGCTATATTTCCGCCTAACAATTTCTCTTTATGATATAATAAGCCATTTACAATATAATAATCACCCTTATCCATTTTAGCTAATTCCCAAGCTTTCTCTAACTCTTTACATTCTACTTGGGATTCCTTAAACATATCGGAATTGCTAACAATAGCTTTATTACCTTTCTCCACTTCCGTTTTTTCCGTATTCTGAGTTTGTACATTTTGCGAACTCGCTTCTATTGCGTAAACATTACCACTATCGTTATTCATACCTTCCTTTTCATTCAAGTTATCAACAATAATTTCTGAACTTTCTAATTCTTGGGCCTCTAGTAATGGCTCCTCATGGTTGACACCTAACCTAACAACTCATTAATCACTTCGGGATGTAAAATTACTTGCTCATTAATATTATCAGTCACTGCGCAAAGTACTTCCTGATGAATTATATTAGTTTGTCCGAATTGCGGAATAGCTAACGGTAGATGGTAGTTTAACCAACAGCGATTTAACTGCTTCACCGAATAACCCTTGTAAATAAATACTACCCGCTCCTTTTAATTTCTCTTCCGGTACCAAATCTTTATGAACAACACTAATTTCACATCCAGAATCAACCAATCCCTTTGCTTTTTGCCCATTTACACTAACTTCAATTTTCTCAAGTTTATTTAATTTCTCACCAATAATATTAGTTCTCTGTTCGGCCTTTGCCGATATTCTCGCCACAATAGCTCCATTAGGTAACTCTTTGCTTTCTTTTACCACAACCTTATGTACACCCGCTTTCGAATCTCGCCCTTTGTTACCATTATTTCCCTCATTACCCACTTTATTACAAAAACGTTGGTAATGACCTCTCAAACCACATTTAAAGCATTTAGGAGCTGAAGCATCACTAGGCTTCTTAAAATCTATTTTCCTATCCGAAAAAGAATTAGTCTCATTACTCCCGTTTTGCTTCCAATTATTACTGACTTTGCTATCCTCCCTCGGTCTCATTTTTTCATTGTTCACATGCCTATCTTCACCTTTAAAACTTTTATACGTAACGGCGTAAGACTTGTGTTTAGCGTTAAAATAATTGTCACATTCTTTAGCAATTTTAGAAGTTTCTAACCATTTACCTTGGTGAGTTAACCCAATATATGACGTAGTATCCTCATCTAACGTACTTATTAATTTATCAGTAACTATTAACTGGTTGACCTTTTCATAAGAGTCAGCACCTCTAATCTTACAATAATTTTCCCATGTCGCTATTAAACGCGATACAAATAATACGAGTTTCGTTCTGGTTTCTCCTAGCCTTCTTAAAATTTTCCAAACATGCCTTTGGTGTCGGCTCATGTTCCCTTAGAACTAACTCCTTTAACTCCTCATAATTCTCCATTTGTTCCGTAGTGGTATAAATTAACAAATTATCCGCCTTATCTCCTAACATATTTAGTAGAATTTCGGCCTGCTGGTTTTCAGGTACATTTTTAGTTTTGAATGCCCTTTCTAAGCTGTTAAAAAATAAATTCCATCCCTCAGTCCCTTCTGGTACTTTGATAGATAGAGTTTTAACACTTTTGATCAATTTTTCTATGTTACTTTCATTATTAGATTCCCTAGAAACATTAGAATTATTTGCCGATCCTTGAACTCTTAGCCTTTCCATTTCTAATTCATGTTCCATCCTTAATTTTTCAACCCTTTCTTCTCTTTCTAATTTTTCGCGTTCTAACATTTCCTGTTTTTCTTCACGCTCTAATTTTGCCTGCTTTTCTAACTTTTCGTGTTCTAATTTTTCGTGTTCTAATTTTTCGTGTTCTAATCGTTCTGCAACAATAGCGTCAGATAATTCCTTAATAAACCCCTCGTCATACTCATCACTGTCCATTATCTTTTTCTTAAGCTGAATTCTGGTATCATCTTCCGCGAATTCAACACCTAATTCTTCAGCTATCACCTGAAGATCAACCTTTTTTAGTTTCAATAAGAAAGCCATACCTTCACCGATTGTTATAACCACCCCACAAGACTAGTTAAACCTACCAAATTAATATTTCCTAAATTTCTAACTTAGTACGTATATATCCCACTTATTATACTAATTAATACCCTTCAGATAATCAATGCATTTAATTTCTAATTAACCTACTGAATACTCTAATTTTCCTCAACCATTGATATCACACAATATACTTCCAATAAAACAAAAGGTAAAAATAGTAATTCGATTTGATTACTATGCAATATAGGTCTCAATTTATACACTTAGATAACAACATACAATTTACATAATAATACTGATACGTTGAAATTGAATAGAAGTATTGATGTCAATCAAGAAATCCACATAAAGAAAAATTGTAAAACATGCATATATAAATTTCTACAATTATCCTAACTAAAATATTTCCGAACTCAATACTGGTTCTTACACTTAAAACAAATATACTGAAAATCTTTACTTTTATTTTTCCTCACTATGGCTCTCTTTTGAGCCTTTTTTTTCACTATGGCTCTATTTTGGGCCTTTTTTTTCTCACTATGGTTCTCTTTTGGGCCTTTTTTTTTCACTATGGCTCTCTTTTGGGCCTTTTTTTTTCACTATGGCTCTCTCTTGAGCCTTTTTTTTCTACTACTGGCCAATTAAAATCCTAAGCAAATGTTATTATACACTCTTCTAACTTAAAAAATGTTGCTTCATTTAAATATTACTTTAACAATAATTTAACTTTAAGTAAATTTAATTATTCCTTCCAACTACTATTACCACAATTAGTAAAAAAAAATTATAGACAATCAATACTAGCTCAAGTTATTATGACCTTTCCTTAAAACAATAGCCAATATGGTTATTAACACTTTATAGGTAGGGAGTATTGAAAAAACACATAAATGATATAGACAATTTACTTAAATTACTATTAATTATACAACAACAAATTTTGGTTCGAGATGTCAGCAGAAAGATATGATCAAAACACCTTACCTTATACTTTCTTTGCTGAGGTACTTTTCTAATCACAGGTAGTTCCACGATGTAGCGGTAATATGGCACAACAGTTCAGTTTAGTTCTTTCTAATAAAGATACGCACAACACTTTAGTCCACACTCAACGATACGGCACGACACTTTAGCACCCACTCGACGATCCAGCACGATACTTTAGCACATACTCGACGATACGGCACGACACTTTACACACATTCGACGATACGGCACGACACTTTAGCATACAATCGACGATCCGGCACGATGCTTTAGCACATACTCGACGATATGGCACGACTACACAAGAATTCTACTGGATACTCCGGCATTAAACAGACTGCAACACGGCTCGCTGGTCACTGGTTTTAGGCGATTCTATCCCGACGCTGCCAACAATTTGTCGGACGTTCCCCTCAGTCCACACAACTTTGAAGAATGTCCGTGGTAGATATAGCTGCCACCACCGATATTACTAGGTGATATCGGTCACCCACTGTGAGATTGGTGTAAATGAAGACTTACGCTAGTAACCGAATTATCAGTTTATTAAGAATATATGTACACACAAAATACGCTATTTACAAATATATACAACTACAACTCGGATATAGGTGATCCGGTTCAACATTAAATTAGATACCGTAAAGATTGGTTGTGTACTATTCCAATTACACTTTCCAACTCACACTCAATACACGTTAAATTCACTTTTTTGGAGCTCAACCTTGAGTCTCCCAAACACAAGTATACTGGGCCTGCACTTCTTAGCCCAGAGCACTAAACACCAGGACGTCTGTGTCCTTTGCGCACCAGAAAACGCACACTTTACGCTCTTCCACACAGAGCAACCTCTAGGTACGACACCTAAGTACGGAATGCCTCATCTGAGACAAACTTGCCCTCTCAACTCATGGGGTCACACAAATGCCAACACCCTCTGGAGCTTCCTCATTGGGCACCTTCCCTCACTCCTTTCTTGCCTAGTATCATGCTGCTAATCTGCTCATCATCCGCATACTTCACTGACAGATGGACATGCCTCTCAGCTATCTCCTTTCTCTAACACACCACCTGTAAAGGATTATCTGGCAATTCCCCTTTCCACAAAGAAGGAATGTCACCTTCGAAATTCTGTACACAACCATACAATACAAAATATTCAAATAGAGAAAGAGTAGACATTACATTCTTTAGCACAGGTGCTATCAGATCCTGACACATATATTAAAATTTATTCATTAAGGTTTTATCAATTACATCTTTCATAAATTCAAAATATGAATCTTAAAAAATATGATATCAAAATTTAAGTGACGCCTTGACGAGGCTTTAAACAATGTTTTAAAATTCCATTTATTTATTTATTGTCTCAATACATTTTCATATCTAAACAATACTTTTCATTTTCCAATACACTGTTAAATACATCACTTTCACTGAATATATATAATGCACTGAAATGTATTTATTTGAATAAATAGATTTATCTTTTGGGCTACGCTATCCAAAATCAAAAATAACATTTAAATAAATAGTTTTTGCGTCATTGTATCTATTTGCATCCATTTAACTTACTTTGGATACAATGACGCAAAAAATATTTATTCAAATGTTATTTTTGATTTTGGATAGCGTAGCCCAAAAGATAAATCTATTTATTCAAATAAATACATTTCAGTGTATTACATATATTCACTGAAAGTGATGTATTTAACAGTGTATTGGAAAATGAAAAGTATTGTTTAGATATGAAAATGTATTTAGACAATAAATAAATAAATGGAATTTTAAAACATTGTTTAAAGCCTCATCAAGGCGTCACTTAAATTTTGATATCATATTTTCTAAGATTCATATTTTGAATTTATGTAAGATGTAATTGATAAAATTTTAATGAATAAATTTTAATGTATGTATATATTAATTAATAGCATAGCGTCACATAAATTTTGATATCATTAGTTTTAAGTCCCAAATTTAAAATTCTTAAATATATAAGATAAAGTGCTGCGTCACAAGCTTTTAACCCGTTCAGGGTTTTTTGTACTGATAAATATACAAGGTGTCTTTTCGCTGCCCAATAGCTAATTCTTAAATCGCTAGTTTTTGAGGTATACCTCTAAATCCGAAGATGTTTATAATGCCGTTCTCCATAATATACGAAGCCATTTATTCCAAATAATGTAATTTAGTAAAAGTTGGAAAACTTATATTTTTATATGGTTTCTGAATGCTTAAAGTTATCTTCATTTTTTTTCCATAAAAAAAAAAGGAAGTCACAGTAAAAATTTTCCGAGTTATGATTTTGTGAATTTTCTATATTTCCATTTTTCCCTGGCATTAAAAATGCATTATTTTTCCTTAGTGCCCAAAAATGCTGCAAATTATTAAGAAATTTCAAGTATCGTATATGAATAAAAAATTTTTACAATTTTTTTTTTCATTTAGAATACATGTTAGAATACCTCTTCGTAATTTCGCAGAGCGCGGAATTCCACTTGCAGTGAGAAGTCTTTTTACATTTTTTTAAATATTGACCACATTGTGACACTTGTAAAAAGAATTGAAATGACACCAATGGACAAATTTAAAAGCGAAATTTAAATTAAAGACATCGAAATGTTAGGAAGTATTGAACTCGGGACGCTGAAAGCACCAGACGACCATTGCGGCTTCAAATACAATGTTGGTTTTATTAGACACTGTTAATAATACATAAAGTATTGTAAGCTGTGTCTAAATAAAAACTAAACTGTTTTTAAACTAAATGAGAAATAGCCGTTTTATTGCAACAGCTACAACTAAAATAAGAAAATATTTGCCCAACAAAATATAAGAAATATGTCTGAATTCTCAATTATGGAGCTTCTTCCATCATTGAGTGAAACAGCAAGGAAAACTAACGACATGTAACATTTAAAATAATAAAACTTTGCAAAAAATTCCCATAAAATCAAAACCATTCATATGACCAGATTCGACCTGGAAATTTCAACCTCTCTTCATCAGCTGAAGTAAACACGTGTTTGAAAGCAGACAAGATGACAAATGAGGACCTTGTATTGTTCATTTGTAATCTAGTTCTCTTACGGACGCGTGTTTACTTCAGTTGATGACGAGCTGTTAAAATTTCGACTCGAAACGCGTCCTATATATTGTTTGATTATATGCTGATTTTTTACAAAGTTTTATTATTTTAATTTGTTCAACATGGATTTAGAATATTTGCGGTGAAAATAAAATATACTTTCTTCACGGCGCAGTATAGATTCTTATGCATTTTATTGACTAATGACCTATCGTTTCAGAAGTTTCAAGTTTTTCTACCATTCGTGAAAGGCAACTTTCGATATTCCCTTTCCAGAAGAGAAATTACTGACCAACTGTTTGACAACTGGACTCTAATTTCATCTTAAAGGGATTAAACATTTTCTTCTATGAATTTCTTTTGCGACTGGCCTTTTACTACTTAGCCAAGAAACGTCCGGATAAGAAGTTTTTCATAATTTTGTAAGGGAAAACAATCACCCACCTTGAACCTCTAGTCAGTTTCCCCCTGGACCTTCCTCTTCAAAAATCAATTATTACTGTTACCTTTTGTTCAACCGTGTATTTCTTAATGGTAAGATTAGAAACTGTCTCGATCCTAAATGTAAATAGAAAATAAAAATATTAATGAAATAAAAAAATAGTAACTTTTAAAATCTTCTCGTAAACTTTTGGTCAAACTTGTACTTCTCCATGAAAAGTTGTTGAAAAATACAAGCTGGAATTTGCTCGTCAAGCATAGCATATGAGGTGCTTTCGTACTATGAGGACGTTTTAAAAATATTCAGATCTTGGTGTAATAGTATTCAGTACTTCGGATACAGTAGAAAATCCAAAATCGTTGTGTATCTGCTTTCTACTTTATAGGAAGTATTTTTTAGTAAACTTCAACAATTTATATCAATTTTATAAAATGCGAAATAGTTTAATGTTATTAAAACGCGTCCCAAAGTAGGCTTCCTCCAGTACCATTATGTAATGGAATACTTTTGTGTAGCCAGCAAATTAATAACAAATATTCTTTTCACCACAGATTGTACAAAATGTATATTTTAGTATATACGTCACAGATGCATATCAGTTTTATTCTGTTCGAAAGAGTGTAACACCATTAAAATGCACTTGAAACTACTTTTTTCCCATCGGCCGAAATGTAACGGAATAGTTTTGATTGTCCCTGCCATTAAACTATGCATCCGATTTTTATAAAATTTGAAATGACTCTACAAAAATTATGCAACAATTATCGATTTTAAATTTCAAATGAATTGGTTAGGTAATTTTTTCTCTATTATATACGGACAGACTTACAGACGGGGAGACGGTAGGACAGACGGGAGGACTGAACGACGATTATAGGTGCTACATAAATATATAACTATAAACGCACCTAAAAATCATTTTTTGTACAATCTATTCATGCGAAAACTACTCTCACATTCAGCTCTACCTAAATTCTCTGATAATTTATTTATAAAAGTATTCAGTAACCAGACAGCTTTCATGGATGACCAATAATAATTCTTATACGCCTCTATTGCCCAAAGTATTTGTGATTGCTTTGCAAAAATGCACCTAAATCACACTGTGATATCATTTTTCGTTTCCAAATAATATGTTTAAGCATAATTTTGTCTTGTTAAGCTTCTAATGAAACTAACAGAAGTGTCATGAGTATGTTAGTTCAAGCGTAAAATCATTAGGTGTGCTATAAAACGTGTCGAGAGATATAATGTAGTTACTCTGTAAAACTAAAATGATCTCGAAATAAGTCATTGAGGAGAAATTGTAGTACATAAACAACAACAACAACAACTGAACCGCAGCTCACACAAACATACTTATTTAGATTTCCAGACTTAGTAAAAACTGAATATGTCAATTGCTTAAACAAAACATTTTTATAGCTTGCGTGAGATGTTTGAAAAAATATGCGACTTATAATAAGCGTAAAAATATTGGAATGAACGAAAAAAAGATTTTCAATTCTAAGTTTTGCTTGTTTTGATTAGAAATAAAATGTCAGAAAAACGTATGTAACTGTAAATCTAATTTTGACTATTCCACAAAGAAATTATTTCGCTACAATGGCATGTAGCATTTATTTCAAGAATTTTTGGATTTTTTTTTATAATGAAGCATAATGAAATAAGACAATGGAATTTCACTTTTAAACAGCGTCTTATAGAAATGGATTTCATTACTCTAATCTTTTAAAGTGCCTGCCTACCTACCTTTTTTTTTTTTTTTTTTTTGTAAAATTTACTATTTTTGTGCATTATATTGTAGAATATAGTTAAAAAGTGTGAATAACATGTAAAAATATGTAAATTTTTAAATATTTTGTCTTTTTAGGCAAAACATACATAAAAATTGCTATAAAACAGCACTTTTATAAAACATGAAAACTCAAATTTAAATGAAGATAACTTTTATTTTGTAAATTTTACTAAGATTAATGAAACTTTCTTGAGATACTGAATCATTTTCATAATTATAGCTATGTTATTAATAAAAATATAGAAGTTAATGTTTTACACTCTGAAAAATCAAGAAAATATATCACAACTCATTGTACTAGTAATATCATTCGACCTGTATCAACTAAAATATGAAAAAATAATTAACTGTAATCATAATAGAGGCACATTACTTAAATAAATTTCTTTAGAGTATTTTTGAAAAGTTTTATTATGTTACAATTATGATTTTTCGAGTTATCATTTTTGCGACAAAGCAAAGTGTTAAAAATTGAATTTTGAGAAAAAGCAGAAAATATAATTAAAAACCGTATTTAACCTATTAAAAGAAAAATTTAATTTGAAAAAGTCCCTGATTTATCAAGTTCACCATCCATGTTATTTGCAACAGTATCTTTTTTTCCTTGATTGTTTTTAAAATTTGTGTGCGTTTTTGTGTAACAACTACGGTCAGTTCCGGTAGCGTACCTTTATCTTCAAAAAATTGCGACTGACTAAAGTAAAAATGCCAATAACTCAAGTTCTATACAAAAAAATTACATATAAATTCAAACTGATTTAGAAAGCTAAAATAGCAGGTTTTTATATTAAACGAAATATAGGAAATCAGATTTTTGACCGAAAATTTCATTTTAATGGTAGACGGTTACCTTAGAGGGAAGTATGAAAAGTTACTAGATAAAAAATGTCAGATTTTGAAGTGCAAAATCGAATTTTTGCGAAATAATTTGTTTCATTAAAGTTCTCTGAAAGTTCTACATCGAAGAAATTTTAGATTAATAAAAGTTTTCATATTTTTGATAAACAGTTACTATCCAAAATTACTACAAAATAAATAATAGTAACTAAGCTCTAAAACTTTTTAAAATAGTCTCAAGGCAGAAGAAACACAGGCATTTACAATGAAAACTAGTCAGATGTTGCAATCTAAAATTTTTAGTATCTCATACATGCTAGTAATTCCTATGTAAAATGCAGCTTAGCAGCGCCATTTGTTTTCATTTGATCAGTTCATCCCCTGTGTTCAAGAGGTAACTTCATGGTAGAGCTCCGAGTCGTAAGTTCGGATCAAATTGTACCCAACTAGAACCTAGAATGAAAGTAAATGAATCCATATTTTATTGCAATTATGGAAAAATAATCTAAATTGTATCTCTAAAATCACTTTTATATTTATGTAGAAAAATGGACATATTACTGTAGTTGTATACAGTCATTTATATTCAACTATAAAATTTTTCATGCGAAGAAAGTATTCCCAATATTCTTTTGAAAAATTAGTTTAATCCCAGCCAGACCATTAACAAACGAATTAAGCCAGCCTGACTCTATCCGAATCACAAGGTTGGATGAATTTTGTATAAAATTAAGACGGACAGATACGGATCTCATCTGCAACATCCCAAACCAGTCTAGCTGACGATGTTAAATCAAACACAAAGCGATAGTTCTTGTTTTAGTTTGCTTCATGACTTAATAAATAATCGAAGAATTAAAATGTATTTCTTTTTTTGGAATCATAATCTTCATGGTTAAAATAATATTAGTATTAGAAAAATTTCTAACACAACTACGCTGAATTAACATTCTACAACCTTATAAATTACGCCAATAAGCTAATTAGATTTTACAAAAGTAATTTACAGGGTGAGTCATAAATATCTAAACAATAGGCTATCTCCTTAAATATTGCCCTTAGACCCATACTTCCAATTGCAAAAATTCATACAAAAATATGAAATTTTTGATAAGATAAATTGCGACTTCATGGGGGGATCTAGTTGAAAAGTTGCGAAAATTAAATTTTTATACGGCCCCCGTAGGACAAAAATTCCAATTAGGAAAACTTTCCTTATTCAGTCCTGAATAAGACACAAAAAGTTGCATCTTCATATTTCCAAAATTCGCAAAGTTATAGCCGTTTAAAAAATTCATCAGGTTTTAAGGGATTAGACACAAATTGAAATGCGCGCAATTCAAAAAACAATGTTACTTTAACAGTTCTAGAAAACGCGTAAAAAATCTATTTCTTGTGTTAGAATTTTAATTTTTTTTTTCTTTTTTTTGATGATGGTTAGTCTTATAATTTGCTAAGAAAATCACATTCTAAAATTTGTCATACAATTTATAAAAGTTTCATGTGGTTAGTACTGGTTTAAATGGGACAATCAAAAGTCGTTATAACTCGTAACATTATTTATCGGATTTCAATTTCTTTCCATTTAATTAAAGATGAAAATCTGATTTTAGTTTTGTTCCAAGGTTTTTTTTTATATTAATTTTAAAACTATTAAAAATGTTTATTGAAAAAATAATATAACTTTTAAAAAAATCATATTTTCAAAAGCAAACATTTTTTCAAAAGTAAACATTTTTTCAAATTTGCCGAAACAAAACTAATGTAAAAAAATCAAAAAGGACGTGTTTCAAGTTCTTTTTTCTTTAAAAAATTCTTAACATTTAATAATTTAAAGACAAGAAATAGAGGATAAAAAAATTCAATATGCAGTAAAATGAAGTGTATTGTTTAAATGTCCGTCAGTTATTTTAAAAAATGCTTTCTATAACATGCAGATTAAGTCTTTTTTTTTTTCTTTTTAAATTTACCTCTGACAACTTCAGGCTTTTTATTGTCCTCCAGAGGATGTTGAAAAATCTGCATTCTGGGACCAGGTACCAGGACCGAGATGTTACTTTTTTTCTAAAGACCCGCCAGGCCGGGCCTAGAGTACTATTCATAAAGGAGGGGACTACTTCCTTCAACTTAGGTGCACTCTGGATGAAATTTTCAAAACCGGCCTCGACAAAACCCGTATTAAAATCACTGCGTGCATCTTAATACGTGCATAAAATAAATAAAATTCGGCTCAATCGAATTTTTTACGAAAAACATACAGATTTTAAAATCTTCATTTTACAAAAAAAGAAAAAAAAAAAAAAACTTTAAAATTTATTTTTTTAAATAGATTATTCAAAGGCTAAAAAAATTAAATACAATAAAAACAGTGAAAAAAATCTGCCTATGACGGAATTCTGTCTTAAACGGAAAATATGTTGATCCATGCAAAATAAATGCAATAGTACCTGAAAAGAAAATAAGCTCCAATTACATCTTCTAGGAAGAGCTCTGTCTATAACGTATTTTTTCTTTCCTATGTGATTCCGACTTAAAAAGTTTTAGTGTATAACATTTTTCAGAGTCTCCAACGCATGGGATATGGATTAACGATATTAAAATATAAGTGAAACATTTACATATAAATAGAGATTCATTGATAAAATAAATATATTACAGCCTTTGGCGCTTCTTTAATAATAAAAAACATAAATATAAAAAACGAAAAGCTATAAAAGAATTTTTTGGTCAGAACTCCTCCATATGAAACATTTTTTTCCCACGCCGAATTAAAAAACTATGTAGAAATTTGCGACTGAACCGGGCTATGATTTAAACTATTTTCCAGGCCGGTCCGGGTTATGATGTTGACATTTTTTCAGGCCACGCCGAACTTTTTCCCCTATGGGTCGGTATGGGACCTGACCTAGGTATTTTGACCCGGGCAGACTTCTGGTATACCAATTTAGCGTAAAAACTATACGTTGCTATTTTATGTCCAAAGAAAAAGCCGATCTTAAACCGATTTTTATTAAATTGCAATTTGTGAATGTTCCCTAAGAAGTGTTGAAATTGAGATAAGAAATCACAGTTTAGAGGCAGGGAAAAGTGGTGTAAGTCAGGAATTTTTGAGGATTTTGGGATTTAATATCTCTGTGGGATTTTTAGATACGGAGATGAAATTTGTTTTGTTCAATTTAGGAATGGATAAGGAATAATTTCCTAATTGGGAATTTTGCCATACGGGGGCCGTATAAAAATTTAATTTTCGTGTTTTTTCAAATAGACCCCCCCCCATGGAGTTGCAACTTATCTTATCAGAAATTTCACCTTTTTTTTATGAATTTTTGCAATTGGAAGTATGGGTCTAGGGGCAATATTTGAGGAGATAGCCTATTGTTTCGATATTTATGACTCACCCTGTATATGTATGCTTTATGATACAGCAAAAAAGTCTTTTTACGTTATTGAAAGATTAGAATAAAATAATAATGAAAAATGTAGTTTGAATTTGAAAAAAATCACATATTATTATATACGACTTATTTTTCACAAATATAAGATTTAACCAACATAGTGACGATTTCTGACATTTTTTAAAGGAGTACGTCAAGATATTTAACTGATTTTAAACGTCATTTTCTTTTAAAATTTGTGTGCCACTTGGGTAGAGTAATTAATATTTCGTTATAAAGAAAATAAACAATCAAAGACGAGTATTACTCGCGGTCAGAGGGTTCCGTACAATTAATATACAGGGTGATTAAAAAAACGTTGACAAAATGATATGACAAATCCGGCATATGAAAAGGATAAAAAATCATATAGAAACATAGGGCCGCAAACCACTTATGGAGTCACAAATACAGGGTGTTCCATCCTATAACTCAATTTGGGTTGACGGGAATAAGTTTCAGAAAAGATATTCAGTATATTATAATAAAAAATTTAACAGACATTCTGACCTTTGTTTTAAATGTGATAACACCAAACAAAAATGGTAGAAGTTTCCAATATGCACTTGATACCTCACATTTTGGAATGTGATAGTCAGTTTATAAGGTATCATCGATTGTTTGTACAATTTTTTTTCCAGATCTTTTCGTAACGTTATCACATTTCACACAAAATAAGGTACAGATCGTTGCATTTTCATTACAATGTTTTTATTTTCGTCGAAATTAATACTTTCAATCCGGGTGTAGCTAGAATGAAACACCCTGTATTTGTGACTCAATAAGTAGTTTGCGACCCTATGTTCCTATGTGATTTTTTATCCTTGTTGTATGCTTGATTTGTCGTATCATTTTGTCAACGTTTTTTTTTAATCACCCTTTATGTATTAATAACTCTATTATTAAAAAAATACATTAATATTTTCAGTTTTATCAAAATACGTTAGGTTTAAAGTTTGATAATTTTTTTTAAACATCAGACAGCTTCGGAAAAGAGAGGAAATATCTCGATTTTATTCCCATTTAGAATTAAGAATATTAAGTAATATGTCTTTAAAATAATACATGTAGATTTAATAGAGAATTGAAAAATGGGGTATATCAATGTATATCAATCGTCGATAACTAGACAGTGTAGCAATCCGATATGTTGCACTTAAATTGCATGAGATATTTCAATTTTTTTTTTTTTTTGGGGGGGGGGGAGGATCGAATATTATTGTACATTTAGGAAAATAAATATAATATTAATTTTATTAAATGCTAAATTTTAGGTAACAAATCATAATTATAATAGAAGTTGAAATTTTCTCAATTAAAAAGCCCATTGACAAGGATCACGTGTTAAAAGATTCTCGGTCTCCCAAAAGTTGGCTTCTAATTTTGGAGCTTGTGAGATAAAAATTACAAAATTTGACGAACATAGACAAAAATGACATCATTTGGACTCACTTATACAAAGATATTTAAAGTTTATAAATTAAAATACTTGCTTACAAAATATCACTTACCTTGCAAAAAGCATACCGCTTTTAGCAACCTTCTGAACAGTTTTAGTCGTCATATTAAAAAAAAAGAATTAGTTGAAAATCTGCGTTTTTTCTTTGATTTTTTTTGTCTGTAAATAAGGAGCAATTATTTTTTGGTGGGTTAAATGCTATTAAAGCACATTGGTCAAATGTAAAATTAGTAAAATCTACGATATAATGATCTCGATGCCGAAAGATTTCTTAGGTGCGTTCGTAATTAAACACATTGCATCAATAGACCGTCTGGTCCGTCCATCTGTCTGCATATAACAGTGCTAAAACTACTCAACAGAATGGTTTGAAATGTAACATTGTGACGGTGCACTCATGCTGGGTGTCATTTGTCACGTTATATGCAGACATACTCATTAATTTAGGTTAAAACAACACAGTTTATTAAAATGATAAGGGCTAAAGGAAAGTGGAGCAAGTCTATAATTTCACTCACTGAGAACACTATGAAAAGCTAAATCATACTCACAGGCTTCGGTCTAGCTCAGTCGGGGCACCGTCTAGCACTTGACACTATTTCCTGGCTGATCTACTAAACAAATCTTAATTTCACAGCCCGTGGCTGTGGATATTTCTTTATTTGCTCAAATAATCAAAACGGAACGATTCTAAACTTTCTTACCAAGGCCGAATCTTTAATCCACTATCTGAACTCCTTTCCGCTTTACTGGAGGCCGTAGCTATTTTCTAATCGTCAGCACCTTACTAAACAATCATCAACTTCGTTGTCCAATGACGCTGGCTGCTGGCTAAGGCCAGAAACACACAGACGCTGGCTAAGGCCAGAACACACAGACGCTGGCTGCTGGCTAAGGCCAGAAACACACAGACGCTGGCTGCTGGCTAAGGCCAGAAACACACACCCCACAAACTCACACCCAAGCTTTTATACGCGACAAACTGAGATACTTCTCATTAACATAATACTAATAACCGCGAGCTAACTGCGGAATTCGAAAGAGCACACACACTCTAGAAAGTTAAAGTAAAAGAGAGGATAGATGTCACTTTTACGCCTACAAAATGTTAAATTATTGACGTCACGATCTCAGAAACACTAGAGTGCCTTTATGACTAAAGGTCACTCCCTCACAACCCCCCCTCGAACTCCGCAGAGAAAAAGGGCTGGGCTAAATGCATGCCCAGAACTTTTTCTTGTTATAAATTTAGAGCCGTAATAAAACACAGTGATGGGTGAAATTTAACGCCGAAACATAACTTTTAAAATATTAACTTTAACCCATCACAACCAAAAAAACTCAGTTTGCCTCAAATAATCACATATTCAATCCAATCATTCTTCTATCTTACAAATAGCCTCCGTAAAACTTCCAAAAACTCGTAAAACTTTCAAAACTAATTACTTCTTCTCTCAAAACAACCCACTCCACTGGGAGTGCTAAAATTTCTCAAAACACTAACCTTCCGAAATTTTCCTCAATATTGCAATGCAACTATAACTTTACCCAAAAATTTCTCCATAACTTTTAATATACTAGAATTCGCACCAAGTCCAAAAAACCCAATGCGCAAAAACTTTCCTCATCCAAATTCCGACTTCATCTAAAATTACATTTACTTCATACTAAACTAACTCTGCTACTACGTAATACCTACATCCCCATTAGCCAATGAACTAACTCCCAAACTTCTTCAGACTTAACTCCACTTGAACAATAATTGGGGCACATACGTACAGCGGCATATCGCTGTGCTTATGCAACAATCAAAAAATATCAAAAATTTACAAAATGACGTCATCAATCTCTTCATCTGTATTAACTAAAAGAAAAATAGCAGAATCAATACATAACAAAAAGGTATACTTCCCTGCAAGAAAATCACATTAACATTCAATTTTAATACAATACAATTTCAAATTCAAATGCAGCTTAAAACTTCGCAACTTGCGGAAACCATTTCCAACTAAAGTACAAAACGCAACTCATAAAACACGAACGATAAGAAGAAAGTTAATTCATTAAATGTTAGTATAAGAGATAGAAACGCGTGTCAAGGACTTCTTGACCGCAAAACACGTGCGCGCCTGAACCGCGGCGCGTGTACAAAATAACCCAAACTACTATCTGTACTTTCTGAAAATTTAAACATACATTAACATACATTTTATAACACATGAACAATATAACAATATAATAACATTTTAAACAAATAACATAACCATTTAACAATAGATCCAGAATTTTTAAAAGCAGTTAAGACCAAAATTTCCAACATACATAAAACTAACAATTTTGCAAACAAATTTTGAACACAATTAAGCACTAAACGTGAGTCCGTCAAAAAAATCCAAAAATGGCCAAAAGTACAAAACAGTCTCTCTGCTTTCTATTCCTTCACATTGCTACCACATATATGCACTCTAATAGAAATTTAATAAAGAACATTATCACCCAATCATAGAGATGATTCACTGCTAGCAGGCTTCATACTGCAAGATGGCTTTCTCCTCCTGTCCCAAAAGGCTTGTACGAAGGATCTCTCGTCATCAGAACTGTACGGTGACGCCACAGTTGACTGTCGTGCCTGCAGCCTGGTTCTGAATGGATGCCGTGGGATACTTGTAGGTTCCACTCGACGACTCTGCTCCGGCCGGTTCGCTGGGTTCACTCCATGGCGAGGCTCACACTGTTGTTGCCGGTAATCTGAGAGTTGCCTCCTCTTTCTAGACGCACCCGAAGTTACCGAAGATCCTAGGCCACGTTTCTTTCCGGACCTATGTAGTTTCTTGTTAGGCAAAAATTCAGAATTTAAACTTCGCTTAACAGTTTTACGAGTGTCCAAACGAAATCTTTTCTGGGGATTAATCACTGAAGATGGTGAACTATTAGTTAATTTATGCTTGTGAGGTTGTTGTCTAATAGATGGAGGAACTGGACAATTTATAATTTTTTGTCTTTTATGACACACAGAGTCCGATGTATTTGACACAGTTCTCTTATTTTTATTATACTTTGCTCTCGGATTGCTAGGCTTTCGACTTTCAATAACAGTCTTTGGAGCTGTTTGACCAAATTTTCTTCTTGAATATTGATGAAAAGAATTAGACGAAGAAGTGCTGGACTCGGGACACTCATTGGATCGGGAATTTCGCGAAACACCACTCGACATATGAGAACCTTCACTACCATTTTCTCTAAACTTATACACTCTAACCTGATCCAGATTAACAGTCATTCTTTCACCATTGACATCAACAACCAAATTATTATTTCGAACTTCCAAAACCTCGAACGGACCTACAAACTTCGGACCAAACTTAGCTACTCTCTTTTGACGACTTGAACTTAACCAATGCTTTTCTACTAACACAAAATCTCCAACTTTCACTTCTAACTCCCTTCTACGCATATTATAATACTGAGCTTGCTTTTCTTGCGCTTTTCCCATTTGAACCTGAGCTTCCTTAACCAACCTCTCAATATCCTGACACATGTACTGACTTTCTGCATCTGACACCATAACTAACCTTTGGAATGGAGTAATAACTTTTCTACCCAAAAACAATTCAGCAGGCGTTTTCCCCGTTGACTCGTGAACTGCCGTACGAAGTGCGTACGCAAAATGTTGAAGAAACTGGTCCCAATTTGCATGATGAGAACCAACATAAGAAGAAATCATTTGAATTAATGTACGATTTACACGTTCAGCCATATTAGACTGAGGACGATACGGAACAGTAAAAGAATGATCGATCTCCAGCTTTTCACACAGGGCCTTAAATATATCAGAAATGAAACAAGGGCCATGATCGCTCACTACCCTAATTGGTGCACCATATTTAGAAATATAATTATCGAAAAATGCATCGGCAACTGCAGGTGCAGAAGCCTTCCTGAGGGGGACTAACTCTACCCATTTACTAAAATAATCAACTATAACTAAAACAAATCTATATCTTTTAGGATTAGACAATGGATAAGGACCGATTAAATCTACACCTACACATTCATTAGGAAAATTTACCTTAATAGGAATTAATTTGCCAGCTGGACTTACATTTTTATAATTATAACGTTGGCATGTGCTACAGCTGGAGACATAAGCGCGCACTGCTTCCCGCATTTTAGGGAAGTAGCAGGATTCACAAATTCGAGCATAAGTTTTCCTGATTCCTAAGTGACCTGCTAATGGATTATCATGAAATTCTTTCAAGATGGCCTTACGAAGACTAGCCGGAACAAAAACTCTTAATTCTCCACGTGAATTTACAATTTTAGAATAAAAAAGAAGACCATCGATAAGCTTAAAAGATTGGGACCACTTCTCAAACATAGGCACATCTGCGCTCGGGACATCATCAGGATTTTCCAAGTATCGATACAAGCTACCAAATTCTTCATCTTGCTTCTGTTCTCTTATCAACTGCTCTCGCGACCTTAACACCAACGACGACAATACACAACACTTAACTTCCTCCGTGACCTCTAAACCACCATGCGGGTTTCGTGACAAAGCATCCGCTACCGCATTCTCCTTGCCAGCCCTATGTTCTATAACAACATTATACTCTGCTAACTTCAAACACCACCTGACCATACGAGACGACAACCCCTTTCCATTAGTTAACTTTGTCAAAGCTGAATGGTCCGTAATGACTTTAACCGGTATATTAGTGAAAAAACAACGAAATTTATTCAAAGCCCAAATTACTGCAAGACACTCCCTTTCCGTAATTGAATAATTCCTTTCCGCTGCATTTAAAATTCTTGACGCAAACGCTATAGGTCGACCTTTTTGTGCTAACATCGCTCCAACCCCCACAGCACTCGCATCGCAATACACTTCAAACTGAGACGAATAGTCGGGGTGAGCCAAAACAGGAGGGGAAACTACTGCCTCTTTTAATAATTCAAACGATCTCTGAGCTGCTGATGACCATACAAACTTAACCCTTTTCCTTTTTAAATTATACAACGGTTCACATAACTCCGAAAAACGTGGAATGAACTTGGCAAACCAAGCCACCATCCCTAAAAATGTCGCCACTTCCTTACTATTTTTGGGGGGATTCATTGACGTAATTGCCTCAATTTTCTCATTATCTATATTAATACCATCACGCGTAATTTTAACTCCTAAATACTTTATCTCTTTTCTCAAAAATTTATATTTTTCTAACTTAACTGTTAACCCAGCATCTCTTAACAACGTAAATACTTCCCTCAATAATCTTAAATGCTCTTCAAAAGTAGCTGCCATTATAATTATGTCGTCCAGATAGACCAAGACACCCTTACCAAGCAAAGGTTTAAGGATATTATTCATGGCCTTCTGAAACGTTGCCGGCGCTCCCGATAAACCAAAGCTCATTCTCTTAAAAGCAAAACAACCGTCCCGAGTAATAAACGCAGTCTTAGGTATGTCCTCCGGCTTCATTGCAATCTGAAAATAACCCGACGTAAGATCTAACGTTGACATATAATTCGTACTCGTTATATTAGCCAAAATGTCATCAATAACTGGAATAGGATACTGAGGGTATTGCGTTATCGCATTTAACTTTCTATAATCTACTGCAAACCTATATGCCTCTGGATTATCTAAACTTTTCCCATTATTTTTACGACATAACACTACTGGAGATGCAAAAGGCGACTCAATTGGCATTATAATATCGTCCGCTAACATTTTTTGAATATGATAATCAATTATACCTTGTTTAACTTTATCATAACGATATGGTTTACTAGCAACAGGTGCTTTTAAACCAGTATCAATCTCATGCCACGCAACATGCGTTAAACCCGGTTTATCAGAAAAAACCTCTCCAAATTCATTTAAAAACTTATTAAATTCCTCCTTCTCCATTTCACTTAACCCCGACTCCTCCAAATTAACTGACACTGAAACAGGCTCTTTCTTACTCACATTCTCATCATTATTCACGATTAACGACTTTTTAAAGAAATCCAAACTAATTCCTCTATCCCTCATATAATCCACACCAACTATACAATGCACTGTTAATCCATCTAACACACAAAACTCCCAACATGTCTTAACCGAACGAATTTCAACTTCCAATTCTACTGAACCTTTATTATCGCAAGCTACTCCCTGTGCTGACTGAACCACAAGACTTGACCTTTTCAACTTCTTATACGAAAAATATTTCCGATAACAATCAAAAGAAATGAACGACTTATCTGCCCCTGTATCGAAGACACTTTTAACGACAATACCATCTAACACAATTAACACTTCAGGTAACTCAACCGGATTAATAGTAATTTTATTTAAACTCACAGAAGGCTTTTCCGATTTGACCTGTGACTGCATACCTTCCGAAATACAGTCACTTACCAGTTTAACTGACCCGACCTCCTCACACCTCTCCTTTGCACTGATCTACCTTCAAAATTCTCATCCGAAGTTAATCTCCTTACTTGCGAAGAAACATTCCTGTCCCGTACTCCCCCACTACGATCATAACCACTATTCTGTCTATTTCCATGCATATTTCTCTCACCACTTCTAAAATTATTAGCACCACCACCATTCCTATTACCATTACTCGTATTCGACATATTACGACCAAATCCATCACTTCTATTACGCACATTACTATCCGGAAATCTCTGTCCCCCTCTCACAAAATTACGTTCCCCCTCATTTCTCAAATTACTATCCGTGACAGGTCTCTGCCGAGGGTTACGCAAATCCCGTTGATCCGAGCTATGCCGAGACTCATACTTCGATAATATCTGGTGCATTTCTGCAAAATTCTTCGGTGCTCTAACTTCAATAAAGTCCTGTATATTTGGATTAAAAAGAGGAAAAACAATGTCCAACAATTCCTCAAATGTAATATCTAAATCTAATTTATTTTTTAGTTCCAGCTTACGAAGATAAAATTTTGACGCCGACTCATAAATATTCTGCTTATTACAATAGAATTCTTTTCTCAAAATACTTTTATCTTTAACGGGAGGAAATGCCTTCTTTAACTCGATCACAGTTTGTTCAAATCTTTTCGCTTCATCAGTAATTAAAAACTTTCCTATATTTTCTAACCACAAAAGTGCTTCGCCCTTTAACGAGCATTTAAGCACTACGTACCTGTTTTTCTCAGGTATATTATTGAACAAAATATAATCATCTAATTTCACTAAAAATTCACTAATATCACCCTCACCGGTGAAATACACTCGTGGCACAATCTCAAAATGTCCGACATTTCGTTGGGCGCCATTTGTGACGGTGCACTCATGCTGGGTGTCATTTGTCACGTTATATGCAGACATACTCATTAATTTAGGTTAAAACAACACAGTTTATTAAAATGATAAGGGCTAAAGGAAAGTGGAGCAAGTCTATAATTTCACTCACTGAGAACACTATGAAAAGCTAAATCATACTCACAGGCTTCGGTCTAGCTCAGTCGGGGCACCGTCTAGCACTTGACACTATTTCCTGGCTGATCTACTAAACAAATCTTAATTTCACAGCCCGTGGCTGTGGATATTTCTTTATTTGCTCAAATAATCAAAACGGAACGATTCTAAACTTTCTTACCAAGGCCGAATCTTTAATCCACTATCTGAACTCCTTTCCGCTTTACTGGAGGCCGTAGCTATTTTCTAATCGTCAGCACCTTACTAAACAATCATCAACTTCGTTGTCCAATGACGCTGGCTGCTGGCTAAGGCCAGAAACACACAGACGCTGGCTAAGGCCAGAACACACAGACGCTGGCTGCTGGCTAAGGCCAGAAACACACAGACGCTGGCTGCTGGCTAAGGCCAGAAACACACACCCCACAAACTCACACCCAAGCTTTTATACGCGACAAACTGAGATACTTCTCATTAACATAATACTAATAACCGCGAGCTAACTGCGGAATTCGAAAGAGCACACACACTCTAGAAAGTTAAAGTAAAAGAGAGGATAGATGTCACTTTTACGCCTACAAAATGTTAAATTATTGACGTCACGATCTCAGAAACACTAGAGTGCCTTTATGACTAAAGGTCACTCCCTCACAACATATATGAGAGTTAAACAATTTTGTCTAGCCATTTCTAATTTTATGAAAAGAGAGTTAAAGCATAAAAAATATTAGTAAGAGTTTTCTTCATTTTATTAAATCCTATCGTATGCAATTAATTCAATAAAATCCTATGATTGGCAATGATTCAAGGTTTCCATGGTGATTATGTCATATTTAAGATGGAGTCATATTGCTTCTGTATTACTGAATTTAATATATATAATCGTAATAAATTTTGTATGCATGCATTTTTGCATAAGAGTGCAACAGTTGTTTCACCGAGATCTGAATGTTTATAAAACTAGTTACAGTACGAAAGCATTTAGCATATTTTACGTACAGTTTCCGACTTGTTCTATTTTAGAATAAACTGATTTGTGAAGACTGAATAGGGGAAGTTACATTTTTCCCTTAGAATTTTTATGTAAAATGTAATTTAATAGCATTATTTTTTTCACTATCTATATCACTATATCTTTTCAATTTTATGTCAATTTCTTACTGTCAATATTTTGAATTTTATCAATATATGTTACATACTTGCTACCTTCCGACTTAATTTCCATAAAATGTAAGTTAATTTAAACCAGGTTAACCAGGTATCTAAAGTGGAAAATATTTCAGATGTAGCTATTTAATTTCCTGTTTGTACATGGAACTTGTTTGATAACCTTTCCTTCTTTATTTTTATCTGTAAAGGGATCCACGACATATTTTAAAATAATTTTTGTTTATTGAGTTACAATTTGAATTTTTTTTGTGATTGTTAATCATATGATTTGTAAAGAAAATCACATGATAGAACTTTTCAAAGCTTAAAAAAATTTAAATAAAAAATTTATTAAACAATTGGGCTAGTTTAAAACCGTTATGATTTGAAATATTATTTGAAGAATTAAATATTTTTATATTCAGATAAACAGAAATATCTGAATTTTAATCTTGATTCAGCATTAAAAAAATTATTTAAAAAATTAAAAATATTTAAAGTAAAAATTTGAAAAAAAAAAGTGATGTAACTTTTATTAAAAAAAAATCACATTTTCTAAAGTAAATATTTTTTCAAATTTACTAAATCGATATTAAAATAAAACAATCAAAAGAAAAATGTTCCAAGTTTGAAGCATTTATCTTTAACGGTTCTTGAACTATAAAAATTTAAATCCAAGAAATGGTGAAAAAACCAACCGCGAAGAAAAACGCAGTTTCACAAGAAGTCATTTCCTTGACAAACATTGCTTGATTTTGGGAAAAAAAAAAAAAAAAAAAAAAAAAAAAAAAAAAAAAACGAAAAAATTAATATATATATTTTTTCTAATTAAGATAGAAACATGATTAAAACGTCATTTTAAGCATAAAAAAACAGACAAACTTTCAACACAACAAATTTTTTTAAAAAAAATTAAAGATTTTTTTGTCTGGAACCCCTAAAAAATTCTGGTACAAAGCATGTTTAATCTTGTTTAAATTAACTCATATGTTACGAAGCTTATATCCGAAGTTACAAATATGTATGTTAGGTTTATAGTTTGAGAGTTTTCTATAAAATCCCGATAGCATTTACAAAAGAGGAGAAATATTTCGAATTATAAAGCCCAAGGAAAACAATTCATCGAAGATAGCTTGACCATCTTGATTAGAACCTGCGAACTTCAGCATTTTGAATTTTCATAGTTAATATTTTTAATTTTATTAAAACGTGTTAGGTTTACAGTTTGACAGTTTTCATTTAACATCGGGCAGCTTTGGAAAAACAAGGGAAATATTCGAGTTTTTTTTGTAAAGAGCAAAGAAGAGATTATATCGAAATCAGCTAAGGCCATCGAGCACTGGGCAGTTTTAGGCAATCGAACTTAGGCATTCTAAACTCTAAACTAAATAGTTTTTTTTTTTTTTTTTTTTTTTTTTTTTTTTTTTTTTTTTTTTTTTTTTTAACAAGCGCGGTAATGTATTGAGAAGCTTAGATTCTGTAAATATATATATTTTTTCGTATTGCTTATAAAACGAATGTGACATTGAACTAATATTTCAAATGAAGTACATTAAATTATATGTCTTTTTAAAAAAATGCATATAGATTTAACAGATAATTGAAGACAGTGGCTCATCTATCACACAACCAGATATGTAACATATAAATTGTATGAGATATTTTGATTCTCTCTGAGTGTGTGTATGTGTGTGTGTGTGTGTGTGTGTGGGGGGGGTGATTCTGTGATAACTTTATTGCACATTCGAAAAATAAATATACTATTAACACTCATTAAATGCAAAATTTTAATTACTAAATCGTAATTACAATGTAGGTTAAAAGTCTTCATTGTAAAAATGTACATTTTCATGGATCATGTTTTTCGCTCTTTTCAAAATTGTCTTCCGATTTCGAAGCTTGTAAAATAAATTTTATAGCATTTGAAGAATTTATACAAAAATGATATCCTTTTTGTATAACGTACGCATTTTGACTAACACATTTTAAGATATTTCAGTTTTATTAATTAAAATAAACGCTTACAAGAATGTCATCTTTCTTTCTTGTCATTTTTAATCACCATATTTAAGAAAATAAACGTTTCCACTTAATTTTTTCTTCTAAATAAGGAGCAATAATTTTCTGTTTAAATGCTTTTTAAGCTATTTGGTTAAATGTAAAATTAACAAATTAGAAATTGCACGTCAAACGTGGCAAATGAGATGCGTTCGTACTACAATTAATTTAATAAATATTCAGAGCTTGATGCATTAGTCGTTAAAATCTTATGCAAAAATGCATTAATACAAAATTTGATACGATTATAAATCTTTAATTCAATAATATGAAAATAATAGGACTTCATCTTAAATAGGGCGTAATCATTATGGCAATCCTAGAATCATTACCTACCATGGGATATCGTAAAAATGCGCAAACTCATTCGAAAACCACTTTTAAACTGTTTTCATTCATACACTGCAACTCTTACAGATTCTGTTGTGTTACCCTGTATACGATCTACGGCATTTATAAATACAACGTAATATGCAAAAATGTAGAAACTTAAATCATATCACAACTAAAAATGCACTTCCAGCAAAAATCTGTAACATACAGTATTTCTGGTACAATATAATATCCGAAATCTTTTGCGTGTCCCCGTAAATGCTGTTAGCACTTTCTATTACGCAGGAAGCAACTTGTAAAAGTGCGATCACACACACTGTCTAAGTGAAACATTAAACTCATCACGCAGTTTTAGCTGCAACAATTTCTCGGAAAGCGGTGTGCGATTGAGATTTCATACTTGAAACATTTCGTGCAACTCTTTCCACTTCTTGTGGAAAATGTTGCGCTTAGCTCTGTGCTGCACGTAATCTCACCAATAGCGTAGAAGCAGATTGTCTACGTCACTCCTCAAAATGGCGGTCGAAATTAAGAGGCCAGGCTGTTAGTATGCACGAGCACGCTTGTTTGTATTGAAAAGAAATAAAGCATTTAAGAAATTAGACGCAAGAAATGGCTCTTTATAAGCGATAAGGAGTTCAAATTAAGAAATATTTTAATTGGATGTCACACACCCGCACAGCACACACACACAAAAAAGGATCGTTCGGCTATTACAAATAGCAAACGCTGTTCATTTTAGGCGAGAGTAAGGTACAAATGTTCTAAGTAGTAAGTAAACATTCATAAAATTTAAAAGTTTTTTTAATTATTAATCTTACATTTTGTTTAACAATGTGATTAATTGCAGTGTTAAGGAGTTTTGAATATATATTTTACTGTTTGTGGAAATTTGATAGTGTTTTGTTTATATTTGTCGCCAAATTCGCCAATGTTAGTAAACAAATTTTTTTTTTCATCTTAAATGTAATATTACACAAAAATATTAGATGAATGTTATTTCTTGTTATATGAATCTTACAATACATCCGATTACAATATTTTTACTGTTCCCAATTTTTAAGAACCTTGCACATTTATCCTTTTTATCTTTTATGCACATATCCTGTTAAATTATATTAGTTAACTAATCGTATTTTAAACAAACGAATTAGTAACTGGAAAACATTTATCAGTTATACTGTTTAAATCTCTTTCTAAAAGTGTTTTGGAATTTTATTTGACGAATTATTAATGTAAACATTGACTTAATTTCTTTATTATTCGGTACTTTTCGTATGGATTATTGTATAATATTAATATTAAATATTGTAAATATTAAAAAATAAATATTGTACATATTAAAAAATAAATATTGTAAATATTAAAAAATAAATATTGTAAATAATATAACATTTACATATTGTATTAAAAATTAAATAGTGTAAATAATATAATAGTTTTTAATCATTTAAGCAGCAATTATATTTTCCAATCATTTTTATTCATGCAGTATATCCAAAATTTCTGAGAAATAATTCAATTGTTCTAGATTATTTATCAAAGATACTTTTTTTCTGTGTGAGGCAGACGTGAAATATATAATGCTCTTTACTGCACTTTCGTGCTATATATTTTCAAAATCATTTTTCTTTTTTGGAAAAAAAAAGGGGGGGGGGGCTTTGAAAATTTGAAAAAGAATTTATTTCTGATGGGTACAAGAGGAATGATATAATTTTCATCTAATTCAGAGGTCTTTACGTAATGTGTTTTAGTAAAATGAAGAAGCCGTGGGATATCCCTTATCTTTCCTTTTTTTCTATTTAAAGTCCTTTTTCAGAATAAATGGAAATATAATTAGTGTATTTCTGCCTAGTTTTACAATGATATTTTATAAGAATAATAATTATGTTTTTCAAATTTCTGCCAATGGTTAGATACAAATAACAAATTTGCTATTTTTAACATATTTTCAGAGATATGAAAATCGACAAAACACTATCAAAGCTTATAAAAAAGTAAAAATTATCAAAAATCACTTGACATTGCAATTAATATTATTGTTAAATAAAAATGTAAGATTAATTATTATAAAACTTTTTAATTTTATAAAAAAATTATTTACACAATTGATATTAAACATAAAAAGTATATGAATCAAATTCACTTTTGATTCTTGAAATAATCTTTTTCTTCATACAAATGCAAGCTTATACAGATCAAAAACATTTTTGAACTGAAGATTGGGGTACCATAGCTTCATCTTGTGTGTAATTGATGAAATATTTAGAATGATGCATAAAAAGAAAAACCTACTGCCCCATTCCCCTCCATTGTCCCACTTAACCCCACTCTCCCCTATATATATTTAAATTTTAAACATATATATATATTAACAATATATATAAATATAAGAAGTATATATATATAAACATATATATTAACTGTTGTATAATCTATCCAATATTTATTACATTTAAAGTAAATTACTCAAAAATTATCTATTGACTTAAAATCAGCATATGCTTTAGCATTTTTTAAAAACTAATTGAAGCACTCATTTTATCTTTAAATACGCAAGTTTTAATCCTTTTTTGCCATGTTTTCTTCTTTTTCTGAATTTTTTTCTTTTACTATCTTTTGAATTTTAAATAAAAAATAGAATGCCCAACTATATAAGGGACATTTTTACTTTTGAAACCGGTTCCGAAAATAACAATGCGCCTATTAAAAAGTATCTTAAAAAAAAAAAAAATGGCCGATGTACAGATTAATCTCAGCTATCCAATGAGATATCTTCATATTTTTTTTTTTTTTCCATGGAATCAGCACTAGCGAATGGGACTTTTCTCTTGATTGAACTAAATTCTTAATGACGAAGTATAAATAAAACAATACATCAGTTTTTAATTCTTGCAAAGTGTGGTAACACCACAGGTTTTCTTTTAGCTAAAAAATAAATAAATAAATATTGCTGCTATTAAGGAAACTCAACTTTTTATTTTACACTTATTCCTAAATTAAGTAAATCTTCAGAAAAGTATGCCATATTTTCTATACTATCACATTACTTTTGCTCAGGTATTTCGTTTTTGCCATACCTTTTTAAAAGTTCAAAGATTAAAATAGATATGAAACGAATCGAAAAATTAACGAAAATGGTATCAGATTAGATAGCTAACAACGAGAACTAGCCGAATGCGCCAACTGAAAAGCGGTCGACTCGACTATTTATTGAGGTAACCCTGCTTCCCAAGCTAGGAGAAACTTTCTACGCATCATCCAGCAACCCTTCGTGGCTGACTCTACCTCTTTTGCATCAGAAAATGTTTCAAGTTGTGTCTAAAGTTGAGCTTAAAAACTGAATGTGATCGTGCCTTAATAAATCTCAGCAACGTACATCAATTTCATTAAATATGAAATAATTTAACACGATTGAAATACGCCGAAAACAATGTTTTCCCGTATATCATTATGTAACGGAATTCTTGTATTGCTCTATAAATGAATAATAAACTTTTTTTGCATCACATATTGCACAGGATGTATATTTTAGTACACTTCATTAAATGCTTTTAAATTTTATCCTGTTTGAAAGGATCATTAACAATTTTTTTCCTTTGACTGTAATGTAACGGGACACTTTTGATTGTCTCTGTAATCAAACAAAACATTCGATTTTCATAAAATATGAAATGACTCGACAAAATTATGCAAGAATTACATATTTTAAATTTCAAACGACTCGGTTGGGTAATTTTTGCTCTGTTATATGCGGACAGACGGACTGAACGGTGACTGTAGTTGCTACGTATTTAAATATTTACGAACGCACCTAAAAACAAAAACTGCGGTACAATGATTGCGATGCCGAGCGATGTTTCCTGTTTTAGGATGAATTCATTCATGAATATTGAATAGCGGAAGTTATACTTTTTCCTTAAAACTTTCTTGAAAATTGTCATTTAATAAACTTATTTTCTTTTCACTATCTACTTCAATCGAAAAAAAAAAAAGAAAAAACTTTGAATTTTATTCCGAAAATGACGTCTATAAATATCTAATATTTCATGTCTTTTTTCATTTTCTTCATTTTATCATGAGTAATGTATTTGCCACTATTACAGAAATATCATTGAAAATTATAAAATAATAATAATAATAATAATATCTCGAAAACTAACAGTTTTGAATTCTGAGACTTTATATAACATTTTCGAATTAAGGCGAATAACTGATGTTATTTTCATCGACCAACATTTCATATTCTAAGGAAAGCAGTTGTGAAATATAAATGAACACTTAATTTTTAATGCAACTGATGCATCTTACTTTCCTTCTACCTTAAATATCGTTAACGACTCCTCTCCTTAATTTTATGTCAAATCTATATAAGGTGGTCTGGTGTAATAACGCCAGGCGGGGTAATAACGCCAAGTGCTAATATTATGCATAATTATGATATAATCTGGTAAATGACACCCATGTGCTCTGCGCACAAGGGTTTTGAGTCATATAAATCGCAAAAACAGCTTCAAGTTAATTTGTTTCATTTTTAGGTCTTATTGTTTTTACAAGCAACTAAAATTAACGCTTGATCTAAAATTTGCGAGATACGTTTTGTGATGTGAAGACTATTTTTTTTTTATCCGGAAATACTTTGTTGATTACATAAATTTGTAGTACATTTCATGGACTTTCAAAATGTTGTTGAAGATTTTGGATATCTTCTCGAGATAATTTGTAATTTAAAATGTACAGCGCAATAACTATAACGGGGTAATAACGCCAATCCTTGGCATTAATACCCCGGTTGATTCCCTACAGTGGCCGAGCTACATCTTAAAAACTGATTCAAATAAACACAGTTAAAACGGTGCAATGTTTCTAATATTTCTATTTAGGCGGTCCTTTTTAATCAAAAAGAAGCTCACGGTCTGATATTCTTTTGCCTCATCCTCCTCCCCCCTCACACACACTACACCTTTATTTTTCTTACACTTTCACAAAAAATTGAACATTTTCAATAGCTTAGAATGCAATTTGTCAATTTCTAAGTTTGTAGAGTTTGTATTTTTAGAATTGGACAATATACATGCAATTATTCCATCTTACTTCATAGTTTTGTTTGCATAGCGTTATTACCCATATAGGTGGGTAATAATGCCAAATAGCATTGGTCAAGAAATCACGCCATTACATTTTATGAATACATATATGTTAAATTATTTTTTTTATATAGATAGTCAATGATTTGCTGTATCAAATCATATATTTGTTTGAAAAATACAATCTAAAACTGAGCCGTGAAAATTGGTAGAACCTTAACGTGGCGTTATTACCCCAGGGTACCTTACATTAATTTGGAAATAATTGTTAATATTCTTAAATGTTGGTGAAGATATGTATATGACATCTTCATTTTAATCCCACATATATTATCTGAATAAATATAATTTTTTCCGGAATTAACCCTTTCGGGTCCGAATTTTCTTTCCGTTTATAAAAAATTACTTTTACGTTAATAACATTAACACCAGCTATTCACTCTAAAAAATAAAATTGTAAATTTACACACAAAAATGTGTAAATCGATGATACAAAAACGATTTGTTTATATGTGTAAATTTGTGTGTAAATTGCCAAAATACACGCCTAATGTGTAAATTTCAAAATACACAGTCCAGTGTGTAATTTGATGATAACACCAAGTGTGTAAAAGTTATAGTGATCACTCATGAAATACCCTATTAATGTGTAAATTGCGCAAGAATACACATATATCTGCGTAAAATTCTTACTCATTTATCTGTGTAATCTTCAGTGATCACACGGATAAATGTGTATGATGCAAAAAACACGCATTATTGTGTTATTGTAATTTACACAGTTCTTTGCGTAATATGTAAAATATGCATATTCAGTAGGGTTCAATAACTATTGTGTCCCTGTCTAGTGTATATAGAATATCTGTTCTGCAATGGGTAATGCATAATATCGAAGTCTAATGTCTTACTTGATTTTATGCTTAGTTTCAGAACCGTAGCTGCATTATTTATATAGTTTTGAATGGAGGAGTGAAATGGGGGGGGGGGTGTAATTGAAAGCCGGGTTTTTAGCTTATGGGGTTAGATTTGAGACAGTGGATGAGGTAAAATTACTGTTGTTTGGACTCGGGATCATAGTGATGTACCCACTTCTCATCCACTGTCACAAGTGTAGCCTCATAAGTTCCAAATCAGCCTATCACACTCACCCCCCCCTTCTTGAAAACTCCGTCTAAATAGGTTTTTAGAACTTCACTTCTCCCTCTAAAACTATGTTATTACAGCAGCTACGGTTCTAAAATTCAGCATACTGCCATTTAAGACATTAGTTTTCGATATTCCTCACCAGCCATCGTAGTACAAATATTACTTCTTTGTTAATGGGAAAGTATGGGACACATTTTGAAGTTTACAATTTCGTTAATTATAAAATTGATTCTTTAAATTATGTTTCTATATTGTTCAAGGACATTAGAAAGTGTTTCATTTTGTATTCTATAAATCAAAATTTTTTTATTTGTGTCAAATAAAGCTGATTTTATTATTTTTGTAAAAAGTGTCCTATTCCTCCCGACTCTCCTCTAAATATACACATAAAAACTGCTGTTTTATTTTCTATATTCTTCCTTGCTTCTTAATTTTATTTTCCCTTCAGTTAGATATTATTTAGTACATGCAGTTAAAATTTAAGATAAAAAAAATAATTAATGATAGATTTTAGACTAGTCAGATGGAATAATGATAGTTGGTAAACATGCAATCTTCGCAGTTTTTATTTTCAAAGTTCAGACTAAATTTTTCACTTTTTATTTTTCAGACTCAAAATACAAAGTCAGTTAAACTCAAGATACTGTATTACATACAGTTATAAAAGTAAAATTTAAAATACTATAAAAAATAGAAAAAGGTATGTAATCTTCATTTCACACACACACACATATTACCTGCAAAAATTATAGCTGATTTGTTTATATATACATGAATCACCCATATTATATGTTGAATTGTTTTCTTTTTATAAATATTCATCATTACAAAGAATTTACCTTAAAAAATTATCAAGACTATCAAAAAAGCTGTTGAATCATTAAAATAACATCTTTTGCATTTAAGATTATATTTAGAAATTAGTGTCTTTAAAGAAAATACAAATATATTTTAACATTAATGAAATGACTCGTATTTTCATAAATGAAAATTTCAGATATTCTAATTAAAATTTTAGATATCAAACTAATTAGTATTTTTATTTATCAACTATAGTAAAAAATAAGAAATACTGTGATTATATCCAACTATCAATTGACGCTTATAAATTTTCGAAATTAATGCTCGTAGAATTTATTTGACAATTACACTTGTGTCTTAAGTGTATCAAACTCACCCGTCGGGGAATATTTATGTAGTGGGGGGGGGGGGAACTAATAAGTTCCACTTTGAATATTCATTATGACACAAGTGTTATAATTTTTTATATACATACAGTCATACGTTTTGGATCATATTAATTCTATAATAATAGGCAAAATTGCAATGGGAAAATGTTTATTTGAAGAAAAAGCCATTACTTTAATAAACATTTTCTTCAGAATTTTTGGTCTAAGTTTATTTTAAATCAACGTATTTGTGCCCTTTTGCAATTTACTTCTGTGTATTTTTATTAAATCTATAATTAACAAGCAAAAATTATGTGTTTTTACTATGATTATTTTAGTGGAACATAGTTCTTCTGATGTAATATTTTCAAATTAAAACACAGCTGAAAATTAAATGTAATTAAGATAAATAAATATTTCACATTTCTCAAAATTGGAAAATGTAACGTAGAAATTTAAAAACAACGCTATAGTTTTAATCGATGATAAACTTAGTTAACATTATAAGTTTCATAATAAAAAACTTACAAAGAAATTTCAATAAAAAAATAAAACTCAGATGAACTGTTTAGCTTATAAATCGAAATATATAATTTATAGATATAATATACATTTGTATACTAGTTTATAAATAAACTATAATATCTTTCACACAACCGGCCCGAAATTTAACACCCCCCCCCCCCCACACACACACACAAAAAAAATGATGTTAACGTTTATTTTGCTACTGTTAAAATACATTCATAAACTGAATTTTTTTAAGAAATAAATAACTTTAGATACAACAGTTGTTATTTTAAGGAGTAAGTTTCAGGAGTTAGGTAATGTTGACATTTTTAAGGCAAGTAAATTACTCGTGAAAAAAATTCTTATATGTAAAAAAAATCCAACATATAGAATATACATTTATACGTAAATATAAACAAATCATATAAAAAGAATTGGAGGTAATACGAACGTATGAAATTACGTACCTTATATTTTATAGGAGAATAACTTCTATATTTTTCTCTACGCGAGTGCTTGCATTCAGTTTGCCACTTTGGCCACCACATTGTATGTGATTTGCTTTCTATGCGTGCTTGGTTGAGAAGTTTCACTTTCGATCCCGGTCAAGTTACTGGAACCACCATTAGTTTTCAATTTAAACCGATGAAGCCAAGTCGGCTATGATTATGAATTTAGTTTTTGATGCTAGATTCGCGTAGTTCATGAATAGGACCATAAATTGTACTACGAACTGAAGTTAAACTAAAATTACAAGTTAAACTTTGAAATGGGTAAATGGTTACAAGCTATGAGACTTTATAATTTGGATTTAATAATTTAGGGTAAAATAAAGCATACTTATATTCGATATGCTAAATGTAAAAATAACTCAGGATACGAATTTAGAATTATCTTAATTACATGAATTATATTTTATGTTACATATTAAATGAATTCAAAATAGTTTTTAGATTCTACTGAAGGATAAACTACTGTCCTTTAAATTAAGTGTGGGGAAGGGCAGCAGAAAAATTACCAACAGTACAAAAAATATAATTTAAATTTATGAATAAGCATAAAGTGGGATTATATCTCTATTATAATACCTCTTTACGAAGTCTTCCTAATTTCGCTTTAAGAATGAAATCTAACACTATTACTGAAAATTACAAGTAAAATTGTAAAAAACCAGCGGTCAGCGAGACGGCTGAAAGAAATTACGATTTAACCAAATTCTAGAATTATAAAACCAAACATTCCTATATTTGATGTACAAATTAAAAAAGGTATTTCGGAAAACGAAATTAACTAATTAAATGAATAAAATTTTACGTTACATGTAACGAAATATTGTTACATTTGTCGAGATTAACTTTTTTAGCTTCTTTTAAATGTTCATATGCTGCTGAAACGGGGAAAGTGAGAGAGGTGGTCAGAGTATCTTATAAAAATAAATAAATATATTGGTCTATTATTTAAAAATGCTGTTACAGCAATGCAATGAAATCATGTTATTTATGGAATGGGGTTAATGAAAGAAAAAGTGTAGCTCTGAATAATATATAAACCTCCCATCCATTTCGTAACGTCTACTTTAAAATTCACGCATTTATAATTTTTGCAACACATTAATTAGTGTAATTTCAGGTGTTATCTACATTTACACATTTTTCTGAGTTTATGAACTGATAACAACTTGCAAACTTAATGCCATAAACTAAACACACATTAAAATAGGTATTTTTTTTCATAGGAAAAGTGTATTTTTTTTTGCCAAGTGGGTGATTTTAGAAATTTACACACTTACCTATGTATATAGCATTATATGAAAATTACAATAACATACCAATTTGAGTAAATTCAGGCATTTTTCAGCATTTACACATTTGTTTGTGTCTTTCAAGTGATAACAAAATACATACTTAGTATTATAAGCTAAAATACACATAACAACAGGTAAAACTTTGCAAAAAGTGGGTAATTTTCATGTCAGGTGTGTAATTTTAGGAATTTACACACATATATATATGTAAATTTGTCTATTTTACCCTTTTATTTTGTAGAGTGTTCATATAGATTTAATTAGTGTTTAACGAATATTTCACTATCTGAAACATAACGAATGATGTTGTTATGATTGCTATTCAACTGATATTCATATGAGAAAAGGCTAAGGAAGAGTTTTTGGAGATGTTTAGAAAAGATGTCACAACAAAATTTAATTTTTTTGATATTGCAAGTTTCTAATACTTTTTGCGCTTTATTACATTTGATTCTTTCAGGAAAATAACCTTTATTTTAAATTTAAAGAGTGAAAAATACTTTTAAAATAAAGGAATCGCAAACGGCGCAAAGAGAATTAAGCAGATAATAATAATTATTATTGTTACTAAATGCCTAAACAGAAATAAAGTCATATAGTAAATGCATAGACATATACCAACATTACTAAATGTAAATAGTAGCAAAAGTATTTCTTTAAACAAAATAATGCTCCATTGAAAGACATGTACTATTAATATAGTATACACCATACCCGAAAGTGTTAATGAATAATTTTATTTCATTGTAATTTTCATAATATTTCATGTAATAGTCCTCCTATGATGACATTTCATTTTGGATCAGTTGGAATCAGTTCAATGGATGAGTGAAAGTTAAAAAAATATGAAGAAAACTATTTTGCTCACTTCCTTCTTCAGCATCTTGTTTGTATTGAAAAATGCTCTTGTGATCTAGGCATGCAATCTTGGAATTTTTACAACTATTGATGTAATGATCTACTTGGCAGAAAGACAAAAAAGTAAATCTATCTCTAACAACTTGAGTGCTTAACCAACCGTAAAGTAACTGTCTCGATGGCTGATTTGGGCACCGGAACAATTCCAGGAGTCCTTCGCAACTATTCCCTTTTGTCTCTTTGAGTGTGTAATGTATTCCTCCATTAATAAATTTTAGATGAAAGCTACGATGTATAAAAATGCGATATTCATTTATATAATTTAAATAATATTTAGAGGAGCTCAAAAAATGCGATGCCTTATTGATTTTTATAATTTACATGCAATTTGAGAAAATTGCATTAGCATCTGTGATTGAATTCGTTATTTTTAAAATATATATATATACTTTTTTTACAAGGCTTATTTTAAGAGATTTATCATTTATTGGTTAAGGGGACTTAACATCCTTTGAATTTTTTAAATCTTATTTAAACAATTAAAAAGTTTATAACGCATTTTAAGCATTTAAAAAGTTTAGTAAACTTACAGATTTTTTTTCTACAGTGTAAATGCCGAAGCACAAACGGTATCATAATAAGAAATGCAGAAACATATAGGGGGAACTAGGGCACAGATGAACAGTTCACATAAATATAGCTTTTTCTCATAAATGGATTAAGTTCTATAAACAAAAACTACTGAATATAGTAAACTGAGCTTTTTTTACATGTAGATTTTTTAAAAATCACCTTTATAGTTTTTCTTAGACTTTTTAATAGTTTTATTAATTCAAAAAATTGTTCACATGTATCGCACTAGCGGGGCAGTTGTGAACACATGAGGGGCACATTTGAACACAAGGAAGAAATATCCTTTTGGATGCTTTTTATTCTGTTATTCATTTGTCGTCATAATCATTAGTTATATTACGTGTTAAATTCCCTAAAACTTACAGATTTTTTTTCTACAGTGTAAATGCCGAAGCACAAACGGTATCATAATAAGAAATGCAGAAACATATAGGGGGAACTAGGGCACAGATGAACAGTTCACATAAATATAGCTTTTTCTCATAAATGGATTAAGTTCTGTAAACAAAAACTACTGAATATAGTAAACTGAGCTTTTTTTACATGTAGATTTTTTAAAAATCACCTTTATAGTTTTTCTTAGACTTTTTAATAGTTTTATTAATTCAAAAAATTGTTCACATGTATCGCACTAGCGGGGCAGTTGTGAACACATGAGGGGCACATTTGAACACAAGGAAGAAATATCCTTTTGGATGCTTTTTATTCTGTTATTCATTTGTCGTCATAATCATTAGTTATATTACGTGTTAAATTCCCTAAAAAGAAAAAAAAAAAAAAAAAAGGGAAAATTTCTATAGTTTCTAGGTGATATGTTCAAACACAAAATTATAAAATGTAAATAAGTAGATTAGGGAAGGGGAGGGAGGATTAGATGACTGATTTATTGTTACAATAAAATAAAAAATAAACAAATTTTGAAAAAAAAAAAAAATAAAGCTTTTAAATTTTGCTTAGTGTTTTTTTTTTCCGGGGAAATGTTAGGGAGGGGGCATTTAAATAATATTTATCGAAAATATGCAGAAATACAAAAGATTCTCATCCCTGTATTTGCCTTGTTTACTTCTAAATTAATCATAAAGAAGGGTTTTAAATGAGTGTTTAAAAAAAATCTCGATTATAAGCTCGCCCCAAAAGTTCACTTCTTTTGCTTTTGAAAGATGCAGGAGGGGGGAGGGGGCAGGCTGCTTACAGTCGGGATTTTATGATAGTTATTTTAAAATTATTACTTTCTTAAGATATACACCATTTAGTGAAAGATAAAAGCCCATATCATAATTTAAAAAATGCATTTCATCTATCCATCAGCCATCATCGATAATATACTGTACTTCAGATAGAATATACAATTTGAAATCTTTTTGTGTCCCTGTAAATGCTATGCATTTCGTATTATATGTGAAATAACTTATATTAAGCCTCAGAGTCGTATATCAATTATATTATACATGAAATAGTTTAATATAATTAAAATATCCCGCAAACAATTCCTCCCTTTACCGTTATGTAACGGAATTATTTTGTGTTTCCCTGTAAATAAATAATAACTATTTTTTTAAACGTATTCTTTACAGAATGCATATTTTAGTGCACTTCGTAAATTCATATGAATTTGAATATATTATACAGTGTGTAACCTCTTTAAAATTCATTTGAAATATTTTCCCCATAGGCCGTAATGTAACGGGAAACTTTTGGCTGCCCCTGTAAAGAAAGTAAACATTCTAGAAACTTCATTTTCAATAGGGTTCGTGCTAGGGTAACCGTCAATAAGTTCCAAAAATTTCATGGCAATAAAAGTATATTTATGAGAGTTATAGCGCGGACACACGGACGGACAAATCAAAAGCATAAACACAGTGTTAATAAAAATAACTTATCCGTGAGTAATGTTAAGGCCATATGGCAATAGCTGATCAATAAATTTCGCTTTTATTGCAATCTGTTAAAATTCTAAATATCGAGCAAATTTCAACTTTTATACCTTCAAATAGGAGGAAAAGTCGTTTTCAGTGTTTTTTCTTTGAACTGTGCTCAATTTACCAATTTTTTATGGCTTTTAAAACAAATTTTTAAGTATGAATTCTTTCAAAATCTATATCTATCGCGTAAAGTCCGATTACGAAAGATTAAACCATTTTCACTTAGAAAACTTAACAAGTTCCGCATTTGTTATCGGCTAATGTTCCATAACAAATTTAAAACGCCATCAACAAATACATAAAATAATATAAATAGAACACAAATTTAACAGACCACGTAACAGATCTAAGCACTTAGCCACTGAAATTATCGGAATAAAAAAGAATTTTATAAGTCGATTTTATTTGCCGATTTCTTTGGCTAGTAACTATTGACAAAAGGCAAATCCGAATTAATGAAATTTAAAACTTTGTTTGAATGTATCATTGCTATTTTCCATATAAATCTGCTTTTTGTTGTTGTTAGTGTTCAATATAAAAAGATTATTAAACATACAAAGCCTATTAGAGTTCCCACATACATTCTGTATGCCAAGAAGTATGGTTGGATCCCTAAATTAACCCTTTCCGGCGCGTTGTCCCTAAAAAAGGACATCTAATTTTAATTTTACTGGCACCACGAATATTATTTAATTAAAATTTTTCTTTTGTAATATATCTGATAATGAGCAAGTTCGTGTTTTCTAATAAATTGATTTATAAATTCCGATGGAAGTAATTATTTCAAACAGATTTACTCCGCGCCGGAAAGCGTTAACATAAAATGCTTTTTATAGTTGTTCTTTTAATTTTTCCAGTTATTAAGAAAAATTAAAATTCCAGTTATTATATCATTATTAATACATGTACTGAAATTAAAGAGAAAAAATGCAAGATTGTTTTTCATTTCTCATCTTCTCTTCGAATTTAAAATGATACAGATTTGAACATAAAATTCGAAATCCGAATACACTGATTAGGTCCTGAATATACTTGCTAGTCAATGGACCGATGCGAAGCTGCTTTTGTATACGATATTCAGACTTGCTACACCAGTAGACCGTTACCATTCACTTTCCTTAAAATATTCATATTAACCATAAATGCTGTAGGAAGCGATTGACCTGAGAATCCCTTTTCAACAACGCGTGTCATAACTGTAAAGTTCTAGATACGTAATAGTTTGTAATGTATATGTAATAGGCAGATATGTATCAGAAAATGTGAGGACGTGAGTTTCTAAACTCGTCATATCCAAAAAGTCGAATTTAAAGAAATTGATAAAAAAAAAAACTTTGATTTCGTTCATTGGTATTATAAAAATTCCCTACTGTTACACTAGGTGTAGGCATAGTTTTTAATAGCAATACCTTCTTCATATTTATATTATAATGTATAATTTATTTAATTGTCGTTCGATTAGCACCACAGAGGAATGACAAATATAGGGTTAGCTTGTATACTATCATAACTATGCACACAAAAATAAACTGCACTCAAAGAAAGCTTTAAAAACTTATAACAAATAAAGTTTAATCATTGATTCAGCTTTCATTACAAAATTTAAGTGAATAATAGAGACAAAGTAATGACAGTTAATAAAAATACTTACTAAACTGCAACTGGAAATGGCTAAGTTTAACTTGTCCCAACTTAATACTGCAAAAAAGAACAATTCAAAATATCTTCTCGGATGATGTCATTATTCACAGATGAAATGCTGAAGCAATAAAGTGCGCCACAACTAAGAATCATTACTTTCATTTTATGACAGGGGAATGGCAACAAAACCAAAGGACATTTATTATTATTTTTTTCATTAAAATACAAAAAATGAAAAGTCTTTACTTTTTTTAATTTAATACTCTATGATATTTTAAAATAATTTAACCAAAAAAAAAAAAAAAAAATCACAAATATATTTGAATGACAACCTTTTGGGAACTACTTTTGTGTTAAAGTGGAGAGGGACACACAGGGGAATGACATTTTTATAACTTAAAAATTATTCAAATGGCTTATATTTAAAAATAGCATGCTTTATCATGTTATACATCAATAAAAACATGTAATTAAAGTATCCTAACATTTTATTTCATTTTTACACAAGTTTATTAATTATTTTTGAAGCAGAGACAAAAATATAGCTTTTTAGAGAAAATGACCCTTCAGTTTTTTAAGCTTTCTTTAAGTGCAGTTTATTTTTGTGTGTGCAGTTATGATGCTATACAAGTTAACCCTAATATTTGTCATTCACCTGTGGTCATTCCCTTGCCAGATGTAAGACAGGGAATGACACTCTCTCGAATTTTAACAAATTTTGAATATTAATTAGAAAATTTCACTGTTTAAATATTGTATATAATTTTAACACAATATTTACTGTTTTAAAAGAAAAATTCATTTTTTTGTTAGCTCTATTAATCAAAACATAACAAATTGCTCTTAAAGAAGTTTAATTTTATGTTTAATTTTTTTTAGTACATGTATAAAAATAAACACTCACTTCGCTAAAAAAAGCAAATAAATTAGGCAATAAGCAGGTTACTTACATAAGTATCAAGCATAAAATCAATAGGATGGTTCGTGATTATTATAATTAGACTGTTTTAAAAAGTTAAACACTAGCCTTATTATAAACATTGTTAACTCATTAAAATCGAATTTTTTTAGTAGTTTTTATGATTGTTCTTAAAAATATTTTATAAATTCATAAAGATCTCTAAGAAAGGAACAAATGACTGGAAAAGATTGCATGTTCTGATTAGAAAGCGAGAGAAAAAAAAAAAAAAAGACTTGAACATAAAATCCGATCCACTTTTAGCAACTGAATTAAAGTAAAAAGAATATCTTAAATATCTAAAGAAAAAAGCAGCTGGAAACATTAAACCAATTATTATCTAGACATTAGAGAATTTAAAGGAAATGATGGAAGATAAATCAAAGAAATAGCCGTGCAAAAAAGAAAAATTACTGAACACTGGGATTCCTCTTTTACTGAAGATATTGTCTCAGTTCAACATGAAGAAATCCAGTGATCATAGCCATCAACAAACACAGAGTGCTCTAGCCAAATAAGCCAAAAGTACAGTCTTGCTACCAGGCGAAACTTGGAAAAAGATAATAAGGATATTAAAACTACTTTAGTTGAATCTAAATTATTTTAATAAAAAAAAAAAAAAAAAAAAAAAAAAAATCAGAAGAAATTTAGATGGAAGAAAAAAAAATTGATAGTAGGCAAGCAAAATTAACTAGAGAACTGCAAAAGTTGGAAAAGGAATTATTGAAGACTCGTCGAACTTATGAAAAGTACAAGAGAAAGTTTCATAGACTTAAGAGTTAAACATTTCAGTAGAGAATCACCTGGAAAAAAGATAAGAAATATCTCAAAAAAGATTAATGCAACACCTGAAGTACAAAAAATGTATACAGGGTGATTCATAAAAGATGGGCAGAACTTTAAGGGGTTATAGTACACTTAAAGACAAATAATACTAAATAGGAGACTAAGGGTCCCAGACGTATTCCCAAGGAGATAGGGGGCATTAAAGTTTAGGGTCCGAAATTTCAAATGATTATAAAAAATGGAAAAATTGGTCGATTCGTTTGCGGTTTTTGCAAAAAATTTTCTTTATGCCAGTATTTTCTTGAAATAAAATTTTAAAGTTCAATTTCAAAAAATGCCGATAGGGGGCGCTTTAGACTTTGGAGTAACAAACAACTATTTTTTAACGTTATTTTTTGTATTTCTTTAAATGATTTCGAAAGCTTAGACTTAAACTTAAATTTTGATCTAAAAATCTGAGTCCTAACGAGTAGTTAAGTAGCGTAAACTGAAATTTGAAAGTTGAAACCCTTCTCCCCCCAGAACAAAAATCAGTTATTCCCGATCTTTGTGTCGTAGATTAGGCTCTAACTACTGCCGCGTTTTGCTAAAATTATTCTTTATGTCAGTATTTTCTTGAAAATAAATTTTAAAGAAAAGTTTCAAAAAATTCCGATAGAGGGCGCTTTAGACTTTGGAGTAAAGAACAACTATTTTATACCGTTATTTTTTGTGTCTCATTAAATGCTTTCTAAAGCTTAGACTTAAATTTTCAGCCCAAAATCTGAATCGCTGAGCGTGGTTCAGTAGCGAGGGGAGGGGGTTCAAATTTCAACTTCTGAACATAGTTCAGTTTCCATTACTTAACCATGCCCAACGATTCTGTGCTGTGATACGAGGCAAAAATACAACTTTCGTCAAGGACTGCATAGTCGGAATTCACTCATAAAGGCACTGGCACAGTTGGAAACGTTGCTCATGCAAACGTTAAAGCTCCATTCCTGACGCTAGTCACCGGGTGAAGAAGGAGACGGAAAGTATGCAAATGTCAAATGGGGAAGAAGAAGAACACGTATGCAAAATTTCGACACGATTCAGGCATAAAAACCACTGAACGGTGAGTCAAGTGTAAGTCGCTGTAGTAATGAATCGGAAGATGGTGCCCTTCACGAATAAGGAAAAGGCTGAGATGCATTTAATTTACGGAGCGGCAGATGGAAATGGTGCAGAGGCACAACGAATGTACGGAGAGCGATTTCCCAACAGGCGGTTGCCTAACCGCAAAACTTTCGAGCGCTTGCACAGACAGTTGTGTGAGACGGGATCATTTCTCGCTTCCCGGTCGAATGCAGGTCGTGCAAAAAAGGACGAATCAGTAGTTGTTGCAGAAGCCATTCTGGATGTAGTAGCGGTGCAGCCAAGTACAAGTACACGAACAGTGGCTAGGCAGGTGGATACCTCACAGTCCATGACTTGGAGGGTACTGAAGGATGAACATTTGCTCCCGTTTCATGTGCAACGAGTCCAGAAACTGTCTCCAGGGGATTATCCAAATCGTATTGAATTCGCCCGCTGGTTTCTGCAGCAGAACGCGCTAAATCCACATTTTGGACGAACTGTGCTTTTCACCGATGAATGTACCTTCACACGTGAAGGTACATTTAACACACACAATGCACATGTATGGGCGGATGTCAATCCACATGCTACGTATCCACATGCTCATCAGAGACGCTTTTCCATCAATGTTTGGGCAGGAATCCTCGGAGACCACCTAATCGGACCGTACCTTCTTCCTGAACGCCTCAACGGTAAAACATAACTCACATTTCTGCAACATGTGCTGCCAGACCTGTTAAACGTTGTTCCTCCACGCATCCGGCGGGTCATGTGGTTCCAGCACGATGGAGCGCCAGCCCATTACGTACGAGACGTCCGCAACTATCTGGACATCACATTTCCGAACAGATGGATTGGTCGAGGTGGTCCTGTTGCTTGGCCTGCTCGCTCGCCAGATCTTTCACCCCTCGATTTCTTTTTTTGGGGACAATTGAAGGCTCTTATGTATGAGACACCCATTGAATCCCCCGAGGAACTGGTCGCCAGACTTTCCGCCGCTGTAGGGGAAGTGCTCGAAAAGCCTGATGTTTTCGCGAATGTTCGCCGTTCCATTCTTCGCCGTTGTTCTGCGTGCATAACCTCTGGTGGTCACAATTTTGAAAATTTATTGTAATTACATGTTAATAAATATGCTTTGGTAACATAATCCTAATTTGTGTCTTTTTACCTCGTATCACAGCACACAATGTGTGGACATGGTAAACTGAACTGTGCTCAGGAGTAGAAATTTCAAACCCCTCTCCCCAGAAACTTAACCACGTCTAACGATTCAGATTTTGGGCTGAAAATTTAAGTCTAAGCTTTAGAAAGCATTTAATGAGACACAAAAAATAACGGTATAAAATAGTTGTTTGTTACTCCAAAGTCTAAAGCGCCCTCTATCGGAATTTTTTGAAAATTTTCTTTAAAATTTATTTTCAAGAAAATACTGACATAAAGAATAATTTTAGCAAAACGCGGCAGTAGTTAGAGCCTAATCTACGACACAAAGATCGGGAATAACTGATTTTTGTTCTGGGGGGAGAAGGGTTTCAAATTTCAAATTTCAGTTTACGCTACTTAACTACTCGTTAGGACTCAGATTTTTAGATCAAAATTTAAGTTTAAGTCTAAGCTTTCGAAATCATTTAAAGAAATACAAAAAATAACGTTAAAAAATAGTTGTTTGTGACTCCAAAGTCTAAAGCGCCCCCTATCGACATTTTTTGAAATTGAACTTTAAAATTTTATTTCAAGAAAATACTGGCATAAAGAAAATTTTTTGCAAAAACCGCAAACGAATCGACCAATTTTTCCATTTTTTATAATCATTTGAAATTTCGGACCCTAAACTTTAATGCCCCCTATCTCCTTGGGAATACGTCTGGGACCCTTAGTCTCCTATTTAATATTATTTGTCTTTAAGTGTACTATAGCCCCTTAAAGTTCTGCCCATCTTTTATGAATCACACTGTATATACAGGGTGTCCCTAAACAAATGGTATATACGCTAGGGGGTGATAGAACACATCAAGACGAGTAATAGTAAATAGGAAACCAAGGGTCCCAAACGTTTTCCAAAGAAGATAGCCGCCATTAAAGTTTGGGGTCCAAAATTTCAAATGCACATAAAAAACGGAAAAATTGGTCTATTGATTTGCGGTTTTCACTAAAATTATTCTTTATGTTGGTATTTTCTTGAAAATAAATTATAAAGATAAATTTCGAAAAATGCCGATAGAGGGCGCTTTAGACTTTGAAGTAATGAAAAACTATTTTCTGCTGTGATTTTTTGCATCTCATTAAATGGTTTCGTAATCTTAGACTTAAACTTAAATTTTGAGTTAAAAATCTCAATAGTTGGAAGCGGTTAAGTAGCATAAACTTAACTGTGTTCAGAGGGTTTAAATTTCAAACGAAACGGAAAACTATAAAAAAACGGAAAAATTGGTCGATTGATTTGCGGTTTTCACTAAAATTATCCTTTATGTCGGTATTTTATTGAAAATGAATTATAAAGATAAATTTAAAAAAATACCGATAGAGGGCGCTTTAGTCTTTGGATTAACGAAATCCATCCTAATACTATTTTTTTGCCGTTATTTTTTGCATCTCATTAAATGGTTTCGTAGGTTTAGATTTAAACTTAAATTTTGAGCTCAAAATCTGAATAGTTGGTAGTGGTTAAGTAGCACAAACTGAACTGTGTTCAGAGGGTTTAAATTTCAAACGAAACGGAAAACTATAAAAAAACGGAAAAATTAGTCGATTCGTTTGCGGTTTTTGCTAAAACTACTCTTTAAATCAGTGTTTTCTTGAAAATAAATTTTAAAGATAAATTTCACAAAATGCCGATAGAGGGCGCCTTAGACATTGCAGTAGCGTACAACTATTTTTAACTGTTATTTTTTTTTTTTAATCTCATTAAATGCTCTCAAATGCTTAGATTTAAATTTTGAGATCAAATTATGAGTCGTTGCGAGTGTTTAAGCAGCGCAAAAGTAAACTGTGTTCGAGGGCTGGGGGGGGGGGCGGGGGGGGGGGTAAATTTCAACTCTTGAACACACTTCAGTTTGCGCTTCTTAACCCCTCCCAACGATTCAGAATTTGAGTTCAAAATTTAAGTTTAAATCTAAGATTTCGAAAACATTTAACAAGTTTTGGAAAGCATTTAATTAGATACAAAAAATAACGGTTAAAATTTGTTGTTGGTTACTCTGATGTTTAAGGCGCCCTCTAACGGGACTTTTGAAATTTATCTTTAAAATTCATTTTCAAGAAGATACTGACTTAAAGAACAGTTTTATTTTAAACCGCAAACGAATCGACCAAATTTTCCGCTTTTTATTATCATTTGAAATTTGAACCCTCTGAACACAGTTCAGTTTGTGCAACTAAACCACTCCCAACTATTCAGATTTTGAGCTCAAAATTTAATTTAAGACTAAGTTTACGAAAACATTTAAACAGATGTAAAAATTTACGTAAAAAGTAGTTGTTTGTTACTCCAAAGTTTAAAGCGCCCTCTATCGGCATTTTTTGAAATTTATCTTTATAATTCATTTTCAATAAAATACCAACATAAAGAGTAGTTTTAGTGAAAGCCGCAAATCAATCGACCAATTTTTCCGTTTTTTATAATAATTTGAAATTTAAACTCTCTGAACACAGTTAAGTTTGTGCTACTTAACCGCTTCCAACTATTCAGATTTTGAGCTCAAAATTTAAGTTTAAGTCTAAGCTTACGAAACCATTTAATGAGATGCAAAAAATCACGGCATAAAATAGTTTTTCATTACTTCAAAGACTAAAGCGCCTTCTATCGGCATTTTTTGAAAATTATCTTTGTAATTTATTTTCAAGAAAATACCAACATAAAGAATAATTTTAGTGAAAACCGCAAATCAATCGACCAATTTTTCCGTTTTTTATGTGTATTTGAAATTTTGGACCCCAAACTTTAATGGCGGCTATCTCCTTAGGAAAACGTTTGGGACCCTTGGTTTCCTATTTACTATTACTCGTCTTGATGTGTTCTATCACCCCCTAGCGTATATGCCATTTGTTTAGGGACACCCTGTATATTGTTTGGAGAAATATTGCAAAGAAATTGGGAAACAGATATAACAAACTGAAAAAAAAAAAAAAAAAAAGCAAAATAAATTTTTAAAGGAATAATGCAAGAAGATATTTTTAACAAATACAAGTTAGTAAGTGAAGCAATGAAATTCTTAATTTCCGATATATACATAACACACAAGATAACAGTTTTATGGTTTGATATATCGACGGAAACAACGAATTGGATTTGTTGTTACAAATATATTAAGAAATAAAGTTATAAATTTTTTGGAATGCGATGCGAATTCCAGAATGTACCCTGGTAAAAAGGACTGCTTAACCAGGTTTAAATAAAACAACAAAAAATGTATATAAATGATTCGTCATAAACAAATTCATCAGTTTGTATCCAGAACATAGAATTATTTATTCCTCGTTTACTGGACTAAAACCATTCTGGATAGTAGCACCTAAAGTTTCAGAAAGAGACACTTGTTTATGTGTTATTCAATTCAAATATGGATATGCTTGCAATAAAATTATCCCAGTTTGGAATTGTATTACATGAGAGAGCTAGTTGGTGGATATCATTTGCTGTGAAAAAAAGAGAGAATATTTAAACGAAGCTGTAACAAAATTCAGAAATCTTAGCACTCAATATAAAAAGTTTGATGAAAATTTGGAATGTTCATTCACTCTATAAAAAATTGACTTAAATTTTTACACTGATAAAAAAAAGCAAAAAGAAAAAGTTTGCTGTAAATAAATAAAGTTAAACCAAACAGTTACGGCTGAAGTGTTAGTACAAGAATTTGAAAAACAGTTACCAAAATGTATGTAGCTTTTTTTAAATCAATATCACCGATACAATGCTATTTCAGAATAAAACTACTTCTAAGCTCTTGTTTACAATAATATTTTCTTACTATAAAATTTTTTGAAGAAAGAAATAATTTGCATTTATACCTGTTTGTCATTTCTCTAATGCTCTTATTCACCATCTACCTCAACCTAGGAAACCTCGGTCGAACGCTCAAATGAAATTCATGATAACATTTGATTGGACATTACCAAGGAGACGTCCAATCAGGATTAGAGATGAATACCGTTTGAGCGTTCGACCGAGGTTTTCGATGTAACTCGGGGTCGAAGTAGTTGGTGAATAAGAGCGTTAGTGTCATTCCCTTGTCACTGTTTGTCATTCCCCTACATACTTCGAATTAAAAAATTATTTTTGTGTGATTAACATTGTAAAATATTTTTGCTGACTCTATTTTATTACTTAGAGACATTTTCTAAATACAATAGAAACTGATTTTAAAGAGAAAAAATACATATTATATTTTTAAATGTATGATGTTCAAATTGTTCTGTTTAGAGAAAATGATCCTTAATGCAAATAAAGTTTAATCATTGATTCAGCTCTCATTACAAAATTTAAGTAAATAATAGAGACAAGGTAATAGCAATTAATAAAAATGTTTATCAAAATGCTACTGGAAATCGCTAAGTTTAACTGGTCCAAACTTGATCCTGAAAAAAAAAACAATTCAAGATATCTTCTGGGATGATGTCATTGTTCACGGATGAAATTATGAAGTAATAAAGTGCAGCCACAGCTGATAATCATTACTTTCATTTTATGACAGGGGAATGACAAAAAAACCAAAGTACATTTTTTATTATTTTTTCAGAAAAATACAAAAAATGAAAATCCTATATTTTTCAAATTTTAGTATTCAGAATTTTAGCAGTGATATTTTTAAGTAATTTAACCAACAAAAAAATCGCAAATATATTTGAATGACCAACTTTTTCGAACTACTTTTGTGTTAAAATGGATCGGGGGGGGGGGGGGGCACAGGGGAATGACATTTCTATAACAAAAAAATATATTTAAATGGCTTATATTTAAAACTAGCATGCTTTATCAAGTTATACATACATAAAAACGTGTAATTAAAGTATTCTAACATTTTATTTCATTTTTGTACAAGTTTATTAATTATTTTTGAGGCAGGGACAAAAATATCTCTGTTTAGAGAAAATAACCCAAATACATTATCAGTTGTTATTCACTGACAACTGTGTTTTGTAAAAAATAAAAACTTAAGCTTCGTTTTAAGACACTGATTTCTTCTTTACGCTGTTGATTAAAATTAGCTAAAGCGTTACTTAAAATTTTTCTCTTAAAATCAAAATAGGTAAAATAAGAAGGTAAATAATAGAAAAACATTTTCACGGTAAAGGAAACTTTTGTATAGTCTTAATTGATGAATCCCTGATTAAAGATATTTCCTGCTGGATAAAATCACTGAAGCGTAATCCACCCGTTTTTAGCATTTGACTAAGATTAAATCTTTAAATAAAACTCTTAGTTATTATTACTCCTTACATGAAAACACTGATTTTAGGTGTGGGTATTTAAGACCGCAAAGTTTGAAATATTGTTATTCAAAATATATTTTCAAAAATAAAAATCATCAATTAAATACATTTTTATTACAGTATTATCGTTAATGTTTCAGAAATATTTTTTCAAATTATCCGCTGCAAGTAGATTTCGTATGAAAAACAACTTATTGCGTTCTCCCGTATACTGGAATCTCTGAAAAATGTTTGCAGATCCACACCGATCATGACTTATAGACCCCAAAACTACCATCAGTAAAAAACTTTATATATCTGTCTATCTTTATATATATATCGCTTTTTTATGTGGACGAGATAACTTACATAATTCTGCTCAAATCTCTTCCAAATTGATACGTAAAATCAGGAAGCATAAAATTTATTATACACCTGTTGACACCTGTTACACACCTTTAAATTTATTATACACCTTCCGAATAATATACAGGGTGTTTCAAAATAACGTGGACAAATTGATATGACAAATCAGGCATATGGCAAGGATAAAAAATCACATAGTAACATAGGGTCGCAAACTATACTTATTGAGTCTCAAATATAGGGTGTTTCTTTCTAGCTACAACCTGTTTGAAAGTAATAATTTCCAGGAAAATAATAACATCGTAATGAAAATGGAACGATATGTACCAATTTTGTGCGAAATGTGATAACGTTACGAAAAGATCTGGAAAACATATTGCTCAAGCAATCGATGACACCCTATAAACTGATGATCAGTTCAAAATGTGAGGTGCCAAGTGCGTATTTCTGGTGCGCATAAAGCAAACTTCTACCACTTTTAATTGGTGTTACCACATTTAAAACAAAGGTGAGAATGTCTATTAAATGTTTTATTATAATTTATTTCCTTTTTCTGAAATTTATTATCGTCAATTCAAATTGAGTTAGGATGAAACACCCTGTATTTGTGACTCAGCAAGGGGTTTGCGGCCCTATGTTCCTATGTGATTTTTTATCCTTGTCGTATGCCTGATTTGTCATATCAATTTGTCCACGTTATTTTGAAACACTCTGTATACAAGTTTTATGTAGCCAAATTGGCGACAAAAATTTCCCGCTAAAAGTGTCAGGTTTATCTCTAATCATATTTTACTTTTTGTTCGTGAAATTAGCGCTTCGAAATCTACCTGCGCCTGTAGGCCGATCCGACAGAGATGTTTTACTTTGTTAATAGTGTTTTACAATATGTGTATAAATAATTTGACTACACCATATATATCCATTTATCACCGGACATTTTCAGTTTTAGACATTTTATCGAATATTTAAAAATATACTAGTCGGATTCTTTTGTAACTAAATAAAGAATGCGTTTGGCCCCATATTTAACAACGCCGATTTGATATGAAAAACAATTAGGGGGCTACAAATAAATAAATAAATAAATAAATAAAATAAAAATAAAATAAATCAAAGAAAAAAAAAATAATGTTTGGGATCATTCTGTTAGTTAAAATGTACGAATCATGTATCGCTGCAGAATATGTGTATATGTTGATACTGTACAATATGTTTATTGATTTTTGTAAGAATAGCACGTATATTCATAAAAATATATCGATTTTTCTAAAGAGTTTAAAAATTTCTTGCATGTTTTTAGCTTTTATCATGCAGAATTTTCAACCAAATTTAACACGTGTTACAGAAAATTGGAAAAAAAAAATTAGTAGAAACAATGTAGTGCAGTTTGAATGTAAATATATTAAGGGGATCCGGGACACAAGTCTTTTAAAACATAAAAACTTTAAACTTTAAAAAAACATAAAAACTTTTATTGGATTAAAAATTTTATGTTTTTTAACACTTAAAATGGTGTTTAAATCATGTCTCTATCTTAATTATTTGAGGAAATATTAATTTTTTTGTTACGGGTTGTTTTCAAAATTTAGCATTCAAGCAATGGTTGTCATAAAAATGACGTCTTGTGAAAATGCGTTTTTCTTCACATTTGTACTTTCACAAAGTCTCAGATTTAAATTGTTACAACTCAAGAACCGTTAAAGATAAATGTTTCAAACTTGAAACATGTCTTATTTTTTATCATTTCAAATTTTGGTTCAGCAAATTAGAAAAAAAAAAATACTTTTAAAAAATATTAATTAAAATAAAAGTTACATTTTTTTTTTTTTTTTTTTTTTTTTTTTTACAAATTTTTACTTTAACTATTTTTAATTTTTTTAAAAATTGATATTTTTTAAAATGCGGAATCAAAATTAAAATTAGGTATATTTCTGTTTATTTAAATAAAAAAATGAAATTCTACAAATAATATTTTGAGTTATAACGATATTAAATTATGCCACTTTTTAAATAAATTTTAAATCTTTTTAAAAAAATATGAGCCGTTTTATCATGTGATTTTGTTTACAAACGATATTTTTAACGATCACAAAATATTCAAAGTTTTAACACAATAAATACAAATTATTTTAAAATGCATCCCAGACCCCTTTAAATACTTTGTGAAATATAAAGTTGTGTGAAATAATTCTCTGGGCATGCGCGAACGATAAGAAAGATTTTTTTTTTGCATAATTTAAGAGTCAATTCTATGCAGCAACTTATAAAAAAATCCAGTCAAATGTCTCAAAAAAAAAAAAAAAAAAAAAAAAAAAAAAATCAGAAAGATTTTGCCGATAGAGTGAGCTAATTTTTAGATGCTCTTTAACCATTTATCTACCGACGGTATTTATAAGTACCATTAAAATAACTTATTATAAAATTCTTTTAATACGTCAGTTAGTTGTAATACTGTTTAAAATGAGTTAAAGATACAATACTTTATCTTGTTCCAAAAGAATTATTGATTATACAAAACAAAAATATTTTTAAAAGAATTATTTCTTATGCCTTTGCATCTTTTCAGCTTTCTTGGCGCTGAGGGAGGGGGATGGGGATTTTTCAATGCGGAAATATTTCTATATTTATATTGTAAGAACATCATATTTGTACAATTTATAATTCTGCAAAATATTAAGAAAATAATTAAAAATAAAAGATTTGAATGGGGTTATAAAAATTGCGCAAAATCCCTGTAAATTCAAATTAACATACAATTAACATCAAATTAACATTACAATTAATCCTTCTAAATCCTTCAATCTTTCTAAAATCCTTCGAATATTTATTAAATGATTATATACATCTTTTAGTTTAGTTTAAACAATTTGCGTAAAATGCTTTAGAATGTAAAATTTTCATGAATTCATAATGCGGTAGATAAAGGGTCAAAAACAGCTGAATGATAAGGGACTTTACTCAGATTGTCAATTTAATTTCTTTCCCCTTTTTCCTTTTTTATTGATGCTTTTGTTCTTCATAGATAACGACCAGAACGAGTTTATTCCATGGTAAAAAAGAAGCATCAAAATCGAAGTATTTCTTCCAACTGTACTCGTTGATATTAACTAAATACTAACTTTTTACGGAAAGTCAATTAATAAAGAATGATAATTTGTGAAAAATCCCTTATCATTCAGCTGCATTTAGAAAGCAACTAAAATTCAGCTAACTCCATCGCCGATATCTTTCTGAATTTTCACGGTATTTGACTGGATTTATTTTTGTAAATTACTCCATATAGCTGACTATTAAATTATGTAAAAAAATCTATGTTGTCATTCGTGCACGTGCAGATGCAAATTATTTCATACATCTGCTCATATCTCATAAAATATTTAATATATCTTCCTATTTCATATTATTTCTACCAAATTTTGCGAATTTTGGGTAGATTTCGTATGAAATACTACCTACTGGGGATTGCTCCTATGTTGGAATTTCTGAAAATTTTTTGCAGATCTACACCGATCATGACCTCTAAACTCCAAAACTATCATTAGTAAAAAAATTTATATATAAGGTATTTGTACCCTATATGGACAGGGCTCTCAATATGGACACCCCTAATATTTTTAAAGGTAATAATTTTAATCGAGAGATGGCCAACATTTTCGCGAAGAAAAGCAGTTGAAAAGATAATTAAGGCTGGAAAGTGTAAAAAAGCGCGCTGTTTGTCATTTAAGAGGAAACTTGTTGTTTCGAGATGTGCTGATCTTAATTACTTGTAAGCTTAAATTCTTATTAGATATGATAAAATTACATTAAATGTTGAAAAATGGAGAATTTTAGAAAGCTAATAAAACATGTTTTCGATTGCTATTGCATATTTTGCTTAAAAATATTTTCCTTATTCATTTGTTACAAGATTTAGTAAAACTACGCCCGGTTCCCAATATGGACAGCTTATGTCCCCATCGACTACAACTGTAAGAAAGTAAAAAATTCAACGTTGCCAAGCAATAAATTGAAATTCGAAAAGGCATCAAAGTGGTAAAATCTTTGTTCAACAAGATGCCATTTGAACAATCCCCGCAAAACCTTCCTCCAAAAAACCCTTGCAAAAAAAAATAAAAGAAGCCTCCTCCCCCCCCCCCCCCGCCAGTAGGATATCTGTTGGCGAAATCGCAGGTACCAATGGTATGACTTCCTCAACAAAGGAGAGCTGGTACTGCTTTTTTTGCAGTATTGATGCTTTTTCAAACATGCGACCTTGCATCACATGTGGCAGATATGATCATGAGAATTATCTGGGACTTACTGCCCATGGTGAAAAAGTTTCTATTTGTCCATGCTGTGAGGACTGAGTAATAACAGATGTAAATTCGCAGACAGATGCTATAAAAGCAAAACCAACAATATTATTTCATAATATTTACTAGTAAATAAGAGACTTTGCATGGGTCTTCGAAGGGAAAAAACCGAGAATGACCCCCCCCCCTTTCTAAAATGCATGTTCTGAGGATATTTACTGTCCCCCCTCCTCCTCCGAATACTTTAAGATACCTTTTTTTTATTCCCTCTCCTCTAAAATCCCTTAGAAAAGTAGCTCTTCCATACACACTGTGTAGAAAGTCAATAAGGAAACACCTGTTCATAATAGGGACAGGTAGTTCCTTATATGGACACTTGTAAACATTGTTTTGTTTTTATCATTTAAATTAAACCAGAATAATTACAAGGTCGCTAATTTTAATAATGATAGTCAATAGTCCATGGATAGTGGACACATATTTTTGGAGTCCTATGACTTGTACATGGGGGTGAAAAAAATACATTTTCCTTAGGGTGTCCATATTGGGTACAGGTACCTTATATATATTTATATTTGCATATAAAGACAAATAATATTAAATGGGACACTAAGGATCCCAAACGTCTTCCGAAGGAGATAGGCGCCATCAAAGTTTAGGGTCCAAAATTTAAAATGATTATAAAAAACGAAAAAATTGGTTGATTCCTTTGCGGTTTTCACGAAAACTATTCTTTATGTCAGTATTGTCTTGAAAATAAATTATAAAGATAAATTTCAAAAAATGCCGATAGAGGGCGCTTTAGACATTGCAATAGCAAACAACTATTTTTTACCGTTATTTTTTGCATCTCATTAAATTTTTTTAGAAGATTTGACATAAACTTAAATATTGAGCTCAAAATCTGTGGTTAAGTAGCGCAAACTGAACTGTGTTGAATGGGTGTGGGTAGGTTCAAATTTCAAATGATTATAGAAAACAGAATAGTTGTTCAATTGATTTGCGGTTTTCGCTAAAACTATTCTTTATGTCAGTATTGTCTTCAAAATAAATTATAAAAATAAATTACAAAAAATGACGGTAGAGGGCGCTTTAGACTTTGGAGTAACGTACAACTATTTTTTGCCGTTATTTTTTGCATCTTATTAAATTTTTTAAAGCTTAGACATAAACTTAAATTTTGTGCTGAAAATCTGAATCGTTAAGAGTGGTTAAGTAGCGCTAATTGAACTGTGTTCAATGGGGGTGGAACGGTTCAAATTTCAAATGATTATACAAAACGGAAAAGATTGGTCGATTCGTTTGCGGTTTTTTCTAAAACCATTCTTTATGTCAGTATTTCCTTAAAAATAAATTTTAAAAATAAATTTCAAAAAATTCCGTTAGAGGGTGCCTTAAACTTTAGAGTAACTAACAACAATTTTTAACTGTTATTTTTTGTATGTAATTAAATGCTTACAAATGCTTAGACTTAAATTTTGAGCTCAAATTCTGAATCGTTGGGAGGGGTAAGAAGAGCAAAATGAACCGTGTTCCGGGGTTGAAATGTTACCCTGCCCACCCTTCGAACAAAGGTCAATATTTCGCTATTTAATTACTCACAACGATTCAGATTTTGAGCTCAAAATTTAAGTCTAAGCTTTTAAAACATTTATTTAGATAAAAAAAAATAATAATAAATAAATAACGGTTAAAAATAATTGTTGGTTACTCAAAAATTTAAGGCGCTCTCTAGCGGAATTTTTTTAAATTTATCTTTCAAATTTATTTTCAAGGAAATACTGACATAAAGAATGGTTTTAGAGAAAACCGCAAACGAATCTACGAATTTTTCAGTTTTTTATAATCATTTGAAATTTGAGCCTCCCCACCCCCATTGAACACAGTTCAGTTTGCGCTACTTAAGCACTCTCAACGATTCAGATTTTCAGCACAAAATTTTAGTTTATGTCTAAGCTTCTAAAAAAGTTTAATGCAATGCAAAAAATAACGGTAAAAAATAGTTGTACGTTACTCCAAAGTCTAAAGCGCCCTCTATCGGCATTTTTTGAAATTTATCTGTATTATTTATATTCAAGATAATACTGACATAAAGAATAATTTTAGTGAAAACCGCAAATCAATTGACTAATTTTTCTGTTTTTTATAATCGTTTGAAATTTGAACCTACCCACTCCCATTGAACACAGTTCAGATTGCGCTACTTAACCACAGATTTTGAACTCAAAATTTAAGTTTATGTCTAAACTTCTAAAAAAATTAATGAGATACAAAAAATAACGGTAAAAAATAGTTGTTCGTTACTCCAAAGTCTAAAGTGCCCCCTATCGACATTTTTTGAAATTTATCTTTATAATTTATTTTCAAGACCGCACGGACATAAAGAATAGTTTTCGTGAAAACCGCAAGCGAATCGACCAATTTTTCAGTTTTTTATAATCATTTCAAATTTTCGACCCTAAACTTTGATGGCGCCCATCTCCTTGGGAAGACGTTTGGAACCCTTAGTTTCCCATTTAATATTATTTGTCTTGATGCATACTATCACCCCTTAAAGTTTTGCCCAGTAGTTTAGATACACCCTGTATATCGAATCAGTTTAAAGTTTATATTACTTCTAAAAAATGGGCCAAAAGTTTATGCATGACAGATTTTTGATGAAGTTAAAAATAGGCTCAAGGGGCGGAAAAAACAGGGTTTTTGGGAGAAAAAAATCATAACTTCGTCAATTCGCAAGATATCGAATCCAACTAATTTTTTTATAAATGTTCTTAAAATTATCTAAAACTTTTGTATTTACAAGTTTTTGATAGAACCAACTTTTACCGAGAAAAAAAAATTAAAAGCGAAAATAATAAGGGGGGGGGGGGGATAGAAAAAGAAAAAAATCCATAACTTAGCCAATTCTTAAGTTATCAAATTTTATTAAATTTATTTTACATTTTCTCAATAATATCTACAACTTTTATTCCAACAAGTTTATCATAGGACCAATTCTTATAGCAAAAATAAATTAAACAAAAATAGGAGATGGAAAAACAGCCTCAAATCCAAACCGCTTATATCCTGACTCATTTTAAAATTCATTTTTGATTTTAAACTCATCCAAATTGCATAACCTCTTATTTAGGATCTATATAATGTGACGAATTTTCCAGTTTTTTGATAAAGGAGAATATATTTCAAAAAAGGCTGCCAGAAAGGGCATTTTGAACAGAATTTCCCGAAATGATCGTGATTGAAAAATTGAGGAAGTATAACATATTACGTTTTTTCTGACTCATTTTTAAATCCATTTTTTGCTCTCAAACGCATCCAATTTACAGGTCCTCTTATTTAAGAACTATATAATATGACGGATTGACCAGTTTTTTGATAAAAGCAGAATATATTTCAAACTAGTTGGATGTATCAATCCCAAAACTTTCTTCTATCACATAAGTACATTTTAATATTTAAAAAAAAAAAAAAAAAAAAAAAAAAAAAAAAAAAACGTGGTGACCCCAAAGTTGCCCACTATCGAATTTCCTCGAACATTTGACATAGCCTAATGAGATTTTGGTACCCGAAAAGCCTAAAACGCAAAATTTATTTATTATTCTGAGAAAATGAGCTTAGTAGTGCCTCATGTTGGGTAATTTATGCTAAAACCTAATAAGCATCTATTTATGTCAAGACCTAACAGAATCTGAAATTTGATGGAATTTGGTCCATTAGTTCTTGAGATATAGTTATAACAAAAAATTTGCAAAACGTAGCACAACAACACCATATCTTGGACAATTTATGCCAAAACATAAAAAAAGTATAATTATATTATGGTGTAAAACAATCTGAAGCTTGATGAAATTCTGTGCATTAGTTCTTGAGATATAGCTAGTTTAAGAAAAAAGTGTAAAATATAGCACAGCAGCACCATCAGTTGAAGGATTTATAACCAAACGTAATCATCGTGTAATTATGTTATATGTCATTTTGTAATAAAATCTGAAGTTTGATGAAATTTTGTGCGTTGGTTGTTGAGATATAGCTATCGGGAAAATCGTGCAAAATGCAGCATAGCTGCACCACCTGTTGCAAGGTTAATACCAAAATGTAATCAGCGTGTAATTATGTTATATATTCTAGTGTAACAGAATCTAAAATTTGATGAAGTTCTCTGCATTAGTTCTTGAGATATAGCTATCGTAAAAATCGTGCAAAATGTACCATAGCAGCGCCACCTATAGGGCAGTTAACACCAAAACATTATCAGCGGCTATATATCTCAAGGTATCACGGAATCTGAAGTTTGATGACATTCTGTGCATTAGTTCTTGAGATATAGCAATCATGAAAATCATGAAAAACGTGGCATAGCAGCGCCACCTGCTGGCAAATTTACACCAAAACTTAATCAGCGTCTATGTATATTAAGGAGTCACAGAATCTGAAGTTTGGTAAAATTCTGTGCATTAGTTCTTGAGATATAGCAATCTTGAAAATCATGAAAAACGTAGTATAGCAGCGCCACCTGCCGGCCAATTTTCACCAAAAACCAATAGGCACTAATTCATATCAAGGTCTAACTGAATATAAAATTTTATTAAATTTCGAGCATTAGTTCTTGAGATAGAGCGCACACAAATTTTTTGTCACATACAGACAGACAGACAGACAGACAGACAGACAGACGGACAGACTCACAGACAGACATTTTCTAAAAATAGTCAAAACGTGTTCAGGACCTTCTAAAACGTGTAAATCCGTCGAAAACCGGAAGTCGAAAATTTTCATGAATCCAATACTTTCTTCTTGTAAAGATAGAAGAAAGTAAAAAGGCTGCCAAAATGGGTACTTTGTAAAGGATATACTGAAGCGATCGTGATTGAAAAATTGAGGTATTCAAATAACAAAATTGCATTTTTCTGACTCATTTTTAAATTCAGTTTTGCTCTCAAACGCATCCAATTGACAGGTATTCTTATTTAGGAACTGTATAATGTCCCGTATGGGTCAGTTTTTTGATAAAGGCTAAATATATTTTTTAAAAAGCTGTCAAAATGGGCACTTCGCACAAAATTTCCCTAAGCGATCATGATTAAAGTATTGAGGATGTATTCAAATAACAAATTGGTTATTTTATGACTCATTTTTTAATTCAATTTTGCTCTTAAACGCATCCAGTTGACAGTTTTTTGTTATTTAGGAACTATATAATGTACGTATTGGTCGATTTTGTAATAAAGTCAGGATATATTTCAAAATATGTTGTCAAAATGTGCACTTGAGCCGAATGTCGCTTAAGATGATTTTGATATAACCAGTTCTTACAGAAAAAGGAAATTAAAAATTTTTCAAAAGCGGCCAAATAAAATTGTTAAACTGGGTTTATCTCTAATCATATTTTATTTTTTGTTGTTGAAATGAGCACTCTTCGAAATCCACCTCCACCTATAGGCCAAGCCGACAGGGATTTTTTCTGTAACTACTGTTAAATTTGGTTAAAAAATACTGCATAAACATGCTATTTTAAAAAAAAAAAAAACGCCAATAACTCCATGAATATGCTCCAGTGCTATCCTTAACCTTTCTATGTTTTTTAATTTTTTTAGACCCATATGAAATTTATTTCTTTTAGAACTATTATATTTTTAGAAAATTTTCAAAAATGTTTTGTGATTTTGTTTCGATAATCATAGCAAATATTCAGCTATGTGTAACTTTATATTCCAAATGGTAGTTTATTTTTTTACCCTAAAAATTGTAACACACAAGTCGTTCGGTTTTTTTTTGTCCCGTGTAGAATGTACAACTCATAGTATGTATGAATAACGTAATTTTCAATATATTATTCAATTATTATTGCTATGACAATTAATTCTTGCTGTTGCTCCTTTCGTTATAGGATTTAAAAAAAAAACGTAAAATAGATTAATAGTAGTAGAAGTCCAGTGCTTCTATCATGATTAACGCATTTCCTTTTCCGCCTTTTCCTTACCGCTTTCACAGGATGTATAAAGAGACGTTGTTTTGTTAACAGTTCACCCATTTCAATATAAAGAGGTATTTGGAGACAGTTGGAAGAATTTGAATACTATTGAGTTGGAAACATATATTAATATTGGTAACGAGTCGACAGAAATTCTTTGGATGCTACAACTGGACAGAGTATTTTCAGAACCACTATCTTCTTAGAAAAACTCAAAATGATGATATCTAGGATTCTTCAAATTGATGACCGAAAGATACGACCAAGACTGGAAAATGTCAACGTTTCGTCCATATAAGGATTGTGTGAAAAGTGAGGGTAATTTCGCTGATGGGGACAATGCTGAATATGTACGTTACTGTGGATGAACAACTGGTAGCTTTAAAAAGAAAATAGCTATGCCACCAGTACATATCAACAAAGTACGGTATAAAATTTCGGGTACTTTTTGACAATGCAGTCAGTCATGCATGCAATATACATTCATAAATTGGAAAGCATCGACTAGTTCCGCACAGGAACGAAACGAAGGTCTTAGGCTTATCATTGATTTTGTTCAAGACTAAGCAATATAATGTGACATGTGATAATATTTTCACGTTGTATGACTTTTGACGGATTCTTCTGGAAAAAAACGACAAAGATTGGTACAATCAGAAAAGACAAGCCAACAATAAATCCGCAGTTGCTTGCAAAGTGAAGTTGCTCCAAAGTGTATATTGAGTTCACAAAGAATGAGATTCTTGTATCGTAAGTCCCGAAGTGAAGTAGTCATTAGTTTGGAAGTCACTAGTAGTATATTAGTTTCGAAAATAGCATCATTAATATCTTAGTATGCATCTTTATGTTATGCTTACTCTTGTACGTCAAACATACACTATACGTCCATTAATCACTTAACCTTTCAATTTTAGACATTTTGTGAAATATTTAAAAATATGCTTGTCAAATGTTGAATTATAAAGAAAACGGTTGACCTCATGTTTATCAATGTCGATTTGATAAGAAGGAAAAATAGGAGACCAACAAAAATTCAAACAAAAGTGATAATATTTGGAATCAACTTGTAAATTAAAATGCACGGAATGATATATTGCGGCAGAATACAAATATGTTTACTGATTTGCTCTACCTTCTTACGATGTTGCAATGTAGCATATACCTAAACTGTTCGGTCTAAAAAGACCTGTAGTGTGATATTCAATCTTATGGAATTATTTTCAAACGTCACGACCTTCAGAGCACTCTTCACCATGACAGGAAAATAGTAGAGATAGATCAAAAAAGAAAAAAAAAACTTATAACTGCATCGAAGGAGAAGTAGACACGTTAGATAAAAATTTCCCCCGATATTCTTGTCGGATGAAAACTAACAGATGGCCTGTTGCAATTTGTTTCTAATATTCTAGATAATTCTGCGTATAACGAATATCTATTATTACTAAATACCAATCCTGCATCAAACATGAAATCATTTCACAAAAGAAGAATCTTCATTGAAAAAATTGGCATGACTTCGGTTTCTCACTATCGAAGAAAGTACCTAGCAGGAACAAGGACTAGCCGTGAATTGGCCGCGAGCATTCGAAACATAGGACAATCTAAACCCCGACTATAAACATCCATAAGTGTAACAAACGACGGTAAAATGCTAGGTTGTCACTTGTGACCACAAAATAAGGACAAAACTACCGTAACGCTTTACAAATGTGGTACATTTACTTGTCACTCTTATTTCATTTTAATGTGTATTGATTGCACATCATTGAATATTTTTTACATTTTTTTTTGTTCTATCAAATGACTATAAAAACAGAAATATCTAATTAATACTAGAAAGATACATTTTACATTGTATTTATTGAGAGTTTGCACTGATTTTCGGGGCGAATGATGGAATTACAGCATTTTTATACCATATAAATGAAAGACTCATTAAATTCATATTCCTTTATGGTTATAGAAGATTTCTCGCAACACAATATGAAATGGTAAATAAATGCAAAAAAGGGAACTAAGCAATATTTGAATCAAAAATTGATTATTAACATTAAATAAAATGTGAAAATAATTCCATAAGATTGAATATCACACCAGGGATATTTCAAGACGTAAACAGCTTAAGTGTATATGCTACATTGCAACACCGTAGGGAGGTTAAAACATGTTGCATACTAGTCACATCAGTAAACCTGTTGCATATTATTCACATATTTGTATTCTGCCGCAATATATCATTCCGTGCATTGTAATTTACAGGTGGATCCCAAATATTATTTTTCTTCGATTTTTTGTTGGCCTCCTATGTGTCCTTCTTATCAAATCGACATTTCATAAATATGAGGTCAAGCATATTCCTTATAATCCAGCATCCGACAAGTATATTTTTAAATATTCAACAAAATGTCTAAAATTGAAAGTGTTCGGTTATTAATGGCCGTATAGTGTATGATAGATGTACAAGAGTATAGTATGACCTAAAAGATGATGCATACTAAGATATAAATTATGCTATTTCCCAAACTAATATAAAAATGTATAATAAGGTGCACTTGACTGATAATGAAAAAGTTTTTCAACACATTTTACATAAAAGATTGAAGAGTTTTTTTTTTTCTTTGCGAAGTTAACCTAAGAAATTTTAAATGTTTTAATGACGTCTTTTATGCTTTAAGTAACTTTGGAAATATGAAAGATAACTATTTCTCTCAGTAAAATTTTCTAAATTATTTCTACATATGTGGTGGTTGCTCGATAACCCCCCCATATTTTTATTTTAATTCAATTTCATTAGATATTTTATTTCCTATCATCTCCTTTTTATTAATGTTCTCAATTTAAATATTATTTTGATTTCGTTTCTTTTGATGTCGTCGCCTGTATATTTTTCTTCCTTACCTAGCTATCGAATGTTCTAAACCGGTAAAATCTTGTTTGAATTCATTCCTTCCGGTTTGAAAATCTTTCTAGAACAATCTAGTCCGTTCTATGGGTGGTATTTCCGGTTAATCTGGCACTCCCCTTGGCCTATCAAATTCAAATTCACAGGTGACGTGATTTAACCAGCTAAGTGCCTGGCCACCTTCTTTGGCCTTCATTCTTTATGAGTTTGTCATTTTTTTCCTTATTAAATTCATATTTCACTATACATTAAATCGTAGCTTGGCATATTTTCCCTCGCTCTCCTCATTCGAACGTTGCCAACTTGGCGTATTCCGAGTTTACAGTAACCCATGTTCTTTTCTCCCTCCTGGCTCTGCGCCACCAGTTGAGTTGCGCAGTTGGAGCTCAGTTGAGATGGCTGCTGTTGGGTGAGCGTAACCGATGCAGTTGAGATGTGCCGAGAAATTTAGCGGACACCGGGGCAAGTATGCGCGCCCCGAGGCTGTTGTGCGTGACCGTTTGAGTTGAGCAGGTGCCGGGAAATGTTGTGAGCGGATGATTCCACCGTATGATGGATGTTTTTTTTAATGCTGCGAGGAGCTAGGCTCTCCTACCGCCGCAACGTAAATCCTTTGGTTTTCTTTTTTTATTCCGGCTACTCGATTTTGTTTTAAGAGTCGTCATAGTTTATCTTCAAAGAACTCTCGTCAATTTATTATCAAGCTTCTCCAACTGATTTTCATTTTATCATTTTTTTTAGTGAATTCATTTTTCCTCTGAAAAGAATGCAGAGAAAGTGATTCATATATAAAATATATCATAATTTAATTTCCTCTTCATTTCATCATAAATTGGTCATAAGTATAAATATAAATTATCTGAGCATGAAAACGGCATCCCCAAATGGAAGATATTGAATATCTTTTTGTGATTTTTCCAGGCATATTTCCTTTTGAAGTAATATTTTGATTGATATTCTAAAAATATTTGAGTTTTTCATATCGTTCAAGAAAATGTTATCATGTTATCAAAAATGAATACAAATATATATGAAGAAGAGTTGTGTTAAAAATATGTCGACTTATGTATATCATCCTTGTGGAGCAATTGTTGTACGAAAATAATAATAATTCTACTTATATAAGTTTGTGCACGATAACAAATGAATATATATATATATAAAAATATTCAAGTCATGAAGAATTTCACAAGTGATTAAAAATAAATATACTTGTCTTCTTCAAAATCCTCTCTTCATTTTATTGTGTCTATGCCTATTCATTTGTCTACCTGAAGTTGTCTTCATCAGCCAGGAAGTCCAGGTAACTCTTCTTCTTATCATTTTATTTTTTTACATCTTTGCTATGAATTAATACTATCATAGTTAAGGATTCATTATTAAGAAATATCATGGTTGCCTTTTTGTCATATACTTTTTATTTAAGGGTCTTTTGCTGGCCTCCATCCAACGCAATGTCATTTACCCATTAATTACGATCACATAGGCTACTTTTGAGGTGAAACAAAAAATAGGTGTTCTCATCTCCTTCTCTTCCTCCCCAAACACCATAGCAGTTTAAATTTCCTTTGGTGCAGTGACCAACGCGTGACCAGCTATTTCCTTTGCTGCCATTGTATTTTCGTTATCTATACATATTTTTCAATAAAAAAAAAAGGATTATATCTTCATTATCTTCAATTATATCTTCATTATTTTCAAATTATATCTTCATGCAGTGATCAATATTTTATATTTATATTTTATTGAGTGTGGTGTAATAAATGAATGCATAATATATTTTGATTTTATGCTGAAATAATATTTTTTTTTGGAGCAGTACATTATATATGACATAATTTATTGATATATTTTTTTTGCCATGATATAATTTATAACTAATATATATATTATGTAACGGAGGTGCTGGTAAACATAATTGTTTATTTTAATATAAATTATTCTCTTCTCATAAATATAAGAATATATGTTTTGAGCCATATGATATATATATTTACATAAAATTTTTGGGCCATGTTATTTTGATCGGATGCTAACAAAGATATGTTGGTATTTTTCTTCTCTTCGTCATATAATTATTCTTCTTCTTAATATATAAAAATGATGTATAACGTAAATGAAATTTGTTAATATTTTGAATAATGGGTCAATTTATATATTATTTATTATGTGACCAGTCTATAAGAAAATTTAACCTGTCATTTATTGAGCTCTCAGTTTAATTATATCATTATGCCCCCCAAATCTAAATTAAATATTGCAATACAGCCATTCGACGGCAACCCTCAGACTGTGGAATTCTTCTTTGATCAATTATCTGATATACAAGAGTTAAATAATTTTTCCGATAAAGAACTTTTTATTCTCTTCAAATCGAAACTTGAGGGCAACGCCTTACTCTTCTTTCTTGAAACACAGTCTCAGTTCAAGAACTATAATTTCCATGACATTCGGAAAGCTTTTATAGACTATTTCTTACCTTCAAAAAAGACTGTTTCTCTCAAATCCTTGCAGAATTTAAGCTTAGATTCAAATGAATCAGTCAAAAATTTTTGCGTTTCGGCTGGATAAACAACTTCGGCTTGCATACCCTAAATTGGATCCTTCTGCTCTCAATTCATTAAAATTCACTCATTTTCTTGAGGCTTTGCCTAAACAAATTAAGCGAAAAATTCTAGAGGAAAATATTTCATCTTTTGATTTAGCTCTTGAACGAGCAAATTTTCTTCAGGATATTTATGACTCTCTCCCTAAAAAATCTTATGAGAATTATAATCAAGCCTATTGTTTGGATTCTGAAAAAGTCCATGATAATTCTATTGCTTCTAATAATGTTCTCCATAAGACTCCTATAAAACATACGAAGGATAAAATTTATGTCAATTCTCAAACTACCTTCTCACCTTTGCAAACTCCAAAAGACAATTCTCATGCTTCTAGTAATTTTAAAAGAAAAGCTAGAACATATTCTCCTTCTCCAAATAGACAAGAGGCTACACATAAACATAAAAATAATTTTCGTCGACATAATTTTTATCGGAAACGCCCTTATCATCAACCCACCTTCGACAAATTTTCTCACAAAAAAAACTCTGCAACCTTTTATCACAAACGAGATGTTGTGCAGTGTGCGTTCTGTGGAAAATTCAATCATCGTATGGACTCATGCTACAAATTTAAAAATATTATTAGTGCTTCCAATCAAAACTCTTCGTCTCAATTTTTGTCTAATTCACACAGAAGGAAAAACTATACCTCCTCTGAAAATAAAAACAATGTTTATCATTTAAACAGATAAGGGAGACTGGTTCTACTGACCGCCTTCTCTCCCGTAATTCTCATTCAGGGTCAGTACACTTTAGTAACAAACATAAACAACAATTTGACAAAAGCTCTTCAATCACTTTAGTATCATCCACAGCTGTCCAAACTTCCCCTGTAACACCTAAATTTAACAAATCTTCATGTTCACATAATTCTTTGATATCCAAACAAAATTGTGAAATTGATGATGATGTACAAGAAAGACATGTCATATGCAGTTCCTTTAATAACTCGTATGTTCTTCCATGCATACTGATAAACATTCAACATAATGAAATCTCAACGTTAATTGATACTGGATCAAGTTTGTCACTCTTGGATCAAGAATGCTTTAATAGCATTAAATCCAGGCTTCATTACAAATTCTTATCCAGAAATGTGTCTGTATCTACTATAAATTCTAAAGTTTTTTTCAAAGGATGCATAGAGATTGCATTTAAAATTGATAAATTCTTCTTTCATCATGTCTTTTATCTTACAAAGATACAAAATGTTCATTTTCAAGCCATACTTGGATTTGAGTTTATCAATAAACATTCCATAACTATTTCACCAAGCTTTAAGTCTATCTTGATTAAGGATAAACATATTCCTTTTCACAGTTATAACGAATCTCCTACTTGCTATTTCATGAATTCTGAATATAATTATAATAATTCAAATGTGCCATATTCTTTAGATGTACGCAAAATGCCTTGTTATGAAGATTCTATATCAAATAATCTAAGTAATGGTACTTATACTGATGATTTATATGCAAATTATGGTGATACAAATTTACAATTGTTCAACAATTATACAACCTATCCTTACAATTGTAATTTTCAAAATAATGGTTTGTTTACAAATAATATTGCTAACACTGCTATGAATTTTCATAATCCTTATATTGATGGTAATTTTACTTATTTTTCTAACTATGTTCCAACTGATTATGGTAATGTGGTGAACTATGTATCTACTAATGATAATATACCTGGCAAGAATTTTTCATCTGAAAATACTAATGATCTTAGTTCTGTTGGTGAAATGCAAACTCATTTAAATATTGGTAATAAAATTTTGGTGAATTCCAACATGGTACAATTACTCAATAGGGAATTAATCCCTCCTAATTCTTTTGTTTATTTACATGTTAAGTACTTGAATCCTCCATCTGAATATTTTATTTTCAAACCCAATTTAAAAAATAAAGGTCTTGTGTTACATGAATCTTTGCATTCCAAATCTTCAATTCAAAATGATTTATTTTTGGTTGTATGTCAGAATATATCAAAGCTGGACATTCATTTAAATAAAAATTCAATTATTGGCGAATGTATTAATGTAGATGAGAAAGACATTGAGGAATACTCTTTTGATTTAGACTTTGAAGACGAATATTGTAATTTAATTTTACCATCTGAAGAGGTTAAGAGAAAACGTATCCAAGAACTGTCTCCAAATGACTTTGATCTAAAACACTTACCTCCTCATGAAAAAGAATCTTTAACAAAATTATTGTGTAGTAAAGCTCTTGCTTTTTCAAAATCTCTTGACACTTTAGGTCATACCGACCTGGTTAATCCTCAATTCACAATGCTAAATTCTCATCCAGTCAAAACCCTACCTTTTCCTGTGCCACAGGCACTTGAGCAAGAAGCTCTTGACCAGATTAATCAAATGTTAAATGCTGGCATTATTGAGAGATCAAATTCATCTTGGGCGTGTCCCATGCTTCTTGTTAAAAAGAAGAGAACTGATATGTCAAAACCTCAAAAGTATCGTTTGGCTCTAGATTTAAGATTGCTAAATTCCATTATTATTCCATCTTCATATCCTCTTCCTAGAATTCAAAATCTATTGGTGCAATTATCAAAATTTAAGTATTATACTACTCTTGACTTGCCCTCTGCATACTGGCAGATCGCTGTACCTAAAGATATGCAAGATAAGCTCAGTTTTACTACTCCATGGGGAATTTTTACCTACTTGCGTCTCGTGTTTGGCTTGAAGACAGCTGCAAGCACTTTCCAACAATTAATTGACTCAGTTATTCAATTATCTCAAATTGATTCCTGTTATGCATATCAAGACGATATTGTTGTTGGCGCTAATTCATTTGAAGAAATGTCCATGAAACTCACAAAGCTATTAGACACTCTTATTGCTAATAACATTACTCTGTCTCCTGAAAAATGTTCCTTTATGCAAACAAGCATTAACTTTTTAGGATTCCAACTCACAGATCATAAAATTCTTCCTATTACAAGTAATATTTTAAAAATCACTTCTTTTCCAACGCCTAAAACCAAGAGGCAAACAAAAAGTTTTATAGGTTTATGTTCATTTTATAGGTCAATTATTCCTAATTTTGCTAAATTGATTACTCCTCTCATTGAAGTCACCAAACCTAAAAATAAATTTTCTTGGAAATCTGAACAAGAAAATGCATTTAAAAAATTACAAGACATATTCTTTCAGAAACCTATGCTCAATCTTCCTAAGTGGAATGAAACCTTCTATGTTAATACAGATGCATCAAAGACAGCAATATCAGCTGTTCTTATGCAGAAATTTGATGGTGAACTTAGACCCATCTCCTATTATTCTAAAACTTTGTCTCAGTCTGAAAGACAGTACCCTGCCATCAAATTGGAACTTTATGCCATTTACAAAGGCATAACAGCTTTTAAATACTATATTTTTGGTCGACCCTTTATTCTATTATCCGATGCCAAACCTCTTAATAATTATAAAAAGGCTACATCACCAGCTGATATTACTACTCGATGGATGTTAGAACTGTCAGAATACTCGTACACATTCCAACATGTTCCAGGCAAAGAAAATGTCTTAGCAGATTTTCTGAGTAGAACACCTCACATTCCTACTGAAGATCTACATAATAATCCAGATCTTATTTCTACACAAGAACCACTACCAATTGTAGATAATCAAAAAGATCTACATAATGAAATTCCTCACTTTCCATGTGGTTTAGTTGACAAAATGCACCACACATGTCATCTTCAAAGTGACTCTTCACCTCCAAATAATGATAATAATCAAGATCCATTATTAGAAATTCTTGATCACACCATCTTCTCTGAACAACAAAAAGACCCAAAAATCAAAAAAATTTATGAAGATCTTAAAAATAACAAAAAATCTAAAAGTTTAAATGTCTACTATATTAATCCAAGTAATGAGTTACTTTGCTACAATGGACATTTTTCTTCAGAAGATATTGAGCTACATAAAGCTGTTTTACCTTTGTCACTTAGAGCAAAAGCCTTAAGAATTGCTCATGTTACTCATACTGGAATTCATAAAACTATTGTTAATTTAAAGAAAAGATTTACCTGGAAAACCCTTGTTTCTGATACCATTAATTATGTCAACTCTTGTGAAATTTGTTTAGTAAACAAAAATCATAAAAAAAATACTGCTCCATACTTGCCAGCACCACTTCCAACAGCTCCCAATCAAAAAGTCTCTATGGATTTACTCGGCCCATTGAGAAATCGTCAATATGTGATGACTATCATAGATCACTTTTCTCGTCATTTAGAATTATATGCCTTGAATAATATCAGTGCTGAGTCTGTTACAAAAGCTTTATTACATTACATTTCCACTCATGGAAAACCCGAATTAACTCTCACTGATCATGGCTCTCAGTTCACTAGTGATATGTTTTCTTATTTTAATAAAAAGCTTGGCATTAAATTGGAACACAGTTCTGTAGCCCATCCCCAGGCTAACGGATTAAGTGAACGAGTTAATTCTCAAATAAAATCGTCTGTGAATACAATGGCTTCCCAAGGATGTGATGTACCAACTGCTCTAAAAATTCACCAATCCATATATAATGCTACACCTCATCCAGCTACAAAATTCACTCCAAATCTTCTTCATTTTGGAAGAGAGATAAATGACATTTATTCTAATTACAAAACTCAAGTGTCCTGGAAAATTCTCAATACTGCCTATGAAATTCATAAATTAATGGATGTTATTGAGAAAATATACTATCAAGCTTATAAGAATAACGAATCTTCTAGGCAAAAAGTGTACCAAAAATCGAGAGAAAAAGTTTGCCAACATCAATGTTAATGACATTGTTTATGTAAAATTTCCCACTGTGTTTAACAAAAAGGTACAAGGCCCATACGTGGTGAAGAAAATAATTTCTCCTGTGCTTATTCAAATTCAAGATTCCAATAATAGTCACGCTTCACCCATGTTGATTCACACTAACAGAATCTTGAAGCTTCAAAAGAGAAATGAAGCATTACAATATCCTTCAGTTTCTTCTAAAAATGCATCGCTTGATCAAACATCTGTTGATAATGCATCTTCTACTCCTGTGAGACAACACTCTCCTACTCAAGTGTCTAATCATGATGCTGCTTGTAACACATCTCCTCGAATTCTTTCTTCTTCTAAGTGCCAACAAACATCTTCATGTTCCAGTAAATCCGTACAGTCACAAGTTCCTCTTGGTGGCACTCACACTGATGTTAGAAACAAGTCTACTCAATATAAAAATTATGATCTTCGCCCTCGCACTCATAAAATGTATAAAAAATGAACTAATCTTCTTTTCTTTTTTCAGGATGACTCTTGATTTGTAGCATAGTCAGTTAATACTAGTTAGACTGATATTCGAGTAAGAAGAATGACTGTGTAATTTTTGTTTTCTTCCTCCAAGCTGCAGGCAGCTGTTATTTTTTTTTCTTTTAAGTCTTCTTCTCCTTGAGGCAATTCAATGGTCATCCTCCAGATGTATGTATGGTTTTAATATATTTTTATTATTCACTATATTCATTTCTAAACCATAATTATTGTAATAAGTATATACTCTCAAATATGCCATATACTACTTTTAGCCTTATAAAGTTTTTTTATTGCAATAGTTGGTGCTAAAAAAATTGAGAAAGAATTTGTCCTTTTATATTCTTATTAAAATATTATGTCATTATTTAAAGTTATTTTTGACAAATGTTTATCCTACTAAGAAAAGTGGATTGTAATTGATGTAAGGTAAACATAAATATGAGTACTCATGAAATCATTTTCCCTATTGTGACTTAGATAATAATTTCTCTTTACAATGCATGCATGCTCTAACAATTAACCTCTTTTAACAAAAAATGAAAATGCATGATAAACTTATCCATACTAATAATTTTACTCTTATTATTGAAATATAGAAAAATGAATGACTCACAATAAGTATTATTTTTTTTTGTATACTTCTGAGTATTTGAAAGTTATTAAAAAAAAAAAAGGTTTTTGTTATTCTATAATTATACTTTGGATCCAAAGATGTTGGTTGAGTCATTATATATTCATATTAAGCAAATACTTAATATATGACAAATACAAAAATGATCACTTGTCATTTAAAAAATGTTTGAAAATTGCAAATATTCAAGATATCTTATATACAATTTTTGACATAATAGATTTTTGTTTGAAAATTGACATTATCAAAGTCATATACAAGATTGATATATTTATATAAGTTCTTTTTATCAGAATATAAATATCTTATATTTTATGTTTATTTTGAATGAAGTATAGTATTAAAAGTATTTATGCAATTATTGTCAATTTATGTTGAAAGTATTCAAGAATATTCATTTTATGAGAGTGTAAACATTCTCTCTTTGAAAATTATTATATTCATTTTAAAAATGTTTATTGAAAGACAACATTGTATTTTTCTACCAATTTACATAGGCCTTTGGAATTTGTTATATTTTTTCTTTGAAAATGTTGTTATTGAATAATGCTAAGGTTTTTCATTTAAGATTGCTTAAAAGCTTAAAAAGCTATATATTGATATATGTACATTTTTTTTATGAGAGTCTAAATATTCTCTCTGTACCATTTGTATGTATTTTTCTTTTTCAAATTTTCAACTTACAAATTCATTCAATTTATCATGTGTTATTTGAAACCATCCAATTTTTTTATATACAGTTATAGTATGATTCATATACAGTTATAGTTTGATTCATTTTGTTGTCAACTGAAAATATACATATACATGTTGTTGTATAATCAAATATATTTACATATGCTAAAGCATTTAGTTATCATATTGCATTTTGCACAGCTTAACAAGAGACTGTTGATAGTTAAAGACTGTTGTTTCTGCAAATATATATGAACTTTGATTTTTTTTTTTTGATACATGATAAGTACCTCTGGAAGAAATTTTGTATACCTTCCATTTTTAAATATTTGCTATATTTGGTGTATTAACATAAGGACTACTACCATAATTGTAATTATTTTTATTATATAATATCATGTAAAACAATTATTTGTATTCATATAACTATTTCTGGTGCATTTATTTTTTTGTAATTATTTTATATCTTTGTACATGTTTTAGAAAATATTGCCTCGATGAAAAAATTATTGAATTTTTGTCATCTCTCCAATATTTTCTTTTGGGGAGCCCCGGGTAGATATGTGGTGGTTGCTCGATAACCCCCCCCATATTTTTATTTTAATTCAATTTCATTAGCTATTTTATTTCCTATCATCTCCTTTTTATTAATGTTCTCAATTTAAATATTATTTTGATTTCGTTTCTTTTGATGTCGTCGCCTGTATATTTTTCTTCCTTACCTAGCTATCGAATGTCCTAAACCGGTAAAATCTTGTTTGAATTCATTCCTTCCGGTTTGAAAATCTTTCTAGAACAATCTAGTTCGTTCTATGGGTGGTATTTCCGGTTAATCTGGCACTCCCCTTGGCCTATCAAATTCAAATTCACAGGTGACGTGATTTAACCAGCTAAGTGCCTGGCCACCTTCTTTGGCCTTCATTCTTTATGAGTTTGTCATTTTTTTCCTTATTAAATTCATATTTCACTATACATTAAATCGTAGCTTGGCATATTTTCCCTCGCTCTCCTCATTCGAACGTTGCCAACTTGGCGTATTCCGGGTTTACAGTAACCCTTGTTCTTTTCTCCCTCCTGGCTCTGCGCCACCAGTTGAGTTGCGCAGTTGGAGCTCAGTTGAGATGGATGCTGTTGGGTGAGCGTAACCGATGCAGATGAGATGTGCCGAGAAATTTAGCGGACACCGGGGCAAGTATGCGCGCCCCGAGGCTGTTGTGCGTGACCGTTTGAGTTGAGCAGGTGCCAGGAAATGTTGAGCGGATGATTCCACCGTATGATGGATGTTTTTTTAATGCTGCGAGGAGCTAGGCTCTCCTACCGCCGCAACCTAAATCCTTTGGTTTTCTTTTTTTATTCCGGCTACTCGATTTTGTTTTAAGAGTCGTCATAGTTTATCTTCAAAGAACTCTCGTCAATTTATTATCAAGCTTCTCCAACTGATTTTCATTTCATCATTTTTTTTAGTGAATTCATTTTTCCTCTGAAAAGAATGCAGAGAAAGTGATTCATATATAAAATATATCATAATTTAATTTCCTCTTCATTTCATCATAAATTGGTCATAAGTATAAATATAAATTATCTGAGCATGAAAACGGCATCCCGAAATGGAAGATAATGAATATCTTTTTGTGATTTTTCCAGGCATATTTCCTTTTGAAATAATATTTTGATTGATATTCTAAAAATATTTGAGTTTTTCATATCGTTCAAGAAAATGTTATCATGTTATCAAAAATGAATACAAATATATATGAAGAAGAGTTGTGTTAAAAATATGTCGACTTATGTATATCATCCTTGTGGAGCAATTGTTGTACGAAAATAATAATAATTCTACTTATATAAGTTTGTGCACAATAACAAATGAATATATATATATATAAAAATATTCAAGTCATGAAGAATTTCACAAGTGATTAAAAATAAATATACTTGTCTTCTTCAAAATCCTCTCTTCATTTTATTGTGTCTATGCCTATTCATTTGTCTACCTGAAGTTGTCTTCATCAGCCAGGAAGTCCAGGTAACTCTTCTTCTTATCATTTTATTTTTTTACATCTTTGCTATGAGTTAATACTATCATAGTTAAGGATTCATTATTAAGAAATATCGTGGTTGCCTTTTTGTCATATACTTTTTATTTAAGGGTCTTTTGCAGGCCTCCATCCAACGCAATGTCATTTACCCATTATTACGATCACCTAATCTATTTTTGAGATGAAACAAAAAAAATAAGTGTTCTCATCTTCTTCTTCCCACCTAAACACTACAACATACATTAGCTAAATTACTTCTGTTTGTACATAAACTGTTTGTAATTTTAATAAGGGATCTAACTGAGCTTCTCGTGTTACAGAACACAATTTTTTAAATTGAAAACTACTGGAAGAATGGAAGAAATGAAAGAATTTCGTACATTTAATGCATTTTTTAGATTATCACCTGACTTTAAAAAGCATTTTTGTATAAAAAATAGCAATATTATATTCTTTTGCATTAACCGCATACTAAAAGTTAATATCCGTAGAAATCATTAGAGATTTCATTACGTACACTGATAATTTAAGAGATTTAGCGTTATTAGTTTGCATGTCCGCTAAATTGGTGTTTTATTTATAGTATTCTATTTATTTATTGACAAAGTTTTAATTTAGTTATAATTACTGTCCGGAAACATATTTTGAACTATTAATATTGCTTTAAGTACAATGGTATTAATCTTTCGTAATCGAGCTGCACACGATAGAGAAAATTTCAAAAAAGATTTTAAAAAGGAATCACGCTTGAAAGTTATTTTTAAAACCATATAAAATTGTTTTCAAACAAACTGCATTTGGAAGAATTCGTTTTCTCTGTACGATGATGTAAAAATTGAAATTGTGTGAAATTTAAATGTTAAAAAAATTGCAATATAAATAGTGTAAATATGGAATAAATTATTATTTGTGCATAAAAAAGCAAATAGATTGCAAAAAAATTCCTTTTATTTCGAAGGTCATTTACTTAAACCGCCAAATACCCCTATACAAAGGAAGTACCTAAAATACTTAACAATGAAAGGAACAAGGAATGCAAACAGTCCTGTACGACAGGGTAAATAATTTTAAAATGGACTTTATGGATTATTTTCTATATAGCTTAGAGGAAAGGGGTATTTTCTCATTAAGAAAAGAAGTGTTAAGCTTCTAATAAAAGCCTTTTTAGATTGAGAAATGAGCTTTTTATGCTAAGTTATTCAGTGTGCAGTGCCCAAAAACATTTCATCCAGAACTGATCTGTAGGAGATTGTGTATAAATTGACTTAAATTAAGAAATAAGTTGGGTACAACAAATAAATAAAAACGAGTGTGATCGCAAATAGCACACAGGGTTCCGTTTAATATCTCCTTTTAAAAAACTTTATCCTTAATAAATTAAAAAAAAAAAGCTGTTAATTTGTTAGTATTCAACAGTTACATAAATGACAACATCTTTGTATTTAATTTTAAAATAATAAAAAAAGATGTTTTTAGATAAAAATATTCAGTAAAATTATTGAAATAAAATTAAAAAATACCAATATTTTTAAATTTAGCAATTTAAAAAATTTAGCTATTTTCTAATGACTAATGATTAAAGAATTAGCCATTGGCTACCGTTGAGAACGGACACATTATAAAAGAATTTTTTAAAGTTAATAAATTAATAGAAAATAACAGTAAACAAATAGATGCCTTTATTTCTTTGGATAATGGTTAATATTTCTTTTAAGTTTTCATTTAAATCATGAATGTTTTAATTAAGTAGATAAATAAACCCTTTTATTTTGTTACAGAACGATGGACATTTTTTAAAACTTCAAATTAAATCATTAACCCTTAATTGTTTAAGTTTTTTTAGGCAAACTTTTCAAGCGAATCGTTACAAGCATTTCCGCAAATAATGAATGGTTGTTTTTCAGTTTCCATTGCCGAGAAAAGCAGGTATAAATAGCTACATGTAAGCTCAAATAAAAGAAAACGCTACTTTCGAAATAAATCATTATACGCAATATTCTACGAATGGAAAATATCTTGTTGAAATGAAGTTACTTTATTCTGTTTTATCCAATGAAGGAAATTATTATTTTATAGAAATATTTTTTTATCGGAAGTAATTATTTGTTTAATAAATTATTCAACGAATACGATATCGTTGTTTAATGTTCATTTAAAAGCCATTAAGAAAATATAATCCGATGTTATTCCTTTCCAAAAGTTCACTTAAGTTCTTTCCCATTTCATACTTTGTGTTTTCAGAATCAATATGTTTATTCAATTGAAAAATATTAAAAAAAAAAAAAAGATTTATGGTTGTTTTTTGAAGATATCCAAAAAGTTATTCGTTTTCAGTATCATTTTTTTTTTTTTCAAATTAGGGAAAGTTTGAAGCAAATCCGAAAATTTACAATTTATCAAAATTAGAATGAAAGAAAAATATTGTTGATAGTTCAATAATTTAATTTAGGCATTTTAATTTATTATATATTGATTTTATTTTCAAACAAAAATCTTGTAAATTCATTAAAATTGAAAGTTGATATTAACAAAAGAAAAAAAAATTAAAAAAGATTTATAAAAAATAATAAAATAAGATTTCAAATCTAAAATTTGTAAAGCAGAATAACATGTGTATTTTTGTCTGCGTGAAATTTAAACAGCAAAAAGAGGTTTTCCAATAAAAAAGGGCCTGATTCACCAAATATGACATAAAATTCGAAAATATTTGAAAATTTATACAAGATTTACTAAGCAAACGAATAGACTGCGATGCTCAACTTTTACATTTAATTATCTGTTCCTTTCATCTTTTAATAAAAATAATTTGTATGGAAATTTTATCAAACTTTGTATATTTCTATAGAAAATTTCATTACAATTATTTCAATGTCTGTATTTTAACAAATACTAAAACTAATCAGATGTGGCAATCCCAAAACTTTCTTCTATCTCATGCTTGTCAATACTTTCTGAAAAATGGGGCATATCAGCCCCACAGGTTAGGTGATTTACATCAAAATCTAAGCATCAACAATTTATGTCAACTTCTAAATGAATCGGAAATTTGATGAAAATTTGTGCATTAGTTTCTGAAAAAAGCTATGGGAAAAACTTAAAAGTTTCTCAATAATAGCGCCACCTCTCGGGTCATGTGCATCAGGAACAAATGAGGATATTTTTTTATCAGGCACAAACTAAATTTGAAGTTTGATGAAAATCCATGCATTAGTCCTTGAGATACAGCTGTTGCAAAATCGTGAACAGCATAGCAGCGCCGCCTATAGGGCGATTTATGCCAAGAACTAAACAACACTAACCTATATCAGGGGATACTGAATGTGAAGTTTGATGAAAATTCGCGTATTAGTTCTTAAGATAGAGCTATTGCGCTAATCAAGAATAATGTAGCATGGACTAACTTAATCTAAATTTGATGAAAATCCATGCATTAGTTCTATAGATAGAGCTATTGTGGGAATTGTGAATAATGCAGCATAGCAGCGCTACCTGTTGGGAGATATATACCAAAAACTAATCAGCTCAAATTTATATCCGACTGAATAGAGTTTGGTTGATTCTTGTGATATAGTACAATTTTTTTGTCACATACAGACTCATAGAGTGACAGACAGATATTTTCTAAAAACTATCAAATCGTGTTCAAGACTTTCTAAAATGTATAAATCCATGGAAAACTGGAAGTCGAAATTTTCTCCGAATCCAACACGTTTTTCTTGTGAAGACAGAAGAATGTAAAAGAAATCACATATCACAACAGGTAAAATGCTAGTCAGATGTGGCAATGCCAAAACTTTCTTCTATCTTATGCATGTTAATACTTCCTGAAAAAATACAGCATAGAAGTGCCACGGTTTAGGTGGTTCACACCAAAATCTAATCAACAACAACTTATATCAATTTATAACTGATTCTGAAGTTTGATGAAAATCCGTACATCAGTTTCTGAGATAGAGCTATTACAAAATCTTTAAAAAAATCTGCTTAACAGCGCCTCATGTTGAGCGATGTACACCAAAATGTAATCACGATCAATTTTTTATCAGGTTCTAACTGAATCTGAATTTTGATGAAAATCCATGTATTAATTCTTGAAATATAATTCTGGAGGAAAATGCTGCATAGCAGCGTAATCTGTTGGATGAATTATATGAAAAAAAAAAAAAAAAAAACACTAACTATTTCAGGGACTAACTGAGTCTGAACTTTTAAAGAATTGAGATAGAAATAGTTCTTGAGATAGAAATTTTGTAATAATCACGAATAATTCAGCATGGCAGCTCTACCTGTTGAGCAATTTGCACCAAAACGTAGTCAACACCTTATTATCCTAAAAACTAACTAAACCCTAAATTTTATGAAAACCCGTGCATTAGCTCTTGAGATAGAGCTATTGTGGAAGTTGTGAATAATGCAGTATAGCAGCGCCACCTATTGAGAGATATACACCAAAAACTGATCAGCTCCAGTTTATACCAAGGTCTAATAAAATGTGAAGTTTTGTCAAATTACATCACATTTTTTGTTATACAAACTCACAGAGGGACAGAGTGATAGAAAGACTCCCAGACAGACATTTTCTAAAAACATCAAATCGTGTTCAGAACCTTCTAAAACATATAAATACATCGAAAGCCGGAAGTGGATATTTTTCACGAACCCAATACTTTCTTCTCTTAAAGATAGAAGAAAGTAAAAACAGATATCTTCGATATTTCTCTAAAAGCTAGTAGGAATTCATCTAAGAATTTTTTTTTTATTTATATTGATTCAAATGGAAAGTGTGAAAAATAAAAAGACACTATAATTATATGAAAAATCGGGGAATAATTTACAGGGCTTTACAGAAATGAACCAGAACCTTTACTTCTAATAGAACAAAAACCGGAACTAAACCTCAAGTTTTTTTTTTTTTTTTTTTTTTTTTTTTTTTTAAAGTTTTGGAACGAAACTGAAATTACTTTTCTGACACACAATTGAAACATAAAAGCATATTTTTATTTTAAAAACCCTTTTATGAAATATCAGTTATTTAAAAGATAAAAGATATGCTACTGATATCGTTTACTTCTGATCTAAACTTCTTGATGCGAGGCATGTGAAAATTTACATCAGAAATTAGGTGCATTGAAACTGATTAAAGAGCTAATAGTGACAAAAGTTTCATTAAGTTATATGAATGAACAGTGAAATCTTTACGCATATTCTCAACGTATTTAACTGAAAAATGGGAACAATATCGACAAATACCCCCCCCCTGTAATTTCAAGAGTAGAGATTACTTTATGACAGAATACGAGTTGTTAATTTAAGATTAAGAAGACAATGAATTGAATATGGATGTCTAAACGTATTTAAACAATAATTGTGTAAAATTGCGCAAAGACCTTAGGTGGAAAGAACATAAGAATCTAAGTTTGGAAAATTTGCACGTAATAATTTGGAAAATGCTATTTTGCATCAGCGTAACTGTCATCTTTCGACATTTCATCGAAGTTAGAATTTTTAACATCGAACCGAACTGAGCTGAAACAAGAAAGAGCGTTATTTGTAATGGAACAAAAACTGGATCTAAACCAAAAACCTTTACTACTTACCCATCATACGAAATATAGGATAACACTTGCAATCGTTTTAAAAACTGATTTTTTTTTTTTTTTTTTTTTTTTTTTTTTTTTTTTTTTTTTTTGACAGATATACATGTTTCAAATACTAGAGATTCCAAAAAACATATTTTTTGAAAAAAAAAAAAAAAAAAAAAAAAAAAAAAAAAAAAATTGCCGTCCGTTTGTCTATGTGTCTGTAAACGAAAAATCTCTCGAACAAATTGAGATAGAGACGTGTAATTTGGTGTGTATTTAGTATGTAATAATGGAAAGAAGTCTATTGAATATCAGTAATCTCAATTATTCGGAACTTTTTTTTCGGACTCTCGGATTATTCGTTCTGATGAAAACATATAAAATTTTTCGAATTTTTTCATTTTAAGGAGTAAATGTAAAAGACAGTAAAAAAACAAATTTTCCATAAAAAATGAAGTTGTCGGATAATTGTTTCTCATATATTTGTAATCCTATTTTTCACAGTCTTCAATTTAACACACTCTTCGATTTAGCACACGATTAACCACTCTTCGATTTTCTATATGTTTCGCCAAACTATAAGATTAAATGCTAATAATTGCTTATCGTAAATGGTACATTCACTTGAGATTGAACACGTTATACATGTTTGTTACGTCATCAAGTGATATTTAATTCGACGTTTTATTTCTATTTTTATTAATCTTTTATTAATTTATTGGTTTTTCGTTATTTAAAATAAAATTACTCCAATTTGTATAATTTACGAGTATTTTGGCGATTTATATAATTTGTCGTAATGGGTCGACGGGATAATCATGTAATATCCACCATTCAATAATACTATTATGTATTAAAAATCTTAAATATACGTTTAAATTTTATTTTTGAATTGCGATGCATTTTAAAAAGAGTTACACATGTTTTATTTTCATATTTTACGTTATGTATATCCATCATGGGTAAGTATTACAGTGTCTCTCTCCCAACAACTAGTTTTTAAGGGAGCAAGAACTTGAACTGAAATGAAATATTTCATTTTAACCCTTTCGGGTCTGGTGTACTTTTAATGGAGGATTATTTTGTTCAAAGAAATACTTTTGCTTTTATTTACATGTAGTAATGTTAGTATATGCCTATGCATTTAATAAATGACTTCATTTATGTAATAATAATAATAATAATAATTACTATTCGAATTCGCTTTGTGTCGTTTGGGATTCTTTTATTTTAAACATATATTTCACTCATCAAATTTAAAATAAAAGTTATATTCCTGAAAGAATCGTGTGTAATAAAGTGCAAAAAGTACTAGAAAGTTGTAATATATGTTTAATCTTATTGTAATAGAATATTTTCTAAACATCTCCAAAAAATCTTTTTTAGTCTATTGTCATATGAATATTAATTCAATAGTACGCAAAACAACAACATACGTTATCTTTCAGACAATGAAATATTAGTTAAAAACTAATTAATCTATATGGATAGCTAGTGTTAAAGTTACTAATATAAAAGTAATTTTTTCTAAAAACTGAAAAAAAATTCGGACCCCGCAAAAGTTAATTAAACCGGAATGATTACGCAAACAACAACAGCAACAAACACTGAGTTCGAAGTCCCCTTAATTTATTATAAAGAAGCCTTTTTAAAAAAATATTTATCACAATTGAAATCAAATCTAACTGAAGTTAGTAGTGACTATTGAATGTTAATTGCAACACTCACACAAAATTTTATTGGAATTAAAAATGTAATAAAGATTATTAAAAAAATTCCACTAATTTAATCAAAGTTTTATTTTATTGAATCGTGATTCGAGAGCGATTTTTATGTTTACTCAATTTTATTAAATTACATAGCACATCTAATTAGTTTATAACCTATTCATGTATTCCTTATTAGTTACGCTAAACCTACAAAATATTTCTGATTCCTAAATTGTTTTCTCTACTAGCTTAATCATGATTTCCTAAATGAAATAATTCAAAATTATTAAGAGCTGCTGTTTTCTTTTCAAGAAATCACTTGGCTTTCTAATAATTCTTGAAATGCAAAATACATGTTTTAGAAATAAATTAAAATCTCTATCATAAATTTAACGTATGCATTAAAAATGTGCAAGTTTATATCATTATTTACGTGTATATTCATTAACATGTTCGCTGTCGCTTACGTGAAGATGTGATGATAGTTAATGCCGCACTGTGGAAGTGGGTTTTTCCCAGAAGCCGATTTACTTTTTATAACAAAGAATCAGTGAAAGATTTTCCGGCGCCAGAGCGTGACTGGCTATTGGATATCACCCCACATCACGCGCTGGCGCGTGATCGGCAGCCAATGTTTTAACCTAATATAAAGTTTTAATTTATGTTATTGATGTCTGTACTAGACACGTAGAGAAAAAGTTGAATGTTTTCTAATTTTAATGGAAATACTTCTAATATCTCGGTTTTTTACTGACAAAAGATAGTTCAGCTATGAAAATTATATCTACTTTGTTTTCCCATCATGCATACATCAATATAAAAGCAAGACTCTCAATAATTTGAAACAATGAAAAAAAAGAACATTTAGATGAATTAGACACAATAAAATTTAAAATTAGAATGTAAGTGCTAATAATTTACAGTATCTTTTTTTTAATGCTATATATCGTTTAATTTATTTATCTTCATTTATTTTCCAATCAATAAACAATATAAAGTTCACGGTAAAATAATTGAAAAACTGCCAAGGATATGAATTATTGATATTTGACTAGGCTGATATGGCGTGTCTTGAGTTCTAGACAAAATTTTGCAGAGTAAAAATTTTGATGATATTTCAATTGAAAGGTTTCTGCATCAGATGCTTTATAGATAAGTATTGGAAAGAAAACAAGTTTAATATTTAAGTTATTTATATTTTAATTTTTTTTTCAAATAAATTTTCTAGTTTCTCGCTTTTATTTCTTAAAAAAACCCCGACGAAAATGGGTTTTAAAGTAGGTTAGCTCATTTAACCCCTTGGGGATGTGCGGCCGGTATACGTGATTAGAATTTTTGATTATTCTCACCAGTTTTTGTTGTAAATTTTGCCTTATTTCATCCGTCCATTTTTGCGATTTAGAAAAAAGATTAAAAATTCTGTAAAAGACCTTCGCCCCGATGGGCTAATTGTTCAGTTTTGAAAACTGCATTGCTTGGTACTACTACTTATAAAATGAAAGAGAAAACTAAAATTCAAACGCTTCAGATAACTCAAAATAAATATGCTTCTTTAAGATGTTTGGATACAATTCACAATAATTGTTTTTTGCTCCTAAACATTTTCAATTTCATCTTCTTTTTCTGATTTCAGATTTTGACTCTTAAGGGGGTCAGCCATATTGGGAGAGGACCTTTCTCCTTCCGTTTTTAACAGAAAACATTGTTAGGAAATTGAAATTAGATTAATTTTATATTACTTAATGAAAAGTTGCAGATGTCTTTTTTAGAAAACGTTAATGCAATTTATTGACGAAAACACTATTAAATTTTAAAAAGAAAATAAAATATTTCAATTTGAACGTGCAACAAAGAAGGTTCTTTAATTTCTGTTTGATAATCTAAAAGCACATAGATTTATTGAAATGACTTCTAATTACTAAATTATCTATAAAAATTAGTTTTATTGATTGGAAATGTATTAAAAAAGAATATTTAATATATATAAAATACTTGAACAAGTTTTTAATTACTGTAGCTAAAGTATTTTGGAAAATACAAATGCTTCAGGAAAATGGAAATAACCATTTTTTCAGCCGGTTGATTAATATGTGATTAAATCTTCTCAAACTAATTTAATCATTTTATAATTGCAACAAATACATTATATATTGCAGTCTTCATTTCACACAAGTACTACGATGTGTACATGTGAAATGTACTGAGTATAAGCTTCACAGATATACGTAACAGAAAATTACATATAAACAAAATAATGAATGCTCCACAACTTAAAAAAATAAGTTTAAAAACAAAAAAATGTGACAAACAGATATTTAATGAAGTATGACTCTAAAATGAGATTATAGTTCAAGGAAGTGTAAACATGACATTTTTTGCGAACATCTATTTACACAGTTAAGATTACATTTGTGTGTCACAAATGCTCTATTTTACAAGTGTGAATATGCAATAGCGTATGCACTTGTCACTACTAAAGCTTATTACGAAAAATAATAAAAGTAAAAATCTAAAGTATATTATATTACAAATTATATCAGAATAAAATTAGCTTTCTTCATTTTTTTTAAATATTTTGGTAATTTTTTATTTAACAGAAAGCTTTGTAACATCATTTATGTTTGCCTCGCTGATAAGACGCGAAAACTCTTATTCTATATAACATTTATCACTTCCTCAATTGGTTATTTGAACAATATGAAGAGTCGTAAACAAAGCCGACCATAAATTTGGATAACCTAAAACTGTTTTCCTATCTATAAAGATGAGCAGCTTCAGCAGAAATCGGAAGAGCTCATTGAAAACAAAATGTACGAAACACGGATTCTCTTATGGATTCTGGCAATAATTGCTGTTAATACAGGTATAGAAATATTTACTTTTTAAAATCAGTCTAAGTATATTTCGATAACTTGTGATACAAAATGCTTCTAAAATACTAAAGAGATTTAAAAAAATATATATTTCTGACTCACTGTTTTTTTCTGTTTATATTTAGAATTTGGACACTTTAGATATTTATATTGAAATACAAGATTAAATAAAAAATTACTTTCAAAATAAGCTAAATTATTTAAATTTAAATGGAATATTTCAGTGATTTAATGTGAAAATTTTCTACAACATGAAATTTAATTATGCGTTTTCGGTAGCAAGATATTTTAGCTGAGATATCACGCACAATTCTGCCTGTATACCAAAAGATATTAAGCATTCAGTAACACAGAGTTATTTTCTAAAATAAAGTTCTACCATTGGTATTCTTGTTAAACAGTGATCTCTGCATGAGAAAAATCGTATCTGGATCCAAAACCTGAAAGGAAAATATAAAAACCAATTGAATGAAAAATGCCCTTATAACTCTTGAACAATCTTGAATAGTTTTCTCGACAGTGTATAAATATAATAATTCAGTTATTTACTCCTTGTTAATTAATATTCAAGGTATACAATTCAGTTTTATTTTATTTTTAGACTATATGCGTAAGATTTTCTTGTAAAATCATTATTACCAATTTCAATGCCGTTATCTTAATTATTATTATATCACTTTCTTTAATTATTGTGTATATTAGCATGTTAGCTATAACGTCCAGACTTTGAAATTCAGAGATATTTGTATATGTTTCGGATGACGGTCAGCTCGCATACGTTCAGAAAAGGCTTTTGAAAAGAAATCGATTTGGATTTCGATTTTGGTTCAATTTTACTTATGAAAACTTTACCTATTATCATTGCATAAAATAGAATCTGTTGTTATCAAAGATTGCTTTTGACTTAATCTAGTTGGCTCAATTCTGACATTTAACAACTAATTATAAACGTACTGATACATTTATTACCTTAGCTTTTTATTTGTCCCGAATTATTTTATTTTGTATTGAATATCCTTAACAAATTTCTTATTCCGAGTGCTATCAATTATTGACTATTTTGAATCCGAAATTAATCTGCAAGGTTTGATTAAATTAAAAAAAATAAAATTTCATAACATATATATTTTTAAAACAAATATGAATTTTTTAATAGAAATTAATTTCAAAAAGCTTCAAATATGCGTATTCAAAATTTGATGTCATTTTGCTAAATAGTTTTTGAATTACAGCTAAAAAAATACCAATTGCCATTGGTATTTTATCATTTGAATCTATTTTGAAACAATTAAAAATGAATTTAACATTAGGAGTTCCAAACATTAAGCCTGCATAATTCCGAAATTACTTGATCAAACGCCTTCTCGTTTGGTATCACGAGAGTGATACCAAAGTGATACCAATATTTAGTGATATGAGGACGTGAGATTCAAGACTCGCCTTTTCCATTATATAGAATCTTGGGTTGGTTGGTTGGTTGTGTTTATGACGGCTAATTATGAGATATAGGCCCTAATAGCCCAAGAGCCGACATCACAAAAACCTAAGGTCTCGAGCACAAGAAAAAAAAACCTTTATTGAATGGAAGAGTATTAATAGGGAAATCTAATGATTCATGTCTCCCGGATGCGAAGTAGTGCATAAGCCAAAAATTAATACCACAAGTGTTTTATTCGTAGTCTTTTCATTGTGTTTGCAGTACATTCATTTGATACATTTGATTGCACAGCAATCACAATTTCAAACCTACGAATAAGCCACTAGTGTATTAATTTTTAGCTTATGCACCACTTCACTTCCAGCAGACATGGATCATTCGATTCCCCTATTACTACTCTACCATAAAATAAAGTTTTTTTTCTGCTCGATAAGTTAGATTTTTGTGCTGTAGGCTCTTGGACTATAAGTGGGGATGCCCTCTTGTGGGGATCTTTCTAAAGCGTCATTTAGAATGTCCAACGAATCCTGATTCAATTCGCATCCATTCCATCTTTGTATTCGCGTACCCATTTACAATGTACAATCCGGATTAAAGTTAAAATCAACCTAGGTCATTTCTTTCGCGAAATCGCACCTGCTAGCTCCTAGGGCAGTAATCCAGCTTTTACCCATGATTCCTTTCGGGTAAACAAACAACCAGTGCCACTTCATCGATATTACTGGGCGTGTTCAGCAGCTACTGAGCTCGCGCGCTCAGGAGTCACGGACATGGAGTGGGTTATTATCGTGGACGCGATATCCGCTTAGTACTCGTTACTGTGCTACAGGTACTGTGACTGTGCGCTCAATAGCAGGTGGAGAACAGATCACGGACTTGATTAATTACGGTGCTAATTATAAAGATAATCTGTTGCAAACGAAGGTAAGCTCAATGTCCGAATCATTAGAAAGTTGAGTTTGCTGTCAGACTTTATTGCAATCAAACGTTATTCGGGTTCGAATCCTTCGCGGGCCGGAAGTTGGTTTATAATTTCTTTTTATTATTATTCGTTGTTTTTTATTAATAAATAAGAAATTTTTATTAAAGATAAATTTTATAATAATAATAGAAAAGCACGTGTATTTATATTATAATAATAAAATACTTATTTAAATGCGACAAAATGAGATGTTTTGCGGAGAAAGTTTTATATTTGAACCCTTTTAATATTCTAAGTATCGTTCCAAAGTGATTTATAATGATATTATATATGAATTTATAATGATATTTATAACTCCAAGTGATTTAAGCAAATGAAAAAAAAATGTATTCTGCGAAAATATCCGCATACGAGTAAAATAATTTCTTAATGTTTTTCTTTTCTTTTTCTTTCTTTCTTTCTTTTTTTTAAATTTTAGAAGTGAATTTTTATCGAGATTAAGAATCAAATATTATGCATGAGTGGATCAAAATGGGAAATATAAAATCAAAATGTAAAAGATATACATTTTTTTAAACTAAAAATATCTGCACACATATTTTTAAAGAGGTGAAATATTTGGTGTTTACCTTTTAGTTTTGTAATGAATAAAGTGTGATTAAAATGTTTATGAATTTTCTATTGAAAGTATAGATAAGTGTTTTGCTTATACTAACATGATTTCGGATGTCGTTTGCCTCTCATATTTTATAATATACTAGCGGCCTTCGCCCGCTACGCTGGTCGGTTTATCTAAAGAAATCTTGAAGAAGTAGTTAGATAAGGTTCAGACATACATAAAAAAAAAAAAGCAAGTCGATCATTCAAAAAACGTTGGGAAATATCAAATATTTACTGTAATTTTTTAAGAAAAACAAAGTTTCGAAAAAAAAAAATTAAATCGAAAAAAAAATTACACTGACATATTAATGCAAGTAAATTTTCCCAGAGAGAAAATTCGCCTTGAATACAATATTTCAAATTCTTTTAATTGCTTATAGGCGTTAATGCCAACATAGTGAAAAAAAATTCCATGCTGGGAATCGAACCCGGGCCATCAGTATGGCGCACTGACGTTCTACCGACTAAACCACATGGAACGACAGCCAGCTTGAAACTTTCTCATACTTAAGTAGACTGGCGAAAACATAACGATAGCGCGTTTTAAAATCGCACAGTGACATCTATTGGATTTTATATGTACTAAAAAACGTTATGTACTAAAAAACGTGAGCAGCGCACCTAATAGTTTCTTTTGTTTCTTTTTGTTACTTTTTTGTCTGTTGTCCGATTTTGATGAAACAAAGCCTATACACTGCCCGGGAGTGTGCATTCTTCATTAGTGAAAACCGCATAAAAATCCATTCAGTAGTTACGAAGATAACCTCGAACAAACAGACAGACAGACAGACAGACAGACAGACAAAAAATTCAAAAAATTTTTTTTTGTGTTTCATTGGTTTTCTTTTATCGCCCTGACTCCATTTTTGTCAATTATCTTCAATGTACAGACACACCGGGTCCTACTGTTTTATTATATGTATAGATTTTGGCCTGTTATCCACAGGGTATTAAAATATACAATCATTAAATAAGAAATATATACATACTAAAACTTTCTCTGAAAAATTGTCTAATTAACAGTGCAAATTCCATTGAAATCTTATAATATGTGGATATCTTAACCTTGATTTTTAAACAGCATTCTATTTAGCACGAAAGATATAAAGCAATTGATGAATAATTTTTAAATATATAAAAAGAAAATTATTAAAAAATTAAATCACCAATTGAATTGTTAAATTATATCAGTCAACCTACCAAACAAAGTACAACCAATAACAGATAAGCACAAAACGCACAATCACGTGATCAAATCGCCCAGCAGTTTTTTTGGGTCGCGCGCGCGAGCTTTGACCAGGGTTGGTGGTCATATTTTAAATGCTGATAGGGCTTAATTAGATGAATTAGGGCACGTGATACTTTTTCGGAATATTTTGGATTTTATTTGAGTGACCACAGGTATGTATTTCCGTTACGAGAAAAATGTTTTGGAAGGGTAAAGGGGTATATTATTTGTATTTACCAATTTTGAACCATAAAAATAATGCAATAATTGAATAACTTTAAAATTCCCTTCTTCGATTATACCTACTCCATGCAGAATCTTCTGAGCGCGCGCGCAAAAAAGGTATCCCCTGAACACGCCCATAGCAAACGGGTTCTGTTTATGCTTACACTGGAAGCTCTATTCTAGTTCACTAAGCAACCAATCAAAATTCAGAAGAAAAAAACTACGCAGTTTCCGGATGTTTAAAGGGGGTTGGCTTTACGCTTGGGTTTGTAAATGGGTACAAAATTAAAGCAGGAATGATAGCGGAGTAGTTCCACTTCGTATGAATCCGGTTTCATTTCTCTGGACATTCTAAATGAAGCTTAAGGGAACCTAACCCGTACTTATGCAAGGAAATCTAAAGTACGGAGGAAACCACGGAAACTCCGAACGATTAGGCCGACATCCACAGTTGGGTTTGAACACAGCACCTGACGTCTACCAGTTTCGAGAGCAGAACCTCTCGGCCACTGGTGGGGCGTCAGGAAATCTTGGAAAATCACGAAAATCCTCTAACTGCGTCCATTTGTTTTCATTGTAAAGCAAGATTTTACAATGCTAAAAATAAAAGATAAAATTTGTTTTGTTGCAGACTGTAGTACTTTTTCGATGCAGGTTTACCAGTATATAAGGGACTGATAAGGCGACTGATAAGGGATACGCGATATTTTCAATTTTAGATAAGAGTTTTAAAACTTACATCTTCATATACATTTATATATACAAGGTATCTCTGAAATCATGGGCCGAACTGTAAGGAAAAGTAAACTACAGAGGAACACATAAAGGAGAAATTTTGTTATAGCAGTGTGGGGTGGAAAGGAAAATAGTAGATTCCAGGTGTTTCAGGAACAGTTGCAGCAGCGACTGATCGGCTTTCAGTGAGTTCCTAATCAGAGTTCAATGGTGTCTTCTAAAAAACCGGTTTGGCATGCTAAATCTGCCCTCCGTCACGTGACGGAAGGCAGACAGGTCGGCCTACGAAAAGGTTGCCATTGTGGAGTCTAGCGCGCGTATTCAAAGCAAACACTTTTCTGCCGTAACTTCCCTTCTATCGTAGATTTGCGGACAGCAGCTAAATTCGCGAAACAGAGCAAACACCTGCGGACCGTTTCTCTCCCGTAGCTGAGCGTGTCACGTGATCACTTTTACGGAAGCCATGAGGCTCTCGTAAAGTGTAAAGTCGTTCGTAACAAAGATGGCGGCGTTGTATGCAGAGACATGTGACGCTCGAAATCGCGCTTCTTTTCAACTGAAAATGCTGTTATAGTTATTTGTATGCAGCAAATAAAAGAATATATACATCATAAATCACTTCCAGTCAAGTAAATCATATTTAAAAAGAAGGATTAATTTACGGATTTTCCTTTTAAAGACAGGTATGTGAAATGTTTTCCAGTGCTATGTTATTGTTTGATATGTTGTATTATTATAAATCACTTCTTAACACTTTTTGAGTACTGCTATAAAACCCTGCTATAATTTTACTTCTTTAGTTATTACCAAAATAAGATATACTAATAGAAATCTGATGTTGACAGTTTTGAATTTTATCTCGTAAAAGCAAAATGTTATCGCATCTATTGAAAAATATTTGTTTACTTTTGGTAAAACTGATATCTATGCATCTCAAAATTTAATAATAAAATTTTGCTCTTTTCGCGATTAATCCCCAATAATTAGATTTCATAATACCTAATAATTTAAAAAAGCTGTCACATCAACTGCTGTATTTAAAAGAAAAAAATCCTTCTTTTTCTGCAAGTGAGCAATTAGAGAATTTCTGTGATTCACGAATGATTGATTTTTGATTAGATGTAGCGTATTAATTTGATGTTAACTTTGAAACAAATTATAAATGCACATATAGGAAATAAATTTTGAAAAGTTAATAATTCGAAAAGTTACTTTTATTAATTAAACACTGTTTCTTATCGAGATTTTCGTTTTTAAAGTTTATCTGTGCAATGAAGAAGTAAAAATGTATCTGATTATATAGTATAAATTATTAAAAAAATAATAAATCATAATTCTTGAAATTATATTTTAACATCTATAAATATCTTGAAAATTATTTTTTTTTCTAGTATAATACAACATGTTAATAATAATAATAATAATGCACTGAAAACATCTCACATTGTGACTGGTTGAGTGTATGTTAGAATGTATGAATGAATATTGATTATGTGAAAGTATTTCATTCATTTAGGTTAAATATTATTACTTATTTGGTTTAAGGGAGGGGGGCATAAATCTCTTAACATTACATGTAAGAGTAATAATAAAGTGATAATAAACACTACTACTCAGTTTGCAGGTAACAAAAATTATTTTCAAACTGAAAAAAATCTGATTACCTAAAAGCTATTTAATGATGTTTGTTAAAAAATTTAAAAGTTTAAGTAAAATGACTTTAATATTTCGGAATAAATAATATTAACATCTTAATTGATATTTAATTTTCTTGTACTTGTTGGCAATATATATATATATCCTTCTGCATAATACATTTCTCAAATATATTAATACATGCAAGAAATTACCAACTTTAATTATTTTAATATAAATATTATCAATTGAAATGAACTTTTTATAGGTTTATACCACAAGCTTACTATATTAATTATAGCAGTTTTTTAGAGTTAGATATTTTCTCTAGCATAAAAAATTTGATTAAAGTTCTGAGCTTTCCAAGATTGTTAATTATATTTATAAATACACTAATTAAGAGACATCGGTAAATATGTTATCAAGAAATTTAATGTTTAAATATTCTACACAAAATAATTTTCTTTTATTTTTATTAGTGTTTCCCTTAATTTGTTACAAAATTATAAATCACTTCCTGTTCCTGCAATCCTTTACCATTGAAATATAAAATCTGAAACTTTCCGCGAGAGGGGGGGGGGGAAGGGAATTGCACTTTTTTTACCTCTGAAAACACAAAATCTTAAATCTTCCGGGGCGATCATTGCTCTGAGAGAATGCCCCCTGATCATTTCCTATTCATGCACTTTTTTACCAATGAAAATACAAAATCTCAAACCTTCCTCGGGGAGGGGGGGGGGATAATTGCACTTTTTTTTACCAATGAAAAGACAAAATCTTAAATCATCCGGGGCGATCATTGCTCTGGGGGAATGGTCCCTCCATTGATCACTTCCTATCCCTGCACTCCTTTACCATTGAAAATACAAAAACTCAAATCTTCCGCGGGGGGGGATAACTGCACTTTTTTTACCAATGAAAACACAAAATCTTAAATCTTCCGGGGCGATCATTGCTCTGAGGGAATGCCCCCCCCTGATCATTTCCTATTCATGCGCTCCTTTACCAATGAAAATAGAAAATTTCAAACCTTCCGCGGGGAGGGGGGTGGGATAATTGCAGTTTTTTACCAATGAAAACACAAAATCTCAAATCATCCGGGGCGATCATTGCTCTTGGGGAATGGTCCCTCCATTGATCACTTCCTATCCCTGCACTCCTTTACCATTGAAAATACAAAACTCAAATCTTCCGGGGGAGGGGGGGGGTGCCATTGCCTGAAATCAATACTGCATCTGATTGCTTTTTTGGAAGTTCCAATGTACTAATTTATTATTACTAATGCATTAATCTTTTTTTTTTTAATGTATTTAATTCTGTGAAAAAATATCATCATAGAAAAGCCTAAAATTGAAAGTAAAATGTTACCACCGTTCCATAACTTTACATTATTGTATTTTTTGTTGATAAGAAAATAGATGATACATTAAAGGGAATGGGTTAGAGCAATAAAAATAATAGTGTGCAATATAAGACTGTTATTAAAATATTCCACGAATTTTAAATATTTTTCAATCTAACATTTAAAAGAATTATTCATCGTCAACTGATCAGCTAAATCTGAGTTCTAGACATTTTTTTCCAGGAGGAATATCTGTGGCTCTGAGGGGGGGGGGGGGGGGGCTTTTCTGCCATTGCAAACAAAATCTCAAATCTTCCGTGGGGAAACTCGTTGCTCCGGGAGAGGGGATGTCCTAGAGCAATTAAAATATTAATATGTAATATGAGCTTGTTATTTAAATAATTCTTTGATTTTAAATATTTTTAAATCTAACATTAAAATGAAATGTTCTTCTTCAACCTATCAACTAAGTCCAGGTTCTAGATATTTTTCTCCAGGACGGATATCTGTGGCTCCAGGGGGGGGGGGGGGGTACTTTTTTACCATTGAAAACACAAAATCTCAAATCTTCCGTGAGAGAACTCATTGCTCCGGGGGAATATCCTAAAAGCAATTAAAATATTAATATGCAATATGAGCTTGTTATTTAAATAATTCTTAGATTTTAACTATTTTTAAATTTAGCATTTAAAAGAAATATTTTTCAACTAGCTTGCTAGTCTGGGTTCTAAAAGACAGACACGATAAGTCACTGATAAGATAGCATAGAGCGTATGAACAATTATTCAAAACATTATATTTTGTCCCTTTAAAAATTGACGTCTTTTCATTGGTTAAAACATTCTAACATTCGATTAAAAATCGATTCTGTTATTCTACAATTGTACGCGACGTCATCAGTTGCGGAAGGTGAAAGATGTTTGGCCAGAATCGCGTCTTCGAATTCTTTCCCCCTATCTTCCGTAAACCCCCCCGTTTGCAGAACAGCTTTCGTAACTTTGCGGACGTTTGCTCTGAATACGCGCGTAAGTATCTTATACCCTGTTCGCACTGGGATAGTTAAGTTACTTAACTTTAAGTCACTTAAATTTTTTGAAGCGGGATACCCGAAATTAGGCTTCACCTGTTCGCATTTACTAAACATTGTAAGTGACTTAACTTGGCCAAACTGGCATCTGAGCATGCGCATAAGTTCTGAAATTTGTAATTGCAACTTTTAACTTTTTTATTTACACAGTAATTATCCTGCCTTATTTCAATTAAAAAATTAATTTCTTTTGTGGGAGGAAATAACAGGTTCCACGTTTTCCATTTTCGGCCTTTGATTACAAACACACGTGTTGAGCAACTGGAGTAAACAAATAACAACTTGAAATAGTTTATAATTATTTGTAGGACTCAAATTCATTAATTTTTTAATCAGAATTAAATATTCTAAAATTCAGAAATAATGATTAAATATTCAGAAGGCAAATTTCCAGTCAACTCATTGTTAAGAGAGCAAGCTTACTTGAGCAAGTTTCAGAAATTTGCTTAAGTGAGAATCTTGATTCCGGGTACGACCGCTTCAAAAAACTTCAAGTTAAGTGACAACTTTCTCAGTGCGAACAGGGTATTTGGTCATTGGCTACGGGAGAGAAACGGTCCGCAGGTGTTTGCTCTGATTCACGAATTTAGCTGCGGTCCGCAAATCTACGATAGAAGAGAAGTTACGGCAGAAAAGTGTTTGCTTTGAATAGGGCAGTTCATCGAATGGCAGCAGTCACGTGATTTTCATGTTTCTCTCCAAAAGTGACGTCATCACCCGGGAGATTTGGCGTTTTTCTTGGCGATTTTCTGGCAACCTCGTATATTTTTGTTGACATATTATAGATGTAAACAACAAATTATTATCACAAGTTACATGAAACATCACATACGATAATGTATTTCAGAATAATAATTCAATCAACGTGAAGAATTATGATTATCAATATTTAAAAAATATATAGTAGATAAAAAAGTTTCATAAGCAGCTGTAATAAAAAAAAATTGTTTTATTACTCAACTTATTTACTTTGGAGTAAAGAAAATTTATAATTACAAAAAATATAACGATTGATTGACATATTGCGAGCGGAAAATTGCATATTTATTTAATGTTTCACTTTTAACGCTTATTGTATATTCATCTATTTATATATAAATATTATTTATATAAAATCGTATTTTAATATACCAGGCTGTAATTCGAACTAAAAAGCTCCTTTTTTAAAAGATAAAATTGTATTTTAATTTACTAGGCTGTAATGCCGAATCAGAACGCTTTTTCTTTTATTAACAAAAGCATGAAGGATTCATTGTAGATGTCATCACAACCTATTTGTGAATTTTACTTCCTTTTTAATTTCGCTTTTCTATTGAATTTTTTTTCCGCATTATTATATTTAAATTTTCTGTTATTTCTGTATATTTCTGAATTAGTATTTATTAAATTTGAAAATAAACCAAATGCTAGAGTAAGATCAATGATATTGAGAAATTCAACATATTCATATTTTAATATTCATGTCAATAAAATGCCAGCATTTTAGAATTCCCTCTATAGCATTTATCACTATTCTAAAGAATTCAGCATTCTTTTAATATTAGCCTGAACAAATTGAATCTGTGCTGTAGATATTTTTCTTAAAATAAATTTGATGGTACAGTTTAAACACTAAAAAATTTTGACAGATTTCACTCAGCAAATATAATTATATAGTATTTCTTTGACCAAAGCCATGAAATTTCTGATGTAATGATAGGGCTGTCTCAAAAAATCCTGCATTAATGATCAAAAAGGAATATCACAGTCCCAATAAAAAGAATATCAAAACCATAACATTATACATAATAAAATTAATAAAGCAGACCTTTTAAAAAATCCTTAGGAGTTCCTACTTATCATTTTTTACTGTATTTTATTAATATTAGAACAGTTCCTTGTGAAAAATTACATTTTTTTATTAGTTAGCCACAGTTTATATATTGACAAACAATGTTCTTGCCATAATCATTTTTTATATTGCATTCATCTCATTTAAAATATAAATCTTTTATTATTTCATTCAAATAAAGAGGAAGAAAAACAGAAAATAATAAGGCAAACCAAGGCATTTTATTTCAATATTAAAGCATTATTTTTATCTACATCACAAAAAATAAACACTGCATTGGCGAGGTAAAAAATGGAGATTGAAATGATTTGCTCTCAGTTAACATAAAAGTACTTAAAGAAAAAGTTATTATTAAGCTGAATTTACTTTTATGAAATGTGAAATGAAGTTTAAATACGCAGTACCTTTTATTCTCAGTATGAAGTTAAATTCCTTATACATAGATACAGATAAGATAAAAAAAAAATGAAGGAGTTGTACAGAATAGCAATATTTGGCTTCATATCGCTTTGAATTTTTATGGTTTATCCAATCATACTTTTCTAGTACATACAGCTATAACGAACCCTACTTTCCATAGTTTTTTACAAAGTCTTATTATTCTTTCAGCAATGATTTTCTTTTAATAATACAGTTAGCTCCTTCACAATGTTTAATTTTTAATCTTTAACCACCGATATTTCAAAACAGAAATTTTCTGCACATAAATAGTGATAATATTCCAATTAAATAAGGTAAACTTTACAATAAAAAATAACTGGTGAGAATAATGAAGGATTCTGAGAATTTTAAATACCACATATATCAGTCGTTTGTCCCCAAGGGTTAATACATATGTTATTGTACAGAACTCTCTGAGTGTGAGTAATACTTGCACTTGACTGTTTATTTTCTCTTACATGGTAGTTATTAAATGAGAAAGTAAAATGATTGTGAATGTACAAAAAAAGATATATGTACGTGTCAATGGCAGATCCAAAAGGGAGGTCACGGGCTGGCTCAGACTGGCACGCCAGCCAGTGCACCATTGTATCAAGAAAACTTTGCGCGCCTAAATTCTTAAGCTGCTCAAATATTCTTTTTCTTGTTGAACACATGTATTCTGACTAGTGCTCTAATTTTTGAGAATTCATTAAGCGAATAATCCTCAATCAACAGACAAGCAGCACAAGAGAAGTTTCCCCCCCTCCCCCCCCACAACAAAAAAAATTAAAAATAGATCGAAACAATTTTAGAATAGGAAACCAAAGTAATCATCTTTGCATATGATCAAGAGAGAAAAAATGCACTCAAGAAAAATTTTAATAGCCATGGCACCCCAGGTTAGATTTTCACCAAATAATTTACAAATTATCAACACTTTAGGTCTTGATACCTTGTTTCTTCCTCCCACTTTAAAGTCGGACCTTGAATGCACCTATAATTGAAACCGTGCTTTATGAAAATAATTTGAGAAAAGAAAGACAAAAATATCAGATGGTAAAAAACATTTCGTTGTTGATTTGAAAACATGATCTTTGATAACGAGGAATCTAAACCTGTTGACACTTTTGGACTCTGCAAGCTTTGGAATGAAACAGCGAGTGATTTTTTTTTTTAATTCACAAAATCTACAACATAATTTTCGGTTAGTAATATTCCCTCCATTTAATGACAAACTTTCCGTGGTTAAATAACTATACGGAAATTCTAGTATGTATTTTAAATTTAATCATGGAAAGATCTATTATTAAATAAAATGATGATTATATTGAGAAATTGTAATAGGTTTTTAAAATAATAATAAAACACGCTGGACACAAAATCCTGCAACTTTGAGGAATAAAATCCGTACATTTCTCTTAATTATCAAAATTTAAATATTTTCCTTGAACTCTAATTATCAGGGGTGATTGTGGGCTCATGAAAAAATACCTGAAATTTTAGTGAGGAAATGTTTCTGTATGGGAACAAGGGGGAAAGAGAACATATTTATAACAGGAAGGCAAAATTACATAATATATAAACTTTAATTATGTTTAGCAATCATATGAAATTGATATTTTATTTTAAGAATTGAACTATCGTAAAAATTGGAATTTTGGTACTGTAAATTTACAAAATACCTGAATTCAGGTATATAACCTGAACACAATCGCCCCTGAATTATCAACAAATCATAAAATAAAACACTTTCAAAATTCAAAACACATTATTTAAAAACAAAGCAGTTAGTCGGATTTCGGTGGAAAATGGACCGATATAGAGTTTAACTCCTGTATTATCGCTCCTGAAAAAAATAAAATTGCATCTTGATCTGTTTTTCTGCAAAACAGGCATCAAAAACCAGCAAACAACAAAGCAACAAGAAATCCAAACGATAACTGTGTGCGCGTGCAAATACCATTTGATGGTTTTTAAGTATCGCCAATTTACACCTAAAATTTTTGCGACAAATCTTAAAATAAAACACTTTCAAAATTCAAAACACATTATTTAAAAACAAAGCAGTTAGTCGGATTTCGGTGGAAAATGGCCCAATATAGAGTTTAACTCCTGTATTATCGCTCCTGAAAAAAATAAAATTGTTTTTGTGCAAAACAGGCATCAAAAGCCAGCAAACAACAAGGCAACAAGAAATCTAAACGATAACTGTGTGCGCGTGCAAACAACGAGATTGCTCTTTATTGGCGCATCAGTGCAATTTATGCTGTGAACACCACCGCAGCATAAATTGCGCTGTACCAAATTTTGTAATAGTGAAACATAAATTTAGAAAGTCATGATTTAAGGCTAGAACAAAATGCCTCTTGCTACAAAATATCTGACTCGCAAAAGTAATTACTGTCAGATAATAACAAAAGTTAAATTTATCTCAATTTTAACTGACTGATAAACAATTCTTATTAATTTAATATAGGAGGACCAATTACACTGTTTGATAATATAACAAATAATAAAATCAGCTCATCAGTGTATACTAGATGTTAAAATTTTTTTATTAAAATTCATGTACTACTTACAAGTAAAGCAGAGTTGATTTCCTACAGTTTCGAACAATAAAACTTGTTCATCATCAGGGAAACATTAGAAGATAAAAAAACTAACACGTTACACAGTTCACATAATACAATACTAGAAGCCTTAGTACAATACTAGCTTCTAGTATTGTATTATGTGAACTGTGTAACGTGTTAGTTTTTTATCTTCTAATGTTTCCCTGATGATGAACAAGTTTTATTGTTCGAAACTGTAGGAAATCAACTCTGCTTTACTTGTAAGTAGTACATGAATTTTAATAAAAAAATTTTAACATCTAGTATACACTGATGAGCTGATTTTATTATTTGTTATAATTCTTATTAAGTTAAAAAAATATGTAATTTTAAAAGAAGGTTGAACTTTTTGCAGCATTGCAGAAACTATTTCACGCGTAGACCAAAAAAAAAAAAAAAAAAAATCTTAGTTTTCAGTTACCAATTTCCAGAGCATCAATGGTGATAAGTGGAATGAAAGGGGTTATTCTGAACTAATTACACCAAAAATAATCATAAACTCTAGGAATCAGACTGAGCATAATGTTTATTAATTATTATTGTGTATAAATTATGCTTTCGAAGTAATCTACATTAAAAAAATTATACAAACTTTGAATTTTCAATTAATAACACCCATTTTTGACATTTTATTTGAGTTTCTTGGATCCAAATGGACAGGTGTGTATATTTGGTGTATTTTTGTCGGCCGATTATTTACGCTATGGGATATAGGCCCTATGGGGTGGGTTGCCCTCCGTGGGGGGTCTTTCTAAGGGAACCTAACCCGTATTTACGTAAGGTTCGAAGTAAACCACGGAAAACTTCGAACGGTTAGGCCGACGGTCGCGATTGGGTTCGAACCCAGCACCTACCGTCTACCAGTTTGAGGTCAGAACCTCTCGGCCACTCCAAATGGACCAGGAAATGTCATTGTATATCCATATTATTTTAAATCTTGATACAGCTGGAAGAGCATGATTTTGAGGATGATATAATTAAACCCATTTCAAAAACATTAATTTATATCTTCATGAAAGTCATCTGATTTTTATACTAAATTGACCCAAACATATTACAGGTTTCTTTCTTTATTCAAAAAAGTTTTTTTAATTATTTAAACTATTAATAAATTTATATTAAAATCAATGTGAAATATAAAAGCAGTAATTCTTGATTACGCCCATTAATAACTATTTTGCGTGTAAAAACTGTAAAAACAGCAAAAAATGTTGATTTTCTTGAAAATTTCAAAACAAATAAATCTTTTTTCCTTATGAAAGGTATCAAGTTGAAAAGCTAATAAAAAAATCAACAAAATTAAACTGTGAGTATTTTATTACGAAAATAAAGTAAATGTAAAAAAACCCCACCATTTTTGCCTGTGTAAAAACTATAAGGACAGCAAATAAATTCAATATAGTAACCAAAGGAACTAATATTTCATATATTATGCAACCACCTCTGAAATTTAATGATTGCAAATATTCCACCATTCCTCGACATCATTCATTTTTGCACTGTTCGGGATTGTGTTTGTGCTATTCATCCTTAATCATAAACCTGAGTTCTGATGATGAGAAAAAATGCCTTCCTTTTTGATAAACTCAACCTTCTAGATCTCACCATAAGTTATCGATGGGATTTAAAACTGGATTTCTGAGTGCGCATTGCAAGACTTCAATATTTTTCTTGTGGAACTAATGTTTTGTGGATAGGCACATTATCTCAATGTTATAGCCATTCTTTTTTTTTTTTTTTTTTTTTTTTTTCCCTGCAAGAATTATATCAACAAGTGAGAGATGGCCAGAAAGAGTTTGTACATGTGTCTTTGAATTAAATTTTGCTAAAAACATATACAAATGGCTCCACATCTTTGAACAAAAAGCAGCCCCATGTCGCAATCGATCCATCACCTACCTGATGTTTTAATAATAATAATAACTAATGTTTATCTTTCCTGTCAGCTTGTTTTGTTTTCAAATAAAGCATTTTATATCCAAACGAATTGTTTAAAAATGTGAAGAATTCATCTTTATTAAGAAAAAATTCATAGGACTCCAGTTCCTGTGTCCAGTCAAGATAAAAGTATTAAAATTATTGCAAGTTAACAACTAGATCAAAATCAGCAAGATTTATGTTACTCAATGTAATTTTTCGGTTAACCGGGCACCAGTATTAAATATATATGTATATGTGAATATATATACATGTGTGTGTCAATTATTAAGGGAACTTAACCTATATTTAACACAAGGAAATTGAAGGCTTGAAGAAAACCACAAAAACTTCAAATGATTGGGTTATAATATAACACCCTCCAGACAACCAGTTTCGAGAACAGAACTTCTCGGCCATTGGTGGGGCACATGCATGTGCATAAAAATTCTGTTAAAATACATTAGTTTGATTTATCTCTGATTATGAAAAATCATGTCACAAAAGGCTAGATAATATTAATATCAAACACTTTTCTATTGAAAAATATATTTACATGTGAATATTAAAAAAGTAAGAAAATATTAAAACAAATTATCATGTGCAAAAAAATTATTCAATGGAGGAAAATTAAAAGACTACTTCAGTCAACTGAATGAAATTACCCTCACAAATACTAATCCAATGGAATATTTTATTATTATTATTATTTTTTACAGATATCTCATTTGTATTTCAGTATTTTTAAACAATTCTTTTTCAGTGACTAGCAGAAATTAATCTATACAAAGGGCATTTTTTACTTTTTCATTTTGTTTACAGATATTTTTAATTAGGACATTTTCATTTTCAGAACCAGTTTCAAAGGTGAAAGCATCCTCTTGAAAAAAAAAAATCTGCAAACACAATCGAAAAAGTAAAGAAGGGCAGATGTAGAGTCAGATGATTCTCAGCTGGCCAATACAAAAAATTAAAATGCACACAAGATATCTTAAAAAATTTCCTCCATAAGATTAACATTAATGAGAGAGTTGATTTGCAAATATATTTTTATATTTAATTAATTACAAAACAGCTGACACAACAACAGCAAAAGTGACATTGAAAACCTGAAAATAACCCAGTCAAATGAAAATGATTATTAAGTAGATTACGAAAGAGTGATACTAATCATAATAATAATATTATTTAGTCTTTTACGATTGGGTAATCTCTATAAAACAGAGCAACTAGCATTTTTTAGAATATTCATGGTTTGAGCATGGGTTGGTAAGCATACCATGTAGGATGCAAAGACCCTTAATTAAAAAAATATTATTATTTTTTTATTATACCTAATTTCTTTTAGAATTTGTCTTCAAATTTTAGTATTAAATAAATACAATGACATATTCAATTGACTATAACTGTCTTTAGGGTCAGTACAATGCATGTATAATATAAACTGTTTGGTAATTTTAGACCCCCCCCCAACTCCCCCGAGATCCATTCCCTCAGTGATAACATTATCAGTATTTAAAAATTCTTTTCTTTATTATACATTTATTTTCCACACATTTTACTAGTTTCATTCAGAGTTGGCAAAAATCCTGTTAAAAAAAAAAAAAAACTTTTTTTTGTTTTTGTTTAAACAGGTTTTTTTAAAACCTCCTTTCTTATTACATATACATGAATATTTTTTATAAAAATAGACATTGTTGGATTATAAGTAGTGTAACTTTATTTTAAAATAATTTAAATGAAAAAATTACAATGAATTTATATAAAAATTTGAAAAAATTCATATTTTAATTAAACAGTATTAGAAACCAGTCTTATGTTCAAAGAATAAACTGCTCTATCCAGTGAAATATTGATACTCTGAACTCTTTATAAACAATCTTTTGATTACTAATAATAAACATTTGGGTGTAGTATGGTAAATATATTATTTTTCATAATTATTCAAATATTAAATTTCAAATACTTCATGGGATTTTGTTCTTGGAATGATAATTTGAAGTCAACATTTTTTGTCATTAGATTCAGTAGATAAAGATTATTATTATTATTATTATTATTATGCTATAACTAGCATCCCAATCTTTGAATACTCTCTTAGTCTTTATATTATGATTTTAATTCTTCAAGATAATCATGTTATGTTATTTATTGCATAAATAATTTGGAGTTAAAAAAAATATATTTATTTTATACTACATATTGAATATTTTTTATCTCTTATTTTTGATAATTTAAATGTTTGAAGCATTTTGTTTAGAGCAATAGATAAGTTCACTAATGTATATTGATTTTAATCCTATACATAAAAAAAATTACCTAAATCTGTTAAATCTAATGCTTATTGCTAAAATAAAGTGTTAAAAGTAGAAATTATTTATATCCAATAATTTGGAACAGTAAATTATAAAGAAAAAAGAGAAAGTGTCATTAGATTTCTTCTAAAAACACCAATTTGTTCTTCTGAGAAAAAAGCCAATTGGTTTAAACCATGATTAAAACCAATTGGTTTAATCCGTGCCAACGCTGATTTCATTGAAAACAAATCGATAAAAAATATCTTATTATATGCAATATACTGTTATACCTACCAAATAACATTTAAGGGAGATAACTAGTATTTGAAATTATTTAATAACAGCTTTTTGTTACAGAATGCATTCAACAGTAATATTGTCTACTTGTAGTTGGCCCATGAAAGGAAAGGGAAAAACAAAACTCCTTATGAAAAAAAAAAAAAAAAAAAAAAAAAAAAAAAAAAAAAAATCTTTTTTCTACTAATAAATCCTGGAGATGGCAGCACAGATGATAACCTCATCCAGTTCACGGGTGAAAATCTAGGATTAATTAAACCTCAATTTCTATATTAAAATGCAATCGGTCTGCCGAGTCATATCTTGGTGGAAAACATCTATAATCCCGATTTTAGTGGTTAACTCAGAGGCTTAATAATATATTTTCCTGCTCCCAATCCTCCATGTTTTCATACTTTTGGCTGCATTAAAGCACAATGGTAAACATACAAGACAACTGCTAAAATTGAGTTTTTAGGTTTTTCCCACCAAGATAGGACTTGATAAATCAATTGTGTTTTAATATGCAAATCAATATTTAACTAATCCTAGATTTTCTCCCATGAACTCAATAAGATTGTCTGTGCTTTTGTCTCCCGGTCTATAATAAACACAAATATAATTTCAAACTAACTTTCCACATTGTTTATCTAACAGTCGATTATATGAGCATATGGCAGAACAATAGAAATGTCAAATGCTGGGGTGTTCCATGTTTTGAAATGAAATGATTTTATAATCATTTAACAGCTTTAATAACATCTTTGTATTTTCATAAAAATAGGCAAAAGACTGAAAAAAAGATGACAATTTATTAACAAAATAGTTACGAAAAAAAATGGAAAATTTTGATTGAATCAAAAATTCTAACAATATCTAAAGATGACTACTTCTGCCCATTGAGATATCTTATGATATCATGTACCACCTTCGTCACCCCTAAAGTGATAACTCATCCCCTTATTCATGTAGCCTTTTTTTTTTCATGGATAAATATAATGATTACAAGGAGAGATTATTTCCTTTTTTTAATGTTATCTTATTTTTGGATCATTTAGAGATATTCTTTTCTTAAAACAACCGAAAGTTAGAGTAATTACAATTTATAGAATTACACATAAACAATTATATCTGGTGCTCTATATAATGCAACCCACCAAAATTTATACAAGCACATATAATCATTGTAAGAGGGAACTTTATCAGTTTTTTTATCCAAATTTTATGATAAAGTAAAACATTTAAGCTACATGTAAATTGAGATTTTAATTACTGTAGTCTCAACATTTTTTTTTTCTTTAACGTAAGCAAAATTTAATGATTTAATCTAATGCAACCCATCCACAACAAGCACTTTTAACAGGAAGTTTTGTTGAACCTATCCCCTTCCCCAAAATTTTTTAAAAACTAATTACTATAAAAGGGTTCAATGCATTAATATGACTACAACTTGGACTTCATTTAATACAAATCCATAATCCTAATTTTAATGAGAGGATACATAATTACTACAAGCCGGGACATTAGCCTTTTTTTTTCAACGCCCTCCACCCTCAAAAATTACCTCAAAGAAAATTTTTGATTACAATAAATGTTGAGGCAGTCCACACACATTTCAATATAATTACAAGATAAGGGGCAATACTTTAAAACAGTTAAAACTGAGATTCTGATGATATGACCTGCAAAAATTTTTCTTAACAAAGGATTTTTTTTTTTTTTATTATTATTACTAGCTGTTCTGCCCGGCGTTGCCCGGGTTCATCAAAAAATAGCAAGAAGGCTCTGTTGTAACAAGATCCAACGACGATGTATTTTCTGTTGTAATCATAACATTTCTTTTCATTCAATCTGTGAAGTCTCTGTTCTTCGTTCTCTTCATATAATTTTCTTTTCTTATACTCATCATTTCTGGACAATCGCTCTCGACGCTTTTCTTCTGATTCTTCGCTGAGAATCTTTCGATTTATTAATCTTTGCTTACTTAATCTTTCTCTTCTCTTTTCTTCAGTCTCATCGCTGAGAATCTTTCGATTTATTAATCTTTGCTTACTTAATCTTTCTCTTCTCTTTTCTTCAGTCTCATTTTCTCTTCTTTTTCTATTCTGCTCTCTTTTCTTCGCCAGTCTTTCTTCTCGGTGTTCTGGGGTTTCGTTTGCATATCTTTTTTTATTGTTAATGAAGAGGTCTTCCATTTGTTCTTCCATTTGTTCTTCCATCTGTTCTTCTTTCTGTTCTTCCATCTGTTCTTCCATTTGTTCTTCCATTTGTTCTTCCATTTGTTCTTCCATTTGTTCTTCAATTATATTCGACGATTCACTGTTTGAGAGCCTATCTGTCCTTTTATTTATAGAAGTTCAAAATGAAAAAAGATTTTCTTAGCAGACGATTTTTTGTGATAAATACATTATCTGTTTTATATTTCTTCTGCTTTATTCCTTTTATTTATAGAGTTCAAAATGAAAAAAGATTTTCTTAGCAGACGATTTTTTGTGATAAATACATTATCTGTTTTATATTTCTTCTGCGTTTACCTAAGCTGTGTAAAATCTCTATAAATAAAAGGAATAGAGGATGAGAGCCTATCTGTGCCTCAATTATCCTCAGAATTCCTTTTATATATATAGATTATTATTATTATTGAAATTAATTTAATTTTAGTGTAGAATAAATATAAAGCCTAAAACATTCAAACAACAATATTTTGACATTAATTGATGTAACCCATCTTTTCAGGATGAACACTATCTTTTAATTGCTAAGCATTAATTTTTCTGAATAGACTTTTGTTGTTTTTCTGAATAGATTTTTTAGACTTTTGTTGTCTTGTTGAAAATTTGCGATTAGATAAGACATTCTTCTTAAAATTTCTTTCAAATTTATTGGCTTTTAAATGTCATGCATGATAAAGAGTACATTTTTTAAGTCTTGAAACCTGTCTAAATCTCTATGAGTATGTATAACCACTAATGAAATAGCACTGAAAAACTGGTGATAAATCACAATTAAATATAAAATAAAAGCACATGCAAATAGTCACGAATGAACATTCAAAAATCACGGTCACAAAGTTCATTTTGATCTTGTCTCATTACAGACACATGTTTACATTGGCTGGTGATGGGCTGCTTAAGTTTCCAGCCTGAAACACATGATGTGTGTGGACTGTTTTATAGTCATTAAAACGAAGTTTTATTATTTAATATGTAATCATTATAAAGAGGGACTTGTTGTTGAAGAATATACATATAATATTATGCAGTTAAAAATATATAAATACTTCTGCCACTACCTTTAATATGGCAACTTTATAATATAATAATTAATAATAATAACCATTGATGAAATTCATGTAATTAAAATGAAGAAAGCAAAAAGTAAATAAATAAGAATTACTATAATTAATATCATTAATCAAATTTTTACCATGAATTATCATTGAAGTAGAATGCAATTTCATTATCTTCTATCCTTCACCATTCTGAACTTAACAGAAAATGCCTCTTTTTTCCATTTCCATAGCTAACATTAGTATACAGAAGTAGGAATAATTGAGAAAATATTGTCAATGGTATGAAGTGAATTAACAAACCATACAGCATAGACAATACACATTCAATCAATATGCTGGGACTTGTTGGTGATGTGATGAGCAGAATATTACACTGAAAAGAAAAAAAAAATCCACATTTTATAAATTTGAAAGAGCACAGAACAAGATTTAATAAAACAAGATTTAAGTATTAAAAATATACCCCATGTTTACTTTAATATGACATCAAATACCATGAAATAAATTATGCATTTTTTTCCTTTTAATTCACCTAAATAAATTTCTTTAAAGTTTACATTTATATAGTATACTACAAAATCAAAGTAGTATGATAAATTTTTTTGTGGAAAAAAATCTGCCTTTAAACCTTTTTAAGACACATAATTTTATTGATACAAAACCTTATGTTAAATTGACAACTGAGAATCTTGTTACTAAATACAATAAAGGAAAAATTACCCATTCATTGAACGTTTAGGCACTATAAACAATCGTCATTAACTATTTATTTACTTTTATGATGATTTCGATCTATGTTTAAATTTGAGAAATGCAATTTTTCAACAATATTAATTACAATAAGATAAATTATATTCTACTATCATAAATAATGAAGGATTAAAAACGTACTTTAATCACACTACTACATTCTTCTTCATCGCCAAGATGTATAACAAAGTTTTGTTAATGATTTCAGGAAGTGTTAGAAAGTGCTTCATAATCTATGCTTAAGGCATGATTTTTCTTACTTGTTTAGCTTAAATGAGTTCAGAAAATTCATAAACTGTGTTATATTTATTTGGTACTTATTCGATTTCATTTCATTTAAATAAAACTTTTAGCAAATAAAATACTTATTTGAGTAGAAAAAAAAGGGGGGGGGGAAGTTGGCAGTTATATGTTTTCATATTAATATGTCTGCAAAATTGACTGTTTTAAAAGTAAAAAAACTCTAATAAAATATTTTTAAATATATATTTTCTGTGAAGGATTGTGAATATACCTTGCAGGAACTAGAAGGAAATATTGTAATTGCGTATTGATTAAAAGGGGAAAAAAAATCAACAAGCATGTATATCGCAAATATTTTTTATAAAATATTTTAGTATACTTATCATAATTAGGATGAGCGAAGCGAATCTTCTACTAGTCCACTCAAATTACATTTTATCGTACACTTTATAAAAAAACTATTCATTATTTTGACTTGAAACTAAGCACAAAAATAAATTATGATCTGTAGATTTGCACAATATTATTTTTTTTACAGAATAACCTTTAAAAAAATTATTATTTTAATTAATTTATTTTACATGTTTTTCCATTACGGACGAAATTTTGGAAATAAAAAATGAATCGTATGTTTTCAGAAGAAAAGAAATCATGGAGTTGCTATTACAAGTAGAATCATGATTAAATAAATAAATAAAATGTATTTTTTTTATTCCGGCAAAATCGTTTGCGCTGATGACACTTACGCTTATTAAAATAATTATGTTATGATTTTTTTTGTAAAGTGGCAACAAAAGAATATTAAACAAATAAAATTAATTGTTAAATTCGTTATATACAGAGTTCTTTGAATTTCAAAGGTTGAAATTTGAACCAAATGAAACATATATTATTATTTTGTTACATGTTGTATTATTTTTAAATATTTCACTGTTTTATTTTAAGGGGTCTCAGGAGTCTTACATTTACCTAGTAGTGCAACTTAGCAACATGTCACATATGATTTTTTTTTCTCAGTCCCTATAAGACATAAATGCATAAAATTTTTAATATAGGCAACTGAATATCTCTTCTATTAAAAATATTTTTTTAAATATTCTACATTGAAATTCTATTTTATTTTTTTATGTTTAATTTTGATTAAAAAAATTAGACTTGTATCCATTGCGCGCAGGATTCTAGCAAAACTATTAGTTCAAGAACCGCTAAAAAAGTTGAGAATGGTGTAAAATTAATGTAACTTGAACGTATACCTCATCTTAAAGCAATTTATGTATTTATTTATTTAAAATTGAAATTGAAACTGAAAAAATTGAAAAAAAATCATTTTTTATTAAAAAAATTGCCAATTATCAATAATTAATGTAATTAAAATTCTAAATTTGAGGTATAAGTTGTTCTTAAACTTAAAATGAAGATATTTACCAAGTTTCATACAAATTGCTTTATTATTTTTTGAGAAATGTTGCGCGCAGTCAAAGAAAAATTTAAATTTTAAATCAAAATTAAACATGAAAAATATATAATAAAAATTCAATATAGAATGTTGAAAAAATTATTTTAAATAGAAGAGATATTAAGTTGTCTATGTTAAAAATTTTATGCATTTAAGTTTAATAGGGACTGAGAAAAAAAATCAAATGTATATGTTGCTAAATCGCACTACCAGGTAAAAAGTAAGACTCCTGAGACCCCTTAAACAATTTGCCGTTTTAAACAATGGAGTATATTAGCTTTGTTATAAAAAAATGCCAAGAAAACGTACATTCATTGGTTGAAAAGAACGCGAATATGATATATCTTTGAGGCAAGAGGCTAGATATCAGCGTAAAAAACGACGGCACAGATGTCGTATACACATCACATTGGTGCAATTTTTTACGACGCCAATTTGGCAAAAACTTCGTTTTCAAATACCAATTATCATACATATTTTTAAAAAGTGAATACCAATAAATTTTAAAAATTTTAATTTGTATCTATAGAACAAAACATTTTATATTATTTGAAAAAAAGAAAATGAAAATAAATAACAATTTATTAATAAATAAGCAACATCCGGGTTACCATGTGAAGCAAAATAACAACATTTTGTTGCCAGTTAAGTACTCCGGTGCGTATATTTCATTGGCGTCTGAAAAGAATACAGCGCCCATGTGGTGCGTATATGACATCTGTTCCAAAACGACGACATGACGAATCTATTCTGACAGGGAATGCATGTGCTTGAAGAAATGCTTTAAATTTCGAATATGCACAACAACATTTAAAATTATATTTTTGTAAAATTTGTCATCGTCATTAATTTGGCATGCATATTCAATCTGCCCGATCTTGTAAGACTTGCCATGAATGTATAGTAAATAATGAACTAAATATTCTTTCTGTAACTAATAATATGGTATATGGATCCTGGTCCACTTCCCTAAATATTGATGATTTTAACTTTCGTTGAAGAGAAATTAATTGCCCCATTTCATCCAGTTATTACTATTTATCGAATTAAATTCGTCAGTTTTAATACAGTAGGCATTTCAAGATATTATAGAATTTTGTATTTTATTGCCTCATTCCATTGATACTATATCACAGTACATTTTTGGGTACTACTTGGCTATCCCATCGACCAAAAATCCTACGCCAAATTTCAGGATTAAATTCCAAGGTACTATTTGGTTATCTCATCGACCAATTTCGTTAAATTGTACAAATCGTCAAACTGAAAGCCAAATTATATATATTGAGAAAAAAATTATTTTCAATGACGAAAAAGCAAATAATTAGTAGAATATTAATAAAAATACAAATAAAAAGTCGAAATAGAATCACTTAATGATGTTTCAAACACCTTTAGCGTATTTAATGTCATTGAATGAGCCATTCACGGTCATCCAATACTGGTATTTACTCTTATAGTTTGGCGATAATTTTTTGGTCGACGGGATAACCAAGCAGTATCAATTGGTTATCTACTATTGGTTAGTACTCCTTGGTTATCCCGTTAATCAATTTTCGCCAAACTATTCGCTAAATTACACAAATTAGTATAATTTTTATTTTAAATAAGGAAAGAACAAATAAATTAATAAAACATTAATAAGAATACAAATAAAACTTCATATTAAAAATCATTTGATGGCCAGGGATGAGCTGGAGGATATACGAGGGTATCAACCGTATACCTTCTGGATTTTTTAAAGGAACACCGTATACCCTCTGCTGCTCAAGAAAGCTTTAGTACAAATATTCCAGGGTATATCCTCTGTATTGAGCGTATACCCCCTGTTCCTCTTACAACTTTGCCACTCTATCATGGCGTAACGAACATGTGATACGAGTTTGATGTTATGTGAATGTGACATTTTTATCATCATTACTGGCATTTAATCTTTTAGTCTGATGATACCTTTTTTTGGTCGACGTGGTAATCAAGTAGTACAAAAAATATTTAAAAAAAATATTATTACTTTCAAATAGTTATCGAATGAAATAATGCTTCGCGAATCCAAACAAAGCATGGCTTTTGCTAGTGATAAATAGGCTTTAATATAAAAATAATACAAAAAGTTTACAAGTATTTAAAAAGCAGGCATGATTCTAGCACTAGAAATATTACTATTCACGTAACAGACAAAAAATTATACGAAATATTGAACAAGAAGTAATCGGACAGATTATTGAATAGAAAACAATTACAAAACACTTACGTAATATATTTCTTTCATTTACATTCAAGTCTGGATAGCGCGAAGATTTCTGAATTTTCTATTAAAAACAAATGATTAAAACTAATTCAAATAAAGCATTTGGCAATGAAATCAAGTGCGATAAAGCAGCCAAAATGGTAACCATACATTCACTTGAAAGATGCCAATAATATGGGCATGAAGTTGCGCAGACAGAAGATTTTGGGCGGTAATGTTCCTGACGTCATATTGGAATGCCCTATAGAGCACGCGCATGTGACGTCACGCCTCAACTGCTTGTTATTTGGGTGGCAAAAACGATTCCTTTTCCACTGCAATTACCACAGATTTCTCGTATGAGTATCTTTACTTTGAGGTATTTACAAACTTTATTCGAGTTATTAGTGCACTTTTTTGTAGTGTGCTGTGACAAAACACACGAGGGGGCAGAATTATTATTTTTGGGTGAGGGGAGGGGGGGGGGGAGAAAGGGATATTTATTGTTATTAGATATCAACGAATACGCATTTCTTTGAAATTTTGAATTTTTTATGGGGGATAAGGGAAGAAGAGAAACGGAAATTTCACTAATAGGGATTATTTATATTATATTACTAATTACTTCTTTATTGTCGCTACAGAACAATAAACAAAACAATAGTTTTTTTTAACATAGAAAAAAAAATAATTTAAAGATTTTAACTTTAAAACATAACAAATCACAATTTATGTTTCTCACCCTTTCCTACTCGCATACAAATATATTAGTATGAGAGGGGCAGCGCCGTGTGAAAGTTTTTGGAGTTTAGCATCAGATTAGGGGTGAGGAGCGCCAAATTGAAAGTTTGCCCCGGGCGCAGTTTTCTCTTCGCACGTCTATGGAGAGCGGGAGGAGGGAGCATAAATGATTGTATGTTAAGGATAATTTAGATAATTATTCATGTATTAATGACTAACGGTCCTGGCATTTTTTTAAATAAATATTTTTAAAAATAAATATTTTTTAAATAAATATATTTTTTAAATAATTATTTTTAAATATTTAACAATCAGCAAGCTGGTTGGGGGGGGGGGGGGAAAGAGAGGAGGAGATGGGAATTTCAAGTATAAGTTATATGATTAATTATTTTTGCGACTACGGAACAATAAATTGAAAAGATTTTTTATGTAAAATAAAGATTAAAAAAAATCCTTTGTATTCCGGAAGGGGGTGGGGGGCTCCAGGGGGAAATGTAAGTTTGGAGCGTTAGGAAGTAATTTTAATTATTATTTATTTATTTATATTATGAGCAATAAATATTTCAGTTTTCTTTTCAAATAAAGAATTTTAAAATTTTAAAACTCATACTGCTGGGGGGGAGGGGGCAAGGGAGAAGAAAATTTTTCAGAATAAAGAGGATGATAAAAAAAATCAGTACACTTGTATTGATATTTTTGATTATTTTTTGTCACTAGAGAGAAAAAAATAGTAGAAAAGAATTTTTTTGTATAATTTTTTTATATATATCTTTTAAAAATATTTTAAACTTATTTGCATGCTGGGAAGGGGGGGGGGCTAAGGATGGAAGCGTACATATTTAGGATAAGCTGGAGACAAATCTAGATTATTATTTATTTTTTGAGAAATGTCAAAAATAAATGCGGCAAATTTTATTTAAATAAAATAAAGAGTTTTAAAAATATGAAACTGTATATGATGAGAGGGGGGGGGGGAGCGAAGGACGGGAATTTTCAACTGGAGGAACATAATTTCCTTTATTCATTATTGATTTATTATCAGTTGAAAGCTACAAACAGAAACAGAATTTTAAACTATAGAGATCAACAAGATTTTTTTTTGTTATATATATATCGGGGGGGGGGGGAGAGGGAGGAATGAAACATTAGAAAAATACTAAGCATGGCAAGGCAAGACTACATTTTTCCAAAAATAACTGTGATTTGATGAAAAAGTCATTATATCGGGAAGATTGCTACGGATTTAAACGACGACAAACAAGGAACGGCGAAGTTTCTGCATGGAACAAAGAATATAAATATAAAGAATATAAGTTTATATTCTTTGTTCCATGAGTTTCTGCCACCCAAACGCTGAAAATGACAGTTTACTTGCAACCGTGCCCGTGATCAATACGCGCGATGGAATCTTTGAAGGGGAAAACCAATCACTTGCTAGACGCTGTCAGTGCTGTACAGATGTAGATGAGGGCACATTTTGAGTACTTACTATAATTGCTATGTCAATAAAATGCTTGTTTGCCTTTCCTTCTTATTTCTTGTTTTTAACTAAACTTTTAATTTCCGACTCTTCATTTCTATGCTAAAATTGATTATTTTTGTGTGTTTTATCTTCTTTCACAGTTTGTCCCACGAATTCTGGGACTGAATTATATATATATATATATATACAGGGTGTTTCGCTACCAGACCGACAAACTTCTAGGGGGGTGATAGTAGACATAAAGACAAACATTATTAAATAGGAAACCATGGGGCGCAAACGTCTTCTGTAGGAGCTAGGGGCCATTAAAGTTTAAGGTCCAAAAATTCAAACGCTGATAAAAATTAGAAAAAAGGGTCGATTTGTTTGCGGTTTTCTCTAAAATCATTCTTTATATCAGGATTTTTTTTTTAATTTTAAAGGTTAAGTTCGAAAATTGTCGGTAGAGGGCGCTTTAGACTTTAGAGTAACGAACAAATACTTTTTGCCGTTCTTTTGTGCATGGGGTTGAAATTATTCTAAAGTTTAGACTTTAACTTAAATTTTAAGCCCAAAATCGGAAACATGGGGATCGGTTAACTAGCGAAAATTTAACTGTGAACCGAGGGGGAGATTTTAAACGCTCATAAACATAGGACAAACTAATCGATTTTGCTGCGGTTTGCGTGTAGGTCATTCCTTGGTAATTATTTTATTCAAAATGACGCACAGCTGTGGTGTCCTCATTTTTTCATAGAGGGCGCTTCCGACATATCTCCGATATTTCAATGGCATTACTCTTGAGTGTTTTACTACCAGACTATCATACTTCCAGGAAGTGTTAGGGATGGAAAAGCGACTCGGAATCACATAGGAATGTAACGTTAAAAATGTCCTTTTTGCGAGTTATGGTTAAAGGAAGCAGAGAAAAAAACAACAGAAACAAGGAGAGAAACAGAAACACGTTAATATAACATAAAACAGTTTGTTTAAAGGTTTTACTAGAAAAGGTGTTCGAAACTACGACCAGAAGTAATTCGACATGCTTGACAGCGGCATCGCATGTAACTCCTCACGCTTTGAAAGATTCCTGGAATCTTTGATAGATTTCCGGAAGCTACAGAAATACGAGCTGCTAAGTCTTTAATTGATGGTACGGGATTCTCATACACCCAACTTTTCATGTGACCCCAGCAGAAAAAGCTCATACTTGATAGGTCCGGTGATCTGGCAGGCCAATAAACCGGGCCACTGCGACCTATCCACCGCTGTCCATATGTTACGTTTAGGTATCGGTGAACATTATTTGTAAAATGTGGAAGAGCCCGATCATGCTGGAACCACATAGAGCTTCGCAACGAGAGAGAAACTTTCACGCGCATTACCGTTCAGCTTCATCTACCGCAAGCAGAGCCGTCCTTAGGGGTGTGCGACAGGTGCGGTCGCACAGGGCCTCGCGCATGAAAAGGCCTCGCGTTCGAGTAAAAAAAGTTTCCATTCAATTTTACAAGCATCTAAAATTTTCAAAAAAAATTGCTGCACATTACTTAGTTCACGATTAAATTTAAATATTTAAAAATGGCTATTTATAAAATGTAAAACCTTTAAATAAATAAAATGATAGGCGCGGACATTCGAAAGCAGAAATTATTGTTTGTAGTCGTCTAGTCCATCTTCAATCTGAAGCCTCTGTTATGCTTTAATAGTTTTGTTAACGTGTTGCGACATTGTTACAGAATATGGGAAATAAATTTTCTTAACAAAAATAAATAAATAAATAAATATATAAATAAATAAAAAATAAAAAATAAATAAAAATAAAAATCCTCTAGTCGTCACCCTGCAGGTTTTGACTCATTAACAGCTCTATGCTTACCCTCCCTGTGCCATCTCTTTTCCTGACTGCAGACTCATTGGCATTAATTCAAGAGGTTCTTTTTTAAAATCTAAATTGCAGAAATGATATTAAATTAATCCATTTGGTTAAAATAATATAAGACTTTTTTCAAAATTTTATGATTTGCCGTGGTATTCATTATACAATTTCAGATATCGAAGTCTGAGAGACAAACAGGAACGTGGGACGGATAGAGTTTATTCAGATGAATGAAATTCTAAAAATTAATGTCAGCCTGTTCCGATTTGATAAAAGCTTCTAGAAAGAAAAGGCCTCGCAAAAATTCTCGCACACGGCCTCGCCTTCGCTGGGGACGGCTCTGACCGCAAGAAAATCGCAGCGCCATCTACTGTCACTGTCAAGCTTGCCGGACTTTCCCTGGTCGTAATTTCAAACACTTTTTGCAATAAAATCTTTAAATAAACTTTGTTCTGTCACTTTAACATGTTGCTGTTTCTCTGTTTGTTTCTGTTGTTTTTTTCTCTGCTGTTTTTTAAACGCAATATGCAAAAAAGCAATTTTGAACGTTACATTCCTATGTGATTCCGGTCATCTTTGCATCCCTTACACTTCCTGGAAGTATGGTGGTCTGGTAGTGAAACACTCAGGAGTAATACCATTGAAATGTCGGACATGTCTCGGAAGCGCCCTCTATCAAAAAATGAAGACATGAAAGCTGTACGCCATTTTGAATAAAATAATTACCAAGTGAATGACCTACACGCAAACCGCAACAAAATCGATTAGTTTGTCGAATGTTTATGAGCGTTTAAAATCTCCCCTTTGGCTCACAGTTAAATTTTCGCTAGTTAACCGATACCCATGTTTCCGATTTTGGGCTTAAAATTTAAGTTAAAGTCTAAACTTTAGAATAATTTCAACCCTATGCACAAAAGAACGGCAAAAAGTATTTGTTCGTTACTCTAAAGTCTAAAGCGCCCTCTATCGACAATTTTTGAACTTAATCTTTAAAATTAAAAAAAAAAATAAAAATCGTGATATAAAGAATGATTTTAGAAAAAACCGCAAACAAATCGACCCTTTTTTCTAATTTTTATGAGCGTTTGAATTTTTGGACCCTAAACTTTAATGGCCCCTAGCTCCTACAGAAGACGTTTGCGCCCCATGGTTTCCTATTTAATAATGTTTGTCTTTATGTCTACTATCACCCCTCAAAGTTTGTCGGTCTGGTAGCGAAACACCCTGTATATATATATATACATATTGATTCGTTTTGAAAATTGATTCGTCTTTCTAAATTTATTTATTTTTTTGCCATGGAAAGTAAATAAAAATATAAAATTTTGTTGTTTTATAAGAGAATTCATATCTAAAGAGAGAAGTAACTTGCAACTTGGTAAGTATTTTAGGTATCTTTATTAAGATTTCTAGTTATCGTTGATGACGGAATCCTTCTTAATTATGCACATAACTTAAAATTTGGTAAGTTTTTCACGTTTCTTTACTGAATGTTTACTTATTGGTTAAATAAACTTAATCCAAGTATTATGTTGAAGTTTGGTAAGTTTTTTCATGTGTTTATTAATATTCGATCACAGCACATATTCTTTCGAAAATGTGGAATAACGGCAGAGGTTACGGGTTACTCCAGTTCTTTTGACATCACGATGTGTCGTAATATAATCTGGATAACATATTTTTTCATGTAATAGATCTCTAACAGGATTCACTACAGCTTTTATCCATGTTGCAGTCCCCCGAATGTTGGCATATTGCAGATGAAAGGAGCGAAATTTTATTGATTGCAATCTTGTCTTCTATGCTAGGTAACAGTTCTCTGATCTACACACGATATGTCAAAGCATCAGCTTGTTTTCTATATTCAACGACATCATGTAACTTCCATTTCATCCAGAATTTTGTCTCCCCCCTCCTATTTCCTAAACTTGTTCACATCCTGTAGGAATTGTGTACTATTTTAATGCTTTTCAAGAAGCGTAAAAAATAGAATTTAGTGAAATACAACTTTAGAGAATGTGATATATATTCATTCAATTCTCCACACGTGAAGACGCATTTTCTGTATCGTTGATTGATATACTGCCACCATCGATATATATGTTTGATACCGAACACGATTTAAATTCGAGAACCATTTCATTACGAAACATCAACAAAATATATAATCAAGCATTTATTGACGACGACGTCAACATTTACAACAATTACCTGAAACTCAAAATTTCTTTTTACAGGTAAACATATAGCAAATCATGCCCTGTGTTAAATAACACATTGGGATACTATCTACAAACTAGGTTATAACACCATGGCACACTATCACCATTTCTCTTGGACGTATACAGCAAAGCTTATCTAATAGTAGGACCGCACAGGTCTATCCGAAATATCAACATACACTTAAGCTTCTCATACAAGACTCTTGCAGGTCTAAAAGCATCCCTAACTCCTTTCAACTCTAAAACCTTTTCTATGTCTTTTACATTTCTTACTCTACCTTTTTCTTTTAATCTGTTGGATTTTTTTCCTTATTCCACGTTTCGCTGTTGACTTCTTGACCCGTGATATGCCATTCAGTCAAATTATTTTTCTACTCATAGACCTTTCCTTCTGCTGCTACTTACATTCCTGTCGTACCACTCACAATTTAGGAGGCAATACTCTTTTCTGCAATTTCATTTCACATTACTCATTTTAATCTCGTCGATTACAAAATGTGTCTATAACTGTAGTACGTAGATAATTATACGCAGATAACTATAATAAACAAACTAGTCACATGTGGCAATCCCAAAACTTTCTTCTATCTTATGTATATTAATATTTCCTGCGAAATGCAGCATAGCAATGACACCGATTAGGTGGTAGTTTAAACCAAAATCTAGTTAGCAACAACTTTTGTCAACTTAAAATGAATCTGAAGTTTGATGAAATTCCGTGAATACAAAGATGGAGCTATTGCAAAATCTTAAAAAAATCTACATAACGGCGCCACACGTTGGGTGATGTGCGCAAAAAAACTAACAAGGATCAATTTTTTATCAGGTACCAACTGAATCTGAAGTTTGATGAAAATCCATGCATTAGTTATTGAGTTATGGCTATTGTGCAAATTGTAAATAATGCAGCATAGCAGCGTCATCTGTTGAGCGATATACATCAAAAACTAATCAGATTTAGTTTATATCAAGGTCTCAGATAATATAAAGTTTTATGAAATTCCGTGCATTAGTCCTTGAGATAGAGCGATTGCGATAATCACGAATAATGCACCATGGCAGCGTCACTTGTTGAACGATTTGCATCAACACGTAATCAGCACCATGTTATATCAAGTACCAACTAAATATAAAATTTTATGAAAATCCTTGCGCTAGTTCTTATAATATAGCTATTTCGGTAATTGTGAATATTGCAGCATAGCAGTACCACCTGTTGAACGATATACATCTAAAACTAATCAGATCTAGTTTATATCAAGGCCTAAGGTTTTGTCTAATCTAAGGTTTTGTGAAATTCCGTTCATTAGTTCTCGAGATAGAGCGTCCCCAAATTTTCGTTTCATACAGACAGACAGACATGTTTGTAAAAACATAGTTTTCGGGTTCTCTGACCCCCCTCAAACGTGTAAATCCGTTGAAAACCGGATTTCGAAAATTTTCAGGAATCCAATACTTTTTTGTTGCAAAGACAGAAGAACGTAAAAAAATAAACTTACTTAAATGGTAATTTATATTAAACATCCCATTCATGTCAGAAACTTGACAGAGTAAAACAGTTCATTCTCACTAGCAATCAGTTGACAGTCAAGTACCAATATTTGTGAGTATCGGGAGCGTACCTTCCAAATTGCAGTAATAAATAGTCAGAATTCATACAGATTTAACCCTTTATGCTTCAATAATACTTTAAGGCGATACGGTACTCTTTGAACTTTTTAAAGTGCATTTTTGACATGATAATAAAAGACTCAATGCAATAAAATGATTCCATCAAGAAAGAGTTCAATTTCCCTGATAAAATTAAAAAAAAAAAACTAAGTAAGTTTTAAAACGTACCAAGCAATTAAAGCTGGTAATTTTCACTGCACGTGTATCATTCCAACACCATTTATAGTTTTTCAATGCGCTGATGAATTTGAGCATGAAAAAATTGGGTGTTGTCATTTTAAAATTTCGAATTTTTTTTCACTGTAGCCGTAAGAGCTCTGTTGTAGTAAATCATCACAAACTCGAGCACATATTTCCAAATAAGTAGATCTAAAATTTCTTATAAATTGGTTGAGCGGTTGGGCCACTAGGGCTTCATATATCGGGAAAGCTGTTTTATGACCACTCTGTATACAAACTAAGTTAATCGTCTACATAATAAAATTGTAACAAAGTCTGAAATTTTAAATAAAAACGTTTGATTTTAAGTATTTTATTTATTTATTTATATTTTTTGATTTGGGAAGAAGGGGTAATAAGATTAATTTTCAGTCCCAGACAGGAATTAATTTTATAAAAAATTCCAAAAATAATACATATTTAAAGTTTCGAATTCCTAATTTTAAAGTCATTATTAATAGTTGAAAAATACATTTCAAAGCACAAATCTTTTTAAATACACTTCATAAACTATTCGACGGCAAGAGTTTTTTTTTTTTTTTTTTTTTTTTTTTAGATTCTCAAATTTGAAACATTCAGAAAACAATTTATATTTAAAAAAAATTGGGCTACATGTTTTTATTCGAGTATTAATTAAGTAATATAAGTAATATATGTTAATATAGTAATACATGTTTCGAAAATAATCTTAAAAAAGCATATGTATTATAACCTATAACAATTTCAATACAAATCTATTGTTAGAAGCTTCAAATATTTGATTCAAAAATATCACTTCATTCCGCGAAATAATTTGAGGTATTCTTAAAAAAAAAAAAAAAAAAAAAAAAAAAAAAAAAAAAAAAAAAACATACTCATACCAATTCGTTTTGAAACTATGAGTAATAAATTTAACATTAGGAGTTAAAAACTGTAAATATGCATAATTTCTAAACTTCTCCGTCTAATAATTTCCTGTTTGCTATCCTAAAATGATATTTATCAAAGAATAGGAATATTATATGAAAATTGGTAATGCTCGTTATTGAAAATTTCGGAATTTTGCAGAATTTCAATATGAAGAAAATCCCTAAGTTTATTTGTTTAACATAAATTGGAAAAAGACAATTTTCAATCAAAGCAATATTTTCGGTGGTGGTCCTTAGTTCTGGGACAAACTAACCCTTTGAACACCAGAAGTGACTCTCACTCACCACTAGTGTTATCAGGCATCCCTCGTAAACCGGGACGCCAAAATGCTTTGGACACCACTAATATTTTACAGTTTATTTCGCCATCTTTTATCACATATTATTCGGCCATTAGATAAGGTGAAGAAGATTATTTTAAAATACAGGTGTCCAGAGTATTTGGAGCACCCATTTACGCGGGATACGAGGGGTCATTGAGAATCACCTCTCGAATGCAGTGGATTAAAGATTAAAATGTAATGGCTGTTACCTCTCTCTTTTTTAACCCCTTCGCGACGGGAGCCTTTTACGAAAGTTTTAATGTCTTGTCACCGGTTTTTAAAAACAGAAATTTGTGACTTATTAAATCGCGAAAATGCTCCGATTGAATAAGACAAATTTTGCAATAAAATTTTACTAGTGGGAATAAACACGAATTGTTAAGCCTTTTTACGGCACATATACGTGTCGCTCGTCTCCAAGGGGTTAAACACTTTCCAACAAAATTGAAAAGTGTTTATGCTTCCTGTTTGATGTCCGCCTGTCCGCGCTCTAACTCTCGTAAATATACTCGGATTGCTATGACGTTATTGACTTTTACCCTAGTACGAACCGTATTGAAAATGAAGTTTCTACCATGATTAGTTTATTTACAGGGACAGTCAAAAGTTTTCCATTACATTACGGACTATGGGAAAAAATCGTTTCAAATGAATTTTTAAAATGCTACACCCTGTCAGACATATTCAAATTTATATGCATCTACGAAGTGCACTAAAATATGCATTTTGTAAAGTATGCAGTGAAGAGAATAGTTATTATTCATTGACAGGGCCGCACAAAATAATTCTTTTCCATAATAATAAAGGGGGGGGGGAATTGTTTGGACGTTATTAATTACGGTTAACGATTTCAAGTATAATCAAATTGATACACGTCACTGCGGCTTAATATTAGTTATTTCATGCATAATACGAAGTGCATAGCATTTACAGGAACACACAAAAGATTTCAAATAGTATGTTCTTTCCGAAGTACTGTATATAATGGATGATGGCTGTTCAATGGATGGAATGCATTTTTAATTATGATATGCGCTTTTAAGTTTCACTAAATGTATGCATATTATATGATGTGTATAAATGCCAATAGTTACACAAATTAGATACATAAGGTTACGCAAAAGATCTCGGAAAGGTTACTGAATATGAGCGTGAGTTACTTAAAGGTGGTTTTTAAAAAAAGTTTTGCGTTTTTACATTGAACTGCATTCAGTTTACAAAGAAATGTTTGTAGAATATAGAAAAAAATATGTACAGGGTCACGCAAAGAACTGGATACATGGTCGCTTTTGGATAATAATTTCTGGAAATATGATTTAAGTAGTTTAAGGGGGCTCAGGGGTTGAAAACTTTTCAAAAAATAGATTTTGTTTTATTGTCTAGTTTTATTATTCAATTAATTCTGAACTAAATGCAAAAAACCGCATAAAAATATTGCATTTTTAACAGAGTTATAAGCATTTATGTATCAACACTTTCATAGCCGCACCCATATAATTTCAACTTTAAGTCGCGTTTTCTCAAAACTTGATTTTTGACAACTAACACCAAGATTAAAAGAAAACTATTTGATGGAATGGCTTAATTTTTTTGCATGCATATAACATCATTGTCTATAGAATGAATTAATATAGTTTAGATAGTTTAATATTTTAAGTATTTTTAACGAGAAAAAAGTTGTATTTTTTAGGAGTTTTTTAAACTTTCAAATTTGAGAGTTTTTTTAATAATGTTGTTTTTGAGTGATAGTTATATCCTTAATTCATTCTATAGAGTAAAGTTTCCGGATCATTTTAAAGCAAAAATTAGGTTCTTATGTCAATTCAACGTTAAGATATCTTGGTGTTGGTGATATAACACATATTTTTTTTTTTTTTTTTTTTTGAAAATTGTGTTACATAAATTTTGCTATATTTCTTATTATATTACATTGAAGTACTTCATTTTATAATTTTATAAGACTACAAACATAACTTTAAAATATCAGAAAGTTTAAATTAATTACATTGAATACTTCTGTTTTTAAAGGGACTCGAAGCAAGAGCTCTGTTTTCATGTTTTTCTGTATCGATCAACTCCTGAGCCCCCTTAAAGAGTATTTTTGTTTGAACTAAATTTTAACAAAATACTTTCGTGTATTAAAGGTACTAGGTAAATTACCGGGCTGAAAAAATGCATTCGAGTGTTTTTCCATCTATTAGTATAAATTGCTGAAAGGAAATTTCAACCAGTTAGGCGTTTTCTTACTAAACTAAATTTCCCCATTATATAGTATATATATCAACCGACAGGGCAATACGGGGCTGTTCAAAAGTATTGGAATACATATTTGGCTATGTACAGTAACACCTTATTTCCTTGGATAACGAAGTTTTGTTAACGATTTCTGGAAGTGTTGAAAGTGTTTCATAATTTATGCTTAACGCATGATTTTTCTTACTTGTTTCTTTTAGGCTTCTGTGTACATTCAGTTTGAGTGTACACATTCTAGCCGTCTCTTGAAATTATGTTTACTCAAATAGTTATCAATTGAAATAATTTATTCGACTTCCTTACGAGTTTTATAAATGATACTCGATTTCAAATCTCTTTTATCTATCACTTTCTTAAAAAAAAAAAAAAAAAAAAAAAAAAAAAAAAAAAAAAGACTATACATAAAATATACCTAGACGAAATAAATAATTTATGTAATTGAAACTCCCAAAAGTATCTTAAAAGCAATTGTAAATTTCAAAAGATTTGAAATGGTTGGTTTTGTTTTGTTCAAAAGCAATCACTTCATTTTCAATAACTAAAAAGAATAAATTTATTTACTGATCCACAAAATATGGACACTACGGATTTGGCGATAAAAAACATGAAAATTGAAATAGAATTTCATATAAATCAATGATAGGATCATTGGATCAAAAACACATTAATCTAGTTCAAACTATCATGAAAGTAACTGAAAGAAAAATAATATTTTTAAAAGGTGCGCTATTATTAGATTGATAAGATAAAACTCTTAATAAAGAAAAGAACGAAGAAAAATAATAACTTCTAGTGATTATCTTCTAGACATAAGATTATTTTGTTATCGTTTTTACAAAATTTTATCCTTGTATTATATCGAGAAATTTAATAATAAGAAATACGTTGTTAAAAATACCTTTTATAACATTTTATTAAGGCAATTTTATTTTTTGTAAAATAATTTTATAAATTCTATAATTTTTTTTAATTACTAAAATATTTTGGTAGATTGAAATGCAATTTTTTTCAACTAAACAAATTTCATGCATAATAAAATTTTTCGAATATCTTTATATATGCGTGTATAATAAAGTAATTATCGAGAGAAGAAAATTTAAATGTGAGGGTTTTTTTTTCTTTGTTGTTCTTTGTTTGTTTGTAGTAAAAGGAGGGGAGAAGGAAATAAAACATCAATGACACCTTTAAGGAGACTAGAATGATTTCATATAGAAAAACATGTATTTATTATTATTTTTATTATAATGTTTGAACCTTTAATAATATCTTAAATAGGTCCGATAGGAAGTTATCTAAATTTACGATCGCGCATACATCTTCCACTACTGCCATGATAACAACTGCTTTTATCTAGAACTCCCCTTCCCCCCTTTTGAAAACAATCTATTGTATCCTATAAAAATACAACATTTCAAATAAACTTTCTCAGTCGCCCTTTGTATGAAAGTAATTATCTAAGATGTTTTTAATGTTGCGATTCCAAATTCCATGGTTTTCGATCATAGCTGCTGAAAAATGCTCGATTAAAAAAAATTTTCACAAAAAAGCATGCAAATTTCTTTTAAAATAATTTTAATTGTAGAATAATATGAAGAAATATCAGCATGTTTATAAAAGTTTTGTACAAAAATTTGAGGGGCCGAAGCTGGTCAGGCCTGACTTTGTTCACTTTTGCTCTGGCCTGTCCGGCTTAGAACTGTTTTCCTTGGAACCCATACTTTAAAACTTTGTAAATTCGAGTAAAGAGACAAATTTTAATTAAAAAGACAATTTGAATATTATCGTTTAATGCTTGTCAAACAAAAGAATTTAGTTAAAAATTTAAAATATAGTTATTTAATTTAATATTATGGATGTTTAATTATAAATTAAGTTGATATAAAAACATTACCATCGACTTTTATAAAAGAATTGTCCTTTGAATATAGCTGAGAATGAAACCATTGGAATGAAAAGTTTAGGAATTATCAAAATCCCTGTCGGCTGGGCCTATAGGCGGAGGTAGATTTCGAAGAGTGCTCATTTCAAAAAAAAAAAAAATATATATATATATATATATATATATATGATTAGAGATAAACCCAGTTTAATAACTTCATTTGGCCGTTTATGAAAAATTTTTAATTTCATTTTTCTGCAAAAACTGGTTTTATCAGAATCATCTTAAGAAAAATTCAGCTCAAATGCCCATTTTGACAACATATTTTGAAATAGTTTCTGAATTTATTAAAAAATCGACCAAAACAGTACATTATACAGTTCCTAAATAACAAAAAACTGTCAGTTGAATGCATTTGAGAAAAAAATTGAATTTAAAAATGAGTCATAAAATAACCGATTTGTTGTTTGAATACATCCTTAATTCTTTAATCATGATTGCTTCGGAAAATTTTGTGCGAAATACTCACTTTGCCAGCATTTTAAAAATTATATTCTATCTTTATCAAAAAACTGGCCAATGCGTCACAGTATATGGTTCCTAAATAAGAGGATCTGTAAATTGGATGCGTTTGAGCGCGAAAATGGATTTTAAAACGAGTCATAAAAAACGCAATTTGCTATGTGAAAACTTCCTTAAATATTTCAAATCACGAAGACTTCGGGAAATTCTGTTCAAAATACCCTTTTTGGTAGCCTTTTTCAAAATATATTTTGTCTTTATCGAAAAACCGACCAATGCATCCCATTATATAGTTCCTAAATAAGAGGATCTGTAAATTGGATGCATTTGAGAGCAAAAATGGTTTAAAAAACGAGTCAGAAAAAACGCAATTTCTTATTTGAACACTTCCTTAAATTTTCAGTCACGATGATTTCTGAAAATTATTTTCAAAATACCCTTTTTGGTAGCTTTTTTTGAAATATATTCCGTCTTTATCAAAAAACTGACCAATGCATCTCATTATATAGTTCCTAAATAAGAGGATCTGTAAATTGGATGCGTTTGAGAACAAAAATGAATTTAAAAACGAGTCAGAAAAAAACGCAATTTCTTATTTGAATACTTCCTTCAATTTTCAGTCCCAATGACTTTTGGAAATTCTGTTCAAAATACCCTTTTTGGTAGCCTTTTTTGAAATATATTCTGTCTTTATCAGAAAATTGACCAGTGCGTCACTTTATACAGTTTCTAAATAAGAAGATCTACCATTTGGATGCGTTTAAAATCAAAAATGAATTTAAAAATGAGTCAGAATATAAGCAGTTTGGATTTGAGGTTTTTTCTCCAACTCCTATTTTTGTTTAATTTCTTTTTACTATACGAATTGGTCCTATGAAAAACTTGTCAATATAAAAGTTGTAGATATTTTTAAGAAGATGTAAAATAAATTTAATCAGATTTGGTATCTTAAAAATTGACGGAGTTATGGATTTTTCTCTTTTTTCAGCGCCCTTTTTCTTTTCGTTTTTAATTTTTTTCATTGGTAAAAGTTGGTCCTATCAAAAACTTGTAAATACAAAAGTGTTAGATAATTTAAGAACATTTACAAAAAATTTAGTTGGACTTGATATCTTGAAATTGACGAAGTTATGAATTTTTTTCTCTCAAAATCCCTGTTTTTTTCGCCCCTTGAGCCCACTTCTAAATTTATCAAAAATCTGTCATGCATATACTTTTGGCCCATTTTTAAGAAGTAATATAAACTGTAAACCGATTCGATATCTACTTTAATTAAGAAGTTATGGCGTTTTTTCGGTTTTCACAAAAACGCCCTCTATTCCGACCTCTTGGTCCGATTTTGCCCATTAACGAACTTAGCCAAGATTTTATCCCCTTTGATTTTATGTACCAGTTTGGTGGAGATTGGTGAAGAATTATCGAAGTTATCGTGTCCATAAAAAAGTGAGATATATATAGATAGATAGATAGATAAATATATAAACTGGTGCGATTGCAATAGGTAGTATTTCTTACGAAATCTACCTAAAACTTAAAATATAGAGCTAATATTAAATTAATTGGTAATCGCTGCAAAGAAGATTATAATACATATATTTTCGCTTAGTTTAAAACTACTTGACGGAATGAGTTTTCATTTTCCATTTGCGTATTTTAAGCCTTAAAAATCGATGTCTGTTAACAAAATTATTCCTGCTCAGTAGTGCAGTTTGTTTTGAAAAATTAACCCGCGAACTCCACACTAGTATGAATTACCCTCGACTAAAATTTCAAATGTCAGCATTTTTTTTTTAAACATGCTTTCACTAATTTGCGGTTTTCATGAACAAAATGAAATTTTTGATAAAATTAAAGGAGACCCGAACCCCATTTTCGACAAAAAATCATCAAAAGTTCAAAATTTTTTTTTATCTCAGAAAACGATAAAATACATATTTGCGAATATCCATGCAAAATTTCAGAACTCGGGGACACTTGGAACAGGTAGCAAATGAGCTTTTTCAATTGTAGTCACTATAGAGTTTAAAGGACTAGCGGCCATTTAAAATGTGTTTTCCTGAAAATGACTGTTTTTCATATTTTGCCTAAGTTCAAAGTACTAAGGCTCAGTGGTAAAATGATTTAGAAACAAAGTGTTTATGTTTTTAGAATCTTAAAAAATTTTGCAACAAAAGTAAGGAGAGATATTTTTTTAACTATTTCTGAAAATTTTACATAAATTGGTAAACATGAAAATTATAACGAATTTAAGGAAATTTACCATGCGTATTTTTCTTTTTCTTTTTTTAGCTGATTAATATAGAAAATTAAAAATAGCTCTCTCTAGGTCTTTTCCATATACTATAACACTATTTAAGAAATTTTAGTAATACCAAAATATTGAAAATTGAATGAGGAGTAGTAATTTTAAAAAGTGTATTTTTCGACAAAAAAAAAAAAAAAAAAAAAAAAAAAAAAAAAAAAAATCATAAAAATCACCATAAAAAATATACTTTTTAATAAAAAGTGAATTTTTTTGCTAATTATTTCTTACGAAAAGATTCTTAAATAGTACACCAAAATTCATTACTTTAAAATCAATAATAAAAATTTTGGCTTTTTTCTTACGGATCTCCCTTAAATATGTCTATTTGATTTCTCATTACATTTCACAAAGGGATCGTGCGTCATATTTCATTATCATTATATTGCCAACAAAGTTATACGCAATTGAAGTTACGGATTTCCAAATCGCACGTGTAGAGTACGTCGCTTCTGAACAGAAGTGTGGAGCCCAAGGGTAAAAAACACACATTTATTCAAAATAAATTGTCAGAAACATATGAATTTCTAACATAAATCCATTTATATAGCCTGAAAATTTATAAATACAAAATTAAAGCACATTCCGTAAAATAGAGTTTGAGTTACATGCTTAAAAATATACCTTCATTGCAGTGTGCTTTTCAACGATTGCAAATGGATTTAACTTCAGGAAGTCTCAAATTTAAAACCTAAATCCAAACAATTCCTCACCTGAATGACTTCCCGTTTTGCACTCGAAGTCAAAGTTTACTAAAACATCCAACATATGTCAAAATTAGATGTTTGTATTGAAAATTTCAGAGTTTGATACATTTTCAGTAAGAAGATATTTTCTTAAGACTAATAGTTTTAAACACAAACTGAAAAAAAAAAAAAAAAAAAAAAAAAAAAAAAAAAAAAAAAACAATTTCTAGTGAATATCTATTTTAATTGTTTTCTGTCACAATTTGGCGATTAAAACATATTTAGTGTTCTCTGCCTCCCTTTTTTTTAAGGCCAGCTGTATCTGACTTGAAATTTTCGAAAAACAATGATCTGTAAAAAAACGAAGCTTTCTAAAAGTAAAAAAGAATAATAAATACACTGAAAAGAAGGAAATAAAAACTATAGAAAATAATATATTTTTCAGAAAACTTAGTCTCATCATTGAATAAAAGTTTTGATAAATATTAAAAAACATTTTGTTAAAAGGAACATAACAGATTGATCGTTGTCGTACTCTCTCCCTACCCCCTCCGCACTCTCAAGGGAAAAATCGTTAATCATATCTTGACTGTTATTCAAAATGAGGTTTTTCAAAAGGAAACTCCCATAGTACATGATTTCCCTAATGGAATATTTGTAGACATATTGAAATATTTGGTAAGAAGTCAAGTGAAAGATTGAAAATGTTTAATTTATTTCTTTACAGTTATCTTTAAATCCTGTTCAATTTTTTGACATGGGAAATATGCTGTTGTCATTTTAAAAGTAATTCAGCATAAGGTTCATATACGCTTTGGAAACTCCAAGAAGCATGGCACCACTAATTTTGATAACAGATATTTGCATATTTTTTTTTCAAGATAAAAAATATTTCTGCTTTTATTAGCGTAATTTGTAATTTTTTTCTGCGATTAAACAAGGGGAAAATTCCTATACTGAAATTGTGGTAGAACTGCACACTCTTGTAAGTCAAATAAATAAACAGGGTCTCCCTAAACAAATGGTATATACGCTAGGAGGTGATAGAACACATCAAGACGAGTAATACTAAATAGGAAACCAAGAGTCCCAAACGTTTTCCAAAGGAGATAGCCGCCATTAAAGTTTGGGGTCCAAAATTTCAAATACACATAAAAAACGGAAAAATTGGTCGATTTATTTGCAGTTTTCACTAAAATTATTCTTTATGTTGGTATTTTCTTGAAAATAAATTATAAAGATAAATTTCGAAAAATGACGATAGAGGGCGCTTTAGACTTTGAATCAATGAAAAACTGTTTTTTGCCATGATTTTTTGCATCTCACTAAATGGTTTCGTAAGCTTAGACTTAAAGCTATCGTTCAGAGAAACAGAAAAACGCTTATTGTCAATAGATGGCGCGGACTTTCACACTTCTCGACGGGGGGTGGAGCGATAACTTTCATTTTTTGGTAATCCTACTTTTTTGTTAACTACAGCTATTTCATATATGACCCCTTATTTTTCCCTTGAAGTGTAGGAGAAAAGGGGTCGGCCCAGCTGATCTTTATCTTGCGCGAAGAAAAGGATCTTCATGTTCAATCCGACAATAGTCAGTTTATTTTTTCTGAGGATCAGGATCTGCATGGGAGATTCTGAGCTGTGAGCTAGAATATTGTTTCGAATGCAATAGTAATATTGTCATTGATGAAAGCAGTCTTTTGAAATTTATATTTGTTTAGTAAGTTACCAAGACATAATTTTAAAACACATTTTTTAATCGTTATAGATCCAAATTATGATATTTTTAATACTTACTTTGCATTTTTTTTCTAAACTATATTAGTTTCTTTAATGTATTGGATTGCTTGAGGACAGGTTTAAATATGATGTAAAATTACTGTATATGATATAACAATCGAAAAAAAAAAAAAAATAGTATATACCATGATAAAAAGTTTATTAAATCCAATTGATTTTTTAATCACCAGGTTTTAAAACATTCACCTTTTATATAAACATTTTAATAAAAAAATTTTAATTTTACTTAAGAAAGGTGTTATAATAAAAATAAATGACATTGACATGTTTCGGAACCGTCGATAATAATATAAATAAAAAATAAAATTTCAAAATATTTCACGGTCAATACAAATGACACGCGATAATGAGATATAAATAACAAAAAAACACAAAAAACAGGCGCTCTATTGTAAAAAATTAAATTAAAATATAAACCATGATCTAAAATATAAATAAAACTAAAATTTCAAAACATTTCACGGGCAATAAGAATGACATGCAACAATGATATATAAATAACAAAAAAAAAAAAAAAAAAAAAAAAAAAAAACACAAAAAACAGGCGCTCTATTGTAAAAAATTGCATTAATATAATTTTTATAATAATTAATATAATTTTTTTTACAATAAAACGCCTGTCTTTTTTTTTTTTTTCTTTGTTTGTTTGTTATTTATATCTCATTGTTGCGTGTCATTTGTATTGACCGTGAAATATTTTGAAATTTTAGTTTTATTTATATTTTAGATCAGGATTTATATTTTAATTTAATTTTTTACAATAGAGCGTGTGTTTATTGTGTTTTTTGTTATTTATATCTTATTTTCGCGTGTCATTTGTATTGACCGTGAAATATTTTGAGATTTTATTTTTTATTTATATTATGACTATGGAACTTACTTGACGGTTCCGAAACAAGTCAATGTCATTTGTTTTTATTATAACACCTTTCTTAAGTAAAATTAAAATGTTTTTATTAAAATAGTATATACCATTCAATTGTAATCTCTGTTATTTATGTAAGCAGGGCCGGCGCTAGACATTTCGCCGCCTGAGACGAGCTTTACTTTGCCGCCCCTATGACATTTTTTTCTTTTTACCACTACTCAAACTTTTTAAAAAATAAGTAAATTAGTATAATAACTATAATTTATTTACATACATATAAAATGCATTATAAAATATATTTATATTTAACGAATTTAAAATAATTAAACTGCTTTATTTATTTTATTTTATTTTTGCATCTTTTTAAAAATAACAACAGCTATTTTGAAATTAAATTAATTAATAATATTATACTAGTATATAAAAAAAGGCCAGAAAGTCTCATATAAAGAATAACAGTAATACTTCAAAATCTCTTTTACCTTGTTTTTCATTTCGAAAAATCAAGCACGTTATGGATATTAGAAAAAAAAATTGTTACAATAGGTAAAGAGTATTTTAAAAATAAATATTACTGAGACAAAATATGTTAAACATTTAAAATAAACCACATTGCGCATAATATTTGTGTATGAATTTCAAACAGATAGAGAAAAATAATGAGTTAGTATAACAAGTTATTTATCTTTTGAAAATTGCATATACAACACAAAATCGCATATTGATAATATTAATAAGAAAACAGCTACTAAAAATAAGACAAAAGTTTAGAAAAGAGAGTAATTTCTCTTGATTTAGATTCGGCGAAATCACACATTATCATGTCAAAATCAATATTATAGAATGAAAAAATATAAATAAATTTAGCGCAAACTTCGCAATATATTATTGATATTAAATAGAAAAATGATGATAGACAGAGAAAATTACCTAATCATTTCAAATGAATCACTAACAATTAAAACATTAAAAATATTATTTTCAAACACACAACTATCAACAATGAAATATTTAATTGAATAATAAATTTACCTTAATTCTTTTTTTTTTTTTTTTTTTTTTTTTGTGAAAATCGTTTGCTATATCACGCTAATCAATATAGAAAACAATTAGATTTTGATTTGCTAAAATAATTTAATCACAGCTAAACCTTATGGACGCTGCGTTTCCGGGCATCTAAAAAAAATTGTATTTTTTCAAAACGCGAAATCGCAAGAAAAATAGCAAAATATTAAAAAAAAAAAAATCGATCCATAAGTTCTTATTAAACGTTATAGAAAAGAGAACAAAATTTACTATATTGGATTGGAAGATTGAAACTGAATTTCTTTTACTAATGCGAAAAAATCACAGCGAATCGCGAAAGAAAATAAAAGGGGGGGGGGCACTAAAAATAGTATATAAAGAATTGTTAAAATTTCAAAAATTGCAGACAGTAAAATTTATTTAAGATTAAAAAAGAATTTCTTTTGTAAAGTCAAAAAACAGCCATAGAGCCCCCCTCCCCTTCAAAAAATAAATAAATAATTAATTAAATAAATAATAAATAAATAAAAAAATAATAAAAATAAATCATAAAAAATTCACAAAAATTCGAAATTTGCTAAGCGAATTTCGATTAAATTTAGCTGAAACGAGGACAAATTTTTGTACATTAGATTAAAAGATTATAACCGGATTCTTTTTTAATAACGTTAAAAAATTGCTTCGAAACTAGAAAAAAAAGTACAGGTTGCTAAAGATTAAAAAATTGCAGAAAGACAAAATTTATTACAGTGCTTTAACTTATTCTAAAAGGAATTTTTTCACAAATAAATAACATTAATAACAAAATTCCTGTTACGAATGCCAAAAACTCATGTTGAAGATTGCATTAAAAGCCGCGAAAAAATAAAAAATTACGGATAAATAAATGTAATGTATTACTCTGAAAATCGATACAAAGTTTTATAAAATTTACGACAAAATTTCCTATAATTAGGCTAAATTTTTTTTTAAAATGCTTGTGTAACGAATGTCAAAAACTTGCAGCAGAACGCAAAATAAAAAAAATAAATAACAATCGCTAACAATCGTATAAAAAATGTCATTTAAAATAACTAAATATTCAAAAATCGCGGAGGATAAATTTTAATACAGTTAGCTAAATTTTTTAACGTAGAATTCCTTTCAAGAAAGTCAAACAAGTAGATAAATGTGATCACAGATCGCACTGGGGGTTTCGATTAATATCTCTTTCAAAAAACTTTATCCTTATTCTTACTATGTGTTATAAAGTTTAAAGCGATTGATTCTTTAGGTTTCCCAAACTTAATAAAATTTAGAAAATAACCCCTAGTAGGACGACTCTCTCCTCACCCTGAATTTTTCCAGCGAATGAAATAACATCCGCATACGGAAGTACCACAGTATTTGTAAAATCAATAATTTAAAAAAATTGTACTGCGATTATCAAATCCTAATAATAATAATAATATATATATATATATATATATATATTTTTTTATTTCCGCCTCACGTGGTTTGCCGTTCCAAAAAATACAATTCTGGATTTGGTTTGGAGGGGGATATTTTTTTAGACTTATAGCAGCTGAGCTGTTGTCTCAAATGATCCAAAACATTTTTTTACATTTAATTACATTTTCTTTTACTAATGTCGAAAAATCGAGAAAGGAAATAAAAAAAACCTTTCAAAAATCCCAGTGGATAAAATTTATTACAATGAGACGTATAGCATTCTAACAAAAATTCACTGCCGAATGTGTATACATATATACATGTATGTAAAATCGGCACAAAAAACGAAATTATGCAAAATTTTGCTTTGAAAACCGCGGAGACAAAATTTAATATGTTAGTCTGAAACAGAATCCCTTCGTAAATGTCCAAATATCACCACAAAACACAAAAAAGGGACAAAAAACTGCAAAATTTTCTAAAATCGTGATATACAAAATGTACTATATTCGACTAAAAGTTTAAAACGTTTCTTTTCAATATTAGAAACTGCAGCACAATGGAAAAAATCCACTGAAAATGGTATAAAAAATCTCACTAAAAATCGTTAAAAATTAAAAAGTCGGGGACATTTTTTACTATACAATTTTAAAAGTTTAAAACCTAACCAAGAAGGAATTATTTCCTATTTAAATAAATAGCAAACTTAAATTAATTTATTATAAAACGTCTATTTATTTGAATTTCATAATTGTGAAATAATTATTTAAAAGTAATTATTGCTTATCATATTTAGTTTTTTAATAGATACTTTTAAGTCAATATCAATAATGGTTACTTTAGTAACTATATTTTTTTATTTTTTGCAGTCCATCCCCCCGTAAGTATCGGTGCAAGGGGGTCCCCCGTAAGCATCTGTGCCCAGAGTTCCCAAATTTTTAAATCGGTCCCTTCATATAATTGTACGCGTTGCAAAGAATATTGGGCTATTGATGACCTGTGGAAAGCTAATGGGAAAATACCTGACAATTACTAAATTAATTTATAATGAATTTCTGAAAATATTTAAATGTTGCATTATCATCGGATATAAAACTGTGAGCGTTTTTTTTTTTTTTTTTTTTTTTTTTTTTTTTTTTTTTTGTAATTCTAACTTTCCCAGATGGTTAAAAATCGATTACAAGATTTCATTTTAACATACAAAACACAGATTGAATAAAATAAAAGAGTGTAACACGGGCGGATTTAAGGGGTCGCGATGGTCGCAATCGCGAGAGGCCCCGCATCCCAAGGGCCCCTAACTTTTTGGGACCCCACGCTTGGAAAGCAATTTTCATAAACCGATATTTTAAATATATTTTTATTTGCTACTGATACAGTAAAATCTCCAAATAACAGACACCTCGGGAGCACGGAAAATGTCCGCTATTCGGAGGTGTCCGCTATTGGGAAAACCTCAGAGATTCAAAAATTGCTAAGAAATGTTTAATGTTTAATGTTTCATTATTTGGAACCTGTATCATATGATTACCCAGAAATTATTTTTTAAAGCAATAAAATTGAAATAAAATTGTGCATACTATTATCAACTGCTTTTTACATTCTTATAAAAACAAACAAAAAAAAAAAAAAAAAAAAAAAAAAAAAAAAATCGAAGTTATTATGCGTACATTTAAAACGAAAGAGAAAATGTTGTATGGATTATAAAATTCTGCGGATCAAGAAATTTGTGCTTCTAATGATTAATCAGCAGAAAATCTTAAATTTTTCTAGGAGGAGCATTTTCTTTCTTGGACGTGGGCAATGTTGAATTCAGATTTTTTTTTTTTTTTTTGTCTCTTGTGAAGAGGGGAGGGGGGATTTTAGAATTCCAATGGGAGTTCACTTTTTGACCATTAAAATCATAAAATCTCAAGTCTTCCGGTGGAATTTCAATGCTTGGAGGAATGTCCCTACCGAGCCATCCCCTGAATTCAACATTGCGCATGTAGGGGGGGTGGGTGGGGGTATTTTCCCCAGCCTACCTTCTACATTTGTCCGTTATCACAAAATTTGTGATACATTGCCCTAAAAAATTTAAAATCGTTTTTTCTTTTTATTTTTTTTTCATTTTTTTCCTTGTTAAAAAATATTTTTCATCCTTTATCGCCAAAATTGCTGTCCGCTATTCGGAATGTCCGTTATTCAGAGGTTAAACATACAAAAATTCATGTTTTGGGAGTGGGGATCGGAGAACTGTCCGTTAAATAGAAGTGTCCGCTATTCGGGAGTGTCCGTTATGGAGGTTTTACTGTATTTATGCTAGTAAAAGAAACTTTCGTTCTGTGTGTCTGTGGGAGATGGTTAGCAAAATTTAATGCATGTTGAAGTCTGAAATTCTGGGTGAGGATAGTCTAAGTCAGTTTCTGGTGCACTTGGGGATCAGATTTTTAATTTTTTTTTTTTTTTTAGATCCGAGCACCCTGGACTCTTTCAAGTTTTTATGCCTTAAATTTTTAATAATTTTAATAGCGTTCTCCGACTAATATAATTTCGACTAATTTTAGATTTAAAGCTTTGAGTACTATACCTTTTCAATGTGTTTTTCATGTTAGAACCCTGCTTTTAATTATCTGATGGCTCCTTTTGTGCCCCCTATTATAGCTCATTTAGAAATGGCTTCTGTTAAAGGTAAGTCATTGATTTTATAGATAGAAAGTATCATCCATAAAATAAATATTTGGTTAATGTTAAAGGTACTACGGCAAATTTATTAGGGAGGGGCACCTACCATCGACTGTTAGCGCATTCTTTCCTCGAATTCTAGCGTTCCGATTTCAATGGGAATTGGTTGGTTCAACGTAGATTACGATTCAAATATTTTCTGCAACATCCAGAATAACACATTCAGAATAATTTAATAAAACTGCATCGTTTACAAAATTAAAATATCATTAATATCTCATTTAACCATATGGAAATGTATAACACATTTCAAAACCAAATTTCAGCTATTCCATCTACAATTGGAAAATTACCCGATTATTTAGGCAGCCCGGTATATGATATAGAGATGTTCATCTATTGACGATATCCGTTCCAAAATTTAATTCACTTAACAGATATATATATCTTAGTTGAAAATTCTTCTTCGTCAATTTCTCCTAATAAAAAAATGGTACATACATATACTTTTGTCCATCCCTGTATATGACATATAGAATTTATATATAAAGAATAATATCAAAAAGAATAATTACATTTAAAAGCGCATACCGAATTTTAAAATGTACTCTCCAGCAAATGTACTCTCCAGCAGACATTACTGTAACCGATTTCTTTTGTGTGTGCCTCTAAATGTAAAAAATGCTAAGAATGCTGTGTTTTAACGTAATCATAAAGAAATTCAGTAATTTATATCAATAATTCAGTAATTTCAGTATATTCAGTAATTTATGCATTTGAAATAGCGTAATGTCATTAAAATACCCTGCAAAATATTTTTTCTTATATAATGTGATCGAATTTTTTTGAGTGCCCCTGTAAATGAATTCTTCATTGTACGTACTTCATATGCCATACCAAACATGATTTGGTGATCAGCTTTATCAATTGCATGAAAATCCGATTATATTTATGGGAGTTGGAGCGTGAACAGACGGCCAGAGAACGAATAAACAAACAGAATGCATAATAACTTTTCGACTTTCTTGGAAAGTGCTAAAGATGAAAAGAAAAAAAAAGATACATATTTTTAGCACATTTATCAGCCATAGTATCTAAGTTCCTGTAAAATAATCTGATCATGTAATTTGAACATTAAATTAATTTTGTGCTTCTAATCTTTAACGATTTGAATATATTTTAATTAATTTGTAAGTAATTATTGTAATTAAGTTTTTAATACCTATTATTTTTAAATTATAAATATACCAATTTTTCAATTTGGAAGGGCCCCAAAAAGTTCCAGTGAGAGGGGCCCTTCACTTCATAAATCCGCCGCTGAGTGTAAAAAATAACTACAGATTGAAAACTTCTGTTTTAAATTTATTTTGGAAAGAAGCAGAAAAGAGGAATGAGCCACAATTCATCCGCTATCTGTTTGAAAAAAAAAAGCGCATATTTATTTTGGAAACAAAAGAGGACTCTTTTACTTTTTCTTTCCATTTAATCTCAATAATCTATGTTTCACACATTCTATGAAATCAATTAATAAAAAAAAATTATCACTGCAGATCCTTGTTTTCTCTTTTTTTGGGGTGGGGGGGTGGGGTTGAAGGAAGGGGGTAATTATGTCTTTCCTGCTGCATCTTTGTATAAATTCTTTATATAACTCCACATTCTTCTGTAGAAACTGGTGAAAAATTACATCTCTTCCTTTTGTGTTACGAAGGGTAGTTTGGAATTTAGCAACATCACATGATGCATATTCGAATTACTATAAATATTGACAAGCATAGAAAATTAAAATACAAAAATTGTACACAAAATAAAATCAATTTCCTATGTGTTTTCTTCAGGACAGACTACTACTGAATGACCAGCGTGAAACCAATGACGTCACAGAGATTCCGGTAGGGAGAAAAGCCAGTCACAAAGCGGCATAGGTTCCCTCAAAGGGATGACCTAGCCCTTCTCTTCTATAGCCCTGGAGAGTACCACGCGTGCAGAGACCCCCTCCAAGTTATCTCCCCCTGATCGGAAGTATAGAAGGGGGCATCTCTACTCTTGCCGTGCAAAAGTGCAATCGTGGGGTTGCTGGAAATATATTACCTTTTGCCTTATTTCTTCCATGGCCTGTCCAAATAAAATGGAATTTCTTTCAAATAAAAATACTTGTTGAAGAATATTTTATGTAATATGGTCTAAAATCTATTCCTTATTGCATTTATTAGAGAAGTATGATAACATATAAAAAAATAAGCATATAAAACGATAAAAACAATCCATTTTTAATCCGTACGGAAAACCAGCAGAACCCGTATCTCCATCTGTTGGTGTCTGTTGGAAACATGGAAAAAAATTTAATTAAAATTTTAAAAAAAGGGTGATGTATTTCATCCAAAAATTTGTACCACTTTTAAGATACGAGTCTTATTTTTCGCCAAAAATTTTTTTTTTTAAATAAATCACTGCAATAGCAAATGCGTTATAGTGATTTTTAAAATGTATCATAAGCAGTATATGAGAAGATAATACTGACGGTTACCCTTAAGAGCCCACAATAGTCACAGGAAAAGTACACAAAAAGACCCGGATGACCATGTAAAGTCTATGGGAGCGTTCTTTTCTAATATCTCGTTCAAATTTTAATATTTTGACATGATTTTTTTTGCATAAAATAGTTCAGGACGATCTACAACCGGGCTAGTTTTTACTTTTTCGATTTTGGTTTTAGATTTTTTTAAAAAAATTACTTTAATTTTCAAAACCGGTTTAAACCGGTTCTGAAACTGAAACTATCGTAATATAAAAAATATATAACCAAAATCGAAAAAGTAAAAACTAGCCCGGTTGTGGATCGTCCTGAACTATTTTATGCAAAAAAAATCATGTCAAAATATAAAAATTTGATCGAGATATTAGAAAAGAACGCTCCCATAGACTTTACATGGTCATCCGGGTCTTTTTGTGTACTTTTCCTGTGACTATTGTGGGCTCTTAAACTTAAATTTTGAGCTCAAAATCTGAATAGTTGAAAGCGGTTAAGTAGCACAAACTTAACTGTGTTCAGAGGGTTTAAATTTCAAATGATTATAAAAAATGGAAAAATTGGTCGATTGATTTGCGGTTTTCACTAAAACTATTCTTTATGTCGGTATTTTATTGAAAATGAATTATAAAGATAAATGTCAAAAAATTCCGATAGAGGGCGCTTTAAACTCTGGAGTAACAAACAACTACTTTTTACGTTATTTTTTGCATCTGATTAAATGTTTTCGTAAACTTAAACTTAAATTTTGAGCTTAAAATCTGAATAGTTGGGAGTGGTTAAGTAGCACAAACTGAACTGTGTTCAGAGGGTTCAAATTTCAAATGATAATAAAAAACGGAAAAATTGGTCAATTCGTTTGCGGTTTAAAATAAAACTATTCTCTAAGTCAGTATCTTCTTGAAAATGAATTTTAAAGATAAATTTCAAAAAATTCCGTTAAAGGGCGCCTTAAACTTCAGAGTAACCAACAACAAATTTTAACCGTTATTTTTTGTATCTAATTAAATGCTTTCCAAAACTTGTTAAATGTTTTCGAAATCTTAGATTTAAACTTAAATTTTGAACTAAAATTTTGAAGCGTTGGGAGGGGTTAAGAAGCGCAAACTGAAGTGTGTTCAAGAGTTGAAATTTAACCCCCATCCACTAGAACACAGTTCACTTTTGCGCTACTTAAACACTCGCAACGACTCAGAATTTGATCTCAAAATTTAAATCTAAGCATTTGAAAGCATTTAATGAGATTTTTAAAAATAACGGTTAAAAATAGTTGTACGCTACTCCAATGTCTAAGGCGCCCTCTATCGTCATTTTGTGAAATTTATCTTTAAAATTTATTTTCAAGAAAACACTGATTTAAAGAGTAGTTTTAGCAAAACCGCAAACGAATCGACTAATTTTTCCATTTTTTTTTTTTTATAGTTTTCCGTTTCGTTTAAAATTTAAACCCGCTGAACACAGTTCAGTTTGTGCTACTTAACCACTCTCAACTATTCAGATTTTGAGCTCAAAATTTAAGTTTAAATCTAAGCCTACTAAACCATTTAATGAGATGCAAAAAATAACGGCAAAAAATAGTATTAGTATGGATTTCGTTAATCCGAAGTCTAAAGCACCCTCTATCGGTATTTTTTGAAATTTATCTTTATAATTCATTTTCAATAAAATACCGACATAAAGAATAGTTTTAGTGAAAACCGCAAATCAATCGATCAATTTTTCCGTTTTTTATAATCATTTGAAATTTAAACCCTCTGAACACAGTTAAGTTTGTGCTACTTAACCGCTTCCAACTGTTAAGATTTTTAACTCAAAATTTAAGTTTAAGTCTAAGCTTATGAAACCATTTAATGAGATGCAAAAAATAGTTTTTCATTACTTCAAAGTCTAAAGCGCCCTCTATCGTCATTTTTTGAAATTTATCTTTATAATTTATTTTCAAGAAAATACCAACATAAAGAATAATTTTAGTGAAAACCGCAAATCAATCGGCCAATTTTTCCGTTTTTTATGTGTATTTGAAATTTTGGACGCCAAACTTTAATGGCAGCTATTTCCTTTGGAAAACGTTTGGAGACCCTTGGTTTCCTATTTACTATTACTCGTCTTGATGTGTTCTATCACCCCCTAGTGTATCAGTGGCGGATGCAAGGGGGGGGGGTCATGGGGGTCATGACCCCCCCCCCCCCTGGAGCTTTTCAAAGAGGGATGTACAGTGTAAGTAAAAAGTGCTAAAACAGGAACGCAAAAGTTTTTGGGTGTGATCGACAAAATTTGAAAATTTTCCACGAATGGACTGCGAAATTTGCGATTTTTCTTCACTTGATTGACAAAATTCATGATTTTTCCGTGCCCAATCCACGAAATTAGCACATTTTTCCGTTCTTGTTTGATGAAATTTCTTCAACCGCTCAAAGATTTTTTTAATTTTTCCGCGCATCATCAACAAAATTAGCGATTTTTTCGTCCCGAATCGACAAAGTTCGCGAGTTTTTTTGTACTCGATCTCCCGAATCCGTGCTTTTTACGAAGCCGATCGACCATATTCGCGATAATTTCTTTCCCGATCGATGGAATTGTCAATTTTTGTTCGCCATTTCAATGTAATTCTCGATTTGTTTCATTCCCGATCGACTGTATTTACGCTTTTTACGAAACTGAGCGACCATATTTGCGACTTTTTCGTTCACGATCGACAAAATTCGCAATTTTTCCGTGCCCTACCAAAAGCGATTTTGTTGTTCCTGATCGAATAAATTCGGGCTTTTTACGAAAGCCATCGACCATATTCGGGATTTTTCCGTGCCCAATCGACGAGATTCGCGCCTTTATCCTTTCTTGGTCCCTGAAATACCGCACCGAACAATAAAATTCGCGATTCTTAACTGACTGATGAAATCTTCATTTTTTCCCCGCCGTAAATTGATGAAATCTGTAATTTTTTTCTCGCGATAAACTGATAAAACTCGCTATTGTTCTGCAGCCGCTCAAAAATTTTTTCGATTTTTCCGCTCATCATCGACAAAATCTTCGATTTTTCTTTGCCCTATCAACGAAATTAGCGATTTTTTTTGCACTGATTCGACAAAATTCGCGAGTTTTTCGTACCCAATCGCCCGTATCGCTCTTTTTACGAAAACAATCGACTACATTTGCGATAATTTCTTTCCCGATTCACGAAATCGGTAACTTTTGCGTTCCATATCAACTCGAAATTCGCGATTTTTATTCCCAATCAACAAAATTTGCGATTTTTCCGTTCCCGATCGAATAAATTCGCGCTTTTTACGAAGCCGATCGACAAAATTGGGATTTTTTCGTGCTTATTATTAAAGAAATTTGCGATTTTTTCGTTCCAGATCGACAAAATTCGCGATTTTTCTGAGACATACAGACAAAATTCGAGATTTTTCGAAGGCCGATAGACAAAACTCGCGATTTTCCAATGTACAGTTGACGATATTCGATTTTTTCGCGCTCGGTCAACGAAATTCGCGTTTTTTTCGCGCGGTAAACAGACAAAACAGGCGACTTTTCTGCAACCTATGAACAAAATTTGCAATTTTTTCAAGTATTATAAAAAATTTAGACTTTTTTTCCTTGCCCGATAAACGAAATCTGAAAGTTTTCGCGTCCGATCGACAAAATTCGTGATTTTTTCGTGCGTAATCGACAAAATTCGCGATTTTTTCATGCCCGATCGGCGAAATTTGCTATTTTTTATCGTAATTCCGTTTTTACAAGATTTCCTGTATTTTAAAATTGCTTCATTAAATCATCTGTCAAAAGTTGTGACCCCCCCCCCCTGGAGGTTGGGCTGGATCCGCCCTTGTAGTGTATATTCCATTTGTTTAGGAACACCTTAATTCATCTAGTTTTGTTGATTTGAAGATAGCTTTAGTAATTGTAAGGGCACTTTTGGGTTTATTTATTCAAAATTGATGATTTGACCGAATGACAACGCTAAAGTGCCATACAATTAATAAAACTATCTGAAAATGTACAAAAATAGACGAATATACATTTTCAAAAATGTCACAAAAAGTCCTTTTTTTTTTTTTTTTTCTTTTTTTTTTTTTTTTTTTTTTTTTTTTTTTTTTTTGCCAGGCCTGTATATCAGTGAGATGCACTACTTACGATGGAATAGAGATTTTTTACTACAGAATATGGTTCAATAGTATTCACGGTTCTTTTACGGGGACACACAAAATAATTTGGTTACTGTACTGTCTATTAACAATAATTGCTTAACGTGCATTTTTAAATTAAGGTATTTTTTTACCTATTATTTGGTGTGCATAAATTTTATAGATCATATACAGGGCATCACAAAAGTTCACGAGTGCATTTATGTTTATTCACAGAAATTGCTGAGGTGGAATTAATACCTGTGTATACCATGTAGTACAGTATATACAAAGATATAGATCAGATACAGGGCTCCACAAACAAATTCGAATATTTTCAGACTAATAATTCCTGAAATTAGGTTTCCAACTGGGTTACGTTTCTCCCAAATTGCTTACTTAGGCATCGTCTTTTCATGCTTCTGAGCTTTTGTTAAAGTATTCTGGAAGTGCTGAAAAATGTTTCAGAATTTTTGCCTAATGCATAATTTTCGTTCTTGTTTAATTAAAAAATATGAATTTTATCATATTCACTTTTTATGGAAATGTTATTAAAAAAAGTCTGAGAAAAAGTATTCAATTATATAAAATTTCTAAAATAAATGGGAAAATTTTTATGTTGCAATACAGGGTGAATAAAATCTTGTCCTGATTATAAATATTTGTTGTGCTCAATCTATTATAATTAGATATATGTTTTTTTTGGATAAATTCTACGTTACTGTTATGTATTTTTTTTATAACACCACATAGCTAAGTAAATTTCAGCGTGTGCCTCTTTGGTGGCTTGAAGAATGTCTAGCCGGTATTCCAGTTTCTGCCACGTGTTCTTAAACATGTATTCTGTTAGGCATATCACACATTGAGCCGACAGGGGAGAAATGAAGTGCGACATCGGAGAAAAAACCGGTCGAAACAAAAAACAGAGCTGTTTCAACCCCCCCCCCCCTAATTGGAGCGACATGTTTCATGTGTCACCTTAGTGTGTGATCTGCCTTACAACACATACAGCAGTTTGTATCCTAGTCTTCGGTTCTTCGACGTCAGCTATGATCTATTAAACTATGATGAATAATTATGAACTATTGCACAAAAGAACTACTAAAACTGACCTATCCAATAATAAAAAAGTTACATTACTATACAAGCGGCTAATTTGTAATAAGTTATTATAAACAAGGCAAGATTTTTTGGTTCACCCTATGTTATTGTGTTTTGTTAGAGAGGTACTTTTAATATGCTGATTATTACTTAATAGTTTTTACTTGAAACTCTTCTACCAAATCGTAAAATTTTATAGGAACACTCAAGACAACAAAAATTCTGTTGTGAACATGTTATTACTTTATTCCAAGCTGATAATTATTTTGAGATTGTGTATAATTATTTTCAATTATAACTTTCTTTTAAGTGAGGAAATTGCAATTATTATGTGAGTATCCTGTAAGAAATACGTAATTTAGAATCCATATTATGTCATTTAGTTGAAAGCGAAGATGAGAATCCAAGCATGGAAAATTGTGGTAGAAGCACAGTTTCGTCAGCAAACAAAATTGTCGGTGGCAGAAATGCATTGCCTGGTGAATTTCCATGGCAGGTAAGAAATTGTAATCGTTTTTCAAAGTAAAAGTGTTTATAAAAGTTAAGAAATATTTTAATACGATTCCTAAATTAATAATTAATTATTAATATACTAAGAGTATTCCGTAAATTGAAATGATTTGTTTTGTTGGAACATAAATGTGTCTTGAATTTAAATAGTTTTTCCTTTGACTGAATTTGCAGATAAGTATTTCTTTAAACCTTATTTTTTAAATGATATATTACTTGGAAACACAGCAATGCTTTCTCTGAATTTATAAAGTATGTAGTACTAAAAATAATTTAAAAAATTTGAAATCATTAGAAGAAATTTGTAGCAAATTGAATTTATTTTTAAGCTTAGATTAAAATATCAATTATTTAATCCGTAAAGTCATTTTCTAATCTCTACCGTTCTTTGCAGCTATCTCTTGAAATGCGCATGGTGCCAATAGTAACAAATTATCAACATATATGTGGAGCTTCCGTAATTAATGAACAATTTGCAATTACCGCAGCTCATTGTATCGCTGGGTGAGTATGTCTAATACTTTACACCTTGATCAATTTGACATTTAGAAAGCCGAAAACAAGCAAGATTCATTAATTGATATCAAATTATGCAGAGCTGTAATATTTTTTTTACTTTAAAACTAAGGGTATTTCATCAATGTTTCTAAATGATAAGTTTTAAATTTAGTCATAAAGGCACCACATACTACTAAATATAATAGCAGGACAATATTGGTTACTACACAGGTCTGTTATAATAATATCTAATTTTATGGAAATTATGATAAACGTTGATAATTTATAAAATAAAAAGCTATATATATTATTTTTACACGTTTTTTCAATGAAGTTTCCCCACTCTCTTAGACCTTCTGTATCGTTTTCCTAAGCATACATATCCTCATTTTATCAAAAGATGTTGTATGGTGAGCAAAAAAGATTGAGAAAGTTTTAATTAACGTATTGAAAAAGCTAGAAACATTAGAAATGATGCAGAAAATATTTATAAAATACTACTTAACAAACTTACGATATTATTAAAGAAGTTGTAAACTTTGTCATCGTGCTGTTCAAAAATAATCAAGTTCAAAAAGGCTCAAGTCTAATAAACATGTAAACCTTTATTATTTACCTCTACAGCGATGAAAAGTATCTCACTGTGCATAATTCTGCAGAAAAAAAAAACACATTTTCTTTTTAAAAAGTTCCTTAGTTCGATTTAGACTATATCATTTTTATTATTTTGCACCTAATGAATGCAGCGCATCTTCAAACATCATGCTGGTAGTTTATTTCATGCTATTTACCAGGAAAAAATTGAAAAGATTAAATTGAAAGCCTAAGAAACATTCTGAAGCACAGGTAGTAGGAAAAGATCGTAAGTATTAGACGGAAAATACAATATACCTATAGAAATATTGTGAAAGCATTCTTTTAAATTAATGTTTAAATAATATTGTTGTAGGTAAGTAATATTTTCTCCTGTAAGATATTGAACGGCACAATACTAACCCCATGTTGCGTACGAGAATTATCTTGTCAAATTGTTTTACATTTTTCTAGTTTTAATTAAGAAAAAATTAAAAAAATATGTCTAATATTTTACAAGGGGATATTTAAAGCTATAGAGAATTATTTTCACGCCACTCCAATCCTATTTTATCAACTTAATTGCGTAACGGTAGTGTTAAAGTATATTTTTAGTGGTTAAGTTTGTCAAGAAAACGGTAATAGAAAAAACAAGCAAGAAAAGATATAACAAAAATCTTATTTTCAGTTTATGAAATTTATTAAAATCAAGGTGCAAGAGTATTTATAAAATAAGACGAGAGTATTTATGTATTTATCTTAGAATGTGTGAGGAGAAATGAAGATTGTAGGCTAAACATAGTAATTAAATTTCAATTAATATTTTTATTTAGATTATAATGTTACGGTAAGCTTTCCAATGAGCAAATTTATAAATAAACTAGCTGACCCGCCCGGCGTTGCCCGGGTCCGTATTAACAATATTAAACGAACTTGAAATTTGTATGATTTTATCATTAACTCGAAACATGCAGAAATGCATTGTCTGAAATACGTGGCCATTGACTGTGTGAAAAATCGGTTTAAAAAACAGCTAATGTTAAACTCTAAAAATACTCAAAATGAGCGATGAGAAATGTGGGAGGGAATATGTATCCAACGACTGCGTGATTTTCGTGTTAAAGTGTTGATATTTATCAAAAATCTCTGTTAAGTCACGTAACTAATTATTTTTTTTTCACATAGAAATCCCAAGTGAAATATTTTGAATTTCAAACTAATTATATCACTCTTAAATCCGACTATATACCATGAATGAAATCGATACTCGCTCGTAGCTAAAGTGTTGGTATGTAGTATTATAATTTCAGAGCCATTTAACAAAAGTAAGTGTTATTTTTAATCAAATCATGCATAATGTCCACTCTATGGATAAATTCCTAACCGTAAACTTTTTTACCGTAACCATAACCTGCCTGTAACCTAACTTTGACTTAACAGTAGCTTACCGTAAATTAAATATAACATAAATGTAACCTAGCTTTCACTTTATTGTAACATATCCTTATTCTAACCATAAAACAAATGCGATTTAACTTTAACTTAACCGTGACCTAACTGTAACCTAACGGGATATTAAATATAATCAAAGACTTACCGTAATGTAATTGCAACCTAAATGTTACCAAACCATATACAGCTCATATTCAAAATATTAGAATAATTGAGAAAAAGTAATAAGAAAAAATTATTTGTCATTTATTTATTTTTTATACTAAGTAAATGCAATTAAATTTCTTATAAATTAAATCTGGAATGTTTAGATAAGATTTTAACATTTATAAAATATAAAATACAGCACAATAAATTAGGTATACAGCTTCTTTAAACACACCAGAATATTAGAATAAAATTTAGATTGGTTCAAAATATTAGAATATTTTATTTTACGCAACAATATTACCTTATGAATGTGAAGTAAATGGTAGTTAATATTTTGTAGCATCCCCTTTAGCTTTCATAACAGCGTACAATCGATCTTGCATACTATATACAAGGTGTTTACAAACATTTCTATCAATATTAGCCCAAATAGACTTTATACGTGCCACTAACTCAGTTTTACTTGAAGGAGGATTTTCTTGAAGTTTTTTCTTCATTATACACCATAAGTTTTCGATGGGATTAAGATCTGGTGAATTTGGTGGCCAAGGAAGTACCTTAATGTTGCGTTGGCGGAACCAATTCTTAGTTGACACCGAGGTATGCGGGGACGCTAAATCTTGTTGAAAGATGAAATCATCTTCAAATAAATCTTCTGATGATGGAATCATGTAATATTAAAAAATTTCTTGATATATCAGAGAGTTAACCTTTTCGTAGACGATGCATAACTTTCCAGGTCCTTCTGCACTCATACAACCCCAAACCATGACACTAGCAGTAAATTTTACGGAACGTTTAAGGCATTCTTTATCAAATGCTTCTTGCTTCATTCTCCAAACTCGAATACCTTGATTACCATATGAAACACAAAACATACTTTCATCACTAAATAATATATTTTTCCAATCTTCATTGCTCCATAAACGTCTTGATTTACACCAATTCAATCTTATACGCCTTTGTCTTGCAGTCATGAGAGGTTTTGTTTTCGGTACACGAGATTCAAATTTAAATTTACGGAGACGTCTTAATGTTGTCGATGTAGAAACTTCAACTCCTTCTTCTTTCCATTTTCGGTGCAAGAATCGCACACTTTTAAAACGGTTTTTCTTAACTATACGCTTCAGTTTCCTGTCATCTCTAGCAGATGTTTTTGGTTTTCGGCCACCATTTCGGCGATTATTTTGAAATTTTCCAATTTTTGAATATTGTGTTAGTATTTTACTAACGCTCGATTGCGAACAATGTAAATAATTCGCTATAAAACATTGATTTTTACCGTGCCGATACAAATCAACCATACGAAGCTTAGTAGATTCAGGAATATCACTCACACGGCCCATTTTAAGACGAAAAAGAAACAAACTGCAAAAAAGAATACTGATTTTAAATAAAATAGTCTGAATTTAATCAATGATGCCACCAGTTAAGAATTGGTAATAATTAAAGGAGAATTAATGTGAAATATTCTAATATTTTGAACCACTTGAATAAATTTTGACTTTTCAAAATAATTTTTTTTGCAATTAATCTTTTCAAAAATGATATTAAATTTAAGATAACAAGTAAGTTTAATCAACAATAAGTTCTTAATAAAAATATCGTTTGCATATTTTCATTAAAAGACATTAAATTACCAAACGATATTTTCAATTTCTAAAAAAAAGGTAATTATTCTAATACTAGAAGATAGCCCGTCAAAATGACGTGTTTCTATTTTTAAAAGGATGATAAAACATTACAACAACTTTGGTCAATCACAGCCAGTTCAGGCTTAAACAATTTTTAAAAATACAAAGATTGAACATATGGGAAAAATCTGAAGAAAAAAAAATTTAATAGATATCTGCATTTAAAACAATAACAAAACTATCTGGTGGATGGGGAGGGATTGTAATGAACAAATGGTACATACATAAATTTTAAAAGAATAAAGTAAGATAAAATATCAATTATAAAAGAATACATTGTGAAACTACAGCCAAAAAATATTTTAAAATACTGAGAGAAAATAATAAAAATATCCAAAATGTATAATTTTTGTTTTTCATTTTGGCCATTTCCAGACGAATATGAGAGGAAAATTCCTGTCGGCTGGACCTATAGGCGGAGGTAGATTTCGAAGAGTGCTCATTTCAACAAAATATATATATATATATGATTAGAGATAAACCCAGTTTAATAACTTCATTTGGCAGTTTATAAAAAATTTTTAATTTCATTTTTCTGCAAAAACTGGTTTTATCAGAATCATTTTTATAAAATTCAGCTTAAATACCCATTTTGTCAACATATTTTGAAATAAATTCTGAATTTATTAAAAAATCGACCAAAACAGTACATTATACAGTTCCTAAATAACTAAAAACTGTCAGTTTAATGCATTTGAGAAAAAAATTGAATTTAAAAATGAGTCATAAAGTAACCGATTTGTTGTTTGAATACATCGTTATTTCTTTAATCATGATTGCTTCGGAAAATTTTGTGCGAAATACTCACTTTGACAGCATTTTTAAAAATATATTCTATCTTTATCAAAAAACTGGCCAATGCGTCACAGTATATAGTTCCTAAATAAGAGGTTCTGTAAAATTGGATGCGTTTGAGAGCGAAAATGGATTTTAAAACGAGTCATAAAAAACGCAATTTGCTATGTGAAAACTTCCTTAAATTTTCAAATCACGAAGACTTCGGGAAATTCGGTTCAAAATATCCTTTTTGGTAGCCTTTTTCGAAATATATTCTGTCTTTATCAAAAAACCTATCAATGCATCACATTATATAGTTCCTAAATAAGAGGATCTGTAAATTGGATGCGTTTGAGAGCAAAAATGGAGTTAAAAACGAGTCAGAAAAAAACGCAATTTCTTATTTGAACACTTCCTTAAATTTTCAGTCACGATGATTTCGGAAAATTCTGTTCAAAATACCCTTTTTGGTAGCCTTTTTTTTTTTTTTAATATATTCTGTCTTTATCAAAAACTGACCAATGCATCACATTATATAGTTCCTAAATAAGAGGATCTGTAAATTGGATGCGTTTGAGAACAAAAATGGATTTAAAAACGAGTCCGGAAAAAACGCAATTTCTTATTTTAATACTTCCTTAAATTTTCAGTCGCGATGAATTCTGTTCAAAATACCCTTTTTGGTAGCCTTTTTTGAAATATATTCTGTCTTTATCAGAAAATTGACCAATGCGTCACTTTATACAGTTTCTAAATAAGAGGATCTACCATTTGGATGCGTTTAAAATCAAAAATGAATTTAAAAAAGAGTCAGAATATAAGCAGTTTGGATTTAAGGTTTTTTCTCCAACTCCTATTTTTGTTTAATTTTTTTTTTTTTTTTTTGCTGTACGAATTGGTCCTATGAAAAACTTGTCAATATAAAAGTTGTAGATATTTTTAAGAAGATGTAAAATAAATTTAATCAGATTTGATATCTTAAAAATTGACGGAGTTATAGATTTTTTTCTTTTTTCACCGCCCTTTTTCTTTTCGTTTTTAATTTTTTTCATCAGTAAAAGTTGGTCCTATCAAAAACTTGTAAGTACAAAAGTTTTAGATAATTTTAAGAACATTTACAAAAAATTTAGTTGGACTTGATATCTTGAAAATTGACGAAGTTATGAATTTTTTCTGTCCAAAACCCTGTTTTTTTGCCCCTTGAGCCCATTTCTAAATTTATCAAAAATCTGTCATGCATAAACTTTTGGCCCATTTTTAAGAAGCAATATAAACTTTAAACCGATTCGATATCTACTTTAATTAAAAAGTTATGGCGTTTTTTCGGTTTTCACAAAAACGCCCCCTATTCCGACCCCCTTGGTCCGATTTTGCCCATTAACGAACTTAGCCGAGATTTTATCCCCTTTGATTTTATGTACCATTTTGGTGGAGATTGGTGAAGAATTATAGAAGTTATCGTGTCCATAAAAAAGTGAGATATATATATATATAGATAGATATAAACTGGTGCGATTGCAATAGGTAGTATTTCATACGAAATCTACCTAATAGCCAAATTATTAATTGAATGGCATAGAATATGCCACTAATGAATTTCACTCACAAAATTACAGTAATTATTTCACAAAAAATATGCAAATTAACATGCATTAATAATGCAAAACATGTACTAATAATGCTATTTTAAAACATTTGTGAATTAACTATTTTATACCATTAGCTAATACTTAAAAGAAAATACTTTATAAGATCGAAAACAAATGTCAACAATAAAGAGTAAACAATCGTGATTCGTTATGTGACAATGAAATCATTCACGACTGTAAAAATAAATAAATAAATAAATAAATAAAAAAATAAAATAAAATAAAATAAAATAGAATAAAAATAAATAAAGCAACACGAATATAAAAATTCTAACAATATTGTATTTAAAACGCACCTTCGCTTTTCTTAAATAAAAAGTTTTAATTAAACACTGTTAAAAATTTGACTGTTTTGCTGCATCGTCATCACTCAGCTTTTATAGAAAATGATTACTTTACCGTATTACACTGTTAAAAATTTGACCCATTTGTTGCAGCGTCACTCCACAGCTTTTATAGAATATCTCTTTTATAACCAATGAGAATGCTCCATATCACAGTAAAGTAACCGCTTTATATAAAAGCAGTGGAGTGATGCTGCAGCAAATGAGTCAAATTTTTAACAGTGTGAATATTGTGTTTGAAATAGGGAAAAGATTTCAAAGCACAGTAAAATGTAGTGACGTCATTTACAGATCAAACTGTAAATCTGACAAATGAGAACGCTCCATTACGACTCTGGAACGTTTGCATTGGACAAAAAATTGATAGCCTTTAAAATCGGAGATAACTTTTCACAATGGAATTTGTCATTGGTCACAATAAGTGTTTTTTTCTCGTGGATGGGTTGACTCCGGAATCGTTATACACGGAGGGATTTTATATGTATAATTTTGAATATGAGCTGTGTATTGGTTTCATGTCCATGGAAATTATTTTGTCTTGTTCGGATCTGGTTATGATTCATTAGAACATTTTTGTCGGGTTCAGATTTTAGGTATTTTTAGATATTGAGTTATAATGTTCGGGTCGTATTCATGTCCATGGAAATTATTTTGCCTTTCTCGGATACAATTATGGTTCTTTGGAATATTTTTGTCGGGAACAGATTTGTTTCAATTCAGATTTCGGCTTTTTCTTCAAATGGAATTTTTGGGTTCGGGTTTTCTTGCGTGTTCACGGAAATTATGCTGCCTTGTTCGAATAAGAACATGCTTCACTGGAATATTTTTTTTCAAGTTCAGATTTGGTTCAGTTCAGATTTCGTGATTTTTTTCAAAGAATTTTTTTAGGTTCAGATTCGGTTCAGGTGAATGGAAATTTTTTGTCTTATTCAGATCCGGTTACGATTCTTTGGAATATTTTTTATCAGGTTCCGATTTGGTTCGATTCAAATTTCAGGTATTTTTTCAAATAGAATTTTTAGGTTCGGATCTCGTTCATGTCCACGGAAATTATTTTGTCATACTCGAATCCAGTTATGATTCTTTCGAATATTTTGGTCGAATTTAGATATGGTTTGGGTCAAATTTCAGTTTTTTTCAAATCGAATTTTTTAGGTTCGAGTTGGGTTTATGTCCATAGAAATTATTTCGTCTTGCTTGGATTGGGTTATAGTTCTTTGGAATATTTTTGTCAGGTCCAGATTTGATTCAATTCAGATTTCAAGTTTTTTCTTCAAATATAACTGCTAAGTTCGGGTCTTCTTGCATGTTCACGGAAATAATTCTGTCTTGTTCGAATAAGGACATGCTTCACTGGAATATTTCTGCCAAGTTCAGATTTCGTTCAGTTCGCGATTTTTTCAAAGAAATTTTTTGGGTTCGGATTGTGTTCATGTCCATGGAAATATTTTGCCTTTTTTGGATCCGGTTGCGTTTGTTTGAAATAGTTTTGTCAGATTCAGATTTGGTTCGATTCAAATTTCAGGTATTTTTTTGAATGGGAGTTTTAGGTTCGTATCGGGTTCATGTCCACTGAAATTATTTTGTCTTACTCGAATCCGGTTATGGTTCTTTCGAATACTTTGGTCAGATTTAGATGTGGTTTGGGTCAAAGTTTAGGATTTTTCAAACGAAGTTTTTTAGGTTTGAGTCGGGTTTATGACCATGGAAAGTATTTTGTCTTGCTGGGATCAGGTTATAGTTCTCTGGAATATTTTTATCGGTTTCAGATTTCGTTTGAGTCACATTTCGGGTTTTTTTAAAGAAAATATTTAGGTTCGGGTCAGATTTCATGCCCACGAAAATTATTTTTCCTTGTTTGAATCGGGTTATGCTTAACTTGAACATTTTTGCGGGATTCAGATTTGGTCCGAGTCAGTTATCAAATCCATAGTTTTTCCCAAACAGAATTTTTAGGTCAGGGTCGGGTTTATACTCACGGAAATTTTGTGTATCACAGATCGGAGTGTGGTCTGTTTTTTTTTTCTGGTTCGAATCGGGTTATGTTTAAATTAGTCTAAACATTAAGGTTATAATCAGTTTTGCTACTATTCTTTTTATGGCTATTTCTGATAGATAATTTACTTAGGTATTTGATAATTTATTATGGCGAATGAATCGTTTGCGGATACAAACAATTGTACGCCAAACAGCTATTTTATTTTTGTTTTAAAAACAAATTAAAGCCATATTACAATTTTAAATTGAATAGAACACATTTAAATTTAATCAACGATTAAAAAAATAAACTCATAGAAAAGTGTTGTGTAATGTTTTTTACTGCAACACAGCTAATGATTCATACATTCTAATGTTCGAAATGCCAAAAATATGCGTACAACCATATAGTAAAAAGAAATTAATAGAGTGGCAGTATAATGTCTTGGGGTGACGCAAAAAATTTAACATTCTTTCGTTAATATCTTAAAATCGTCTGCACTCTGAAATCTAGATTTTAGATTAATATTATTATTTAAGTGTTCATGCATGATTTTAAAAGAATCTTTTCATCACTATATTTTATATATTGACATGGAATTATAAATATGTTGTTAAATCATAAACATTTTTCATCTACGTTATAAAGTATTAAAAATTTCTGAAAAAAAAGAGAAAACTTTTAGTAATACAATTTTTTACTTCAAATCATATGTTTTCAATATTTTATTTAATTTTGTTTTGTCATTTAATTATTTTTAATTTTCCAATTTCAATTATTTTAAAAGCAAACATTTATTTTAATAAATAATATAATAGAAAAAAAAACATTTTAAAAAATTATAATTTCTTCGTAAAATATGCTTCAGCTGTAATTAATTTCTTCCAATTCGTCTTATTAATACAAAATTCCTTCCTCGTGCTTTATTTTGAGACATTAAAATTTCAGCGATAAATGGTTTCCTCTTGCAAACCTTTCTTTTTTTCGGTTTACTTCGCCACCACCTATCTTTTTCCTCCATTTCGTACAGCAGCTGTGATAAAAAAAATTAAAAAAAAAAAAAAAAATCCTCATTTAAACTGACAGTTTGCCAGTCTATGAATTTTAAAGGTCAGTCTCAGTTTTTAAAATTATTTCTGCGAAAATTTTATTCAACCAACCAACCATAAGAGAATGACAAGGAAAAAAGCTAAACAAAAAAGCGATTTTTTATGAGAGTGAGGTTTGGAATTTAATTAATTACTCAGTTAATAAATAGAATTTTGAAATTCTGAGCGTCAGGTGCATCAGGAGAGATATTGGGCTACTCTCAGAAAAATTTTGAGCTTCGTACGTACCGTAGTTTTTGCTAACTATCGCAGACACACACACACACACACACACACAGAGCGATTAGTTATTTTATTAATATAGATATTCTGAGGTAAGAAGAATATAAGAGGTATATAAATTTAAAAAAAATAAGGCGAAGTTTTAGTTATTTCATTATTTATTCACATTTAACGAGCGAAAACATATTCTTATGAGAATAAATCTGTGTGATTTTTTCCCCCAGAAAATTAAGGCACATAATCAAATTTTGAAATCAAAGTCATATCAAAACAATGGCAATATTCATGAGAATTCTCACTAATGTAAATCCAACATCAATACATCTTATCCGTACAAATGTAAGGTTGAAGCAAAAATTTTATTGCAGATGATAATGTTTAGCAACAGATGATTGACGCAACTTTCAATTCCTAAGAATATCTTACTCTTCATATTTCTAGACTTAGAACCTGTGTGAGTGAAACTTCGCAGCTCTCCCAATCGAGCATTTATACATATTTTTAAATTTTCCATGCATCAGAACAATTTGAATTAAATGAGAAAATCATTAGTAAAAAAAGTTTGAAGTGTCAAAATTTCAGATTAATAAAAATAACAATGTAAATATAATAAGTAAAAAAGAAATTGAAAATGATCTAGAGCTGCACTAAAAAACTGATAATCTTTTTTATGGAAAAAAGAGCATACCTCTATTCTTGAAAATGATGCACTTAATTCTAAGATTACTATAATTTTTTAAGCTACGTGCTAAATATATTACAAACGGTCTTCCTCCACCGACTTCACAAAAAAAAAAAAAAAAAAAAAAAAAAAAAAAAAAAAAATGTTGTTGTCCAATTAATTGTCCCCGAAAGGAAAAAAGAAAAGGTGGGTAAGTGTTATTACAGACCGCAGGGAGGGTTTCGTTTAATATATTTTTCAAAACAATTTATCTTTTAATTAATAAATCCAAATTGTTAATTTGTAATTATTAAATTCTTACACAGATGGTAGCACTAATAAATTTAATTTAAAAATAAAATTAAGTTATTTATTTTAATACAACTAAAAAATTTTAAGTAAAACCATTTAAATAAAATCCAAAATTCTAAATTTTTTGAAAATCCAAAAATGATTGCGAAGATATAAATAAAATTTTTAATTTCTAAATTGAAAAAAAATGTTTAAAATTAAATTTAAAATGATGAATCATTAATAAATCGCAAAACATTTTTAAATAGAAAAAAAATTGAATTAAAAAAATATTATGAATGTCAGATGGACGAAACTAATAATATAAACCCTTAAATTGGCCAAAAATACGAAATTTCTTCTTATCAAATCCCTCTTAGGATGAAAATTTAAAGTTTCCGCATCGGGAATAAAAATATGAACTTTCTGTTTACTAGCGAGATGCCTTTTTTTCAAGCCATGAGCCTAAACGTAAAACGTTCAAACGAAGCTTCGCTTTTTAAATCGCAGAAATGAACGGATGACATTGAAAAAATTAATTTAGTTAAGATAATAGACCTTTTAAAAGTTTTATGATTTGTCGTGTGACACGAGATAGTCAGCTGTAAGTACACAAAATTTGAAATCTCTGACTTATACAGTTTTTATGTACGGACTTTGTGACGGACAGACAGAGGATAGAGATGAATGTGGTTTCGTCAGATGAACGAAACCCTAAAAAATGAAAACAGCTTTTCGACTAAAAATTATATCTTATTTATGTTAAGAAGAATGAGCTTTGGGGTTGACTTCATAGTAAAATAGTACAAAACTCTGAAATTTTCAGCACAAACGCTTCCTTTCGATATCGTATTTGGGTTTTTTCAGAAAATTTTATCTTAGGACACACACACACACACACACAAAAAAAAAAAAAAAAAAAAAAAAAAAACAATTGACCAAGTAGTTGAGAAAAAATGGAGATTTAAAATATTTATGATAAAGATACTCAAAACAAAGGAAAATATTATTTAGTGAGCTGTGGTCACTAAACTTCTTCTATACGATTACTACTTCTTCTATGCGATTATAGGGATGACAGTTCAGCAGACTGCAAAATTTCAGCAAAATCGACTAACAAGGAACTTTTTTTGGTTTTGTTCATACCAAGCATTGAAAGTTGGTGCATTTTAAAGCCACATTAGGAAGTTTGAGAATCGGTAAAAGAAGAAAATTCTGTTAAAGTAATGTTTTTTGAATTTGCAGCAGCATAACTTTTTGAAAATGCTATTTTCGAGACCACTCATCAGACTATTAACAAAGTTATGTATTTATTTATTTATTTATTTTTTTTTTAGAAAAGCATTTTAAAATATAAATTAGTTAATAATAAATATAAAATATTGAAAAAGTTTTGAAATTCCTTCAAAAACCTACGAATTTCGTTTAAAAAATTATGACATTACATTCACATTTTTGGCGAGGGAAAAGCGTATTTTCAGAAATAGAATTTTTCGATAACCCTACTTGAATGTAATAGCCCCAAAATAATGCAAGCGAAAAATTCATAGCGCCATATTTAGTAACGTAACTCACTTTTGGCGTGAAATAAATAAATAAAAATCCAATAACAAAATATTTAAACTATAAAAAATATATAAATATGATTTTAACAGAGAATTTTTACCGGCTGTCTAAATTTATGTATAAGAGCTGCAAAGTGGGCCAGGTCTCGACGCTAGGTGCGAAAGATGCCAAAAAAGATTCCCTTGTGAGTAAAGGCCCGGGCCTCCCCCTGGGAGGCGCGCTGTTTATATTAAGCTTTTTTAACTTTTTTTTTATCACTTAAAATTTTTAGACACCATAGTTTATTTATGTACTTTTTAAAATTTCAATTATGGATTTATATTAACAAACTGATAACTAAGAAAAATTGAGTAGCGAAAAAAATTAAAATTTATATTTTGTACATAGGAGCACAAAAAGTACATTTTCTGACAATAGTTAAAAGTTTATTTTATTTTAGTTTCTTTTTTTGCATTGCAAAAACATAGAAAAAATAAATTAAATATATATTTAAGATGTTTCAATTACTAATGGACTCAAAAAATGGTATATTAACGTACAGTAAAATAATTGGCGTTTTCCTTTTTGCACATTTCACACATTTCTGCTGCAAGCCATTTTCATATAACACATACCTCGCTAAAAAAGCACTATAAGAAATAAATTGCTGTTTTTTTTAGTGCCGATATCTGTTAGGCCCCACTCATACCAGTTTCTCTCTTTTTTTTTTTTTAACTTTTTTTATGTAGGAGAGACTGGGGCACATGAGAACAGTTCACATAAACATAGCTTTTTCCCATGGCTGGATTAATTTCTATAAACAAAAACTACTCAATATACAACATTTCAACAGAACTCAACAGAACATTTTTTTACATATGGTAATTTTTTAAGTACTTTTATCGTTCTTCAGACTTTTTAATAGTTTTATTTAAAAAAAAAAATACTCACATGTGCTCCAATGGTGGGGCAGTTTTTAACGCACGTGAGGCAGATGTGAACAAAAAGGAAAATTATCCTTTGACATGTTTATTATCTTATTCATATGTTACCATAATCCTTAGTTATACTACCGGTTATATTCACCATAAAGAAAAACAATATATGTATATTTCTTTAGTTTGCTGATATGTTTAACCCTTTATCTAGAGACCGTACTTATAAGTACCATTAAAATAACTTATTATAAAATTCTTTTAATACGTCAGTTAGTTGTAATATTTTTTAGAATGAGTTACATTACTTTATCTTGTTCCAAAAACATTATTGCTTACACAAAACAAAAATGTTTTTAAAAGGATGATTTTTTTGCCTTTGCATCTTTTCAGCTTTCTTGGCGCTGAGGGAGGGGGATGGAGATTTTTCAGTGCGGCAATATTTCTATATTTATAGTGTAAGAACATCATATTTGTACATTTTAGAATTCTACAAAATATTAAGAAAATAATTAAAAATAAAAGATTTGAGAAAGGCTATAAATATTGCACAAAATCCCTGTAAATTCAAATTTAATTAATCCTTCTAAATCCTTCAATCCTTTTAAAATCCTTCAAATATTTTTTTAATCATTATGTAAATCTTTTAATTTAGTTTATACAATTTTGCGTAAAATGCTTTAGAATGTAACATTTTCATGAGTTCATAATGCGGTAGATAAATGGTTATGCAAAAGATTATAAATTGAAAATAAATATATTGGGGGGGGGGGGGTCGGGCTTAGATGATTTATAAAATATTGTTGCAATAAAATTAAAAAAAGTAAACTTGAAAAAATAATTTATGCATTTACATTTTGCTTAGGGGTTATTTTTAAGGGGCATTTTAGGGAGGGGGCATTTAGATAATATTTATCAGTAATCTGACGAAACGCAAAAGATTCCCACCCCTACATCTGCTTTACTTAATAAAAATGTTTTTTCTGATTACAAGCTTCCTCTAAATTATATATTTTTTGCTTTTGAAAGAGGAGTAGGGGGCAGCTTGTAATCGAAATTTTACGGTAGTTATAGATTTAAAAATTTTACTTTTTAAAAATATTATACCTATATTCAAAGCATCAAATAATGTAGCTGTTTTAGAAATGACAGTAAACTAATACTGCAAATTTGGAACAAATGAAATAGAAAAACTTGCAAAATTGCCTAACGTAATACTTTTTGTATATACACGCTGCATTAAAAATATTGTTGAAAACGTTTAAATAAAATAATACATAACTGCACTTTAGAAAACATTAAATTTATTTAAATTACTGTTGAACGTAAGCGAGCTTGTTGTTGTATTTGCTGACAGATGCGTTTGTAGAAGTTTCAATACAAAATCAACTTTGTATGACGGGAATGTCTTCTGTTTTAAGAAAATTATAGATATTGGAGCTAATGTTATTTCTCACTATGTTAATTGAAAGGAACAAAATCATAGAATGATTATTGGGGAGTTTAATGAACTGTTCATATCTGCCCCAAATAGACTATTCACAAGTGTCCCACATTCCCACTAGAGTAAAAATAACAGATTTTTAACATTTCTCAATTTTAGAAGAATTTTTTTTGTCAAAAATATTTATTAGTATTTATAGTATATGTTAAAACACACACACACGCACAAAAAAAAAAAAAAAAAAAAAAAAAAAAAAAAAAAATCTCTTAGCAAGTTGGAGCTGAAATTTTAATTTTGAGGTCAACAAACAGTGTTCTGAGGACAAACAAAATATCTAAGAGCTTCAAAAAATTTCACCATATCTACAGGTGCTACCAGCTTTTGTATTTTTTTTTTTTTTTTTAAATAGAAAAGCATATAATAATAGCTAGTGAAAAATGGCAACGATCACATGTGCCCCAGTCTCCACTACGTGAAAAGATTGTTAGATGTGTATCCTATAGGATACATCAAGTCTGAAGAGGTTAAGTAATAAATTGGCAACAGAGTTACATAATCACGAGATAGAGAATTATGCTCTTAAAGTGGCTGTGGGTACCAAAATTTCATCATACTTACATAGTTGAGGATATCGTCATTTTTATGGTTCAAAACTGACAAATGATGAAAGTGTTTAACTGTTTAATGTCGATTTCTTTTTATAGAGGTTATTTTACTACATACAGAGTTTCAGCGGGAGCTTACAACATAACTACAAAAGCACTGCCAACAAAACATATGGTAAGTATTTAACTTTTTTTTTCTCATTACCGTATTATCCCTAAAGTATGAAATTAACATAATCAATTAATTTATTATTAGAACAGTTAAGAATTATTTAACTTTTAATCTTTAGTCATGTTCATCATTGAATCTATTTTAAGAGCCCACTCGAGTCGCTTAAAAAGATCCGGATGATAATGTTAGGTCTATGGGGGCGTTATTTTCAAATATCTCGCTCATATTTTAATATGATATATATTTTTTGTCTTGAATAGCTGAGGGCGATCTATAACCGGGTTAGTTTTTACTTTTTCGATTTTGGTTTTACATTTTTTTATCATCATAGTTTCAATTTTAAAACCGATTCCGAATGTTAAAGTAATTTTTTAGAAAAATCTGAAACCAAAATCGAAAAAGTAAAAACTAGCCCAGTTGAAGATCGCCCTCAGCTATCCAATGCGAAAGAATCATGTAAAAATATTAAAATTTGAGCGAGATATTTGAAAATAACATCCTTATAGACTTAACATTATCATCCGGGTCTTTTTGAGTGACAAGTGAAGGCTCTTGAAATAAATTTACTATGCAAAAGCATACAATTAAGTACCCTTTTTGGTAAAATGTTGGCATTTTAGTCGTAACATATACAATGGAAAATTGCAGAATCGTTTCTTTTTATATAGAAACATTTATGAAAATTCAAAGCAACATGGTAGTTAGTTATCTGTGATTATGAAAATACTTCTTTTATTTTTCGAGGCAATAGGGAATAATCGCACAGAATCTTTAATAATTCTCAAGTTTTTAAAAGTTAGAGAAACGTTCCTAATCAAATTTGAGGTAGTAAAGGGGGCTCTTATTTCGGAAAGGTTTTCGAAAATCTTGAAAACCTGTTATTTTATTAGGTTTCTATTTGGTTCCCCAAACAGGTTCGTAAAATAAGAGAAAAGACTTCTGCAATTGTAGATAATTACAAAGTTACTTTGTATTTTTATAAACATTTCTGATTTATTCGGAATTTTTTGAGATTCCTTACAGTGAAAATCGCTTTTAAAAAAGAGCGAGATCCCCCCCCCTCTCTCTCTCTCTCTCTCTCTATATATATATATATATATATATATATACACTGCTCAAAACAATTAAAGGATATTTGAAGTTTTATATAAAATAAAGATATAAACGAAATTTTTTTTGCCGAAAATAGAAGAAGAGAATCACAAATGCAAATTTTTCTGGTTTTCAAACTGTGGAGTATGCAAATGTTGAGTTCGACGTCAAAAAAGTCGCTTCAGCGGCAACGAATGAAATTTGACTTTCAACTGGATAAAAGAGAATGGAGACAAGGATGATCGGCATTCAGTGATTGCTTTGTTTCGATGAGTACGATGTCTCAGCGAAGTCATTTGACAGATTCAGAAGCTTGGAGAATTGTTGGTAGGTTAGAAGAGGGGGCCAAACTCAAGCCGAAGTAGCGCAAGCCATTGGGGTGTCACAAAGTGTCATTTCCAGGATCTGGAACCGTTTTTTGGAGAGTGGATGTGCAGGGCGAAGACCAGGGCAAGGTCGTAGACGGGCAACAACACCCAATGAAGATCGGTATTTAGCGTTAACAGCTCGGAGACACCGAAACATGAACGCTACTCTTCTCCAACAACACCTTCGCTCGGCTACAGGCACCACGATTTCAACTCAGACTGTCCGAAACCGGCTCCATGCTGTAGGTATGTATGCTCGCCGACCAATGGTATGTGTTAAATTAACACCAAGGCATCGTCGCGGCCGCAGGGAGTGGGCAACCGAACATGTCAGCTGGAGGAGAAATGAATGGAGCAATATTCTGTTTTCTGACGAGTCCCGTTTTTCTGTGCATCCGGATAATAGGAGTATTTTCATCTGGAGGGACCGTAGTAGTAGGAATAATCCTGCGTTCCTGCACGAAAGTGTCAGATTTGGCAGTGGAGGAGTGTTGGTGTATGGTGGCATCTCTATTGACGGGCGCACTGACCTCTACATCATTCGAGATGGAGCTCTGACTGGTCGCCGATATAGGGATGAGATCCTCAGACCTATTGTAGTCCCTTACGCTGCAGCAATCGGAGATAACTTCATTTTAATGGACGATAACTGCAGGCCACATCGTGCAAACCTGGTGGAGGATTTCCTTTTCGAGGAAGGAATCGTTCGAATGGAGTGGCCAGCGTGTTCTCCAGACATGAATCCAATCGAGCACGTTTGGGACGCTCTAGGAAGACGAGTTTCTGGCCGCCAACAACCCCCACAAACTCTCCAAGAACTGGAAAGAGCTCTTCTGGAAGAGTAGGGCAGAATACCCCAACTCGTCATTAATAGCCTCATTGAGTCCATGCCTCAAAGGTGTTCAACGTTTCTGGCCGCCCGTGGAAACCATACCCCCTACTGAAAATGATTTTCTTTGAAGAAAACACCTTTTCTTATTTTTTTCTCATATGCACAAATTGTGTTTTTTCCTTTTGTACACAAATGCGCAATAAAATGCATTTTTTTCTGCCAAACATGTGTAATTTATTCTCATATAACCTACTATGACTGTCGACCATGTATCAATCAGCTAAAAAGTTTCCCAGATGCAAAATCGACCTAAAACTGCAATATCCTTTAAATGTTTTGATCAGTGTATATATAGTATAACTGCGGACTCTTAGGCAGCGTGTTTCTTGAGGGGGTGTGCTACTTCACGCCAAATATATTCTTTTGTTAGTTTATGTTCATTTTTCGTGTTTCACTAAGCCTTTTGTTATTTTGGTTTAAATGTATATTTGTATTTTGTTGGTGATTACGACGCTTATTCCTTGTATAAACATATATATGTGTGTATTTAGGAGGTCATACCATTTTGAGATGCATCATAGGAGAGGTAGGGGTAGTTATGATAACATTTTTTGCAATTTGAACTTTGAGAATTAATTGCTAGAGAGTGAAGTGAACTACATACTAATGTTATGCACAATTTTACTCCGTTGGTAGTTATCGCTTGAAATGTATGAAGAATGATTTTCAATGTACTATATGTTACTTGGTACGAGTGTCTTTTTCAAAAAACATCTCTCTGATCCCAACTATTCCATTTCATGGGATAGTTAGGATCAGAGGTATTTCTCTCATGTCACCTTATACATCAGAGTAGACATTAGGTAGTTCAAACTCCATTTTTTTACAAGCTTTCAAATAAAATTATCGAGTCATTTTAATGAATTAAAATAGCCTGTTACATTAGAGGAAATATTGTTAAATCTATAAAATTCTGACTATTTTATTATTTTATTTACCCACTCTATTAAAACTAATCGTAAAAAATAACCTTTTTTTTAAAAAAAAAGACTTTATTCACAGGCATTTATGTACCATTCTGATTGGTCCGAAAATAGATAGTCTAAAAAAGTGGTATTTTTTCACGCTATTTTTAACAGTGCAGTTACAGCGTCTAAAATAATCTCTATTACTTTTATAGAATATCCCTATTTATCCATATTTTGACCTTTGAGAATGCTCCATAATGTAGTCAAGAAATCGTTTTCTCTAATGCAATGAAGTGAGTCTGCAGCAAATGCTGAAGATTTTTGGCAGTATATAAGATGGAACTGACGCGTTAAAATTAGAAAAAGATAATGACGCTCTGAAATTTTGTAATTTTCGATGCTTCATCATCAATGACTTAATAAATGCATTCGTAATAATTTTCCTTATTCTCTTTCTAAAACCACGAAAACGAGAGATGCAAAATCAAATTCCAACAGCAGAAACTTAATTCAAGCATAATAGGCAGGTTACTACTGAAAGAAATAGTTCCAAAATTTGTCGATTTTTTTTCCTTTTTAACCCATAAAACGGCACGTGTGTGTAAAGCATCATAGCTTTATCACTTAGCACGTTCATTGATTCAGCTCTGCAATTAACATGGTTATTTTTTTTTATCAGTTACAGATTATCGCTGAACACCCTGATCCCAGTTACCCCTTATCCTATTTACCCATCTCCACTAATGGGAAAATTAGACTGGGCATCCAAGCAACGTGTATTTATAATAGAGTTATGAATAAAGAAGAGGAGACATACAGTGTATTGTCTATCAGTTGCGAGTGAAGTAACTAAGAAGGTTGTCACAAGATGTCAACTATTTCTTTTTATCAGATCTACAGTTTCTGATTATAGGCCAGTCAAATTGGCAAAAAAAAAGGGCGGATAGATGCAAAAATTCTGCTAGAAGATTTTATGTTTTAAAAATGTTTATGGGGATGCTAGTAACAAGAATTAATGGTTTTCCAATAAAATATGTCGAGGCTAAATTTTGTGGAGCCAAAAAACCATAAAATTTTCGGACTTTTTCAGTTTTTTGCCTATAACTCAAAAATATAAATTTTTGCATACCATACTCAATTACAAAAAGAAAGAACATTAAATTCTCTACAAATTTAATATTAAAATTGTTTTTCGAAAGTCAATATTAAGCGCGCTACAGCTTTCTGAAAGTGACTCTTTTTTTCAAACTTTGTGGAAAAATTGCAAAAACGAAAATGTGACACAATTTTTTATTATTTTATCCTCTTTAATGTAACTTATTTAAATTTCAGGTATTTGCATGATAACAATCATGATGAATTACAATGGTAACATTGTAAAAAAATTAAGAACATTGTAACTTTTTTTGTATTTAGAGCTTTAGTAAAGAACATTAAAATTAGGTATTTGACTGAATGTAAGTAAAAAATGTTTTCAGTATTTTGTCTGTAACTCAAAAATTATAAACTTTTTGCGTAACATACTTAGATACAAAAAGAAAAAGCATTAAATTCTCTATGAGTTTTGTTATAAAAACATTTTTCTAAACCCATTACTAAGCGCGCTATGGTTTTTTAAAAATGTTACTTTTTTTTTTTTTTTTTTTTTTTTTTTTTTTTTTTACAGAAAGTGACCTATTTTTCGCCTCCCATCTCAATTTTTTTTTTTCATCACCAACAATGAAAATTAAATAGACCTATTGATTGATGAAAAATTAAAGTTTTAAGAAAGGCAGACAGAAGATGCACAAATTCTAGAAACCCATAAGAAATCACTTACAAAGGGAGGGAAGGCCAGGGATAAAAAAAGGGAATGCAGATGGAAGATTGTGGTCAGTGACGTTCCCAAGCCGTTTTCGTTTAGATGCAAGTGTTCTTTTTTAAAGACATACTCTTCTAATATGCTGATATTAAGTTTATTGCATCTCTCCTAGTGTAGTAATAAAAAGAAGTAAGCTCTAACCAAAATTGTGTTTCATTTGCCTAACGGCTTCAAATAGTGATACTCGCGTTGTGCGCCAGAAAGGAGTTGCAAGCTCTTTGAATATAGTGTTTATCGTCAAAGTGATATTCATCAAAAGTAATATTCATAAATTTTTTGAAAAGTACCAAGGAATTTAGAATACAGGATGATTGCTGAAAAACATATGCGAATGAGAGAATGATAGCAGCATATGTTCGTCGGGGTGAAGATTCTACACAGACTATTGTTTGTCTCGCAGATCAAGCATTTCTTTCCATATTCAAGATAATTGCTTCTTATGTGACGAAGTAATCCCGTTGACTTCAACGTAAAAATAAAAAAAAGACCTACGCAAAGAGAAATTTGATTCACAAAGTAATGAAATCAGAAGCCAAAATTATATTTTTGAAAGCTGCTGAAAAATGCGGGGGATGAAGGGTCCCAGAAAGTAATTGAGCGTATTCAGCATGAACCTGACTTGCAGATGCATGGTATTATAGTTTTTGTCGCGTAAAACTAGATCAATCTGTAACAAGTGGAGAGAAAAGAAGGCACCCGCATCATCCGTTGACGAGGCCTATGACATAAACAAGAACCGCTTTATTTCATTGCTTGAAACAAATTAAAAATTTCAAAACAATAATTTCAAAGTAATAGAATTCAAGTTGAGCAGGCAAAAGAAGAAGCAGATTTCATGATAGTCACCTCATTCATTTCAAGAGTCGAATCTTTTGAAAGCGTCGAAATTGTCGGGAAGACATTGATCTACTCGCGATTATGATGAGTTCAAGCTATCAACACAAAAATCTGTTTTCCTAAAAGCCAAGAAAAGGTAACATCGAAGCCAAGTGGTTTTCAACCATATCGTTCAAATACAATTCAACAATGTTCTTTCCACTCATGCAATCTGCGGGTGCGATACAACATCCGTTCTTTTCGGGAAAAGAAAATCAAAATTTTGTAATACTTCGAAAAAACATGATCAGCTTGGAAAAACAGCCTGCATGTTCAATAAACCAGATTCTACTCGTCATGAAATCATTAAGGGTTCTGAAAATATCATTATTGCACGATACAGTAGATGCAAAGATACCACACAGAAATTGAACACCTTGAGGTTCCAGTTATTTGCTAAATCTACCACAGAAAAAGCAAAGTTCATTTTGCAAGACTACCACCAACACAAGAGGCTGCGCAGCATCATTTTTCTCCGATGTTATCATCAGGTACAAGCTAGGCTAGGAAACAACATCCCTCCTGAAGGATGTGGTTAGTCTCACAGGATCTCTTTCAGCCAGTTCAAATGTGCCAAGACCCGGCACTTAAATCCTTGCACCATGTTGTGTCATATAGCTGTAGAAAACGGTGCATCAAAGCATGTTCTTTTCATAAATTAAGACTCAAATGCTCGGCAATTTATAAAAAATGTAATGGGATCAACTACAAAAATGTCACCGACATTATTTATCCAGAAGAAGGGGATGTAAAATTGTCACCGTAAATATTATTTATTAGATATTTACATTCAGTTAAATACCTAATATTAATGTTCTCCACTAAAGCTCTAAATACAAAAAAAGTTATAATGTTCATAATTTTTTTTACAATGTTACCATTGTAATTCATCATGATTGTTATCATGCAAATAACTGTAATTTAAATAAGTTACATTAAAGAGATAAAATAATGAAAAATTGTGTGAAATTTTCGTTTTTGCAATTTTTCCACAGTTAGAAAAAAAAAAGAGTCACTTTCAGAAAGCTGTAGCGCGCTTAATATTGGCTTTAGAAAAACAGTTTTAATATGAAATTCGTAGAGAATTTAATGCTCTTTCGTTTTGTAATTGAGTATGGTACGTAAAAAATTTATGTTTTTTGAGTTATAAGCAAAAAACTAAAAAAAAGTCCGAAAATTTTATGGTTTTTTGGCTCCACAAAATTTAGCCTCGAGATATTTTGTTGGAAAACCATTATTTCTTGTTACTAGTATCCCCATAAACAGTTTAAAAACATAAAATCTTCTAGCAGAATTTTTGCATCTATTTGTGACAATTTGACTGGCCTATTACTGCCGGTGAAAACTTTCACCAGTAAACATGAATAGAAATTTTCGCCTTATGTTAAACTCGTATTAATGGTACATATCTCTCTCGGAAATATAGTAAAAAAATTCTATTTTTTTTACTGTGTCAGTTTGCCAAATTATTGTAAGCTTTTCATGGACACTGACAAGGTCTTGTCTTGGTTGTCACAATGTAGCGGAATTATGGCCGCCAAATCACTTTTACTACAAATTAATATAAGTTTTAGCTATTAGTTTTGATTGATGTTTTCTATCAAGAATGTGCTTAAATTTTCTGCATAAGTTTTATTTGGTGGTATTGAACCGCTGCGAAAGCGGTTACAGTTGAAGTGTCACTATTTTAAGGATATGGCAGTTCATATTTATTAATAATTCCATAATATTTATAGGCAGGCTGAAATCCTATTTGTCAGATAGGAATAATTCAATAATAATGCGTTTTTTAACACAACAATGTATGTTGCTTTGTTTTTTCTTGTTTTCTATAGAAGAAATGTCATGATCCCCATGACTTTTTAGAATCTGTTTTGTTTTCGAACCGAATTTCTTGTTATTCTGGGGAAACATAAAAACAGAAGGAATTTTTTTGAAGTGAATTTAATCTTCAAATGTAATTGAAATTTATCCAAGTTACAGATAAGTTCCATTTCAGTCATAAACGTTATAGGAAATTTCATAAACAACGAAATATCTGCCAACAGACATTAATATTTCAAGAAAAAAAAAAATCTGAAGAAACTAAATTTTTTTTTTAAATGAAAAGTGTTTTTGTTATTTTTGGTAGCTTTTAAACATAAATATTTAATATTTTAATTTTAAGACTTCAAAATATATGTTCGTTGCTTCCATTATCAGTAACACGTTTTAAATCAAGATTTTTGTTTGAAATATCATAGAATTTTCCATGTAGAGATGATAATAAATGTTATCTTGAAAATTCTTCCTTTAGGTCATACCTTACGTTCATGAGGGATATAAACCTATGGCATCCTTAAAGAATGACATAGCGTTATTGAGACTGACAACACCGATCGATATTAAGGGCTCTGGTGGTATGATTAATGGTGTATGCTTACCTGACAGAGCAATGGCAGATAATGTTACCGGTATGGGTACAGTTACAGGATGGGGAACGACAAGCCAAGGTAAATCAATTAATTCACATTTAAAAAATATATTTTTTCATGTTAGGATTATAATTTTTAATTATTTCATCATTAATAAAAATGCATTAATTTATCTTTATAAATAACTTTTGTTTTTTTAATCTACTCATTTAAACACGCTTTAACCTTTATTTATGCGGAATTTGTAAATCTTAATGTATCTTTTTGTTTACACTGTATAACTGTTAAGGTAAAGAGGGAATTAGTTTTTATCCCCAATTTATGTTAATATTCCTATTTCCATTTTTAAATAAAAATATTTCAATAATGAATACTACAATTAAATTAAAACGTTAACCAAGTTATAAATAAGGTACCCTGGGGTAATAACGCCACGTTAAGGTTCTACCAATTTTCACGGCTTAGTTTTAGATTGTATTTTTCAAACAAATATAGGATCTGATACAGCAACTCATTGACTATCTATATAAAATAAAATAATTTAACAGATATGTATTCATAAAATGTAATGGCGTTTTTTTCTTGACCAATGCTATTTGGCGTTATTACCCACCTATATGGGTAATAACGCCATGCAAACAAAACTATGAAATAAGATGGAATAATTGCATGTAGATAGCACAATTCTAAAAATACAAACTGTACAAACTTAGAAATTGACAAATTGCATTCTAAGCTATTGAAAATGTTCAATTTTTTGTGAAAGTGTAAGAAAAATAAAGGTGTGGTGTGGGAGGGGGGGGGGGGAGGCAAAAGAATATCAGATCGTGAGCTTCTTTTTGCTTAAAAAGGACCGCTTAAATAGAAATATGTGAAACATTGCACATTTTTAACTGTGTTTTTTTGAATCAGTATTTAGGATGTAGCTCGGCCACTGTAGGGAATCAACCGGGGTATTAATGCCAAGGATTGGCGTTATTACCCCGGTATAGTTATTGTGCAGTACATTTTAAATTACAAATTATCTCGAGAAGATATCCAAAATCTTCAACAACATTTTAAAAGTACATGAAATGCACTACAAATTTATGTAATTAACAAAGTATTTCCGGATAAAAAGATAGTCTTCACATCACAAAACGTATCTCGCAAATTTTAGATCAAGCGTTAATTTTAGTTGTTTTTAAAAGCAATAAGACCTAAAACTGAAACAAATTAACTTGGAGCTGTTTTTTGCGATTTATATGACTCAAAACCCTTCTGCGCAGAGCACATGGGTGTCATTTACCTGATTAATTCATAATTATGCAAAATATAAGCACTTGGCGTTATTACCCCGCCTGGCGTTATTACCCCAGGGTACCTTACATAAAGGAATTTTGATAAAATTTTAAATTTTTGCCATATCTTAATTTAGTGCATCAAGAAATAAAAATTATTCTGATATTACAAAAAAAAAAAAAAAAAAAAAAAAAAAAAAAAATGAATGAATGGTAAAAAAAACCTCGAATTTTTCATTTGTGATTTTCGATAATGGATATATTTCAAAATAATTGTATATTTTAGTAACTATAACTTCACGTTTTATCTGTGCAGATAAGATAAAAAATATATAAAAAATGAAATATTAGAAACAAATATTATTTGTAATATAAGTAGCACTGGAATGTTATGAAAGAAAATACTAAAAGAAAAAAGCAAGTTTTAATTTCAACACTGGTAGTATTATTTAATATCCTAACGGCAAACCAATATTTTTATATTGATTATATAAAGATCCTATAACGCCAATATTGCATTTATCTCAAATACTTCCATTGAAATACCATTAATGGTTAAGTATCAGCATTACACTAAAAACAGTTACAGTGAAATGCTTCTATTATCGAAACATTGGCTTTAAATTGGAAATATCTGCAATTGCAGAATATTGAAAATTTAAATATATCAATGTTGGTGCAACATTTAATGCTAATGCTACCAATATTAACCAAGATATAAGGAATACAGACGTACTCAAATTGAGAACCAGGAATATTGTTTTGAATAACTTGGGTGCCATCCTAAAATATATGACAAATGTGCGCAGATAAGAGTAACGTCACTATCTGGAGGGAAAAGAATGTCTTTAATAAAAAAGGCGTGGTATAAAACTGATTAATTCTTAACTCTTTTGGCCCTGAATTTTTTTTCCAATTTTGGAAAAAAATTACTTTTACGCTAACAAAATTTAAAGTTGCTATTGAAATCACAGAATTTACAGTTTACTGAAATTTACCGAATGTGTTTTTTACAGAAACCAAATGAATGTAATTATTTTGCGTGTTTTTCTTATAACAATACTCTAAAGAAGAATGTTGTATTACAACCAGATTAAACAAACATATAAAACTTAGTAGTATTTTTTATTTTTTATCATAAATTACTAATTCAGAAAAGTAGTATCCATTATTTAAATTTAAAGAGTATAAATATGTTTGAGGTAAAAGAAATGCCAACGGCTTGCTAATAATTAAAAAAATAATTATTATTAAATGCTGAAACATAAGTAAAGTCATAATTGTAAACGTATCTACATATACTAGCATTTTTAAGTGCTTTATTTAACAAAAATAATTTTTAATTCAAAATAATACTCAATAAAAAACACGTCCTATTTATAGGACGTCGGGATCGAAGGAGTTAAATGTCAGCGGTCTAACACACCACTGTTCAAATGTTCGTAGTTTAACTATCGTTGCTGGGGATTTTTTTTGTTTGATCCTAAACTGTTGCTAGAGGCTTCTGAATGGATGAATATTTTGATTATATAGGACCAACATCTCTATCTTCAACATTGACGTCCTTTTCATGTTGCAACAGTAGACGGTTAAATTTTGCTTTCACTGTATTTTTTTAAACGCCTAAAGATAGCATATTAAACAATTTTACAGCGTCGAAAAGCGAAAATAAAATGTACTTAGACCTGCAATTAGTATGAAAAATTTATTACTACAATTTGTTTGAAAACTGCATTGCAATTTCTCAATTCTTTATGGTTTTTAAAATAATTTTCAATCATAATTAAAAAATAAATTAAAATCTATCTCTATTAACTGTAGACAATTATGAAGAATAAATTCGTTGTGCTTAAATTAATTTAAATATTCAGCATTTATTTCCGGCTGATATTTCATAGCGAAGTTAAAATTTCATCAATAAAATAAAATAATGAATTAATGTAAATAAAACAAAAATTAAGCCGATATCTAATCGAATTAAACTATTGAAATACAGTAAAACCTCCAAAGAGCGGCCATCGTTGGGACTGGGTAAAAGTGGCCGCTTCTTAGAGATTACCGGTATATGGAGGTTTTGCTTCAACTTATTAGAAAAATCAAACAAAACTATTTAATTCAGTAAAATACTACAAAAAAGTATAATTTTTTAAATTCTTTTTCACATTAAAGAAATCTGTTAGTTTTACATATTTTGTATATTTCGAACTTATTTTTTTCAATCGATAGGATAATATCTGTGGTTTTATTGTACAAATCTTCGACGTTCTTATTTAGAACAAAAAATTTAATGTCTCGAACATTTGCGAGGACTTCTTCATAAGACTTTATCTTGGTCTCTTTTTCAATTTCCTCAACTTCCTCACTTAAAGTTTCAACGTCCTCTTCTTTCATCAAATCCTGAACCATTTTCGGCATGCTTTCGTAAGTGCAAATACGGGTAAATAATTATCAATAGAAATAAATTCATCTGACATTATGCCGGTAATTTTTGCTGCTTTAAATAATGCGTCTAATTCACTATCACTGAGATCGTTATTTGATTGTTTTTAAAAGATATTACCGACATTTGGAAGTTTCTAAAAAGGAAATTAAACCTCATAAATTTTGAAAATTTAAATATTTATATCTTTTTTATTAAATATCAAAAATCAAAGAAATAAAATGATGAACACAGGGGCGGGCAAAGAGAAAATTGCGTCCGGGAAAAAGTTTTATTTTTGTTACCCACTACCACAACTCTTTCTTATGACAGGCCAAATAATGAGATTGGTAATATAAATATGGTACCCCCTAAATTTCCGTGCCTGGAGCGACCGCTCCTTTCGCACGGAGCTGGATGAATAGGCGTAATGTCGCAATTTACACTGGTGTAAGAAATTAAGAGAATTTCCATAGTTGATCTATGATCTCCAGAACTACTCGACAGATTTTAATAAAATTTGGTGAGAACATAGATTGATATAATACAAACAAAATACACATTCAACAGTTATAATAGGCACACATATTCATGCGTAACACTCATGGAAGTCTGAAAGTCTGAAACAGCAATTACAGAATACACAAAAGAAATGGGTTAATAGGGTGTATAGTTCCCTCTTACAGCCACATAGGCCTCGCAGCGCGATGTCATACTCGAAAGAAGGCAGATTATCGGTACCCGTGGCAAATGGTCCCACTCATTCAGCGACGCTGTTTTGAGTTCCTGGATTGTTCTCGGAGGGGGGTTGTGAGTTGCAATTGCCCTCACCAGAGCGTCTCAGATGTGTTCTATAGGGTTGAGGTTTGGAGACCTGGCTGGCCAATCCATCCGGCGAATATCCTCACTCTCGAGAAACTCATCGACCAGAAGAGCTCTATATGAACTCGCATTATCGTCCTGTAAGATGAACTCGGGACCCACTGCACCCCAAAAAGGCGAACATAGGGCTCCAAGACCTCATCCCTATACCTCACACCAGTCACAGAGCCTCTTTCAGAGACGTGGAGAGGAGTGCGGCCGTCCCACATGATGCCTGCCCAGATCATTACACCACCATTGTCATGAATGTTGATTTCGCGGAAATTGGAAGCTAGGTAGCCTCTCTCCATATGAAACTACGGCGGGAATCGGTGTTTAGGCTATGACGGGACTTGACGGTGAACACTAATGTCGCCCATTACTCCATATTCCAATCATTGTGTTGCCTGCATCATGCTAATCGGACTCTCCTGTAAGTAGACGTGGGCGGAACGCAAACAGACGGTCTTCAGGCAAACAACTCTATCTCTTTCAGTCTTTTGGAAACAGAAACTGCTGTTACACGGATTCCTGTGGCTGCACACAAGTCCTAATCGAGACGAGAAGTGGCAGCCCATCTTTTCTCTGGCCGTCGTGGCTCTTGGACGACCTTGCCCAGGCTTTCTTTCGATGGAACAATCCTGGAACTGTTTCCATAGGTTACACACGACGCTGGGCATTAAATTAAACTCTATGTATTTCTGGACTTGCGATTGCTCTGCCTCTAGCGTCCCCACAATTCGTCACCTCATTCCATAATCTAAACGTTGGTGGTTACTCATTTTTACTGTTCCAATCTGAATTTAACCGATTGCTGCTAGATAACATCATGAAATTTGCCGAGGTGTCCTATGGAACGCAATTCGTCTTACCCTTCACGCGCTTATAAAGCCAATTTTTCTTCTGGCTCCGCCTACACACACGTATACGGTTACGTATTTGTTGTACAAAATTTGAATTTTTATCTAGAAAGAGTGGTTTTTCCTTCAGTTCAGTTCTTTTCATGCAATTCAATAAAATATGCAAATTCTCTTAATTTATTTCATCAGTGTACAATGCTCTCGGCTTCTTTCAGTGGCCGTGTCAGAGTGAATTTTCCTGACCGCGGCCGGTTTTCCAGAGGGGACGGTATTCGGAGGTTTGATCTAATATTATTTCAATACGACTCGTTCCGTTCTATGAAAAAATGGCCGGTTGTTAGAGGTGACCGCTCTACAAAGGTAACCGTTAATGGAGGTTTTGCTGTAATCAGAAATACATTTTTGGCGATTTCTTTAGTTATTAAATAATGCAAAAGTTTAATAAATTTCATACCTTTATATGAATAGAAAATCGATACCATTCAAATAAAAATGCTGTTTTGTGTTAGAGGCAAACTAACAACAAAAAAAAATATTGCTATTGAAAATTGGTTTTTTATAATATTCTGTAACTCGAGAGGTCCGGGTTGGACTCCCTAGAAAATTACAATAATTTTTTACATAAGTATTGGTACAAAATTAGTACTCGATAAGTTAATCGAGCATTTTATTCACCTTTCAATCAGTGTCTCAGAAATCGCTCATGGTACCTACGAGATTATTACTGCGACAGTTGTTAAAAATCAGACATCCAATATGGATTATCAAAAACTTTCCAACTTTCAGGAAACTGTAACAAATTTTTAGCATTTATTATGATAAACAACCAATTTAAAAAATGCATAACGCATTTGAAAACTCAATTCTGCAATTACCATTAAAAATCATAAAAAATCTGATTTTTTTTTTTTTTTTTTTTTTTTTTTTGGGGGGGGGGGGGGGATTAGCTCTCTATATGATTTATAGATTTATATTTATACTACATAGTGGAAATAGCACCAAAAACTGGCAATAAGTAACAACAAAAACAATTTTTTTTTTTTTTTTTGTAAATAAACGGTCAAGTGCGAGTATTACTCGCGCTCATAGGGTTCCGAACAATAAACATACATATTAGTAACCCCTCGGGGACGAGCGACTGGTATACGTGTCACTTAAAATTATAGGAATCCTTCATCATTGCCACTAGTTATTTTTTTATTGTAAAGTTTACCATATTTATTTGGACTATTTTCAAGTACAGAAAATTTTCTGTTTTGAAAACTCGGTACTAAGAATGAAAGTAGCGCATATTTAAACTTCATTTGGTCTTTCATAAAAGTTAATTCAGCGTAGTAATAACCTTTTCCTTTTTGTCAGTGTTGCTAACACAGAAACTTTGTTCAACGTTTAAACTTGGCATTGTCTAAAAGAGCTTGTGTAGGAAAAAGCTCACAAATTTGCAAAGCCGCTTTGGTCCGTGACGCGTTTTTTCCAGATAGGATTGTAATTAACTTTTAAATACAGAACAGTCGTAATGAGAGACCTACTCAGTGCAAACTAGTCGCGAACTCCAAAGTATTTATGAAGAGGTTGCATGTACAAGTAATAAAAAAATTAGACATTTTAATACCTGAAATTTCGTAACGTAGTGGCCTCTATAGCCGAAGTAAGGAACGTTTTGCTTTAAGTAAGGCAAATAATACTTTTAAAAAATGCTGGCACTAAAATGGATCTATTTTTTAATTTCTTCTGTGTACAAACCCTGATTTATGTGATTAATTCTAATTAAATTAGTACGATTGCAACAGTATGAAGTTTATTGCTTTAATGCGGCCCTTATTTTTTGCATTACACAAATATATAATTAAAGTTATTATCTAGTCTTTAAAAGCCGATGGTATAAAGAGTACGCAAGCCCCAATCATTATTTATATCCAAATCGTCCCTGTCATTAAGTGTTACTATCTCGGTTAATTACCAACGAATTTTTTCAAAATTGATTATCAACAATACTTGTATACTTCTGCTACGATAGGTACATTCAATGCTCCTCAACACCTTTGCTCAATGCCCAGAAATCAAAACTGGTGTGACAGAAAAAATGTGCAAAAAATATGCAACCCAGAGTAATCGCTATAGTTTTCCTGCAAGGTTTAAAGTAACATCTATAATCTCTAATTTGTTCATAGCTTTTGTTTCAGTAGATTTTTAATCAGATGTTTGGTAACATATTTTTGCACTACATTTTTGACGATATTTCTGAAAATATAATGCCTTAAAATTTAAAAATATATATTTTTTTGAGTTCAGCTTAACGAAAGCTTTCACAAGATAACGCACACGATATACAAAGAAAAGATTTTTTTCCTTCAAATAACTTAATAGCTCCCTACCTCTCTTCTAAATATATTTTTTAATCGTTTAATAATCTGCAAATATGTGGGTCAATAGTCTTTATTACTTCCCTCAATTTGAGCTTTTCATAATTCCTTGTTTACAAGTAAAATGGCTGTGACAGACAGACACGAGAGTAATCTAATAATGGTTTCGCTTTATAAGTACAGAACACTAAAAAGCACCATAAAATCAAAACAATACATGGAACGTGTTTAGATCTGGAAATTTTAACGAATTATTATTAGCCGTTAATGGACAAGGTCACAAATGAAGTGAAAGGTAGAGAGTAGAGCTTACAAAGAATGCGCTAGGTGGCGCTAGCTGAAAGGAACACATACAGAAGACGAAAGTGTTGCCAAAATGATAGTAAGGAATTTGAAAGGGAGAATAATGAAAATAATTTAAAATAAACAAAATTATAATGAACTGAAAGAGGTAAATAAAAAGCATAGGTTAAATATTATTATATTAATTATATTTTATTATATTATTAAAAATAAAAATGTTAATATTACATTTTTAATAATACTACTGTAATTATATTAATAAAATTATATTTGTTATAACGAAATAAAATTCTTTATTCTTTTCTTTTATTTTCTTTTGTTTATATTTATTTATTTATTACATTTATCTATATTCTTAAAATTAAATTTTTTATTTAATTTTAATTTTATTTATTTCTTTTATTTCCGTTTTTCATCCTTTCAACTTTTTTTTTCTATCATTTTGACAGCATTTTCGTTTTTGAGTTTCTCTTTTCATCTAGCCCCACCTATCGTATTCTTTGTAAGCTGTACTCTCTAAACTTTAATTAATTTGTTATCTTGTTCCCTTACTGACACGTGTTAACTTTGATTGATGCGAAGCTATTAAAATTTCTAGCATAAAACGTACCCTATGTCTTCCTTTGATTTTGTAGGAATGTTTTACAAAGTTTTATTATTTAATTATGCTGCATAATATGCTAAATGTTAGTTCAATCAAACAATACCACCAGTTAAAAATTTTCATTGGGGAATTTCAGTAAATAAATGGAAATGTATTTGTGAAATATGTGAAGCCTTGTATATGATCTATGGAATTTATATTTAAAAAAAAGTTAGATTTTAAAACCTTTACCACTACAGAAAACGTACTTACAGTAATTATTGTTCATAAGCAGTTATGTAGTCAGATACTTTTGTATGATCTCGTAAGTGAATGATAAATTCTGTGCACACCAGATTCTACTGTAGGTATCTTGTCGTATATATCAGTGATATTATGTAAATTTGTATATGTAGTGTAATATCATTAAATACACGGTAATGATTTTCTGACATTCTTTTGAGTGTAACTGTAAATGAACTCCATATATAACACACTCTAAAAAATAAAAGTGTAAATTTACACCCAAAAATGTGTAAATCGATGATACAAAAACGATTTGTCTATATGTGTAAATTTGTGTGTAAATTGACAAAATACACGCCTAATGTGTAAATTTCAAAATACACATTTCAGTGTGTAATTTGATGATAACACTAAGTGTGTATAAGTTATAGTGATCACTCATGAAATACCCACATTAATGTGTAAATTGCGCAAGAATACACATATATCTGCGTAATATTCTTACTCATTTATCTGTGTAATCTTCAGTGATCACACGGATAAATGCGTACTATGCAAAAAACACACATTATTGTGTTATTGTAATTTACACAGTTCTTTGCGTAATATGTAAAATATGCCTATTCAATGGGGGTTCAATAACTATTGTGTCTACTGTATATAGAATATCTGTACTGCAATGGGTGATGCATAATATCGAAGTCTAATGTCTTAGTTGATTTTATGCTTAGTTTCAGAACCGTAGCTGCATTATTTATATCGTTTTTGGATGGAGGAGTGAAATGAGGGGGGAGTGTAGTTGAAAGCCTGACTTTTAGCTTATGGGGCTAGATTTGTGACAGTGGATGAGATAAAATTACTGTTGTTTGGATTCGGGATCATAGTGATGTACCCACTTCTCATCCACTGTCACAAATGTAGCCTCATAAGCTCCAAATCAGCCTATCACACTCAACTCTTCCTCTTGGAAACTCCCTCTAAATAGGTTTTTAGAACTTCACCCCTACCTCTAAAACTATGTTATTACAGCAGCTAAGGTTCTAAAATTCAGCATACTGCCATTTAAGACATTAGTTTTCGATATTCTTCATCAGCCGCCGTAGTACAAATATTACTTCTCTGTTAATGGGAAAGTATGGGACCCATTTTGAAATTTACAATTTCTTTAATTTTAAAATTGATTCTTTAAATTATGTTTCTATATTGTTCAAGGACATTAGAAAGTGTTTCATTTTGTACTCTATAAATCAAAATTTTTGTATTTATGTCAAATAAAGCTGATTTTATTATTTTTGTAAAAAGTGTCCCATTCCTCCCCACTCTCCTCTAAATATACACATAAAAACAGCTGTTTTATTTTCTATATTCTTCCTTGCTTCTTAATTTTATTTTCCCTTCAGTTAGATATTATTTAGTACATGCAATTAAAAATTAAGATAAAAAAAATAATTAATGATAGATTTTAGACTAGTCAGATGGAATAATGATAGTTGGTAAACTTGCAGTCTTCGCAGTTTTTATTTTCAGTGTTCAGACTAAATTTTTCACTTTTTATTTTTCAGACTCAAAATACAAAGTCAATTATACTCAAGATACTGTGTTACATACAGTTATAAAAGTAAAATTTAAAATACTATAAAAAATAGAAAAAGGTATGTAATCTTCATTTCACACACACACACATATTACCTGCAAAAATTATAGCTGATTTGTTTATATATGACATGAATCACCTATATTATATATTGAATTGTTTTCTTTTTATAAATATTCATCATTACAAAGAATTTACCTTAAACAATTATCAAGACTATCAAAAAGGCTGTTGAATCATTAAAATAACATCTTTTGCATTTAAGATTGTATTTAGAAATTAGTGTCTTTAAAAAAAATACAAATATATTTTAACATTAATGAAATGACTCGTATTTTCATATATGAAAATTTCAGATATTCTAATTAAAATTTTAGCTATCAAACTAATTAGTATTTTTATTTATCAACTGTAATAAAAAATAAGAAATACTGTGATTATATCCAAATATCAATTGACGCTTATAAATTTTCGAAATTAATGTTCGTAGAATTTATTTGACAATTACATTTGTGTCTTAAGTGTATAAAACTCACCCGTCGGGGAATATTTATGTAGTAGGAGGGGGAACTAATAAGTTTCATTTTGAATATTCATTATGACACAAGTGTTATAATTTTTTATATACATACAGTCATACGTTTTAGGTCATATTAATTCTATAATAATACGCAAAATTGCAATGGGAAAATGTTTATTTGAAGAAAAAGCCATTACTTTAATAAAAATTTTCTTCAGAGTTTTTGGTCTAAGGTTATTTTAAATCAACGTATTTGTGCCCTTTTGCAATTTACTTCTGTGTATTTTAATTAAATCTATAATTAAGAAGCAAAAATTATGTGTTTTTACTATGATTATTTTAGTGGAACATAGTTCTTCTGATGTAATATTTTCAAATTAAAACCTAGCTGAAAATTAAATGTAATTAAGATAAATACATATTTTAAATTTCTCAAAATTGGAAAATGTAACGTAGAAATTCAAAAACAACGCTTTAGTTTTAATCGATGATAAACTTAGTTAACATTCTAAGTTTCATAATAAAAAACTTACAAAGAAATTTCAATAAAAAAAAACTCAGATGAACTGTTTAGCTTATAAATCGAAATATATAATTTATAGATATAATATACATTTGTATAATAGTTTATAAATAAACTATAATATCTTTCACACAACCGGCCCGAAATTTAACACCCTCCCCCCCCCCCCCCCCCACACACACACAAAAAATGATGTTAACGTTTATTTTGCTACTGTTAAAATACATTCATAAACTGAACTTTTTCAAGAAATAAATAACTTTAGATACAACAGTTGTTATATTAAGGAGTAAATTTCAGGAGTTAGGTAATGTTGACATTTTTTAAGGCAAGTAAATTACTCTTGAAAAAAATTCTTATTTGTAAAAAAACAATCCAACATATAGAATATACATTTATACGTAAATATAAACAAATCAGATAAAAAGAATTGGAGGTAATACGAACGTATGAAATTACGTACCTTATATTTTATAGGAGAATAACTTCTATATTTTTCTCGAGTGCTTGCATTCAGTTTGCCACCACATTGTACGTGATTTGCTTTCTATGCGTGCTTGGTAGAGAAGTTTCATTTCGATCCCGGCGTGATCAAGGTCAAGTTACTGGACCCACCATTAGATTTCAACTTAAACCTGATGAAACCAAGTCGGCGATGATTATGATTTTAGTTTTTGATGCTAGATTCGCGTAGTTCATGAATAGAACCATAAATTGTACAGCGAACCAAAGTTAAACTAAAATTACAAGTTAAACTTTGAAATGGGTAAATGGTTACGAGCTATGAGACTTTATAATTTGGATTTAATAATTTAGGGTAAAATCAAGCATACTTATATTCGATATTCTAAATGTAAAAATAACTCAGGATACGAATTTAGAATTATCTTAATTACATGAATTATATTTTATGTTACATATTAAAGAAATTCAAATAGTTTTTAGATTCTACTGAAGGATAAACTACTGTCCTTTAAATTAAGTGTGGGGAAGGGCAGCAGAAAAATTACCAACAGTACAAAAAATATAATTTATATTTATGAATAAGCATAAAGTGGGATTATATCTCTATTATAATGCCTCTTTATGAAGTCTTTCTAATTTCACTTTAAGAATGAAATCTAACACTATTACTGAAAATTACAAGTAAAATTGTGAAAAAAACAGTGGTCAGCGAGACGGCTGAAAGAAATTTCGTTTTAACCAAATTCTAGAATTATAAAATCAGACATTCTTATATTTGATGTACAAATTTCCAAAGGTAATTCGGAAAACGAAAATAACTAATTAAATGAATAAAATTTTACGTTACATGTAACGAAATTTTATTACATTTGTCGAGATTAATTTTTTTAGCTTCTTTTTAATGTTCATATGCTGCTGAAACGGGGAAAGTGAGAGAGGTGGTTAGAGGATCTTATAAAAAGAAATAAATATATTGGTCTATTATTTAAAAATGCTGTTAAGCAATGCAATGAAAACATGTTATTTTTGGAATGGGGTTAATGAAATAAAAAGTGTAGCTCTGAATAATATTTAAACCTCCCATCCATTTTGTAACGTCTACTTTAAAATTCACGCATTTATAATTTTTGTAACACATTAATTAGTGTAATTTCAGGAGTTATCTACATTTACACATTTTTCTGAGTTTATGAACTGATAGCAACTTACAAACTTAATGCCATAAACTAAACACACATTAAAATAGGTATTTTTTTATAGGAAAAGTGTATTTTTTATGCCAAGTGGGTGATTTTAGAAATTTACACACTTACCTATGTATATTGCATTATGTGTAAATTACAATGATATACCAATTTGAGTAAATTCAGGCATTTTTCAGCATTTACACATTTGTTTGTGTCTTTCAAGGTGATAACAAAATACATGCTTAGTATTATAAGCTAAAATACACATAACAACAGGTAAAACTTTGCAAAAAGTGGGTAATTTTCATGTCAGGTGTGTAATTTTAGGAATTTACACACATATATATGTAAATTTGTTTAATTTACACTTTTATTTTTTAGAGTGCACCCTGCGTTTTGAAAACCGAACATTCCACAGAAAACCTCAAAAACATACGTCAATTTCATGGCAATCTGATATTATTGACGCGAGTGATCACACACGGATAGACTAACAGACAGACAAACCACACTAATAAATACTTTTAGACAGAGTTGAAAATTAACATAAGGGAACTTTTTAAAAGTCATTCAGCATCACGGCAAAACATATAGGTGGAAAATTGAAGCTAAGTAGATAAAGTTCTGACGAGGAATGTCATGGTACAAGTTAACTCTAGATAATTATTTATGCAAGGTATGTGTAACCGAGTTAATTTGGGATAACTACGCAAGCGGAAAAATAACGTTTTATGAAATGATGTTAAGAGGCATTAGACCATCGTTTTCTTTTAATACTATGCAATAAATTATGCTTTTAATTACTCGTATAAAATTGTATCGAATAAAAAAAATGTACAAAGCACTTTAAAAACTGTCTTCAGGTGTATTCGGAAAAATCGATGCCGGCTCAGTCTACAGGCGCAACTAGATTTTAAAGTTAAGTGCTAATTTCACCACCGAAAACTAAATCTCGATTAGAGATAGACACAGTTTAACAATTTTACTGGGCCACTTTTGACGAGTTTTTAATTTCGTTTTTCTGTAAGAGCTGGTTTTGTTAGAATCATGTTTTGGCAATATTCAAGAGAATATTCTCCACTATTAACAAGTCGAAATTTTATGACTCATTTTTCAAAGAAAAAACTAGAAACTTACTGAAGTTATTTTTGAAGAGATTTATAAGTGATCTGTGTTTTTATTTTTCGTTCGATTAATTAGAACATTATTTATAAACAATTATTTTTCCAGTAGAAACATATTTTCTGTTTCCAACACTAGTTCTCTTTGAGAAATTCGGTTCAAAATGCTCACTTTGACAGCATTTTTTGAAATATATTCTGCCTTTATTAGGAAATCGACCAATACAGCACATTTATAGTTTCTGATTAAGAGAGCCTGCCAACTGGATGAGTTTGAGAGCAAAAATGAATTTAAAAATTAATAAAAAAAAAAATAGCAGTTTGGGTTTAAGTACACTCTTAATAAGATAATTCTTTCTTCAAGCGTTATGTATTTTTAATTTGTTTTACTGTAACAATTGGTCTTGTAAAAACTGGTCAATATAAAAGATGTAGATAATATTAAGAAGATAATTGATTCATTCATTCTGATTTGATAACTTATGAATAGTTGAAGTTATGGAACTTTTTTCTTATTTAACCCCAAAATTATTTTTTCGTTCTTACTTACTCATCGTACATAGCATAGGGTAAATCTTGTAATCGTTTTGAAAATCGAAAAAAAAATTTGATGGATTTATGTCTCAAAAACTGGAGATTCCAAAAAACATATTTTTAGAAAAAATTTGAAGTACGTCTGTCTGTGTTCTATGTGTTTTTAAGCGCTTTATCTCCCGAACAAATTGAGAGACAGAATTGAAATTTGGTGTGTACTTAGTATGTATTAATGAAAAGAAGCCTATTTAATATCAGTAACATCGATTATCCGGAACTATATTTTTTTAGACTCTCGAAGTATTCTTTCTGATGAAAGGTATATAAAATATTCGATTTTTTTTATTTTAAGGAGAGGATGTAGAAAACAGCAAAATTACACAAATTTTGCTTAAAGAACGAAGTTGATCGGATAATTAGTTGCGAGATATTTGTAATCCTATTTTCCGCACTCTCCGACTGTTCATGACCCTGTATTTCACTCGAATTTCAATTCAAATATCTACCGGATGATCCAAAAGTCAGGACGAAGTTTAAAAACGAATAATTCGAAAACGAATCAAGATACAAAGATACGGTTTGCACAAAACGGATGGAAAAGAAACCGTGTTTTGTGTGGCTACGAAAAAAATAGATCTATTGACAACCAACAGATGGCGCTGTCGGATTTCAGAATTGCAAGCGCGACAGGCACTCAAAAGAGTCGCCTTTATGCAAGATGGAGCACTACCTCACATTACTCTGCCTGTGTAACGTCTGCTACACTCAATATTTGGGGAAGAATAACATTATCAGTCGCTACCTTAACCAAGCATGCCCTCCAAGATCTAGAGGTCTGCACGGGCCGGAATTTCCAGGCCCGGGCCCAGCCCGTACAAAATTCAGTGAAACCAGGCCCGGCCCGTTACAATTTCTACGATTCCTAAAAAATTCAGATTTTTATCATATAATTAAGATTCCTTAAAAGAATACTGCATACATATCAATGAAATGATTTTACAGTATATTTTACTGGAAATACACAATAACAGCATTAATGATTACTTAGATATTTAGGCTTTCAACATTCGAATAAAGATTCATTAAAAAATTAATATGGCTTAGAATAAAAGAAAAAAGAAAGAAAGTTAAAAACATCGTAACTTTTGAAGCTGTTTAATAAAAGAAGATTTATAAAAATATTTCTATATCATTTTATTAAAGATTTTAAATCCAAATTCATTCTTAAATTCAAAGAAGCTCCTTTCTGATATATTTTTAAATTCATTTTTTTCTCAGAAACGCATAAGTTTAGCAGGTATCTTTATTCAGAAACTATATAATCGAATGGGGTTATCCATTTTTTGATACAAGCAATTTAAGAATACTGCAAGTAAATAAAATACTGTAATAGTTAGCGTTTTGAATAGAATTTCCGGAAGTGATGGCATTTGAAGGGAGAAAAACCTGCAATCTTTTCAGAAACAATTATATATCTCAACAAGGTCACACAAGTATTTTATTTACCAAAAATGAAAAACTCTATTCGATTCCAAATCCCTTCAATAGTCAGGCTTATCACTTTTATACTTTTACAATTTAAAATTAACCAGAAAATATATCAAACTTTCGCATTATTGAGAAATTAATTTAAAAACCATCAAGAAGTATATATCCAAAGATTAAGCTAACATAAGTTCTTTATCGCTGTTAATAATTTTACAAATCATGTTGTCCGCCTACAGATCTTGAGAACATTTAAGTCTAGTTCCGGTCCGGCTAGTCTAAAAGTAGAAAAATAATGCAAGCTTGATCTGGGCCCGACACGAGTCAGCTAAAAAAAACATTAAAACCAGTTACACACAATGTAGCTGTCCGATGCCGATCTTTAGACTGTACATTTTTATACTAATGCTGTCAAACTAGTATGGCTCGTGACGCACATTTATACTTATTCTCGTTAAAACCATTTCGTTGAAAATAGCTCGTATTTTATTTCGAAAATTTTTTTATTGGCCCGGCCAGGCCCGTTACAAAATTCGAAACGATTCCGCCTGCCCGGCCAGGCCCGCGGGCGGCCCCGTGCAGCCCTCTACCAAGATCTCCCCATCTGACACCTGGGACTTCTGGCTGTGGGGATTATTGAAATAAAAAATGTACCGCGACCAACCGGCTTCACTAACAGCATTGAAAGATGCCATCGGCCAAAATGTGTCTGCCATAACGCAAGAAATATTACTCTATGCTGTGAACGATCTGGTGCCTCGTCTCACAGTGTACTTCTGAATGATGGACAGTACATTGAACATTTACTGTAGTACTATTAACTGTAATTAAGCTGACTTGTAAGTTTCTGAACATTTTGTTCACCTGTAAATCATCTTTTTGTGCATTAAATCACTATAGCGCCATCTGTTGGTCACCAACAGATCTATTTCTTTTCGTTGCCTCACAAAACCCGGTTTCTTTTACATCCGTTTGGTACAAACCGTATCTTTGTATCTTGATTCGTTTTCGAATTATTCATCTTGAAAGTTCGTACTGACTTTTGCATCACCCGGTATTTTAATTGGATATGAGACGCTTAATCTGACGCAGTAATTTGTTAGTTAATATGATTATTGTTTTCGGAGTTATAAGGATGTTTCTTTTGCGCAATTTGGTACGACTTGAAAAGTTGGCACTTTATATAATTTCTCGAAATTTGTTCATCAGCAATTCATTAATGGGCTATTCCATGCGAATTTGATTGTCTGTTACATACTATGATTTTTGGGCACCAGTATTTTAAAGCAGAAAAATGCGATTTATTTTATCGAACATATCTCATCAATTGAATAAGGCAAAGCGAGTTTTTCGAAAAAAAAAAAAAAAAAAAAAAACGGTGGCCAATAAGCATAGTGATCTTCATCCGTGTAACAGATAAACAATATCGCATGGAACTAGCCTAATGCAGCTTTACTATGTGTCAAAAATATTTAAATATATGTTTAAATTTCATTTTGGAATTGCGATGCATTTTATATATACTTTACACAATTGTTTATTTTCATATTTTATATTATGCATATCCATGATGTGTACGTATTACGACCCCCCCCCCCAAGACTAGTTTAATTATAATTTAATTTAATGTACAAAATCATATCTACATCATACAGGACAAATGTGTTTGTGCGTAACGCTGACGTCATTTTCACGATAGCCACACCTGACGATTAAATTTAGCTTTTACTGCAATTTCTTAAACTTGTAAACACAGAACATTTTTTACTCCGGCGAATAAAGAAAAAAATGTACTTTCAAACACAACTTATTTGGAAACTGCACAATTAATATGAAAACTACATCATAATTTATTTATTTTTTACGTTTTCAGCGATCCGTTTTTAAAAAGTGAAAGCGGAACCATAATAAGATCACTCCTGTGTCTGTCTGCCACAGCCGAATTTACTCGTAAAATATGGCACATGAAAAGTTCAAAGTGGGGGAAGTAAAAAAAGCTATTGACCCACATATTTACAGATTATTGCGCATTCACAAATATATTTAGGTAAAATATAGAGGGGCTAACTAAGTTACTTGAAAAAAAAAAAAAAAAAACTTTTTTTTGTTTATCTTGGTTGAACTCAAAATACATTTCTTTTAGTTTTAGGCATTATATTTTCAAAGATATCGTGGAAAATTTAATACAAAAATATGTTCCCTTCCCCATCTGACCTTTCCAATCTATTGAAACTAAAATTATGAAAAAATATAGAGATAGCAGACGTTAATTTAAATTTTGCAAGAAAACTTACCCTAAGTCAAACGGTTTTCACAAAAAGCGCATTTTTCCGTTATACACAAATTTTGATTTGTGGGCATTTAGGAAAGGTTTTGACGAGCACTGGAGGTAAATATCTTTGCAGAAGTATAGAAGCGATGTTGATACTGATTTTCGGAAATAACCGTCTTTATTAAGCCGTGATATTAACTCTTAAAAATACGGGCAGTATGGACTTACATAGTTACAGGGGAGGTGTACTCTATGTAATATCGGCTTTTGAAGTCTACGTAAAAATTTATATATATGTTTGTGTAATACTATCCCCAGTAGCTGTATGGAAGGAATAAACAGGGATAAGGAATAAAGTGTGTTGGAAAGGTGCACAGACTAATTTAATTAGAATTAATCACATAAATAATATGGGAATTCGCAGCTAGTTAGCATTGAGTAGATCACTGAATACGCTTCCCGTGTCTTTAAAAGTTAATTAAAAACCTATCTGTAAAAACGCGGCACGGACCATGGCGGGTTGTAATTTTCTGACCTCTTTTAGAAACGTGCTTAGCAGAATGCCAAGTTTAAACTTTGGAGAAAGGTTTTGTTTTCGTTACACTGTAAAAAGAAAAGATTATTACTGTGCTGAAATTAATTTGATGAAATGCCGAATTGCCAATGCCAAATTAAGTTCATAAAAAAAAAAGAAAAAAAATGGTTGCCTGTAAAGTCGGTATACGGGCGAAAGTTTTACGTGACAACGACTTTGAGTTGTAAAATAATTTTAATGTGAATATTCATTCGTATAGTAGGAAGAAGGATGAAATAATAGTAACAATTTAAAACATTTATTTATACAAAGAATTATATTTAAAACATTAATTTATACAAAGAATCTCGCACTGAATTTCATATTAACAAAATTTTATTTTTACCTTTACACATACATACGTATTTATATACAAATATACATACAATATCTTGCAATACACTGTGTTTGTTAAACACATTTTACTTCATGTTTATTGATGTCAAATGTTGAATTTTGTAAACAGCATATTAAAGAATTTTTCAATGAGCAGAATATAACTAAAGTAAAATGGCTTTCACTAATCACATATCATTAGTTTTCCATAATATACCACCGAATTACGAAATAAACTACACTTATTTTCTTTGTACTTTATACTAATAACTAATACATAACGTATTTCGTCTTAGTTTGATACTATCTAAAATTCCTATTAAGCACCGCCCCTTCCTTGCAGCGAATTCACATTCACGTTCAGAAAATGGTCCCACAAGTGACCGGAAAAAGTTAAGAGAAAAGTGAGCGCGTATCGTGAGCGGAGCGTAACGTAACGTAACGCAGTTTCTTGAAGTGTCTCCCGGCAAACCAATTTACAAGACGTTGTCACGTCAAAAAAGATAAGATAAAAAAAAAAAAAAAAAAAAACATTTATAGCAATATTTGATATTATTTAGACTTCATTTTTCTTCGAGTTTTTATAGCATACCCATTCATATTTTTCTAGTATTTACAGCTACACACGATCCTATGTTGTATAGCTTTTACAATGTTTTTTTACTACGTTCTAAAAACTTTTAATATTCTTTTAGCAACGATAAAAAATTACAGTTAATTATTCATATAATTAATGTACGAAAATCTCTTAGCGGTAGTAATACTTGCATTTGGCCGTTTATTTAAAATAATTTTTAAGCGTAATTTTTAAAAAATTATATTGTGCGCAGATAATTACAAAAAATAAATCCTCTTGCACTTAAATTAATATAAATAGCTCAGCATTTCTTTCATGGTTACAAATAATGCATAAAGAAAATAAACTTCATCAATCAATAAGTAAAATAAATAAAAAATATATAAAGCATAAACTTAAGACATGTAATCCAACTACGCGCTTAAACCACTGAAATTATCAGTATAAGAATGACTGGAGAAAAAGATTCCAAAGTATCGCTTTTAATAAATTTCAAAGCTTTATTTGAATGCATGCTTGCTATTTTTCATAAAAAATAATTTTTGGTATTGTTAGTGGGCATTCTAAAAGAAATTATTAGACGTGGAAAATTTGTTAGGCTTTCAATAATAATAATAATAAAATGCTTTTCACTTATATTTTGTAACCGGGGAACCCCGGGTATATGTCCTTGTTAAAAGATATAATATTAATTAATTATTTTACCATTTTGAAGTCAGTGCGATAGTTATGATAAAAAGAGTTATAATGAATTAGTGTTACGTTACTTTTTTGTGAATATAAATTTCTCCATTATGCTTAATTAAATTATTATACGCATTCCAGTTTTTTAAAATGAAAATAATATGATATTAAATTCCATATACATGTTTTGTTGATTTTCTTCAAAAAATTAAAGAATTTTTATTTGAATTAACACTAATTTAAAAATGTGTGTGAAGTAAATAGATGTTGAAGAGTGTTTGATATAAATTGAGTGTTTTGAAGTGTTACAGTCTTAATTTTTACAGAAGTTTTGCCACAGCAGTCTGCATAAGATAATCTTCTTTTATTATTTTCGAATATATTCACTCATGTTGTTATTTATTGCAGTTTAACTTTGCATCACTATAAATGATAAAATTTTTGCAACACTTGAATTTTTAGCAATTAGTAGGTAGATATCGCAGTTATAAAATATTTTTTTCTTTTAACCATCAGAAAGGAAAGAATTGTATGAAGCATTTGCATTAAAGAAAAATAATTTACTGAAGCGTTCTGAACTCTTTTTTAATCAAATACAGATACAATTTTGTGTTATGTTAATTTCTATCTAATGAACCCTGTCTTGCTTGTTAATAAAAGAATGACTGTAGACATTTTGTTAGACATGTTTTGACAATTCGAGACGAAACATGTTTTAGATTCAAACTTAAAAAAAGGAAAATACTTGTGACTACTAGAATTTTTATGAACAACAGAACCTGCAACCGCTATAAATAACAGAAGCCCGCAAAATAGTTCTATTTTCTCTTATTTAAGGTTGGAGAGAATAGTTGAGGTTTAGTTCCAACCGCGAGAAAAAGGTTCAGGCCAGACCTCGAACAAGTAAAACCACTTCTGAGAAAAAGACCACTATGGGAGCGGAGGTTTGATGGCCTGACCAGACATCATGTTGGATTGGCGCACATCCTTCCCCGTGTTTGGCAATGACTTTGACTAGTGTTACTTGTAAGGATGATTTCGTGTTACCTATGTTCGCATTTTCAGAATTCAGTTGGTTCTTATTTCAGATCAATGGACTACAACGTGAGCCTAGATAGAGTTCATATGATCGACGACTTTCTGGAAAGTGAGGATATTCACTTGATGGATAATCTAACCTGGACAGCACACCCCAATTAACTTAAGTTAAAGCTAGTAAAACACCATCACAGTGCATCGAGACTTAGAAGGAAATCTTGGGGATTAATATTAACATGTTAAAAATTTGGTATAATACAATCATAGAAAATATTTTCTTTATGGAGCTGGGATTTGGTGAGATAAACTAACAAAAAAGAATAAACAAAAATTGACATCAATTCAACGACCATTCTTACTGCAACTGTCAAGAGGATATAAAACCACATCAACAGACGCATTTACTGTAATAATAGGTATACCACCCATAACTTTAATATTAGAGTATTAATTCAACAAGAGCAGAATCTTACACTTGCAAACAATAGAACAGTATTTTCCATCCATAAACATTCAACGAAATGTCTATGGTTGACTGTTACATCCAACAGAAGAAAGAAAATATCTCCAAGTAAATACAAATCGTAACTCATACACACCAGCTACCGCACCTACCATCTTTATTGATGGATCTCGTATTCTATAATTTTTAAATTTTTAAAATCTATAATTTTTATGGCCTCAATAAAGTGGACCGAGAGGGACACAATGCTCTACAGGCCTGGTTTCCTTGTCTGAGCAGTTTCTCTTAGGCAATCAAACCAAAGTGACAGTAACTGCCACATGGACCAGTAAACTGCCTGATTTCCAGTATCAGTTCACGTTGTGAGAGTTGCATAACTGTAAGATTCTGAACCATACCTCCTATTAACCGTTTGTTTTAATATTGTAAGCTCTTTTTTATACCATCCGGCGCTGTCGATTCTCTCACGCGATCATGCGTGCGCATTATAATTGCTGAGTATTTATATTTAGTGCATTATATTGACGTATGTACATACTTAACTTCATGAAAATCTGTCCAGTAGTTCTAGAGATAATTGACCAAATGTGAAAATTCTTTTAATTTTGAGCATAAGTGCATTTAGACCAATCCTTCATAAGTACTAAGCTTAACACCCTATTCATTTAGATATACGTGGGAACAAATGCGAATTCAATGAATAATACAATTCTTCAGTTTTATACACAGTAAATTCCTCATTAAAAAATCATTCCTGGAAATTACTAAATCTCGCAAAATGCTCAGTTTCAGTTTTTGTAATACATTTAGTTTCTTATACTCTGTTGTTTCTTCATTAATGAAGCCTTACCTCTCATACCCGCCTATTTTTTTGCTTTTGCTTTTTAATTTAATTTTTTGTTTTGGGTTTAATTTTTTTTTCTTTTTTTGACTAAAATTACCCTAGATAACTATATCCAAATACTTTGAAATGATCAATTTTCGCAAAAAATAATATTTTTTGGTTTAGAATTTCCAGAAGTGACCATTTATTAAACTTTACAAAACAGTTGTTATGTGTGTCTGTGTCAATTAGAAGCCAATATATTAAAGAATTTGTAAAGTTTCACATACTGGAAGAGGTTATTAAAATAGTTGGAATCAAGACTGTAAATCTGTGAAAGAAAATTGAAGTAATTCATTCTACGGCAAGTACAGTTTTTAAAGATTATTATTCAACAAATCAAATTCAATTTTTTAAAAGTATTTCAAACAATTAATATTCCGTGAGAGTATCTAACAATGGGTAATTTAATTTAACTGTAGAAAAAATTGTTTTTTATGTTAATTTAAAATGCATCTTTCACCAAATATTCTTTTCACGTGTCTCGCATTTTTTTTTCAAAAATAACTCAAAATGTTGTAGTTCTTTTAAAAGATTGAGATTTTTTTCTTTATGCTGTTTCTTCGGACATGAGCTAAAAGAATATTCACGATAAAATGATGTTCCTATGTAAAACTTATTATGAAAATATATAAAACTTATATAATTTTAAAATTTTGGTTCAATAACAATAATATAAAATGCTCGAGTTATTGATCGTTTGATTAGCTCTAAAATGCTTATTTATAGAAGTAGTCTAAATGTTTTAATTAATTTCTTATATAAGAGGGTAAGGATTATTTTTATAGTTAATTTATTTAAATCCTAGCTTTGATCTCTCAAAAGGAATTGCCATTGTTGCTACTGGGCTGCGTTTTTAAATTCCGATTTCTTGTTTGATACTACTTTTTTGAAATGGTAAAATTCACTTTATTTAGTAATATATTAATTGGGACGAAAAGAAGGTTAATTTTGCCATTTCAAGAAATTTATGCCAATCAAGGAATCAGAATTTTTTAAAAGTAGCATACTGGCAACACTGAGCGCTGCTATGGCATCGTTTTGCGATGAATATTATAACTTTATTTCAGATTGTGTTGGATAGAAATTCACCAGATTTTTATTTTGTTCTCTTTTAAAAGATGCCTGCATAGCTACTTACTTAGTGTTTAGAATAAAAATTATCTGTTGAGTAACACAGATTTAATTTTGTTTCATTTCTTTTCATAATCTTAGTGCTGCACTCTCATGCAAAAATGCATGAATACAAAATTTATTATGATTTTATCAGAATTTATTATCATTTTATTATTAGATACATTAAATTCAGCAATACGGATTTAATATGAGTCCATATTAAATAGGACGTGATCCCCATGGCAACCTAGAATCATTACCTGTCATGGAGTATCACTGAATTAATTACGTACGATAGAATTTAATTGAATGAAGAAAATATAAATTAAAATCTAACTTTTGATTCGACTTTCATAAAATCTGAAATGATTCGACACAATTCTGAAACGATTATCTATACATTTAAAACGCTAAGCATTTCCTTTCGATAGTCCGTGAGAGAAAACTACTGCATCAAATCACACCATTCTTTTTTTAAACGAAAAGTATTTGGCCACAGATTTGTTATCGTACATTTGTTTCTTCTAAAAATTTATTAATTAGTCACAATTTTCAATTAAAATTTCACGTATGCGCTTGCGCATGCGTAGTACATAAGTACAAGTCTGCCTTTGGAGTGACGCGCTGCACATGCGTAGAGATCCTCACTCAGTTGAACTATCACTTCACAGCTAGAAGTTTAGTTTTAAATGCGTCTGCATCTCAAATATAATTGATTCGATCTTATTGTAAACAAGATCTTCTTTTTATCACAAAGCTATTATTTGTCTCTTTCAGTGTTATTAATAATTCAAAAATATGGTTTATTTCGGAAGATGTCGTATTACTCATAGAAGATAAACTCAATGATCTAAGTCTAAAAGTTACGACTGGTAATCCTTCTTATAAATTGCCGTTACACACGAAGATTGGAAATGTTAGCATTTTAAGTTGTAGCTTATATCAATATATAAAAAAATCCCTGTCGGCTTGACCTATAGGCGGAGGTAGATTTCGAAGAGTGCTCATTTCAACAACAACAACAAAAAAAAATTGATTACAGATAAACCCAGTTTAACAACTTTATTTGTCTTCTTTTGAAAAATTTTTAATTTCATTTTTCTGTAAGGACAGGTTTTATCAGAATCATCTTAAGCTAAATTCAGATCAAATGCCCATTTTGACAACCTATTTTGAAATAATTCTGATTTTATTAAAAAAAAATCAACTAATACGGCACATTATATAGTTCCTAAATAACAAAAGACTGTCAATTGAATGCGTTTGAGAGCAAAATTGAATTTAAAAATGAGTTATAAAATAATTAATTTAGAATATAACCTCAATTCTTAATCATGATAGCTTCGGGAAATTTTGGGCGAAGTGCCCAATTCGACAGCATTTTTAAAAATATATTCAGCCTGTATAAAAAAACTGACCAATACGGGATATTATACAGCTCCTATATAAGACAACCTGTCAATTGGATGCGTTTGAGAGCAAAACTGTATTTAAAAAATGAGTCAGAAAAAACGCAATTTGTTATTTCAATGCTTCCTTAAATTTTCAATCACAACTTCTCGAAATTCTGTTCAAAATACCCTTTTTGGCAGCCTTTTTTGAAATATATTCTGCCTTTATCAAAAAATTGACCAATGCGTCATATTATACAGTTCCTAAATAAGAGGATCTGTAAATTGGATGCATTTGAGAACAAAAATGGATTTAAAAACGAGTCAGAAAAAAACGCAATTTCTTATTTGAATACTTCAAATTTCCTATCACTGTCACTTCGGGAAATTCTGTTCAAAATACCCCTTTTGGCAGCCTTTTTTGAAATATATTCTGTCTTTATCAAAAATCTGGCCAGTGTTTCACATAATATAGTTCCTAAGTAAGAGGATATGCCATTTGGATGCGTTTAAAATAAAAAATGAATTTATAAAACGATTCAGAATGTAAGCAGTTTGGATTAGAGGTTTTTTCTCCAACTCCAATTTTTGTTTAATTTATTTTTGCTATAAGAATTGATCCTACAAAAACTTGTCAATGTAAAAGTTGTAGATATTATTGAGAAGATGTAAAATAAATTTAATTGGATTTCGTAATTTAAGAATTGACAAAGTTATGGATTTTTTTCTTTTTCGAAAGCCCTTTTTATTTTCGTTTTTAATTTTTTTTACCAGTAAGAGTTAGTCCTATCAAAAACTTGCAAATACAAAAGTTTTAGGTAATTTTGAGAATATTTATAAAAAATTTAAATGGATTGGATATCTTGAGAATTGACAATGTTATGATTTTTTTCGCCCAAAAACCCTATTTTCTCGCCCCTTGAGCCCATTTTTAACTTTATCAAAAATCTGTCATGCATAAACTTTTGGCCCGTTATTTAGAAGTAATATAAACTTTAAACTGATTCGATATCTATTTTCATTAAGAAGTTATGGGCATTTTTCTGTTTTCACAAAAACGCCCCCTATTTCGAACCCCTTGGTCCAATTTTGCCCATTAACGAACTTAGCCGAGATTTTATCCCCTTTGATTTTATGTACGAGTTTGGTGGAGATTGGTGGAGAATTATAGAAGTTATCGTGTCCATAAAAAAGTGAGATATATATATAGATAGATATATACAGGGTGTTTCGCTACCAGACCGACAAACTTTGAGGGATGATAGTATACATGCAGACAAACATTATTAAATGGGAAACCATGGGGCGCAAACGTCTTCTATAGGAGCTAGGGGACATTAAAGTTTAGGGTCCAAAACTTCAAACGATGATAGAAAACGGAAAAAAGGGTCGATTCGTTTGCGGTTTTCACTAAAATCATTCTTTATATTACGATTTCTTTAGAAAAAAAATTTAAAGGTTACTTTCAAAAATTATCGATAGAGGGCACTTTAGACTTTAGACTAACGAACAACTACTTTTTACCATTATTTTCTGCATGGGGTTGAAATTATTCTAAAGTTTAGAATTCAACTTAAATTTTAAGTTCAAAATCGGAAACATTCGGATCGGGTAACTAGCAAAATTTGACTTGTGAACAGAGGGAGAGATTTTAAATGCTCATAAACATCCGACAAACTAATCGATTTTATTGCGGTTTGCGTGTAGTTCATTCCCTTGGTAATTATTTTATTGAAAACGACGCACAGCTTTGGTGTCCTGATTTTTTGATAGAGGGCGCTTCCGACACATCTCCAACATTTCAATGGCATTACTTCTGGGTGTTTTGCTACCAGACCAACATAGTTCCAGGATGTGTTAGGCGTGAAAAAGAAGATTAGGGATTACATAGGAATGTAACGTTGAAAATGCTTTCCTTGCGAGTTACGGTTAAAGGAAACAGAGAAAAAAGGCAACAGAAACAGCCGAGAAAGAGCAACACGTTAATGTGACAAAAAGCAGTTTATTTAAATTATTTTAATACAGAAGGTGTTCGAAATTACGACCAGAAGTAGCTCGACATGCTTGACAGTGGCGTCGCATGGAATTCCTCACGCTCTAAAATATTCCTGGCATCTCTGATAGCTTTTCGTCAAGCTACAGAAATATTAGATGCAAGATCTTTGGTATGTGAGTCTCATACACCCAAAATTTCATTTGACCCCAGCAGGAAAAGTCGATACATGACAGGTCCCGCGATCTAGCAGGCTACCACGACCCGTTGCCTAGATGTTACTTTGAAGTGTCGGCAAACGTCATTGGTAAAATGTGAAGGAGTCCCATCGGGCTGTTTATCTTTCAAATACTTCATTCTGCTACCTTTGGAGCCGGTTCGCGAATGATCACTTCAACGTGATCGCTGTTCGCACGCATTACCGTTGAGCGTCATCTACCGCAAGGAAACCGCAGCGCCATGTACCGACGCTGTCAAACTTGCCGGACTACTTCTAGTCGTAATTTCAAACAACCTCTGTAGTAAAACCTTTAAATAAACTGTTTTCTGTCACATTAACGTGTTGCTCTTTTTCTGCTGTTTCTGTTGCTGAATTCTTTGCTTCCTTTAACCATAACTGGCAAAATAGGCATTTCCAACGTTACATTCCTTTGTAATTCTGAGTCATCTTTGTGTTCCTAACACTTCCTGGAAGTAAGTTGGTCTGGTAGTGAAACACCCATGAGTAATGCCATTGAAAAGTCGGAGATGTGTCGGAAGCGCCCTCTATCAAAAAAATGAGGACACCAAAGCTGTACGTCATTTTGAATAAAATAATTACCAAGGAAATGATTTTCACGCAAACCGCAACAAAATCGATTAGTTTGCCCAATATTTATGGGCACTTAAAATCTCCCCCTCTGTTCACAGTTCAATTTTCGCTAGTTACCCGACCCCATTATTTTCGATTTTGGGCTTAAAATTTAAGTTAAAGTCTAAACTTTAGAATAATTTTAACCTCATGCAAAAAATAACGGTAAAAAGTAGTTGTTAGTTACTCTAAAGTCTAAAGCGCCCTCTATCGATAATTTTTTAAAGTAACCTTTAAAATTTTTTTCTTAAGAAATCGTAATATAAAGAATGATTTTAGTGAAAACCGCAAACGAATCGACCCATTTTCCGTTTTCTATCGATTATAAAAAACGGAAAAAAGGGTGAATTCGTTTGCGGTTTTCGCTAAAATCATTCTTTATATCACGTTTTGTTTGTATAAAATTTTTAAAGGTTACGTTCAAAAATTGTCGATAGAGGGCGCTTTAGACTTTAGAGTGACAAACAACTACTTTTTACCCTTATTTTGTGCACGGGGTTGAAATTATTCTAAAGTTTAGACTTTAACTTAAATTTTAATCTCAAAATCGGAAACATTGGGATCGGGTAATTAGCGAAAATGTAACTGTGAACAGAGGGGCGGATTTTAAACATTCATAAACATTATACAAACTGATCGATTTTGTTACGGTTTGCGTGTAGTTCATTCCCTTGGTAATTATTTTATTTCAAATGATTTACAGCTCTTGTGTATCCAGTTTTTGATACAGGGCGCTTCCGACACATCTCCGATATTTCAATGGCATTACTCCTGTGTGTTTTACTACCAGACCAACATACTTCCAGGAAGTGTTAGGGATGCAGAGCGACTCGGAATCACATAAAAATGTAACATTGAAAATGCCTTTTTAGCGAGCTGTTGTTAAAGAAGCAGAGAAAAAAGCCACTTTATATTTCTACAACGCGTTCTGTCGGAACTTCTGGTAAAAGCACATGTTCCTCTTTCGTTGCGCCATTCTATAGCACCACGGGGCTCCTCCACATTTTACCAATGATGTTCGCAAACACCTCAACGTAACATGTGGACAGAGGTGGATAGGTAGTGGTGGTCCGGTTCGTTGGCCTGCCAGATCGTCGCACCTACTTCATTATATAAATTACTTTTTGTTACCTACCTTTATTTTATTACTGTATAATTGCTCTGTATTTTTTTTAAATAAACATTGCTGGGTAGGGCTAGTTGAGCTCAAACCAATTGGTAGTCCCCCCCCCCCAACATCATCTGGCTCAATCTAAATCTAAATCTGTATGGACTTCTTCTGCTGGGATCAAATGAAAAGTTGAATGTATGAGACTCTTGTACCGTCAGTGGAAGACCTGTCAGCTCGAATTTTTGTAGCTGCCAGAAAGCTATCCGAGATGCCAGGAATCTTTCAAAGCGTAAGGAATTGCATGCGACGCTGCTGTCAAGTATGCCCGACTACTTCTGGTCGTAATTTCGGATACCTTTTGTGGTAAAACCTTTAACTAAATTGCTTTCTGCCACATTAACATGTTGCTGTTTCACTACCTGTTTCTATTGCCTTTTTCTCTGCTTCTTTTAACCACAGCTCGCTAAAAAGGCATTTTCAATGTTACATTCCTATGTGATTCCGAGTTGCTTTGCATCCCTAACACTTCCTGGAAGTATGTTGGTCTGGTAGTAAAACACACAGGAGTAATGCCATTGAAATGTCGGAGATGTGTCAGAACCGCCCTCTACCAAAAAATGGATACACAAGAGCTGTAAGTCATTTGGAATAAAATAATTACCAAGGGAATGGACTACACGCAAACCGCAACAAAATCGATCAGTTTGTATAATGTTTATGAATGTTTAAAATCCGCCCCTCTGCTAACAGTTAAATTTTCGCCAATTACCCGATCCCAATGTTTCCGATTTTGGGATTAAAATTTAAGTTAAAGTCTAAACTTTAGAATAATTTCAACCCCGTGCACAAAATAAGGGTAAAAAGTAGTTGTTTGTTACCCTAAAGTCTAAATCGCCCTCTATCGACAATTTTTAAACGTAACCTTTAAAATTTTTTTACAAACAAAACGTGATATAACGAATGATTTTAGCGAAAACCGAAAACGAATCCACACTTTTTTCCGTTTTTTATAATCGTTTGAAGTTTTGGACCATAAACTATAATGGCCCCTGGCTCCTACGGAAGAGGTTTGCGCCCCATGGTTTCCTATTTAATAATGTTTGTCTTTATGCCTACTATCACCCCTCAAAGTTTGTCGGTCTGGTAGCGAAACACCCTGTATATATAAACTGGTGCGATTGCAATAGGTAGTATTTCATACGAAATCTACCTAAAATCCCTGTCGGCTAGGCCTGTAGGCGGAGGTAGATTTCGAAGAGTGCTCATTTCAACAACACCAACGAAATATATATATATATATATAATTAGAGATAAATCCAGTTTAATAACTTCATTTGGCCGTTTATGAAAAATTTTTAATTTCATTTTTCTGCAAAAACTGGTTTTATCAAAATCATCTTAAGAAAAATTCAGCTCAAAGGCTCATTTTGACAACATATTTTGAAATAAATTCTGAATTTATTAAAAAATCGACCAAAACAGTACATTATACAGTTCCTAAATAACAAGAAACTGTCAGTTGAATGCATTTGAGAAAAAAAAATGAATTTAAAAATGAGTCATAAAATAACCGATTTGTTGTTTGAATACATCCTTAATTCTTTATGATTGCTTCGGAAAATTTTGTGCGAAATACTCACTTTGACAGCATTTTTAAAAATATATTCTATCTTTATCAAAAAACTGGTCAATGCGTCACAGTATATAGTTCCTAAATAAGAGGATCTGTAAATTGGATGCGTTTGAGAGCGAAAATGGATTTTAAAACGAGTCATAAAAACGCAATTTGCTATGTGAAAACTTCCTTAAATTTTCAAATCACGAAGACTTCGGGAAATTCTGTTCAAAATACCCTTTTTGGTAGCCTTTTTCGAAATATATTCTGTCTTTACCAAAAAACCGATCAATGCATCACATTATATAGTTCCTAAATAATAGGATCTGTAAATTGGATGCATTTGAGAGCAAAAATGGATATTAAATTGAGTCAGAAAAAAACGCAATTTCTTATTTGAACACTTCCTTAAATTTTCATTCAGGATGATTTCGAAAAATTCTGTTCAAAATACCCTTTTTGGTAGTCTTTTTTTAAATATATTCCGTCTTTATCAAAAAACTGACCAACGCATCACGTTATATAGTTCCTAAGTAAGAGGATCTGTAAATTGGATGCGTTTGAGAACAAAAATGGATTTAAAAACGAGTCAGAAAAAAAACGCAATTTCTTATTTGAATACTTCTTCAAATTTCCTATCACTGTCACTTCGGGAAGTTCTGTTCAAAATACCCCTTTTGGCAGCCTTTTTTGAAATATATTCTGTCTTTATCAGAAAATTGACCAGTGCATCACTTTATACAGTTTCTAAATAAGAGGATCTACCATTTGGATGCGTTTAAAATAAAAAATGAATTTAAAAATGAGTCAGAATATAAGCAGTTTGGATTTGAGGTTTTTTCTCCAACTCCTATTTTTGTTTAATTTCTTTTTGCTATATGAATTGGTCCTATGAAAAACTTGTCAATATAAAAGTTGTAGATATTTTTGAGAAGATGTAAAATAAATTTAATCAGATTTGATTTCGTAAAAATTGACGGAGTTATGGATTTTTCTCCTTTTTCACCGCCCTTTTCCTTTTCGTTTTTAATTTTTTTCATGGATAAAAATTGAGCCTATCAAAAACTTGTAAGTACAAAAGTTTTAGATAATTTTAAGAACATTTACAAAAAATTTAGTTGGACTTGATATCTTGAAAATTGACGAAGTTATGAATTTTTTTCTCTCAAAACCCCTGTTTTTTTCGCCCCTTGAGCCCACTTCTAAATTTATCAAAAATCTGTCATGCATAAACTTTTGGCCCATTCTTAAGAAGTAATATAAACTTTAAACCGATTCGATATCTACTTTAATAAAGAAGTTATGGCGTTTTTTCGGTTTTACAAAAACGCCCCCTATTCCGACCCCCTTGGTCCGATTTTGCCCATTAACGAACTTAGCCGAGATTTTATCCCCTTTGATTTTATGTACCAATTTGGTGGAGATTGGTGAAGAATCATAGAAGTTATCGTGTCCATAAAAAAGTAAGATATATATATATATATATATATATATATATATATATATATATATATATACACATATAAACTGGTGAGATTGCAATAGGTAGTATTTCATACGAAATCTACCTAATAATAAGTTATCATAAACATTAAAACACAAAACAGTTTCTGTAAAGTCAAAATCGAAATTCCAGACAATTGCGCATGCGTCAACTGAATCTAGAACTTCTCTTTTACAGAATATCGCTCAGTGTGTTCCCAGTAGCGTAGTGGGGTAACGCAGCCGTTTTAAGCTTTGAGTTTTTGTAGAGATGCAGGTTCGAATCTAAACCTGGCAAAATTATTTGTGCAGAATTTTTGTCGATAATTCATTTCAATAATAACATATTTTATAAATAAGCAAACTTTTAGGATTTTTACTATTATTATTATTATTTGAATGCTTTATAATTGAACGAAATTTAACACTGAACAATATCGTGAAAAAATAATTATTTTATATTTAAAATACTTAATTTAAAATATTTTACATGCAATTATCAATTACGTAAATTGAACTTATCTACAATTTTCGTTACATTTTTTTTACCTTTATCAAAAATATAAATATCTGTAAGAAAGAAAAGTTTGTCATTCAATAAAAAAAGGAAAGAAATAAAAATATTATTATAGCAGCTATAAAATAAATTACATTGATACCCATGATTTAACATTTGAAAAGATGTATAAAAATGTATAAGAAAATTCAAGTAATACAAAAATTATATTATAAATAGTTAGCATCAAATTTCAAATTTAGGGTTTTAGAGAATGAGACAAATAAAAATAAAAGTCATCTCAGCTTTGAATGGTCGGGTAAATATTGTTATTTGAGACCGGGGGGGAGGGGCAGAAAGGAAATAGGCCATAGTAAGCAAAAATAAATACCTTACACAGTATTTTTAGTTAAATTTCTGATAAAATACAAACATAATTAGTTGTAAATTATAAACTTAAAATTATTTTACTTTATCGAATAGATTAAACCATCTATCGTCTTAAAAAAAAAAAAAATAGAAATTACTTATGTAATACAGTAATTCATCACAATTTGAATAGGCAAACTTAAAGCAGCTAGTTAAAAATTCAAAAATATTTCTGATGAAACATTCAAGTTATTTACCGTCAAATCTTGATGGGCATTATCTAGTATGCATTAAATTTTAAATTATTCGACTAGATATTTTTTGAGCTGTTATATGCTGACGGACAGACTGACGGATGAACCAGACAATGCTACGACTATAGGTGCTATGTACTTATATAATTACAAAAACACCTAAAAATTAGTAATGTGCAATGTTTAGAAATTTTAAAAAAGGCAATAACAAAAACTGTAATACCGAAATTTAATCGCTAGGAGTTGAAAACCTCAAAATGGCATCATCATTATACGGACGGACACGATTGCCCTTTATAATATCGATAGAATGATAAATGATAGAATGATAAATTAAAATATGCAATGAATAAAACATTTTCATGAAAAAATAAGAATGAAAAATCATGTATAGCATACAATGTATGGCATATAAAAATCATGTATAGCATATATCAAAATATAGCAAAGATTGTGAAACATTTTCGAAACATTCAGAATACTGTAACAAAACTTCACAGTTTACTAAACTGAAAGATTAAGTCAAAATGAACAGTTTGGAAATGCATAATGCATTTAAAAGCCTGATTTCTGCTACTACCTTGAATAGTCGTTAAAATATACGATTTTTTTTGTCAGCCCTGTATATAATCTATAGATATGTATGCATATTACTTAATATATTAAAAATTAGTTTAGTTAAATACATAGCACAGTTGAAAATTTCCCTGCAGCAATTTCAGCCAATAAGCGGATGCTGTTAAGAAATTTTGTGCGACCCTATGTAGGTTTTGTAGAATTATTACACATCAAGTAATATTAAAAAAAAAACTTAAATTTGAAAACTCATACCGCAACTGAAGACGCAATTTCAGCAATTATTGTTCGTAGGCTTCAATAGTTTAATTACTGCCCATTTTCTTCTATAGTCAAATTATTTTGTAAGTTCCTGTAAATAAACGACAAGGTCTATGCACACCATATTCTGTAGTAAGAACCTTGTATTACGCTTCAGTAATGTATATCAATTTCATTAGGTTAAAAATAATTTAATATTATTAAAATGCACAGCAAACGATTTATCCCCATAGACCGTGATGTAACGAAATTCTTTTGATGGGCTTTGAACCGAAAATGTTACACATTTCATTTTCGATACCGAACATGCCATAGTAAACTTCAATAGCATATATCCATGTTATTGGAATCGGGCTATACTTACGTGAGTTAGAGTACGGACAGACAGGTAGACAAACCGATTTCATAAACACTTTTCAACTATGTTGGGAAGCATTAAAATTTTGAATCGAAAAAAGCTACAACATGCTACAACAGCTTTAATGTGTTATTTTTTTGATTTCTTACATTCTATTTGAAGGAAAAAGTTTCAGTTCTTTACTTGCTGATAGTTTGTTGTCTGAAAAGGTTTTCAAATTATTAATTACACCTATTACCGTATGTACTTGTGTTTAAGTCGACCCCCTAGCTTTCGAATGCAAATTCTGCAAAAATCAAAAACCCTCGTATAAGTCGACCGTCTAACTTTTTACTTCAATTTGCAAAAAACCAAACCAAAGGTTTCACTTGCCAGTGCGAAAAAGTAGAAATTGAAATAATAGAACTTGAATTCTTTTTAAACGATAAATTATTATTATTTACTAGAAGATAGCCCGTCAAAATGACGTGTTTCCATTTTTAAAAGAATGATAAAACATTACAACAACTTTAGTCAATGATAGCCACTTTAGGTATTACACTGTTAAAAATTTGACCCATTTGTTACAGCGTCACTCCACAGCTTTTATAGAATATCTCTTTTATGACCAATGAGAATGGTCCATATCACAGTAAAGTAACCGCTTTATATAAATGTAGTGGAGTGATGCTCCAGCAAATGGGTCAAATTTTTAACAGTTGCTGCAGCATCACTCCAACGCTTTTATAGAAAACGGTTACTTTGTGTGTATTACTTACAGTGTATTCTATAAAAGCTGGGGAGTGATGATGCAGCAAAAGGGTCAAATTTTTAACAGCGTACTGCTAAAAATTTGACCCATTTATTGCAGCGTCACTCCACAGCTTTTATAGAGTGTCTCTTTTATGACCAATGAGAATGCTCCATAACACAACAAAGTAATCGTTTTCTATAAAAGCGGTGGAGTGATGCTGCAGCAAATGAGTCAAATTTTTAACAGTGTGAATAATGTGTTTGAAATAGGGAAAAGATTTCAAAGCACAAGAAAATGTAGTGACGTCATTTACAGCTCAAACTGCAAATCTGACAAATGAGAACGCTCCATTACGACTCTGGAACGTTTGCATTGGGCAAAAAATTGATAGCTTTTAAAATCGGAGATAACTTTTCACAATGGAATTTGTCATTGGTCACAATAAGTGTTTTTTCTCGTGGATGGGTTGACCCTGGAATCGTTATACACGGAGGGATTTTATATATATAATTTATTTTATGTATTATTTTATTATCCATGCACTTAAATAGCCAGCATTTTTTGTAGTATCCCAAGTTTTTAAGCTTAGCTGTTTTAATTGGCTAGCGTACAAGTTGATCTTCCCAATTTGCTAGCCAAAAACTATCAGAAATTCTTCCATGTATATGCGAGAATATACGGTATTGATTTTACTTTCCCTTAGCTGTGCTTGGGCGTCTCTCATCTGACCCATGCCAGAATCATCCCCCTTATCAGTTACTTCTTTTGGCTTATTATTTATAATAGTTTTTATAATTTTTTCCCTATTTATTTTCTTAAAATTTTAAAATCATTATCTACCGCTATATGTTTATTCATAAAATGTTACTTTTAGCAGTTGTATGTTACATAGAAGTATGGAAATTCTGGAATAATATTGTTATGATTTTCTGCATGATATGAATCTTGCTTGCTTCTAAATACAGAATAGGGAAGGCAATTTTCTGTTTCTGAACATCCCACGCTGCTAGCAGATAATAAATCTTGATAGCAGTGTAATATTGCAAATTTTACATCAGTCCATCGAAAAAAAATCAATCTTTCAGACTCTACTAGTATCGCAATTCTCTCTGCTTGTCTTTAACGGTGTATTCCAATCCAAACTGCTTATTTTCTGATTTATTTTCAACATTATTTTTACTCTCAAATACATAAAACTGGCAAATTCTCTTATTTAGAGAATACATAATGTATCGTGCTTGTGTTCTTTTGATAAATTCAGAAAATATTGAAAAAAAGAAACCGCGGTCAAAGTTAGCGTTTTGAACCGAATTTTTCGAAGCGGGAGATATGGGAACGAAAAAAAAGGGTCATACTGAAAAAAATAATTGTTTGTAAATCAAATTCTAATGAACTGAGTGAAAAAATGAAATCACACGGAATCTTATACATCGCTTCAAAAATCAACTCTGCAAGTTTCATATTGCTACTTTTAAAATGCCCTGATTATAAATATTTATTGCACTGAAAACATAATATATAATTATAAATATTTATTGCTATTCAAACTATTATAATTGAACATATGGTTGCTTGAATAAATTGTAAGTACTGTTATATATTTTTTTATAAGACCACGTACCTCAATAAATTTCAGTGCATATTCTCTTATCTTGGTAGCTCGAAGAATGTCTAAGAGGTTCTAGTTCCCGCCAAGTGTTCATTAACATGTCTTCTGTTACAGTGCATAGAGCAGCTTGTGTAGCTTGAATTATAGTCTTAAGTTCTTTGACGTCCGCAATTGGCGTGGCAAAGACTCTGTTCTTGATAAAGCTATGAAGGAAAATTTTCGCAGGAGTAATATCTGGAGAATGCGGAGGGTAGGGTGTTGGTCCACTCTTTCAATCTACCTATCCGGAATTGTTTCATCGATACATATATAAAATAGTTTGTCCTGAGTGACTGATAATCAGCACACAGCTCAAACTACTGAATCTAGAAGTATGGAAATTGGGGAGAAAATACTTCTTATGACGTAAGCGAGCACTAAGACGGGATTTTTGAAAAATTCCCCCCAAGGAGGACAAACGGGGGTCAAAAGTTCTGGAACATCTTGCTATATCTCAGCAGCTCGGCAGCCGTTTATGGTAGGAGTATGAAATTCCATAAAATAAATCTACTAAAAAAAACATTTAAACACGTATTTCAGCGATATTAAAAGTTCGTTCCCTACGAGGGTTAAAATAGTGTTTTAAAAATTTAGAACACTTGGCACATCTCAGCAGTTTTTTAAAGTAGAAGCCTGAAAGAACCAAAATTAAATCTATTAAAAATATATACATAAATGCGTGTTCCATCGATTTTTAAATTCCCCTGAGGGGGTTAAAGTGTGGGCTAAAAATTAAAAAATTTTTGGACTCGTCATGTAGCATATCATCGGAAAGAACTCAAACCACTCTTTCATAATGTGAACCTTTCTCCCCCCAATTCGCCCCCCCCATGGAAGCAGTTTTCGAATTTTTTGAAATCGTAATGATTTATCATTTTAGAACGGATTTTTTATGGGACTCTCTGATAAATATTATTTGTATATGAAATTTTCAAAGAGAGGGGAAGGTAATATTAATCAGGCGCATGATAGTTGAAACTCTGGGAGTAATTTTCTAAATTTGGCCTAAACCCTACAAGTGCTATATCATTGGAAAGCTCCGTGACCACTATTTCATATTATATACTTCCAGCGCTGCTCTTTCACTTTGTCCTCGTGGGGGCCACTTTTCTGAATTTAGCCGACTCCCCTCATCTGATATATCGTCGGAAAGCCCTGTGACCACTTACTCATATTACTGACTTCCATTGCCCCACATTTCCCTTTGACCCTCTCGGGAGGCTATGGTTATCGTATTCCATCAGAAAGTCTATTAATAATGGGAAAATTTGAGAATTGATCTCAAACATGTCGAAAAATTAATAAAAATTGTTGATCCCATTTAGCATCCATTTAGTTTTTGTTTTTACTACTAGGGATACCTTTAATACTTATTCATTTCGCCATTTTGACGCTAAACGCCGAAAAATCATAATTTTTTATACTTAAACTGCCTTACCTTTTTATACTTAATCGTGCCTTTTCAAATTTTTGCAACCAGAAGATGCCATGCCATTCCATGACTTTTCCACTATTGTGACACCCTTTTAGTCTTTCTTCGTTGTGTTGTTTTTAAATTTCATCCGTTTTAAATTACTGTGTATTTATTAAAATCATTTATAAGCATTTAAAACAATTATTTTAATGATTGGTTGTAGGTTATCTTCATTGTAGTCTTTCGTAAATTGCCGATAACCGTATTGGTTGAGTTTTTACGATGACGATATTTTTCGTTTGGTAATTTTTCGAGAATAGCCCATCACTAGCCATAAACTATTAGCAGTTTTAGGTAGAAGCGTGAAATTCAAGATAATAAGCCTATTAAAAAATTATTAAACACTTAATTGAGAGATTTTAGAAATACTCCCTCCCCCATCCAAAAGTATTAACTAGTGGTACGAAAAATTAGGCCATTCCGCCACATTTCAGCCGCAGTTTTAGATACAGACATGAATTTGAGGTTACCTAATCTACTAAAACAAACTTAAGCATGTATTATATATATTTTAGAAATTCCCACCTAAGTGGATTTAATGGCATAGTCGAATTTATAGAGTATTTCAATTTTAGATAGAAACGGGAAATTCAATATAATATGTCTATCCAAAAATACTTAAACATAGGTACTTCAATCATTTTAGAACTATTTTGTCTATAATGTCGTCAACATCGACTTTCAACCGGATAATATAAGATTATACGAATAAGATAACAATTACGGATGTTTGATTAAATATTAAGTTTTTTAAAACTTAACTAGATGTATTTCCTTTGATTCAAATTTTCTTTTAGAGAAACCGACCACTTAGCGGGCGAAGGCTGCTAGTTTAGGAAATAAGAAATTCCATTTTAGGCTTAAAATTACTAAAATTGTCCTAAGCAAGTATATAACAAGTTACATTATTATACAAAGTTGTACTAAATTATTAATAGATTATTAATTTGTAATACAGGGTGTCCAGCAAATAACACCCTGATTTCAAAATTAAATTTCTCAAAAACAAAGATCGATAGTAATATGCGGTAAACGGTTTTTTCATTAGGTAAGCTGTAAAAATCTTATACATAAATTTCAAACAGTGAATATTTTGAAAAAATTGCGCTCTGATTGCATAGAATGCTTTGATTTGACATTTTTCTTGTTTTAGATTGCCTGCAGAGAAATAATTTTTCAGCTTACAGTGCAATATTTTAAAGATTTTTCGAAGTAAATTTTTAGAATTTCGAAATTTCAAAAATTTAATTTAAAAAAAACTATGAAATATGGCACTTTAAGCCGAAAAACACATTCTCTGGCAGCAATCTAAAGCAAGAAAAATGTCAAATCAAAGCATTCTTTGCAGTCAGAACACAATCTTTTCAAAATATTTACCATTCGAAACTTTTATATAAGATTTTTACAGCTTACCTGATAAACAAACCGTTTACTGCATAATTCTATTGATCTTTGTTTTTGAGAAATTTAATTTTGAAATCAGGGTGTTATTTGCTGGACACCCTGTAAATTATTATAATAAGAGCAAGGATTTTGGTTCACCCAGTGTATTATTTCTGATATCAATATCCTTTATCTTTGTACTTATTATAAACACAGCGATAAATAAACTATTTTTCGAAAGATTTTACAAGATGCTTTTGATTTAGTATACTTCATATTATATATATATATATATATATATATACATATATCATTATGTATTTTATGCACTGTAAAACGCGTTATTTGATTTAAAAAAATGCAGTTATTGAAAAAACTTATAATCAAATAATTTCAATGATAGCGGTGAAAAACCCCGTACAGATCTACTCCCGTTTCTTATATACATAACTCTAACAGATATATCTTTTACATTTAATGTATTTTTTAGAAAGCCCATTAGCAATACTGAAAATAATATCAACCTTTTTGATTCGGTCCATTTTAGTGGTTTAAACGCGAAACTCGATTACATGTCTTATATTTGTGTTTTATTTATATTGTATTGTTTTAATTATTGATTAATAGATTTTTTATTAATTTTGCTACAGAATATATGCTGAAAAAATAATGAGCTATTTATATTAGCAAGAACAAACGAATTTTTACTTCACAATCATCTGTACACGATAGAGATTTGAAAAAATTCATGCTTGAAAATTACTTCTAAAATAATACAAATTTAGCAAATGGCGATACAGTTTTAAAAAAATCTGATATAAGTTTTCAAACAAATTACATTTAAATGAAAGTACATTTCCCCCCTTTTATTTGAAAATGTAAATATTGAAAATGTGTGATGCTTAGAAGTTTTAAAAAATTAAAAATTGCAATACAAGCAAAATTTGATCGTTAGCTGTTGCCTTACACAAAATAACGTCAGCGTTACGCACAGATGCATTTTTAGATGAGTTCGTAATTATATAAATACGTAGAACTTATAGTCGTCGTCTGATCAGTCCATCTGTCCCCTTTGTCTGTCTGTCCATCTGCATATTACAGAACAAAATCTACCCAACCAAATTCTTTGAAATTTTAAGTATAAAATTGGTGTAAAATTTTTCTCGAGTCATTTCACATTTTATGAAAAACGAATATATAGTTTAATTACAGGGCCAGTCAAAATTTTACATTACGGCCAATGGGAAACAACTGTTTCAATTGCATTTTAATGGTCGTACAACCGTTTAAACAGAATTGAATTGATATGCATTTACTGAAGTGTACTATAATATACATTCTGTATAATATGCAGTGCAAAAAATGTTTATTATTCATTTACAGGCCACACAGAAGAATTCCGTTACATAATGGCATAGAGTGAAACATTGTTTTCGGTGTATTTTAATCATGTTAAATTATTTTACATATAATGAAATTGATATACGTTGCTGAGGTTTACTACGAGTTACTTCCTGTATAATAGAAAAAACACGGTATTTACAGAAACACACAAAAGATTTTGGATACTATACTGCACCTGAAATACTGTATATTACAGATGATTGCTAAAAGTGCATTTTTAGTTGTGATATGAGTTTTTAACTAATTTTTTGCCAAGAGCGTTGTGTGTATAAATTCTATAGATCATATTACAGGGTAACACAACTGAAACTGCAAGGGTTACAGAATATGGATGAAAGTAGCTTAAAGGTGGATTTTAAATTAGTCATACATTTGTACGCTGAACTACATTTAGTAAACCAAGATATGTTTATACAATATAGAAAAATGATATACTGGGCCACGCAAAGAATAAGATGCATGGCTGTCTATGGAAGATAATCTTTGGAAATGTCATTTCACTAGATTTAAGCGTGTTTTAGCCTTAATTAAATTTTAGCTAAATACTGGATATACGTATGTAAAGACAGAAGAAAAAATACAGGGCTATACAAAAGAATTGAAATATTCTACCGTGCATTGAGTATAAATTTTGAAAGTCAAATTTCAACCTGTTAGGCGTTTTAACACTTTACAACATAATTCAAAGTGTTTAAGAATTCGGTTTGTCTCTCCGTACTCTAACTTGCGCTGATATAGTTGGACTGCTCTGTAATTGATGTATGTGAATGAGATTTACTATGCTATGCTCGGTATTGAAAATAATTTACGAAACTTTCATAGTTTATTTACAGAGTCTTCCAAAAATATTCCATTACATTACGTCTATGAGAAAATTTCGTATTTATATAAATATGTTGAACTTACAATCATCATCTGGTCTATTCTTCTGTCCGCTTAAAACAGCTCAAATCTACTAAATAAATGGTTTGAAATTTAATATATTATTCAATATATAATATAGTATATTATTATATTATCGTTGGAGAATTTTGTCAAGACATTTAAAATAATATGAAAATCGGACCAGAACTTAAAAAGATAATAACAAAAGCTTTTTTCATTCTACTATACCCTATCGTACGTAATTCAATGATATGCCATAATAGGTAATCATTCTAGGTTTGCCATATTGATTACGTACTAGTTAAGATGGAGACTTATTATTTCCATATTAATGAATTTCAGACAGATAATCGTGTCATATTTTGTATTCGTGCATTTTTGCATTAGAATGTAACAGCTACTGCATGAAAATCTGAATATTTATAAAAATAGTTATAGTACGAACGCACCTCATTTACCATGTTTGACTAGCGACTTTTAACTTGTTTCTTTATAAGGTAGTCTGGTGTAATAACGCCAAGTGCTAATATTTGACATAATTATGAAATAATCTGGTAAATGACACCCATGTGCTCTGCGCAGAAGGGTTTTGAGTCATATAAATCGCAAAAAACAGCTTCAAGTTAATTTGTTTCATTTTTAGGTCTTATTGTTTTTACAAGCAACTAAAATTAACGCTTGATCTAAAATTTGCGAGATACGTTTTGTGATGTGAAGACTATTTTTTTTTTATCAGGAACTGCTTTGTTAATTACATAAATTTGTAGTACATTTCATGGACTTTCAAATTGTTGTTCAAGATTTTGGATATCTTCTCGAGATAATTTGTAATTTAAAATGTACAGCTCAATAAATATAACGCAGTAATAACGCCAATCCTTGACATTAATACCCCGGTTGATTCCCTACAGTGGCCGAGCTACATCCTAAATACTGATTCAAATAAACACAGTTAAAAGTTCTAATAATTCTATTTAAGCGGTCCTTTTTAAGCAAAAAGAAGCTCACGGTCTGATATTCTTTTGCCTCATCCCCACCCACACACACACCACACCTTTATTTTTCTTACACTTTCACAAAAAATTGAACATTTTCAATAGCTTAGAATGCAATTTGTCAATTTCTAAGTTTGTAGAGTTTGTATTTTTAGAATTGGACAATCTACATGCCATTATTCCACCTTATTTCATAGTTTTGTTTACATGGCGTTATTACCCATATAGGTGGGTAATAACGCCAAATAGCATTGGTCAAGAAATCACGCCATTACATTTTATGAATACATATCTGTTAAATTATTTTTTTTATAAGGATAGTCAATGAGTTGCTGTATCAAATCATATATTTTTTTGAAAAATACAAACTAAACCTGAGCCGTGAAAATTGGTAGAACCTTAACGTGGCGTTATTACCCCAGGGTACCTTAATATAGATAATCCTTTTGGTTCGAATTAATCAATTTAATAAAAATAAATCCGAATTAACAAACTTGTTTTAGTATAATTTAATTTTAACATTCAAATTAATCACGGAGTCTTGAGTACCTTAAATTATCCTGATATTCAGGATTCCATGATTAATTTTAATTAACACGAGTTTACTGCATTTGAAAAGATAGCTATACCCCTCCCCCACCAAGAATTTATAAAGTCTATTTTAATTGATCAACTACACTAGAGGATTTTTTGTCTTATCTTAAATATTTTGCTCTTTGTATATTATCTGTGATCTGAGCTTGCTGCTCATGAAGTATGAAATTCATAAAGAAGTCAACTTTTTAAACCACTCCCAAAAAATCACAAAACATAAACTAAATGACTCTCGTTCAGTTCTATTATCCTACTTTCTGTTGCGTTCAATGATTTTCAGGGCATGGGCAAAAATTAGGTAAAGATTAGTTTCACATGCTCATTTACCTTGTCTTTTACAAATGTTATTCTTGAATTTGATTGAGAATTAAAATTTTAGACACAAACAAAAATTTCTATTTGACAATTCAGATTGTTAATCACTTAGCTGATTCATTCTTTTACTCATAATAAATTGAAAATAAAGGTTAAATCCACTTTTTAAGCTAGAATATTCGTAATATTTAGTCTAAACATTTCTACAATTAAATAGCATGAAATTGTATTAAAAAAAAATTAGTGGTCTCAAAAAGCTTTAAGTAATGAAACAAGCAAATTCTTCTTGCCCGTACGACGTACACGCAAAACAGCATAGTTCGTACGGGTACCGTTATTTTCAAGGCGAAATATCAGAAATTTTTATAAAAAAAACTAAATCTACTTCAAACACGCAAAATTTCTCATTATTTAAGAAGAGATTTTCTGTAGAAAAATTCTGGTATCAAATAATTTCTTACTCATAAAATTCCAGGATCCGTACGAACCATGAACAGGGAAGCCGTTAGACGTAAGAATGTGTAAAATTCTTAATTTGACAGCAGTTTGATTTCACATGCAAAGCTTTTTGTTAAAGAACTGCGATATGCTGTATTAATGTACATAAAAATGCCAATATTTTAGCATTTTGTCAAATTTATTAACTAAAATCTACAAAAAAATGAATAGAATATAAGAATTTTTGTTTTAAATATTTGCAATTGAATAACAAATACATTTGTAGCATTAAATGTGCAAATGAGTAACGAGTTAAATGATATTGAGAACAAAATGTTAAAATTATAATTTAATTTAATAATATGTTCTGCATATGGTAAGGAACATTTCATTAATTTTTACTTTCTTCTATCTTAACGAGAAAAAAGTATTGAATTCATGAAAAATTTTTAAATCCAGTTTTCGACAGATTAAACGTTTTAGGGGTCAGAGACCCCGAAAAACATGTATAGTATTAATTTTCCGATTACTGTATCGTATAGATTAAATATTGTTCATGGATAAATATTAGTGCCGTGATAAGAGAGGGAGACAGTAGACATGATAAGTACTGAATAATCCAGGTTCGTTTAAATATAATTTTTATTTTGCCCTTTTGAGAGATAATGGGTGCCCAACATCGTATTAACAGCACAAGCGGAAAAAGGCAAGTGGTTCTCCTTACGGTGAGAACTATGATAACGTCAGTTGTCAGTTATCGCCAAAGGGTTACAATGTTTGGCGTGTATATGATATTTGGCAAAAATATAAGTGCAATTTTTTTCTTCTGAGAGAGAGATTTTGTACTTAGCATATTGACAAGATAATCGCTAATTGGCGATAAAAGTGTTTTGACTTTGATATTGGAATTTGAAAACGCAAAGGAATTTTTGCAGTTAGACCTGGGGTCTCGTGAAGTGCACTGAAATTCGCGAATGCGTACCATATAAGGAAATGGTAGCATGGGAATTTTATCATGTACGACGCGCAAAATATCTTATGCAGCATTTTTATCATAGGGCATCTGGTATGCATAAAACCACACGCCAGTTTCATGACCATATAAGGTATGGGAAGAGTGAATTACATGTGCCGGCTTTTAGGTGTTCGTTATATTAAGGGGGGGTCGTTTGCGTAGTACAAAAATGAGAAAAGGGGCGATATATCTATAACTTCAACTGTAATGTAGATCTTGTTGTGATCATGATTTTTTTTAGTTACTTTAAAAGAGAAGATTTTTTTTTGTGGAGAAAAGATAAGTTTATCAATTTGTTAACTTGGCATCGTCATATTCAATGATATATGATATATTGACATCATATATCTCCCCCGCTGGTTTGGGTTTGCAAAAATTTGAACCAGGTACGAAAATGTCTCTCTCAGAATTACATACGAAAGTGTAATATTATGCTGGCTAAATATTATGAATTGATTATATATATATATATATATTTGAATTTATATAGTTATACACCATGTCGTCATATGCCTATATATCTTCAGAGTTTCTTTTTCTTTTTTTTATGCTCATTTGTTTTGATGTTGTTCCGGAAGATAAATAGGCATTTTATTGCTTAGAGTTCAGGCCTAATTTGTGCTTTCTGTAGCACTTTTCACACAACAAGACATTCTTCCTGTTTTTTTTTTAGGTATACCATATATATATTTCCTTTATAAAGGTTATCTTTTTTTTGGATAAAAGATAAGGCGCTCAATGCAGGGCTCCCAAATGGTCCGCGAACGGAACATCAGTATTTTTTAACAGAAAATTTCATAATGCGTTTGAGCTAGAATTAACTTCCAAACGAGGTTTCTTGACAATTTGCAAGAAAAATTTAAAAAGAAAATTTCTCTAAAAAAATTCTAATGTTCAGTTCGCGAACCATTTGGGAGCCCTGTCAATGCAATAAAAAGTTGTTTAAAATGTAAGACACTTATGAAGTTCGTACCATCTCTCGTTTATAAAATGTATGTTTATGCAGAATATTAGCTATAAGTCACGAATAATATAAAAACATAGGTTATGGATAAAATGAAATCTAGAATAAAAATATGAGGAACAAATATGAAGTATATAATAAAAATATGAAATATATGGTAAAAAATATGAAATGTATAGTAAAAATATGAAATGGATAGTAAAAATATGAAATGGAGGTTGCAACCATGTAAGTATAACATAATGATATGAAAAAATAATGAAATGTTATGGACGAATTGTATTTGTGACAAATACGTATGTTTGAAAATGGGAAAAATGCAAAAAATTTGTGTATTCACACAGGACAAGCAAAAAAAGGAAAGCGACACGTGATCCATAAAAAGGTTCTGCTCTTAATCTTGTCAAGTGACAAGGTGATGACATCAGCTTATGGCCTAGCCCTATGGGAAGTGGGAATATTGGCGAGAGTCCACATTATATGGACACTATGCTCCTCCCGAAATCTTTTGCTTTCTCAGAGGAGCGCACGTCGCATTATACAAAAACAAACAGGGGATTTAAGTAAAATTGATGTGAACTGCACCAATCCGAAATTTGTTTCTCACCACAATGAAGTTACAGGTCCTTTGGGCAACTTTTGAACGGGCCTTCACTTCGAAGGGGCATAATTAAAAATAAAAACAAAATAAAATATGATGCATATGTTATTTATGTATATCTGAAAGGGAATGTCAATCCTAGAGTAGTGAGAAACAGCTTTGTCATAATCGGTTAGAGATTTATTGTGCATCATGATTATATTTGAAATGAATAAAATTTAATCTCTGTGCAATGTGAGCTGTTATTATTATTTTTTTATTATTATTATGTATAAACAATAAAACTATTGAAAGGGAAAAGTGGGACAATATTGGCAACACCCCCGTAATTAAGAGACACAACTGTTATGTGGAAGCCTCCTGTGATGGAGAACCTGGACCAGCCATGAACTCCCTCAAAGGAAACTCCAGCACAACATGCGTTGACAGTGTGATGTAATGCATTCACTGTGAATATATGTTAACCTAATATTGTGATAGGCTGTGTTAAAAACGAGATCTTAGGTTGTATTTTATTGAGCTGTTTCCTGGGTGATTTATATTTTCCTCAAGACGCACAAATAAATGATCATTTCTAGGGGGGCTACAACTAGCCTGTCAACGTGGATTCTGAATGCCGATTCATCGGGCGAGTGTAAACGCTTAATGGAAACCGAAACTGGCGAATATTTATGTACCACAATAAAAGGTGCGTGTATTTTGGTTTAAACTTATCCGCGGATTTGAGGTACACTATATCCTTTTCTAAGATTACTCTTAGTTTCGCTCGTTTCTGAAAGTGTTGATTTCTCTTTCTTGTGAATTTTTGATGTTAGTGTATGTTTTTTAGTAAATTGAATTCAAATCATTTAGCAACTTGTAAATTTCTATGCCTTTGTTTTGGCTGATTAACAGTTTGATCAAACGTATCAAATAATAAAGATAGTTCTCTTCCAAAGTGTAATAATTTGGGGGAATATTTAGTGGATGAATGTGTGGAACCGTTGTATAGTGATTTATGTATACGTAATGCATTTTCAAAAGAATGGCCTTCTTGAAGTAAGGTGGTAATTGAATATTTTATTGATTTATTTACTCTCTCTGGAATTGCATTACTTTGGAGGTGACATACTGAGGAATGGAGTATTTTTATGCCCAATGTATCGTTGAATCTGTTGTACATGTCAGAAGTTAGTTATTTACCTAAATCGCTGAGCACAGTGGCAGGTCTGCCAAAGGTAGTTATGTAATCAAATAAACATTTAGCAATTTTGTCATTTGTTGTTGTATGCAAAGAAAATAGTTCAAGGTGCCGGGAAAAATGATCTATTACAGATAAAACTGATTGTCCGTTTTTAAATGGGCCTACCAAGTCGATCCCAATGGTGTGTCCTGGGTGGGTTGGTGTGTAAGTGGGCTGAAGCGGAGCAGGTGGTGTTATGTGATGTTTTGTTTGAATACACTTAGTACAAGATGCCACAAAATTTAACGTGTCGGTATTCATTCCTTTCCAAAAATATCTAGCTATTACAAATGCATATGTTTTAGTTAACCTAAAGTGTGACAGATGACAAATTGTTAAAACTTTTGCCTTAAGTGAGTCTGGTACAATAATGTGGTACGAAAATGTGTTATTATATACGTTTCCTTTTTTTTGTCATAAGAACCTTGCTGTCAGGATGGATGAAGTACATCGAAAATTTTTTAGATGATCCATTTCTTAAAATATCATTGTAAATTTCGGTCAATATTGGGTCCTTTCTTTGCTCACTGACAAATGTGGCGTTTGATATTTCAAGTAATGGATTCTTGTTTGTCTCTCGGCCTGAAATTAAATAATTTACTGAGTTGGATTTGTTGTTATTGGATTCTTCAATATTCTCCGAAACGTCATTATCTACAATTGGTAAAGCATGAGTGTCATTAAGGAGTTCAGGATTTGATTTAAGATCTTGGGTATTGTTTTCAAATGTACACCTTCATAGATAATCAGCAAGTACATTAGATGATCCCGGTACATGTTCGAAGGAAAAAGTGTATTCAGAAAGCTCAGTTAACCAACGTGTAGTTAAATCCGCAGGGTTACATGTGTTCTTATATTTTTTTTAAAGGAGCACTATCTGAAAAAAATTACAAATTTCCTGTTGTATAAATAGTACTTAAATGCGATTACTGATTTATAAATGGCTATTAATTCAAGTTTTAAAGCCGGGTAACGTTTTTCTGCATGTTTAAGAGATTTAGAAAAATATGCAATAGGAAGTAATTGTCCTTCATGTTCCTGTAATAATGCACCAGCTATCGCTACCTTAGATGCATCAGTGTTGACGTAAAATGTTTTTGACTAATCTGGTAAGCGAACCATAGGGGAATTAAAGAACACTTGTTGCATTTTTTTGAATAAATCTTGATGTTTTTGTGTCCATTTAAATGTGGCTTTAGGAGTCGTCAAATCAATGAGAGGTTGAATAATTTCCGAAAATGATGGAACCAATGATTTATAAAATGTTACTAAACCAATAAACTTTTTAATTGTCTCTTAGTTTTTGGTGTGGGAAACGAGTTAATGTTTGCATGCATGGGTGCAATAGAGTGATTTTCAATATGGAACCCTAAGTAGTCAACTGCTGATGTATGAAATATACATTTGTTTGGAGTCAATGTTAAATTATACTTACTTAAGATTTTAAGTATTTTATCTAACTTTGAACAAGTTTCCTCAAATGAGTTTGACCCAAATATTAGATCATCCTGATATGAATATATTCCATCAATTTGCAATTCATCAATTGAAGAATCCATTAAACTTTGAAAGAACACACTTGATGACTTTAGACCAAATACTAAGCGTTTGTATTTAAAAGTCCCATAGATACATGTAAAGGTTAGTGGGTCTTGAAATTGTTCCGGAAGGTCTATTTGATGATATGCCATTTTGAAGTCTAGTGATGTGAAAAATTTATAAGCGGATAAATTTGAAATTATGGTTTGTATTTTTGGTAAGGGGTATAATGAACCTTGTAACACGGAGTTCAACATACGTAAATCTAAAGCGAGTCTGTATTTCTGTTTTCCAGACTGACCAGTCTTCTTTTTTACATGCAAAATGGGACATGCCCACTCAGAACAATTTCGTTCTATAATATCTGCTTCAAGAAGTTGATTAATTTGCTCTTTCATTTCGTTGTGTAATGCTTGTGGGAGGGGAAAAGGTAACGTTTTTATGGGATAGTCATTTATAAATTTTAAATTTGGAACTACTTTATCTGTGTGGCCTAGTGTTTTTATGGACTTGGAAAATGATGCATAATTATCAAGCAATAATTTTCCTAACTTTTTCGCATTTTCTTGCTGTAAATGATTTAAATTAAAGTCACTAATTTTTAGTTCTTTACGTTGGTTTAATATTTCATTTGATGCCTGAATATAGTTACAAATGTAATCCTTTAAATTATCCTGAGATTTAAAATTAAAATTCGAAACATTTTCACATGAATTCATAATTTGATGAAAATTTGTGTTTTGTGACGGGTCCACAATGTCCATTGTTTCATATAAAGCTCCTATTCGTGCCTTTTTGTTTATGTGTACAGGTTTATTAGATGAATTTTGCATAAAAACATAAAACTGGAATTTTTGTGGGGACCTAGTTGTGTTTTGAGTTCCTTCCTTATCTGATTCATAACTATGACCACCTACAATACTATCGTTAGAAATTATATTCTTTTTTGTTTCACTTTGAAAAATGTAATGTTTTCTCGGGTCTATTGAATCAGTTTTTATGGAAATCCACCTTTTTTCCTGAGGTTCCAGTTTAAGTTTATTCTCCAGTCGAATTTCTTTTGGGAATTTTTCCGATTGATGTATTTTATGTGGTTCAAGATGATGTGTTTCATTCTCACAGAGGGCAGCATCAAGCAATGGTATGCTAAATTCATTTGTTGACATTTTATTCTTATGAATATCTATCACAGTTCTGTTTTTGTGAATGAAATCAAAACCTAAAATTCCCTGGAAGTTAGCGGAATTCGATATGTCAACAATGTAGAAATTATTCGAGAATGACTTTTGATGTATGCGAATAGAAGTTTTAATGCATGCAGTGAACTGAACATTTGAATTGACTGTTTTAATAGTGACGGCTGTTCCTAATCTTTTAGTTTGTCTTTAATTTTATCAAACAAATCTTTTGATATAATTGAAATGGATGAACCAGTATCGAGTGAAAAGTTAGTTTTATATCTTGGAATGGAGGCCTTTATGAGGGGGAGTGTTGGGGATGAATTATTTACATTGCAAATAACTGCAACTTTGTCATCATATATGTTGACAGTTTGTGAAGCTACTTCATTATTGTTTTCTTATTTACTTCATTATTGTCTTTGATGCAGAATTTTTGGACAATTTAACTTCACATTCTGTTTGCGCAGCAACAGATTTAACCCTTCTGTCTGGACAGAGTGTAGGCAGTGTTGGGTCATAAGTCCATGGAAATTCATCTGAAGTTGCTGATGTGTTAGACTTATTTTGAGATGTAAAGCCATCAGCTGAAGTACATCTCAGTAGTAGTTTAAATTACCATTTCTTCTATAGTTATTGTCGTATTTATAATTTTGTTTATTTCCATTCGCATTTGCTCTACGCCATTTAAAACAATGTTTTGCTGTGTGGCCACGTTTCGCACACAGCTGGCAGGCGGGCGGTGATGTAGATTTATTTTTACGTGTGTTATGTTTGGAATAGTAATAGGTGAAACAGTATGCTTCCTTTTAAAGTCCTTGTTCGCATACTGTTCACCATGTTTTGAATTTTGTGGGGTTATACTGTGAATTGCGTCTATCTTTTGTTCATTCGGAATACTTGTTAGTGTTAATGCATTGACTCTTTCAGTTAAAATTTTTAACTGATTAGCAATAGAGTCTGCTACAGGATTTGTTGTGTTACATGTTTGTAACACATTTTCATTTTGCATTATATCATGTAGCATTTGTGCTCTATCAACAGCAGTGTCATAATCAAGAATGTTTTCTTCTTGCAATTCAAATCTCAGTGGAGGTGGGATGCACGAAATTAATTTCGTGTATTTAATATCGTCTAACGCTTCTATATCTTTTATGTTATCATGTACTCGTGTAGTTAGAATATTTATTCGGTGTGCAAGGTTTCTAATCGTTTCTTGAGGCAGCATTATTAAATTGTTAAATTCCACGAGCGCTGTTGTTTTACTAGGGGGGGGGGGGCAAAAAATATTTAAATTCTTTTTCTACAAACTTTAATTTGTCAGCTTTATAAATGGATGGGTTCTGTGTAAAGAAAGTTAGCGCAGGTCCTGATAACTTAATACCTAGAAATTGGATGGTGTCCTGATCCTTCCATCCGTGTGCTTTGACTAATGTTTTAATTTGGTTGAAGAAAAAGGTCAACCAAATTAGCATCGCCATCAAAAGTGATGGTTTTGAAAGTAATCTTAGAATTGGCTATACCAGTTAAATAAGTAGCTGATTTAATGAAAACAAATACTAAAAAAAACTTAATAATGATACTTGTAAATGTTAATCGGTAGGTGTAGGGCTACTATCTAATTGCACACGTACTCCTTTGACTAACTTGTAAAATTTTTAAAGGCACCTAAAATCATTTAAAGTCAAATAAAATAATAAAAACACAAAATGTCACTTAAATAATAAAAATAGATACAATAATAAAAATTGTTAAAGTACTTAGTTAAAAAAATCTATCTCGTACATCAGATACCATTAAATGTGGCTATAGAAATCGTTCTCTCTCTCTCTCTCTCTCTCTTTTTTTTTTATCTACTGCTGAAAACATCTATTTGATACCTCACGACTGTAAAAAAAAAAATAATATATCAATTTCAAATTACTTACTTGGTATCAATTTATTAAATGAAAAATCACTTTTTTTTAAATTAAAAAGAGTAAGAAAAATTTATGTATTTATGCATAACAAAATATAAAGAGTATTTTATTAATGTTTGGATACAGGATTATAATTGAGATGTTTCAATACCTTAAGAAAAAGTTTAATCAAATGTATATTTGAAAAGCATTAAGTTTTTTTTTTTTTTTTTTTTTTTTTTTTTTTTTTTTAAACGCTCTGAATAAGAAGGTGTTATTTAAATAATCATGTATCCAAATCAAATAATAATAATGATAATAAGAGCAAAACAAAAATCAAAGTGTCGTGGCATCATGTTGTTGTAAGAAACTTTCACTATTTCTTATATATTATCCTGACTCTGAGTAGCTTAATCAAAGAGCACCAAATTAATTTTTTTGTGTATTTGTTATTATAACGCTCCTTTCAACAGGGATCATATTTCACACTACTTTATTGCATATTTCACGTTGAAGACTTTATTTCTGAAGGCACTCAAGGAATAAGGATACCTGGCACACACTTGTTGAATAAAGATATTTGCCACACACTTTTTTTATTTTAAGGTATTTTAATTTTGTTGTATTTGTATCACACCTTGTATTAGGATTTATTTTTATGGGCAGGCATATCACATATTAGATGTCATCTAAGGTACCCTGGTGTAATAACGCCACGTTAAGGTTCTACCAATTTTCACGGCTTAGTTTTAGATTGTATTTTTCAAACAAATATAGGATCTGATACAGCAACTCATTGACTATCTATATAAAATAAAGTAATTTAACAGATATGTATTCATAAAATGAAATGACGTCTTTTCTTGACCAATGCTATTTGGCGTTATTACCCACCTATATGGGTAATAACGCCATGCAAACAAAACTATAAAATAAGATGGAATAATGGCATGTAGATTGACCAATTCTAAAAATACAAACTCTACAGCTCTAGAAATTGACAAATTGCAATCTGAACTATTGAAAATGTAAAATTTTTTTGTGACTCTGAAAGAAAAAGAAAGCTGTGGTGGTGGCGGGAGGAGGAGGCAAAAGAATATCAAATTCTAAGCTACGTTTTGCTTAAAAATGACCATTTAAATAGAATTATTAGAAACATTGCACGGATTATTTGAATCAGTATTTATATTCCCATGCATGCATTCTATGCGATAGAAAATATTGATTTTTTTGTGAAAGTGAGAGAAAAAGGAGTGAGGGGGAGCTTCAACAGAATATAACACCATGTGTCTATCTTTGCTTAAAAAGTCCCGCTTAAATATGATTATAAGAAACATTGCGTGGTTTTAACCATTCATAATGTAATATTTTAATCATGTGAAGTTTTATAATAACTAGAGTTATATGTAATAAATATTTTTGTTAAACCTTAACTGCTGTTAGCGTCTCACATACCACTGAGTTTTTTAAGTTTCAGAGTTTAACTTGCAATTTTTAGTTTAACTATAGATACCGGGAAAATTTTGTTTCATTTGGAGTCTTATTACTATCTCTAGAAACTTTTGAATAGCTGAATTTTATTTATAATAGTCCTTTATATAAGGTTCAATACAAAAATAATATTCTAAAAGTTAATTTAACATTTTATTCATCGTTAGATTAAGCGGTCTAACAGGCCGCTCACAGTAAGTTATGTGATAATTTTTGTCACAGCAGTTAAGGGTTAATACGATTATAGTAATCTAGTAAATAGTTTTTAACCCATAACTCCACACTAATGCGGATTCTCCAAACCTAAAGTTATCTTGTCGATGTTTTAAAGAGCATGCTTTAATAAATTTTTAATAAATTGAATAAAATTTTTGATAAAAAAATATTATCACAAAGAGATCTCTTATTCAATTTTATACATAATTCATATGGTTATATATCATTATATCTATATTAGCAACAAAATTAACCTTTAACTGCTGTTAGCAATCTGACTGAACACTGTACCCCCTCCCCCCCCCCCCCCCAAAAAAATAGCGTTTAACTTGCATTTTCCAGTTTAACTATAGTTACAACTGAAATTCTCTTTCGTTTGGAGTTCTCGTAATATTGTTAGAAATATTTGAATAGATTAAATTTAATTAGAATTAATTCTGTACAAAAAGTTTAGCGCAGGAACAGTATTCTATGATTTTTAATCACGGATCGCATTTTAACCTTTAACTAATGCTACCGGTCTCGTAGACCACTATTTTGTTTTTTCTTTTTAAGTTTTTAGTTTAACTTGTAATTTTCAGTTTAACTGCAAACACTACCGAAATTTTGTTTCATTTGGAATTTTAGTACTATCACTAGAGACTAAATAGGTGAATATTAAGTATAATGCTCTTGTATAAAAAGTTTAGTACAAAAACACAATCCTATGAGTTATTCCCGCCTTTTATTCATCTTTCAATTTTGTGGTCTCACAAACCGCATCACATTCATACGTTACAATTTCTGTCACATCAGTTAAAGATTAAATTTATAAAGTTTTGAAAAACCGAACGCTGAGAAAGCGGACAGTTAAAATTTTGAACTCAATTGAACAATCTAGTGGAAATTTAATAGAAACCTGATTTTGAAGATGTTCGAATTTGAATTTTGAAAAATTTTGATATAGTTTTATTTACAAGAGTTAAAAATTATTTTTTACATTAGCAAAAAAAAAAAAAAAAAAAATAAAAAAAAATAAAAAAATTAAAAAAAAAATAAAAATAAATGAAAAATAAATAAATAAATGAATAATAAAAATAAAAATAAATAAATAAAAAAATAATAATATAATAAAAAATAAAATAGAGAGATTATTTTTAAGTATTGGGCAACCCCATTAATCTTACCATTTCAACAATGATTATAATGCTGTCCCATATTAATATATAAACCCCCTTCGGATATAGTTCGGCCACTGTTGGGAATCAACCGGGGTAATAACGCCAATCCCTGGCGTTATTACCCCGGGATACTTATTGCGCAGTAAATCCTAAACTACAAATTATCTCGAGAAGATATCCAAAATCTTCTACAACAATTTGAAAGTACATGAAATACACTACAAATTTATGTAATAAACAAAGTATTTCTGGATAAAAAATATAGTCTTCAGATCAAAAACCTTATCTCTCAAATTTTAGATCAAGCGTTAATTTTAGTTGCTTGTAAAAACAATAAGACCTAAAAATGAAACAAATTAACTTGAAGCTATTTTTTGCGATTTATATGACTCAAAACCCTTCTGCGCAGAGCACATGGGTGTCATTTACCTGATTATTTCATAATTATGCAAAATATAAGCACTTGGCGTTATTACCCCAGGGTACCTTATTTATCAAAAACCTGCCGAAGACAACTACTTTTTTTTTTTTTTTTTTTTTTTTTTTTTTTTTTTTTTTACTGGTATTATATGCATATTCACAAACAATTATGATGAGCACTGCAGCCGAAATTGAAAGAAAAAAAAAACTGCCGAAGACTACTACTTTTTTTTGCTGGTATTACATGCTTAGCCTATTCACAAACAATTCTGATGAACACTACAGCCGAAATTGAAACGAAAAAACTGCCGAAGACACTGAGTTGACCGCAGCACGTTGAAATACGAACGCGATGATGAATGTTGACAGCGGACGGAGCCACGCAGGTCGATCAATCAGGGCGCTGTCGGGGAGCTATCAGGATCCTTTTGACATCCCTTTTTCAGCGATTCATGCTTCTTTCGCCGAAAAATCTTCCTCTTACCTCCTGCTGTTTCTTGATGGTTCCTCCTAATGAATGGTACGTGAACTTTCTTTAAAGCCGAAAAGTTTTAAGCGGAAAAAAGGGGACTTATAAAAATTAAAATACGAAACAGAGATAAAGAGTTTTCTTTCTTTCTTCCACCCTCTCTATCCAAACTAAATGAAATGTGTGCAATTTGTTAATATGTTGTTAAAAAATCATTTACATAATTTTTTGTTAAGGTTTCAGGTAGCATGACGCAAAAAATAAACCACATTGTTCAATATTTCAGTGAATTAATATAGGTTTAGTTCAAGTGATATACTTATCAATATACTGAAAAATTAAACGTATAGTTTGGTTGTCTAAATTTACTTTAGAAGACAAATCAAAAATAATTTATGTTGAAACTTAAAAAAAAAAAAGTCAATTAAAGTCGCATCAAGACATTATTCGGGTTTTAATACATCTTTTAAAACTTATATTTTCAATTTATGATAGATGTTAATGAAAAAACTTTATACATATTTTTATCTTGAGCAAATTTTATTACATATGCAGTTATAAATAAAGCAACAATAAAATGATCAAATAAATAATATATAAATTAAATAATAGCATATCATCATTCAAGATTTTATATTATTATTTTTAAGAACTATTTTTAAAATTGTAGAGTGGTAAGATTAAATGCTGCGATAGAAACTTTAAATCTATTTTGATATTATTGCTTTTTTGAAGTTAATGATCAAAAGATTAAAAAAAAAAATCATAAATTAAATGATTTATAACGATAGAATTTATAAGGATAAAGCAAGGTTCTTGCGCTGTAATTACTTGCAAGGAACTTTTTACCATTGTTTAATATTTTCCTTATTTAATTAAACAAATTTTCAATCCTCAAATAAAGCGACCAGTACTATACGAAAATTTTGGTTGTAAAACACCAAATTTAGCAGGGCAGCGACATCTGTTGGGCTATTGACACTAAACGCAAACAAAAGTACTTCAGATAACGGATTTACTGGATATGAAGTTTAAGGGAAATCCGTGCTTTAGTTATTGAGATAGAGCTGTTGTGTAAATCGCAAAAAATGCAGCATAACAGCGCAACCTATTGAGCGATTTACACTAAAAATAAACAAAACTTAGTTTATATAACGGAATTTCTGAATTTACAGTTTGATGGAAATTCATGCAATAGTTATTAAGATGGAATTATTGCGTAAATCAAGAAAATTCAGCACAGCAGCACCACCTGTTGAGCGATTTACACCAAAAACTAATCAGCATCATTACATATTTTGGATTACTTGAATTTTTATTAAATTCCATGCATGAGTTCTTCAGTTAGAGCGTCCAGGAAATTTGTCACATGCTGACTGATAGACTCACAGACGACATTTTGTAAAAACATGTTTTTTTAATGTCTCACTCCTAAAACGTCTCAATCTGTCGAAAACCAAAATGTGAAAATTTTCGTGAATCAAATATTTTTTTCTGGTAAAGATATAAGGAAGCAAAAACTAACGCTGTCACCTCTGCTGAAAACGAATTTTTTGATATCGGACCTTTTTTTTTTTTTTTTTTTTTTTTTTTTTACTAAAATTATCAAAATTACTGCATATAAAAATCTGAAAATTCGTGGTTATATAAAGAAATTCTTGATAAATACGCTAAAGCAGATAGTTATTAAATTGAAGAGATATTTTAAGAGCTGTTAATCGAAAAATTTGGTCAAAACTGTTTCATCAAGAAAGTTTCATAAGAAAAAAAGGTAAGAAACTTCATTATATTTTTATAGGTATTTCATAAACTTGCGATTTTCAGTCTGCACTTATTTTTTAATTTGATTAATTTTTTAGGGTTTTTTATTTTTCATATGAATTTTCAGCTCTTCAAAACATAATATTTTGATATTTAGAAAATGTCATTTTTTAAATATTGAAGGCAATTTGTAAAACAGCGCAAATCATTATATTTCTTATCATTATGAAAAAAGCATTTACATGTGCCTATTAAAAATAGACATGAAAGTTTAAAATAATTAAATGATCATGGGGTAGGGAATCACCAACAGATAATAGAAAAAATTACTTCATAAAAATATGTTTACACGTGAACATTACAAAATTAGTCAGATGTGGCCCCAAAACTTTCTTTTATCTTATGTACATTTTTACTTCTTGAAAAATGTAGCATAGCACTCCCACCAGTAAGCTGGCTTAAACCAAAATCTTGTCAGCAACAACTTTTTGAAAATTTGAGCATTAGTTTTTGAAATAGAGCTATAGCAAAGTTTAAAAAAAACAATTGCATATTGACGTCACATGTTGGATGATATACACCAAAACCTAATCAGGATCAATTTTTTATCATGTACTAACTGAATCTGAAGATGATGAAAACGCTGATTGATGAAACGATTGATGAAGATTGATGATTTCCACGCATCAGTTCTTGAAATACATTTATTTGGAAATCGCGAAAAATACAGCATAGAAGCGTCATCTGTAAGACCATTTACACTAAAAACTAAACAAAACTAATTTATATCAGGAACTAACTGAATCTGAAGTTTTCGAAAATTTGCTGGATTAGTTTTTGGGATAAAGCTATTGTGATAATCACAAATCATGCACCATTGCAGCTCCATCTGTTGAGCTATTTTCACCAAAAGTAATCGACACCATGTTATATCAAGTATTAACTAAATATAAAAATCCATGCAATAGTTATTGAGATATGGCTATTGTGGTAATTGTAAATAATGCAACATAGCAGCATACCTGTTGAGCGATATACACCAACAACTGGTCAGACTTAGTTTATATCAAGGTCTCACAGAATCTAAAGTTTTGTGATATTCCGTTCATTAGTTCTTTGTTGTTTATAGCTATTGCGATAATCACAGCTAAGTCACCATTGTAACACCTACTGAAGAGTGATTTGCACAAAACGTAATCAGCGCCATGCTATGTCAAGTACTAAATAAATATAAGGTTTTATGAAAATCCATGCTCTAGTTCTGGAGATATGGCAGTTGAGGAAAATGTGAATAGTGCATCAAAGCAGCGCCACCTGTTGAGCGATATTCACCAAAAACCAATCATATCTAAGTTATATCAAGGTGTAACAGAATCTAAAATCTTGTGAAATTCTGTGCATTAGTTCTTGAAATAGAGCGCCCACAAAAACTTTGTCACATACAAAACGACAGACTGTCAGAAACAGACAGACATTTTGTAAAAAGATGTTTTTCGGGTTTTCTAACCCCTAAAACGTGTAAATCAGTCGAAAACCAGATTTTGAAAATTTTCATGAATCCAAAACTTTTGTCTTGTAAAGGTAGAAAAATGTAAAAAGTAAGATACTCTTAAAATAATTCAATTATTATACGCAAAATGTATTTTATAGTGAATATTTCTTTAGATGTAAAATGGCTAAATATTAAATATCGTCATATGAAAAATGTCTAAAATAATGAAAATATTCGTATGAAAAACTTTTAATGGTGAAAATTAATTTACATTTACAAACAATAATTTCATTTAATAAAAAATATATATACACAATTCTTTTAAATAAGGAGAATAATTTCCAAAAAATTAAATTATTTATTTGAACTCCATTTACGATGAAAATTACGTCATATATTAAATCAATACAGATGTTCTTATGAGCAGTATTTATGCGACGTTGGGAATCATATGTTGTAAATGTAACGTAGCTAGAAAATTTATTTATTTAATCACTCGCATAAATACAGGTAAATGCATGCGCGTACAGATTTTCGTTTTATTTTTACGAATTACGGTTTGATAAATAATTTGATAGAAAATGTGTATCTACTTATTAATTAAAATATATAATTTACAAAAAAAAATATAAGAATATGCATGACGGTGCGAATATGCATGACTGTGCATTAAAGTAGAGAAAAAAATACATAAGTAGTGAGGAAAGGAGAGTTCGAGGGTAGCAGGCGGTTGTGCGGTTGCCACCACTGCAGCACCGCCTGCAGTCCTTACTACCTCCTCCTCCAGTCCCGCCTGCACCACTAGCGCCTTTGGTCCCCCCCCCAACCTCCAGTACCCCCTCTGCCTGCACAACATCGACCCCTAGCTAGAAAAATAGTGTTTTTGAGTTAATTTTCTACATAACATTAGGAACGAACGTTACATTGATTAAATAATCATACTATATGATGAAGATTAAATTTATATTTGAATTTTCAACAAGCATAACCTTAATGAGTATTATTAATTAAGCAAAACAATGGAAAATCTCAGTTTTTAGTCACTTTATTTAAATTTATTTCAACTATACGATCGATTATCAAATTGAAAGAGGAAAGTTAAACATATATTACAATTTTGATTAATGAACATCTTAAAGAGTATTATTAATTAAACAAAAACGATAAAAATATGAAGTTTTATAGAAACGAGACTGATTTCATTAGATTTTTTATCAACCACAAGATCAGAATATGAACTTAAAAGTGGAAAGTTAAACATTCATTTCAGTTTTTTGAACAATCATTACCCTAATCCATTAATAAAATAAATTAATTGATCAAAACAATGGAAAATGTCAATTTTAACCAATTACTTAAGGTTTTTTATTAACTATAAGGTTAGAATATCAACTTAAGAAAAGGAAACTTAATTATACAGTCCATTTTTTAAACAAAAATTGCTCTAATGAATATTATTATTTAAGGGGGTAGTAAGGTTAATTCGAGGGAAAAAAAGCATATTTTCTATCATTTTTTGTAAGGATACAATTAATATTTTTTTATTTGTATAGTTATAGTATAATTATATGTCATTTAAAGAGTATTCTGTGAAATTGTCATTAAGAAATATTAAAAAATAAGCCGATGACAGCGAATCTTCGAAGACGTCCCAAAAAAAAGTTGATTCGCGGTGAACCGCATAACTCATGACTGGATCAACTGAAATTAGAAAACCAAATTGATTTAATTAGTTGATAAGTTTCCTCAGGGAACGCAGTCGAGTTTTTTCTTTTTTATTGATTTTTCAATTTTTTACAAGCCTCGGAAATCAAAATACTGATTTTTCCTCAAAAAAATCTGATATTTTGTTTTTTAAAAGTAAGTTAAAATTAAAAAAACAAAAAAACTCGACAGCGTTAACTCGTAATTTATACAAAGAAAGAGTGTGTAAAATTTTATAAAGATCGGTTCAGTAGATTTTGAGCTACAGAGTTCACCGGCTTTGAAAAAGCGAAGTGTTAGAAAAACACGTTTAAAGTTTCACAGACGTTTTTGTCGAAATAGATATTTGTAAATTAGTGCTTTTTTTCATATACTTACACAGAATCACCAATGCCAGGCCCATAAAGCGAAAAGCTGTCGGAGATGATATCCAGAGCATCTTGTTGCTCTTGTCTACAACGAATCCTGCCTTCTTTGCTTTCTTTTGCAGCCTCTCGCTCCGCTTTACATACTCGAAGACTATCTGTTGTTCGCGCCGATTCATGAGAACTTGTTCCAGTTTTTATACCCATTTCTTGCAAAAATGACAGCAGAAAAAAACAGCCTTCATTAAATGTACATCCTGCAACATTAGCTGCAATTTCAACGACGTTGGAGGTGCCATTCACTGTTTTTGGAGTAATTTTCCAAATAAGTTGATTAAGGCTTTCATTATTGTTCTGAGTGAAACCTCCAACACATCGTTCCAGAAGTGCATCTTTGCTTATATCCTCATAAATAGGTTTAATGGCTTCTAGCACATTACTCGGAAGTGCGGTGAACTGTGTTTGAATGACTCCAGATCTTCTGTAGCTGCAGCCTTCTGCCATTCACACCATGAATCAGCACCGCTCGGACAATCGGAGGGCGGAGACTTACAAGTGTATATCTCCGTCAGTTTTACTTCAATTGCTTTCAAATTTTCACAGAATAATCTTAAGATGTTGTACATTAATATAAAATAAAAATATAAAAATGCAAAAAAAAAAAAAAAAAAAAATACCTTACTACCCCCTTAAGCAAAACAATGGGAAATCTCAGTTTTAATTGATTTATTTAGATTTTTTTTTCAACTATACAATCTGATTATCGATTTAAAAGAGAAAAGTAAAACACTTATTCGAATTTTGATTGATAAACACCTTAATGAGTATCATTAATTAAGCAAAACAATGAAAATATCAAGTTTTATAGAAAAAGACTGATTTCTCAAGATTTTATCAACTACAAGATCAGAATATCAACTTGAGAGAAGGAAACTTAAATATACATCCTAGTTTTTTGAACAATCACAACTTCAATGAATGTTGTTAATTAAGCAAAACAACAAAAAATATAAATTTTAAAGTTTTCATTTTACCAATATTATCAGAATATCAACTTAAAAATGGAAAGTTCAACATTAATTAAAGTTTCAAAATCTTGAGAAATCAGTCTTTTTCTATAAAACTTGATATTTTCTATTGTTTTACTTAATTAATAATTCTCATTAAAATGTTGATCAATCAAAAATTTAAATATGCGTTAAACTTTCCTGTTTTAAATCGATAATTAGACGATATAGATGAAAAAAATCTAAAGAAATAGGCTTAAAATTGATATTTTCACTCATTTGATTAATTAATAATATTCATTAGGGTAATGGTTGTTCAAAATCTGGACTGTATGCTTAAGTTTCCTTTTCTTTCCACTTTTAAGTTGATATTCTGGTCTTGTGGTCTTCATTAGATAAAAATCTAATGAAATCAGTCTCTTTTCTATAAAACTTCATATTTTTATCGTTTTTGCTTAACCCTTTCCGGCGCAAAGTTCCCCCTCTTTAGATGCACAAAAACTCCATGAATATTTCAAATACTACTCTAATGGCTATTTTAAATCTTCCTTATGAGTTCTAGATGGCAGCACCACAGAGATCAAATTTTACTGTTTTTAAAAAATAGGTAAAATATTTTACTCTAATACGCGCTTTACAGGAAAGCTTTTCTCATTGCGCTTATCAATGCTGTACTTGCACGGTATTACCACTTCGGCAACAGCAGTATAATTAAAATGGCTTGTGCAATCTTTACAAAATTATACCTGTGTACTCCTCTAGGCCTATATAAATTGCCTAATTTATTTTTTCTTTAAATTCCAACTTTAAAATGTAGTGCGCCGGAGAGGGTTAATTAATAATACTTATTAAGATGTTCATTAATCAAAATTCAATTATGTTTAACATTCTCCTCTTTCAATTTGATACTATACCGTATAGTTGAAAAAATCTAAATAAAGCGGCTAAAAACTGAGATTTTCCATTGTTTTGCTTCATTAATAATACTCATAAAGGGTATGGTTGTTCAAAATTCAAATATAAATTTAATATTCATCTTATAGTGTGATTACCTAGTCAACGTAACGTTCATTCCTCATGTTATAGTAGAAAATCAACTCAAAAAAAATATTTTTCCCGCTAGGGGGTGATGCTGTGCTGGCGGAAGGGGTACTGGAGGGGGGAACCGAAGGCGGTGGTGGTGGCAACTGCACAATCGCCTGCTGTCCTTGAACTCTCCTTTCCTCACTACTTACATTCATCAATCATATGTTCCGGAAAATATATACAACTCCATCAAAATATTTAAATTATATTACAGTGAAATTTCAAAACACTATGCTTTTCAATACCATGGTTCTAAATGTTTTCCCTAACAAGGAAGGTCTCCATACGGGCATACTCAGAAAAATCTGAAAAAATTACAGAATGTTCTTCTCATATAGTTATATATGTTTATAAAAAAATTTCGGCGGAACCTCCTTATAACGTCCGTAAAAAAATAATAAAAATTTCGTTTATTTGGAGATTTATCTCCGCTTGGCGAAAAAACGAAATTTTGAAAAATACGCTTTTACGCTTCGAATACTTTTTAAAGAAAAAGCTTTCTATGTTCAATTTATTTAAATAAGTTTAGTTTAAGTAATTTTAGTTTTGCATTTTTACTTTACTTTAAGTGTAATTTTGTCATATACGTTTATATGTACTTATAACAAAATGAAATTAATATATTTTATCATTTAAAACACAATTTAAATTGATTAAAATTGTTCCAAATTGAAAAATACACTGTTAAAAATCTGCTGCATTTTGTTGCAACGCACTCCCTTGCTTGTATAGAAAACGGTTACTTGGCCGTGAAATGGAGCTTTTTTATTGGTTGGAATAGAGATATTATATACAAGCGGTGGAGTGCATTGCAACAAAATGCAGCAGATTTTTAACAGTGTATGACACGGTCAATTCACCGTGCTATGGAGTATTCTCATTGGTCAGAAGAGAGATATTCTATAAAAGTAGTGGAGTGACGTTGCAGTAAATGCTGCAGATTTTTAACTGTGAAGTCAATTAAAATCAATTTTCAGATTCGTTAAAATCGTCTGCTTTTGGTGAGGAAATGCACTGCTCGCCAAATCCCGCGTCGCTTTCAGCTTTTCACGCCAATTACTCCAAACTATTTTATTTTTTTACATATCTAATAATGTAATTCCGCCGCTAATTTTCACTGATCCTTTATTACCTACATGAGTAGTTTAATTCGTATTTTTTTCAAAAAACTCTGAGTATGCCCCCAATGGAGACCTTCCTTGTAAGCAGTATTAATATTTAGCAGATTTGTATTGATAATCTATGCCAATTTACAAAATTTAGATTTTTAATGATTAAATAAAAGTTTTGTTTGTAGGGTGATTTATATCCGGATCTAATCAACATTAGTATATGTCAATGTATAACTTATGTTGCGTTTGATGAAAATCCATGTATGATTTCTTGAGATAGAGCTATTGTAAAATATAACGCAGCAGCAGCATCTGTTGGGCGACTTGCATCAAAAATTAAGTCACAAAAACAAACATACACAGACATGGACAGACAGGCTGACAAAAAGACATTAGCTCAAAACGGTCAAATTGTTTTCAGGACCTTCTAAAATGCATAAATCCATCGAAAACCTGAATAGTTCTGTTAAAATAGATCAAAAATCGAGCAAAACACAACTGAAAAATTATAAAAAAAATAATAAAAATTTTATGTTTTTTCCCTAATAGTTTAGTATGTGTTTTATGTTGAAACGAATACATTATTTAATTGCTTTCTTTGATTCGTTAGGTATTAAAAATGTATCGAAAATCAATTAAAATACAGCGCTAATTTCTAATTAAAAGGCTAAAAAGTCAAAAGAAATAAATACAGTGAAACCTCCAAATAAGGGACACCTATGGGATCGCAACTTTTGTTCCATAAATAGAGGTGTCCCTCATTCGGAGTTTCTTACATTGTGAAACCTCCATATAAGGGACATCTCTGGGACCGCAACTTTTGTTTCTTAAATAGAGGTGTCCCTTATTCGGAGTGTTCCTTATTTGGAGGTTTCACTGTAGCTTTAAAAGAGAAAGTGACACGATTTCTCGTCTAGTAAAATAATAATAGTAATAGTAAAAATAATAATAGCAAAAAATTGTTTCCTGTTTTTATTATTTGGCTGCATGCATTTCGAAAGCGAGCATTTTGGACATAAGCTCATTAATTTCATTCTTAAAGGTTAGTAAACATATCATTGTAAATTATCCCTGTGTGATTTTTATCTTTCTTGATGATGAAGATATAATATCACAGATTCCTAAAAGTCAATTTGAAATAATTTTTTATATTCAAACAAAGACTGAAAATTGTATTTGATATGTAGAAGCTTCGTTGAAGTTTGCTTAGAATTTACTCACAAATATTTCGAAAAACCTACCTAGAAGTAATCTCTATCTAGAAGTAATTTCGAAAAATAAATAGATTTTAAACTGAAACTTTGTTGAAAAAAGTGTGTTCGTGAAATATATTAAAAGTAATCCACCTGCTTTTAAAAACAACGATTGGATGCATTTGCATACAACTCGAAATCGCTCAGGTTAAAATAAAGGATGTTTAGTTAAATTAATTTTAAAATATGCAGAGAGATTTCTATAAATATTCATGAAATAACCAGAAATTTCAATAATCGCATGAAATCTATAATTTGAATAAGATTAGCTGTAATTGAAAATTTTCATTAAACCAACAAATTTTCAACAGAAGACAGTAGCCATCAGTAGACATCGACAAATATTTTTTTAACAGCCACTTTTTCTCATTTAGTGGCCCTGTGGCCGGTGGCTAGTGTTAATTTTGCCTCTTACCTTTATAATTCTTGGAAATATAGGTGCAAGAAATTTTATTCTGCGGGCAGTTTTTTTTTTCGCAGACACGATATGTACTTAAAAAAAATTGAGGAGAATCAGGAAATTATTTTTTTGTCGGATCAACAATCATAGCTATTCTATTTTAATCAATTCTGAATTTTTTTTTCATAATATTAAATTGTAAATAATTGTGTTCTATCAATCATTGGTTTTATAAAAATTAGCAATTACAACATAAAAGAAAATGCAAATACTAGAATTACAAATTTAATAACACATTTTTGTATAATTTTGATTGCGATTTAAATTTTAAAAAGTTCAATGTGTGTTTAAGCATTATTTGTATGTTTATTTTAACTTGTTTTTCATTATATTTGACAGTGCACTCTCGTAAGATACTTTTGCTATGGATTTATTTGTAGTTAATAAATATCTTTAAACATTTTCCGGTGCGTATTTTTAATTTTTCCTATAAATAGTTTTAAAATTTTTGTATGTATTTTTGGTTGCTTGTTTGTTTTTAAAACAATGCTGTATTTTTAATATACATTTTTCATTTTGCGCAATAGTCATCAAATTAATCCGCTTCTTTATTTTCGATAATGTGGCCCGCGGCTTTCGGTTCAATGTTAAAATAAATAACTTTCTTTTATAAATATTTAATAATTAAATTTACTTGTGCTACCATGTTTGTGATAATTTAATAATTGTGAGTTAAAAGTTTGTATTTATTATATAAAAGGTAAGTTTTTCTTAAAGGAAATATTAATCGAAATCCTTTGTGCGATCTGCGATCACACTTACCTGCTTTTTTTAAATCATATCGTCACCTTTTTTTTCTCCCTCTCTCTCTCTTTAAGAACTTAATTGGATATTGATAATAAAATTACTGGATATTTAAATTTCATTTGACATTTCATAAAACTAAATTCAACGTAAAGATAAGCTTTCCTACTACAATGTAACTAAAACAAAACCATTGTTCAAATTTTAAAATTGGCATTGTGCTAAGTGCACTTCGAAAGGATGTCATTAATTTATTAATGCGTTACGAAAGCTGTCAGGTTCTGAGAATACATCTGCTACAGGTTGCAATTTCTGTTATTTCTCTATCTTAATATTTTATGTATTGTACCGGCTGTGTACTGGAATTTTCAAGGTGAAATTCTTTCTTCGTTAAAGTGAGAATTGACAGGTATCATGTGCAGGTGGCCAGGTGAGAAAGAGGAGATTGCTGAGAGGCGTGTTCATCCGTCAATGATGTATGTGAATGATGAGCAAATAAGGAAGGTTCCACGAATCAAGAAAGTAACGTGGAATGCATATAATGGAGAAGCTCCACAGGGGGGTTGACATTGGGAAAAGCAGTGATTTGAGAAGAGCAAGTCTTGTCTGAGATTTTAGCAATTCGTATTTGGGCTCGTACCTAGAGAGCAGGGTAGGACAGAGGTCCTTGGAGAGAGTGCTCTGTGTCGGAGAGCATAAGCAGTTCGTATGTGGAGAGCAAGGGACACAGACGTCCTGGTGTGTAGTGCTCTGGGCCGGGTAGTGAAGACAGAGTATCCATGTGTTGGGAGATTCGAAATTGATCTCCGAAAAAGTTAATCTAACGTGCATTGAGCGTGAGGGAGAAAGTGTAATTTTAACAGTACACAGTCAACATTTTACTGTATTAAATTTAATGTCGAACCGGATCATCTATATCCGCGTTAAAATTGTAAATAGTGTATTTATTGTGTACATATATTCTAAATAAACTGTCAATTCAGTTAATTGACAGCGTCAGTGTTCATTTACACAATCCTCACAGTGGGTGACCGATATCATTAAAAAATATATCGGTTGTGGCAGCTATAACTACCACGGACTTTCTTCAAAGTTGTGTGGACTGAGAGGAACGTCCGACAAAGGCTTTCACACGCTACCCCACACGATATACAAAGAAAAGATTTTTTTCTAGTAACTTATTATCCCCTCTATATTTTTCCTAAATATGCTTGTGAATGTTTGATAATGTGTAAATAAATGGGTCATTATTACTTCCTCCAATTTGAACTTTCCACATTCCATAGCTTACGAGTAAAATGGCTGTAACAGAGAGACGCATCAGGAGTGATCTGATAAAGGTTCCGTTTTTACTTTTTAAATGCGAGGCCCTAAAAAGCGAGGCCCTTAAAATCGATATCGATGAATTTGTTTTTCTCTCGATTGCAAAGTAATAATAAATCAAATGCAGCAATTTGAATTAGAATCACGAATTAGGACTGGTTACTCTCTGTTTCTTACCTGCGACCAACCCGTTCCCGTGGGTTCGGATCGGGTTGACCCTTTTTTTTCTGTTGTGGATCGGGTTGACTTTTTTCCTTTTGCTATGACTTTCTTTTTGCTATTAGTTGACTTTTGTTGTGGCAGATTTGATTTGGCTTCGGATTTTGACTCTTGCAGGTCGACTTCGGCTTGACATGATTTTGATTTTTCAGAATGATATACGACAATTTCTCCGATTAAAATCTATATTACGATAAAACCTCCAAGGAAATTCCAGAAAAGCGGACTGCTCTGTGTACAATTACTTTTTTCAATTACTAACGAATATTCCTAAACTTACACGTTTGAATAGTAGACACTTCCCAATCTACACTCATGTAATATGTTCAAAAATTAAACAAAATCACAAGTTCCGGAAATTTCGACTTTTTTGTGCAATATTTTCACGATTAACTTTTTAATAGAAATTTATCTATTTTTTTTTTCTAATAAAAATTCTAAAGCACCGTCTCTTGATATTGTATTTCAAATAATGCGAGACTAATTTCGTATGTTTAATATCATATTTTTGCTGATATTGTTCAATAGAAATTTGTCCAGATACATTCTTCTAATAAAATTATTAAAGCATTTTTCTGTAAATTTCATAAATATAAAAAAGTAGCATTTAGTAATACAGAAGCTTTTTTCTATTTCATTTTCTACATTTTTTATATTTACGATAATCGTTTCAGAATAAAATTTCATCGGCAACTTCTTTTACATTCTAGAATTCAGAAATAAAATGCCATTTCCTATTAGTCAATTAATGACGAACCACGTTTATCTAGGTAGATGATATATCATTTAGATAGAACATCCCGATTTACTTCGAAATCGTGTTCTTTTAAATTGTTTTACTCGGTGTCTTATTATTGTTATTATTATTATTATTATTACATGATGTAATGTAAATTAAGAATTTTACTGTGGAAACTAAGCTACTTCGGACAAAGTAGACACTCATAACAAGAACTGCTGTTTTTAAAATAATTTTACCGCTAATTGCTACTGAACATGAAAGACTAAACAAGCTAAGTATTTCTACATGGAATCTTTTCTTAGTAAAATTCTCTTTTCAGCAAAAACAAATTTTACTGTCAAAACGTTTAAAATAATAAAGCGTTACTCAAATTTTCAATGAAAATTGGCAAACAAAACAAAAGTTAATAAATGAGTAAATAGGTGAAACCAAAAATGCATGTGCTTTTCATATCCAAAGCTTTAATATATATATATATTTTTTTTCAATAAATATACAAAGAAATTCCAAAAATTTTTATGCCATCTTTCAGAAAAAACTATTTTTTATTAGTCTAAAATTTGATCTAGCCAATTTTAATGTAATTAATGCATTATTTATGCAATTTATTCATTCTTATCTATGAAATTTAGCTGTCCAAATGATTGGAGAGACAACTTCAAACAGATTACAACTCTAAATATTATTAATAAAACAATATTTATCTATTTTTATTTAATTAACATGTATAGTAATTTTATAAATTTGTAATAATGAATTAAGATATGTATTTTTTAACTGTATAAGTTAAATTTAACATTTATCCATGAAAATGTAACCTCTGTTACTTTATTTACATTTAGTAGAATAAATAATAAAAATTTTGTCTATCAGAGATCGCTACTAATCTATATTGCTTAAAGAACTTTCTAGAAGAGAATACAAGTGCCGTTTTCACTTTGTCCGCCACATGTTTAGAGTATAGAGCAGTATTATCAAGTTCTAAGGTGAGTGTGTTTTCTCTTTGTAACTTCTGTTACTCCAATTTTAGATTTAAATAATGTTTTAAAAATAAAATTCCGCTTTAAATCACAAAACTCTAAGTAAAATAAGTTTATTTAAGCAATATAACTATTTTTTAGAATATTATTATTTAAGAAAGAAAATTGTTTTTCCTTAAATGTAACCTCTGTTACAGATGTTAACAAATGTTATACAAACAGATTGGTAACAGATGTTATACAAACAGACAGAGCCGTCCTTATGGAGGACGGTTTAAAGCAAGGCCCGGTGCAAGGATTTTGCGAGGCCCTTTCTTTTTAAAATCTTAATATAATCTGATCTATACTATCAAAAGAGAAAAAAGAATATAAAAGAAAGGTTTTAACCTATATAACTGTGACATTGGGAGCCAGGGTTCGATCCTCTAGCCATAAAAAAGGAGTAGCGTTTGTTTGTGTGTTTGTAAGGGTTATTTATGGAATTACTGAACCAATTTCAAAAGTAATGGTGACAAATTGATGGTGAAAGTCCCTCTTCCAACATAGGCTATATTTTATGTCAAGACCACTATCTTTTCTTAATTAAAATCATAAATTTATATTAAAGATTTTCTATTATACCTTCTTCTTTTTATTAAAGAAAAAATATTTTGTGTTCATGTGCGAGGCCTCTCAAGACGCGAGGCCCTCTGCGGCCGCACCTGTTGCACACCCCTAAGGACGGCTCTGCAAACAGGAGTTACATTTTATAACTGAATATAGATTTTTTATGGTAATAATATATATATATTTATTCATAGTACCAAATTTACCTATCAGTTTTATCATTTGTTTATATTTATTTTTGCATTAGTAAGTATTATTTATTCAGTTTGTTTACATCTTATAAATTTTTGTAACCTCTGTTACATGAATTTTTCTATTTTATTTTAATAATTGTAAACCAATTGTAAACCAAATGTACTTAAAACAAAGAATATTTTATGTACTTTAAATTGAATTAAAAAATCTTCTCTTTAAAACTAAAAAAAGGGATAATTATGAACTTTAACTTAGTTTTTTTTTTCCCCCTGAACGAGACAAAATTACGCATGCAATGATGATTAAATTTTATTATTTATTATTCATCTTTCTATTAGTATTGTTTTTAACTAAAGGAAATTTTTGCTAAAGTAAAATATAAAAACTATATCTTTCGTTAAAGTATTTCAATCATAAATTAAGCAAAATTTGTCTGGTGTCTGGCATTTTTTATGCTAGATATGAATTTAAAAAGTTATATTTTAAGTGTAAAATTGTTTTTTTTTTCTGTGAGGATGCTAATTCTGTACAATTTAAACACATATTAAAAAATATTATTGTTATTTAATAAAATCTAGATCCTAAAAAAAGACCTTTTTTTTTTTTTTTTTTTTTTTTTTTTTTTTTTAAGCACAAAGAGAATTGGTTTCACCCAAATAAGTAAACAGTACAGAGAAAATTTAAACATTTTATAATTGTTAAACTTGATGAAAATATTATAAAAATAAAAAAAAAAAACAGAAAAAGCAGCACATGTACTTTGTTATTGTTGAAGTTGTAATCTCTTCTTCGTATTTTATTATTATTATTATTTAATTTTGAATAAGTAAATTAATTATGCCTGAAAACTAAGAATTCAGAAAATAATTTGTACAAATTAGTAATTTGACATAGATTTCATTGAATACAACATTTTTTATAGTTAAACTAATCATTGATTATAAGGTTAATGTATTTCTTTCTAGGAAAAGAGCACTGAAAGTAAATTAAGAAATAACTGCAGTAAGCTTTTCACGAACTCAGGAACAATTAAGTTTTAAATTCCTCATATGATAAAGAAGTAAAATGCATTTTTTCTTTAGATATAAACAGAGGTAACTTAATAATTAATATTTAGTTTTACAAGGATTACATGTATTGGATTCAAGTGCTATATTTTAAGAGATTTCCAATGTCTTTAAAAATTACTTAAAAATGCCTATTTTTTATTTACTAATAAATCCTTGTAATTGATGCGACTGGATTGGATTTTATTTTGTTTACCAGCTGATTTTTAAAGTCTATTTGTAGGATTTCTTTTGAGGTTGTTTCATAGTTGTGAGAAAATTTTCCGATTTTAAGAATTTCATTATATTTTAATATAATTCTTGCCTTTCAGGATTTATATCGGACACAACGCCAATAAGTTTTATTTATTTATTTATTTATTTTTATCTTTGAGAAATAAATTACCATCATGAACAGCACAAACGTTTTGTTGGGGGCATCACTTGGGGGTCAAGAACTAAGCGCAGGCAATATGCAACTCCAGTATAACCCCTAGTGTTTTCTCTTCCTAATCGTTTTCGGGTTTAAACTCTTCGGCAAACCATTTAGGCATTTTTCTAACGGAAGCACTTAATTGATAGATACGGATGACAGAATGATTGACATTCGGCGAATCCGGAAAAGACGTTTTCAGCTGGATACGGCCTATTTGACTGTCATAGTGGGTGCGATGAGCCCTTTTGCCGTCTGCAACACCCTGCGACACATACAGAAGACAGAAGATGGAATACGTCTCGAATCCTGCGATGCATCGATGGAGCAAAAATCTTGTGTCGTTCGAAAACGCCGCATGCCGTGAAGAGAAGATGGGAAACCGCGAGTCAGCAGCGATTTCTCCGGATTTTATGAACATCCATATCCTCCAATCGGGTTGGTTCTTTGCACCAATGTTTGTAGTATGAATTTTCCGATTACTGTATCGTATATATTAAATATTGTACATGGATAAATATTAGTGCCGTGATAAGAGAGGGAGACAATAGACATAAGTACTGAAGAATCCAGGTTCGTTTAAATATAATTTTTATTTTGCCCTTTCGAGAGATAATGGGTGCCCAACATCGTATTAACAGCACAAGCGGAAAAAGGCAAGTGGTTCTCCTTACGGTGAGAACTATGATAACGTCAGTTGTCAATTATCGCCAAAGGGTTACAATGTTTGGCGTGTATATGATATTTGGCAAAAATATAAGTGCAATTTTTTTCTCCTGAGAGGGAGATTTTGTACTTAGCATATTGACAAGATAATCGCTAATTGGCTATAAAAAGTGTTTTGACTTTGATATTGGAATTTGAAAACGCAAAGGAATTTTTGCAATTAGACCTGGGGGCTCGTGAAGTGCACTAAAATTCGCGAATGCGTACCATCTAAGGAAATGGTAGCATGGGAATGCTAATCTATTTTATCATGTACGACGCGCAAAATATCTTATGCCGCATTTTTATCATAGGGCATCTGGTATGCATAAAACCACACGCCAGTTTCATGACCATATAAGGTATGGGAAGAGTGAATTACATGTGCTGGCTTTTAGGTGTCTGTTATATTAAGGAGGGGGGGTCGTTTGCGTATTACAAAAATGAGAAAAGAGGCGATATATCTATAACTTTAACTGCAATGTAGATCTTGTTGTGATCATGATTTTTTTTAGTTACTTTAAAGGAGAAGATCTTTTTTATGGAGAAAAGATAAGTTTATCAATTTCTTGGCATCGCCATATTCAATGATATATGATATATTGATCTATCATGATATCAATGATATATGATATCATAACATGTTTCCTCAAAATACCTGTATGTGAGTCTGTCAGTCTGGGTATCAGTCTGTCTGTATGTGACAAAAATTTTGCGGCGCTCTATCTTAAGAACTAATGCACGGAATTCCACAAAAGTTTGCATTCTGTTAGACCTTGATATGAACTAGATCTCATTAGTTTTTAGTGTATATCACTCAACAAGTGGAGCTGTTTCGCCAGGAGGCACTGTTCACAATTTCTGTAATAGCCATGTCTTAAGAACTATGCATGGATTTTCATAAAAAATTATATTTAGTTAGCACTTGATATAGCATGGTGCTGATTACGTTTTGGTACAAATCGCTGAGCATGGTGCTGATTACGTTGTGGTACAAATCGCTGAACATGGGGTGCTGCCATGGTGCATTATTCGTCATTATCGCAATAGCTCTATTTAAAGAACTAACGCACGATTTTTTTCTAAAACTTCAGATTCAGTTAGTCCCTGATATCGATTAGTGGTTTTTGTGTAAATCGTCCTACAGATGGCGCTGCTATGCTGTATTTTTCAAGATTTTGCAATAAATGTATCTGAAAAACTAACGCATGGATTTTCATGAAACTTTAGATTGAGTTAGTACCTGACAAATAAATGATCCTGATTAGATTTTGGTGTACATTACCCAACAGGTGGCACTGTTATGCAATTTTTTTAAAGATTTGCAATAACTCTTTTTCAAAGACTAATGCACGGATTTTCAGCAAACTTCAGATTCAGTTATAAGTTGATAGAGGTTTTTGCTGACTAAATTATGGTTTAAACCACCTAACCGGTCTCGCGACTATGGTGCATTTTCAGGAAGTATTTACTTGCATAAGACAGAAGAAAGATTTGGGAATGCCACATCTAACTAGTTATTTTTGGCTTATAATCATGAACTTAAGTGATTGAAAGATGATTTTATGTTTTGTACTGTTTTTGTGAGAAAAGTTATTTAAATTTTGGATTCTGTTGCATGTTAGATGTTAAATAGACAATTGTAATTTTGATATGGAGAAAAATTGTATAGATAGTAGAATTAGGTTTGAAATAAAGAAATAAGTTAAAATAAAGAAGAAAGAAAAAAGGTAACAAGTCGAGTGGGGCAGTAAGAAGCTAAAGGAACAAAAAATAAAATGAGTGAAGTAAGTTGAAATGATAAACATTAAAATTCTTCTTAGTTGAACTGAATAAATATTTACAAGCTGTTAAAAAAAGATTAGAATAAGACTTTTCATGAACAACTAAACTAATTAGGACTTACAATTTTACTAATTTTTTATTTTTTACACCTTCACTTATTTTTTTTTCTATTTAGTTTATTACTGTGCCATTCTCCCCTTTTTTATCTTACATTTTTTATGGATTAATTTATAATTGTATTTTTTTTACAACCCTTACTTACATTATCACTCTGATTATAACTTTTGAATCTTTATAATTTTTGTTACTTTACTACTGCACTTATTGTTTCAAGCTTTTGAATTAGCTACTCCTATTTTTTGCTGTTTCCCTATATTGACAGTACTCGACTAGCTTGTCTTAGACTCTTTCTTTCCTATTTTTTAAGTTTTCCTTCTGCTCTCATAGTGGCATAACCTCTTTCTTGTGCCTAAAGAAGACCAATAAAATCTTTTGAAACACGATACCGCTAACCCGCAAGAAAAATGACACATCTCGACCAAAGTAAACTTCACGGTAGAGGCAAAAGAAAAATTGCATGATTTTACTGTAACGTGAAATTATAACAATTAGCTCTGCATGCAAGAATAAAGACTTGCATAAAAGCAAAAAACCCTTAAAAATGAAAATGTAGGATGAGGTTTGGAGAGTTGGTTAATTTGACCACCCCACACAATCCACTCTTCTTTTGTGGTCACAAATGGACATATAGTGTAATAAAGGGATTTTCTGTCTATCTATATTTATGAAACTGTTTGTGTAGGCACCAATGATAGACTTATTAGTGAAATGAAACGCTAAGTGAATTTTTGCGAGATGTATCGCTTTTCTTGCGGGTGAGTGATATGTTACCTTATTTTTATGGTGTACGTAAAAAGTTTCTTTTTATGTTATTATAGTTTTTAGAAGTATTAAAATAATTTTTTTATTTTGATTTATTTGACAGATGTAAGAATTACATCCCCACTTTTTGAAATATTGTTTAAGGTATCCGAATATCTTTAAAACGCAATTTTTGATCAAAATATCGAGTCTTCATTTTTGCAATAATGTTTAAATTGAATCTTTTATCTACTCTGTAGATAAAAGTAATTTTGTCTGTATCTAAAATACAACCCGAGTTACAGACGTTTAAAAATTACATCTATTTTTACAGCTTTTCATTTATGTTTTAAAGTTATTTTTTTCTTTTTCTCAAAATGAAGTTTCTCAGATTTTGTATGATATGCAAAACATCCTAAAACAAAAATCTATGCATTAAATGTCACGAAATTTTCGTACTTCATTTACAAATGTCTTTTGAGGGAATAGGCTACACTCATGATAATATATTAAATAGTTTTATATTTATACTGGTATAAATGACAAACTTGAGACAAATTTTGTGAATAAATAAATATAAAATATATGACGGAATGAAATTTTCGCCTTGCTTCTAACATGAAATGTATAATGTGAACTTTAAAATGTTCAGGTTTACTTAAAAAGCGATTAAAAAAATCAACTATAGATGTAAATAGTTAATTTTATTTAATATCATCTTAGTACTTTCAAACCTTTGATCAGGTTCTTTCTCAGAGAATATGCCCTCAACTGATTGTAGTAAATTTATCGAATACATCGGGAAAACCAATAGAAAACTCAAAATAGAATAAAAGAACATAAAGAAGATATAAAATTTTGTCGCCAATCTACTGCTCTCTGCCGTTTATATCTCAAACAGAATATCACAAAAGATTTTGATCATACGAAAATCATATTTCCAACATCCAATTAGTATTTATCCATTATAAGAGAATCCATAGAAATCCTATGCAAAAGCAATAAAGTGTGTAATGATGCCCTATTGTATAATATACCGAATTTATGGTTTAATTCTAACTATCTACTAAAAATAAAATCCTGACAATTTGAGAAAATGACGTATTAAAATTTAGGGTACAACAATTAAATGTTTCTTTTTATCGTTCACTTAAAGCACTACTAATTCAATCTTCAAGCCACGAGTCTCGTTCATTTCCAAAACGGAATCATATATTTGTATTTATAAAAGAAAATATTCTCTGAGGAAGAACCTGATTAATGGTTTGAAAGTACTAAGATGTTTTTAAATAAAATTAACTATTAACATCTATAGTTGATTTTTTAATCGACTTTTAAGTAAACCTTAACATTTTAAAGTGCCCATTATACATTTAAAATTTTGTTAATTTTTCATTACAATAGTACTTTAACTGCCATATCATCTGAGATAAAGGTGCGATTAAAAGTTATTATATTTATTATGCAATTTACAAAATGTCAATACTTTGTTTTATTTTTGAGTTATCACGTCTTGCGAAAATGTCAATTTTCAACATTTTCACAATCTTTTTCTCTTAAAAAAATATTTCTGGATAATTGCTAAAATTTTCATATTTTTTCCAAATTTTTGATATAAATGTCATTATAAAAATGAATAAGAAGAGAAAATTTCAAATGTTTCAAAAAATCATTTCCGAAGGTGTGTGGATACCTTAACTTAATTTCATTTAAATTTTTATATACAGGGTATTTCGCTACCAGACCGACAAACTTTGAGGGATGATAGTACACATAAAGACAAACATTATTAAATGGGAAACTATGGGGCGCAAACGTCTTCTATAGGCGCTAGGGGCCATTAAAGTTTAGGGTCCAAAATTTTAAACGATGATAGAAAACGGAAAAAAGGGTCAATTCGCTTGCGGTTTTCACTAAAATCATTCTTTATATTACGATTTCTTTAGAAAACATTTTTAAAAGTTACTTTCAAAAATTATCGATAGAGGACGCTTTAGACTTTAGAGTAATGAACAACTACTTTTTACCGTTATTTTTTGCATGGGGTTGAAATTATTCTAAAGTTTAGACTTTAACTTAAATTTTAAGCCCGAAATCGAAAACGTTGGGGTGGGGTAACTTAGGAAAATTGAACTGTGAACAGAGGGGGATAATTTAACCGATCATAAACATTAGACAAACTAATCGATTTTATTGCGGTTTGCGTGAAAATCCTTTGCTTGGTAAGTATTTTATTCAAAATGACGAACAGCTTTGGTGTCCTCATTTTTTGATAGAGGGCGCTTCCGACACATATCCGACATTTCAATGGCATTACTCCTGGGTGTTTTACTACCAGAGCAACTTACTTCCAGGAAGTGTTAGGGACACAAAGATGACTCGGAATCACATAGGAATCTAACGTTGGAAATGCCTTTTTTGAGAGTTAAGGTTAAAGGAAGCAGAAAAGATAGCAACAGTAACAGCTGAGAAAGAGCAACACGTTAATGTGACAGAAAACAGTTTATTTAAAGGTTTTACTACAAAAGGTGTTCGAAATTACCACCAGAAGTAGTCCGGCAAGTTTAACAGCGACAGTAGATGGCGCTGCGGTTTCCTTGCGGTAGATGGCTCTAAACGGTAATGCATGTGAACAGCGATCACTTTGAAGTGATCATTCGTGAACCGACTCCAAAGGCAGCAGAATTAAGTGCTTGAAAGATGAGCAGCCCGATGGGGCTCCTCCACAATTTAACAATGACGTTTGCCGACACTTCAAAGTAACATCTGGGCAATGGTGGATATGTCGTGGTGACCTACCGCATCGCCGGACCTATCATGTATCGACTTCTGCTGGGGTCAAATGAAAAGTTGGGTGTATGAGACTCCCGTACTATGAGTTAAACACCTCGCATCTGGTATTTCTGTAGCTTGCCAGAAAGCTATCAGAGATGCCAGGAATCTTTCAAAGAGTGAGGAATTCCATGCGACGCCGCTGACAAGCATGCTGAACTACTTCTGGTCGGAATTTCGAACACCTAATGTTGTAAAACATTTAAATAAACTGCTTTCTGTCACATTAACGTGTTGCTCTTTCTCTGCTGTTTCTGTTGCCTTTTTTTCTCTGCTTACTTTAACCGTAACTCGCAAAAGAGACATTTTCAACGTTACATTCCTATGTATTCCGAATCATCTTTGCACCCCTAACGCTTCCTGGAAGTATGTTGGTCTGGTAGTAAAACACCTAGGAGTAATGCCATTGAAATGTCGGAGATGTGTCGGAAGCGCCCTATATCGAAAAATGAGGACCCCCAAAGCTGTACGTCGTTTTGAATAAAATAGTTACCAAGGGAATGATCTACACGCAAATCGCAATAAAATCGATTTGTTTGTCCAATGTTTATGAGCGTTTAAAATAACCCCTTTTTTCACAGTTAAATTTTCGCTAGTTACCCGATCCGAATGTTTCCGATTTTGAACTTAAAATTTAAGTTAAATTCTAAACTTTAGAATAATTTCAACCCCATGCAGAAAATAACGGTAAAAAGTAGTTGTTCGTTACTCTAAACTCTAAAGCGCCCTCTATCGATAATTTTTGAAAGTAACCTTTAAAATGTTTTCCTAAAGAAATCTTAATATAAAGAATGATTTTAGTGAAAACCACAAACGAATCGACCCTTTTTTCCGTTTTCTATCATCGTTTAAAATTTTGGACCCTAAACTTTAATGGCCCCTAGCTTTTACAGAAGACGTTTCCGGCCCATGGTTTCCGATTTAATAATGTTCGTCTTCATGTGTACTATCATCCCTCAAAGTTTGTCGGTCTGGTAGAGAAACACCCTGTAATTGTACTTCTGTCATTCAAACGAGTACATTGGTTGTTTTCAGGTGGCTCTTTGTCTGATACTCTAAGGGCAGTTGATGTCCCTATAATGACCGATGAAAAATGTCGAGAAGCTTATGAAGATATGATAGACGACAGTATGATATGTGCTGGTTATGCAGAAGGTGGAAAAGATTCATGTCAGGTAAAATACAGAATGACAGTTATTTTTTCAAAACTTGCAAAGTTTTGCCTTAAGCATGCATTTCTTTTCTTAAGAATTGTTAACATAGACCATACGTTAGGAAAGTAGCATACATTGTAATGGCGATAACCTGCATTAGGCGCTAATTCTGAAAAGGGTTGTTCTCAGGTCGTTTATTGTTCATCTCAGGCGAATCAGTAGCTGATAGAGTATCGGAAAGAAATTCGCCCCAGGATACAAATAGGTTTACATACTTAAGAAGAAAAAAATATTTGGGCCAATGTTGAATAATTGTTGGCAAATTGTTAAACGATGTTTGCCAGTAAGAAATGCCCGACTTACCGCATTATTAGCCAACGAATCATTTGCCAACAAAGATCAACATTGGTCTAACCGTTAGTTGCTTACCATCCTGTCTGGATACGCTCCAGAGGAATCGTTACATTAACCATTTTTCAGCCATTGTGTCATTTGCACACCTTATCATTCCCAATCCTACCATTTTCAAATGATTTCCGAAAACTGCCAACGATAAGTCAGCAAACTCCACTACTTGGTTGATTAATTTCAATTTAATTTCCGTTTTTCTCGTATATTTGCAAAAAAAAAAAAGGAACGCTCTACGTACCTTAAAAGAAACTAAAATGAAAAATCACGCATCAACATAGATTATAAGACACTTTCCTTCCATTTTAACAATCTAACAAAACTTCACAGTTTAATAAGTAAAAGATACACAGTAAAAGATAATGTCTAAATAAATTACTTCGAAAACGAATTTGAAAACTCAATTTCTGCATTTACTATCAATAGTGGAAAAAATATCCGATTTTTTTGTGCAGCATCGTATTTGCTATGTAGATTGTTTGTATATATTACATAAAGTGCTAAAAGTTAAGTCAGTTAATCGGATGGCATAGATGAAAATTGTGGCCTGTAAACGGAAATGTACTTGTGGTCTTTTGTGTAGCTCTGTATACGATCTATAGAATTTATGTACACCAAGTAATATGCATAAAAAAGTTTAGCTTAAAATCGCGTACTACAACTGAAAATGCATTTACAGCAATTATCTTCCTAGGCAATAATGCAGTCATTTTTTTTGTGTCACTGTAATCAAAGATTCTGCGAACGCCATATGCTGCTGTTAGCGCTATGTAATAGTAGTTAGTAATATTTATAAATTATAATATGTTTAAAGTAGTGTAGTATTATTAAAATGTATCGTAAACAATATTGTCTTTTGCACCGTAATCAGAATTCTTTTGGGTGTCCCTGAAAATGAACCGTGAATGCTACACAACTTAATTTTCAATACCCAGGGGCGTAAACCACCCTTGTTGCGTAGGGGGGTGTAGGCTCATAAATTGCCTACTCCAAGAAGGAAAATTTCCAAGTGCTAAGGAAAATAAAATACCGACTATTATATACATACGTATATGTATGCATGTGTATACACACACACATATGTACAATGTCATGTATTAAATTCGAAGAATTTTGGCAGCTTATGAAAGATTGTGTTATTTTGTAGTCGTCAAATCCAGTCAACTTGCGCGAAATTCTTGATAATAACTGATATTAGAGAATTTGAGAACACAAAGTGGTTGTTTTGCAGTCGTACTACTTTCTAATCTACAGTCAGAGCGTAAGTGTAGCAAGGCAGTGGATTCGATAATCCGGTGATTTCTCCATCAGTAACGGAGCCAGTTTGTTGTTCTAAGTCGTTTATTCATCAAACACGAAAAATTAAAATGAGTCTTACATATGAAAAAATTCGTTAAGCCTTCACTCTTTGAGATGAATCTCTATGTCATACTGCATGATTTTCAAAAGAAAATTTAGAAAAATACAAGAATCGTAGACAGGAGATAATGTATGTCGAAATACTTAAAACAAGACAGAAATATAAGCTCCAATGTCACTGCATCTGCTTTTTGTTAGATTCGCAGACGACGACAGATATTGACGCAATACAGAAACGAGCCAATCAGTGAAAGAAGCACTTTTACAGATGGGCAGCTAAGCTAATGACTCGAGAGGGAAGCGGCTTAAGGAGCCCATACCTCGTAGCGAGGTGTTTTTAAAGTAAAAAGCCTAGCATCGAAAAGACGTGGGAACATAGATTCCTGGAATGAAGATTGCAAATAAAAATAACAAAATGGCTTTTCAAGCATTCGAAAATAAAAACTAGCTTCTCTCAGAATATTATAGATTGGACATCTGAAAAAAAATTATAAATGACTAAAAACTTTATATTAAGATTTTAAATAAGATATTTATTAATGTACGCGTTTTAAGATTAAAGGGAAACTCAATCGAAACAAATACAGTCAGTACCGGATATATGGTCACCCGCTTATAAGGTCACCCCGCTTATAAAATCACTTTTCGTAAGTCCGTACTGACAGAATAGGTATTATATGTTAAAATGCATCGGCTATATGGTCAGTTACAAATGTCTTGTATTGAATTTATGGTCACCTTTTTTGTCTCATTTTATTGAAAAATATCTTATAATTTTATGCTTTTTCCTTCCTTTTCTTAAAGTGTAAAGTACTGAATAGACATATCATTGAAATGGCTTCAATTGTCGGCCTTTCTTGTATTGGTCACGCAGTACTTTTTAATTTTAATAGTTTTAGAAAGAAGTGAATGGACATACTAAAGGAGGAACATTTTCCTTCTAGTAGGTCCTTTTCCCAATCGTTAAATCTCCCGTGCTTCTATTAATAACCATATGTACGAACTTCCATATGGCTCATAACCCGCTGTTCCCAAAATGAAACAAAAAATGAGAGGTTATATATTATAGTAGTACGTGCCATATTGTTTATTTTATATTGTACTAAACATTTAGCTAGCACAGTATGTGAAGGAAATTGTGATAGTTTTCATGCATGCACAGTAAAAAAAAAAAAATTAATAAACTTGATCATTTTTGATACAATTTTTACTATTTTTTAATGTTTGATTGTATCTTACGATACGAACTGAAAGGCCCGAATGACAACAAGCATTTAGGGAAAAGAATATCGGCGTTTCTATAGAATTTGCACCGACAAAAAAAGTAAAGTTACTACAATTGCAGGCAACTGTATTGCCCATGCATGATTCCCAATTTAAATTCGATTGAACGTGTTTTTTTTTTTTTTTTTTTTTTTGCCCCCAGACAGAATTAATGTTGCACAACCCTTAAATCAAGGAATTATTCAAAAGTTTAAGATAAATTATGAAACAGCTCTTTTAAAATACTTCGTTGTTGCCATTGATAAGAAAAAAAAGAAGCTTCGTGTAACTGTGTTTTGATGCCATGCGTTACGTAAAGTTGGATTATGGCATTAAAAAAGACAATTGAAGATTGTTTTAGTCATCCTTGGCTTCCAGAAGGTGAAGAATTATCGTTTGAAGACGACGACAATGATGATGATGGTGCTAATCTACATTTATTTGAATTTGCATAAAAAATATGAAATGCCGTTTGATCAATACAAGACGAATCGATATAAACAGTTGTTGTCAATAAGATTGTTACTAATGGGTAATTGTTGCACCCGAAAAAGACTATTCATTGGACGAAAGAGAACCCGTGTTAATATACTCTTCATGCATATTGCTGTTTCATTTCTAGATACCCGAGGCTGATGTTACATGGGTAAAGGTCATGGTTAAGCTTCTATAATGGAAAGCATTTCCGATGCTTTAAATATAAAAAGAAATGGAAACAAACGATGATAGTGACAGTGAGTGCGAAACTGAAGCGATAACAGAAGGAGAAGCTTTTAAAGCACTAAATATCCTCAGATATTTTTTACTAAACCCAAACTACAGAGGAGCATTTTAAAACTCTCCGTGAATAAGAAAAGATAGTTTTAACAATTACGATAAAACACGTAGTAGTAAAACAAACCTTCAATAGAAATTTATTTTACTACTACGAGTATACCAATCAATTCTAAAATTTAAATGAAAAGCAATTTTTGTTTAGAACTCTCATATTATAAATTATATCTTCACAGCTTATTTATACATTATTTTACTAATTTAACTAACTTATTAATAATATTTTATTGCCTAAAGTAAAACTCCTGTTTACACCGCATGTAAGGTCACCCCGCTTATATGGTCGTAATTTTCAGGACCGCACGGGTAACCATATAACCGATACTAACTGTATTAGGTATTATTAAGAAATGGGGAAATAAATAATATGTCAGAAATTTAGAATAATTTAGTTGAATATTGCGAAATTAAGTGCAACACACACGCACATATATATACTGGCAACCTTCGCCCGCTACGCTAGTCTGTTTTCCTAAAAGATTATTAAATCAAATGAAATAACACAGATAAAATTAAAATAAAACTATACTTTCTTATCATCTAATAAATTATCCATTATTGTTGTCTTATTCGTATAATTTTATATTATCCCCTTCAAAGTCCATGTTGGCGATAGAATAGACAAAATATCTCTAAAGTCACTGAATTAGGTAATTAACATTTTTTTGGTAGATTTGTTACACTGAATTTCCCGCTCCTTTCTAAAATTTGTGTTTATATATGTTGAAACTACCTAAAACTTACCATCATCCCATTAAACCTTATTACTTGAGAATTTCCAAAATAAATAAAATATATGTTTAGGTATGTTTTAGTTCTGAATCTCATCATTAATCTAAAACAGAAATATTGCGAAATGATCAAAGAGTTTCAATACACCCCCCCCCCCCCCGCGCTTCTTTAATCCTATTAAAAACAGAAGAATTTCTAAAATCTCTGAAATGCATGTTAAAATACTTTTAAATTAGCTTGTTATCTTGAATTTCATGCCCCTATCTAAAATTGCTGCAAGATATGGCCATATGCTTCAGAATTTTTGACTTCTTTTAACTCTTTTAGAGGGCAATTTCTGAAGTCTTGAAATACGTGCCTATTTTTTTAGTGGTTTTATTTTCATTAATTCCACAATTCTACCTTAAACGGCTGATGAGATATACCAAATATTAAAAAATGTTCGACCTCCTTTACCTTTATAGAGGAAGAATTTCTAATATATTAAAACACGTTATTAATTATTTGTTTAGCAGATTAACTTTCTTGAATTTCACATTCCTACCTAAAACGACTGTAGAAATATGGCTAGTTGATCTATGAAACGATGTCTCAAAGAAACTGAATTACACAACTTCCATGGCATTTTTTGTTCTTTTCATTTAGGAGGTGGCATAATTGATACAGAAAATATTGAATTATTAAATATATACAAAAATATTCTCAGAAGTACCAACATATAACGATTAAACGCCTTAACGATTTCATGTTATATGATCATAAGTTAGAATACTAATGGTTTAAGCAGTGGCGTAGCTAGAATGTGTGACACCTGGGGCGGATGTATAAATGGTGCGATACCCATTTACCAAGATGTAAGACCCTCCCCCCTCCCCATTCGTCATATCTTTTCAATCACATTTGTACGTTTTTACAACAAATGGCCATTTCTTATTTACCTTTTGCCCTCATCCGTAAAAATACCCCAGCAGCGACTCATCACACGACCCATAATTCGCATAAGTCAATGCGGTGTCTATATGTATAAAAACTAAAAAATTGGTGTCACCTTCATAGGTGTCACCTTGGTAGTCATCTTTTTTTTTTTTTTTTTTTTTTTTTTTTTTTTTTTTTTTTTTGACTAAACAAAATGTACTTATAATAATATGAAAAGACAATCGAACACAATTGATTAAGAAAAAACGGAACAATTATTTCTGACAGAAATAAAATCATATAGATTGAAAAATATCCAGATTAATTCGCTGTAAAAATTCAAAGTATTTGAATGTTTTCCATTTCCTTCCATCTATTTTCATTAAAATTACATAAAGTAAACAAAATTCATATTAAAAAATAGTTAGTAGAAAAAATAAAACCATAATTATTTTCCATTAAAAATTAAATTCGTGTAGCTTGGAAATTATCCAGACAGATAAGGAAGAGCACTAAATATTTGCCATTCATTTTTGAATTTTCGTTAGAAGAAAATTACACCTAAATTCAGTGATATACATGTCTAACTAAATTTAAAGTTAGAAAAAAAGTAGAAATTTCATCACTTCAATGAGCATATCTTAAAACTTCCACACCAAAGTAAAAAATTTTCGACAATACCGCAGAATCTCGATATTTCGAAGTGAAAGTGCACGAAAAAAAAAATTCTTGATCAAAAATTCGGAATTTCTGATCAAAATATGAAGGTTTCATATAATAATAACATCGCTGGGATATGTATCTAAGTATTTTTTCGTTATATCGAGGTTTTTGAGCTCATAATATTCGACAAATCAAAGTTTTTCTATATATATATATATATATATACATATATAAAAAGAAAATCTGAAATATTTCCGACTAAGAACATATTTATAAGATTGTTTGATTTTTGTCGTCCGATTATCTACGCTAATGGGATATAGGACCAGGGGCAGTGCCCTCCGTGGGGGTCTTTCTAAGAGAACTTAACCCGTATTTACGCAAGGTTCGAAGAAAACCACAGAAAACTCCGAACGGTTAGGCCGACAGCCGCGATTGGGTTCGAACCCAGCACCTACCGTCTACCAGTTGAGAGGTCAGAACCACTCGGCCACTGGTGGAGCCATATTTATAAGAACATTATAAGTTTTCTTTGTTCAAATTTTTTTTCTTCTAATTAAAATCTACAATAAAAAAAATTGCAAGTTTTTACAATTTAATATACAGGGTGATTATAGTTAAAGTCCGAATTTCAAAGCGCTCTAAAAAGCGAACCACTCATTAGAATGGCGTCAAAATTTAACAGCGTATTATTGAAGAAAGGGGACAGAACATGAACCAAAAAAAAGTTCCAAATTTTAGCGACAGATGGCGCTGTAAGCGTCGGAATTTCGACTACAAAGCCTCAGGACAATTAAAAACCGATTGAATGGATGATTTTTATGCGGTTTTTGGCCTCAGGACAATTAAAAACCGATTTTTCCCATCCGATGTGGTTGCCGTGGTGGACGGGCTTACGTAACTAACAGTATCACACGCGTACAGTCATGCACACTGAACAATACAGTTGGTTTATATCGTGTAACTTACGCCTTAGCCGTTGTTTTACGATTTGCCCTTTGTAGTCGAAATTCTGACGCTTACAGCGCCATCTGTCGCTAAAATTTGGAACTTTTTTTTGGTTCATGTTCTTTCCCCCTTTTTCAATAATACGCTGTTAAATTTTGACGCCATTCTAACGAGTGGTTCGCTTTTTAGAGCGTCTTGAAACTCGGACTTTAATTATAATCACCCTGTATATATATATATATGAGGAGCCCAGAAACCAAGGGGTACAAGTGACAAAATTTAGATTTCGAGTAAATTGAGTTCAAAGTTAAACATCAATTGTAATTGAATGAATCGAGATATGAAACTTTTGCTTATTTCTTAATGATCTTTGAACTCTTATTTCAATAACTGTTTAGAAAAAAAGTGAAGTAAAATTTGTTTTATATTTTTAACTAAGCAATATTTATCATCATTCGGCACTTGTACCCTTTGACTTTCAAGCAGAAATGAAAACTGCTTGGAAATTAAAGGGTACAACTGCCGAATGGATACAAAAAACAAAAAAATATGAAATAAAAAGATAAATTTAAAAAAAAATTAAGAACAATGTTGATATAAGTAAATGAAAGAACAATGTTTTGTTTTAATAAAAGCTCTAAAAAGGAAAAATTATGAAATAAAAAAAATGAATATACGAAAAATTCAAGATCAATGTTGATACGAATGAATGAAAGAACAAACTTTTATTGTAACATAAGACTTAAAATTTAATTATAAGTTTTGAAACATTGAAATTTTCTAGCATTGTCCAACAAAGGTGAAAAGTGAATATAATTTCAGTTTGTCTGTCCATCTGTCTGTCTAGCCATCTGACCGTTTGTCTCCTTCTAACTCTCGTATATATACTCGGATTGCCCTGATACATGAAATTTTAGGAGATTATTTACTCTTATCCTAGCACAAACCCTATTTCAAATAAAGTTTCAAGCATGATTAGTTTATTTACAGGGACAGTCAAAAGTTTTTCGTTTCATTACGGACTGTGGGAAAAAATCATTTCAGATGAATTTTAAAGGTGTTACACCTTGTCAAACATATTAAAATTTATATGCATCTACGAAGCTCATTAAAATGTGCATTCTGTAAAATATGTGGTGAAAAGAAAAGCTAATATTCATTTACAGGGCCACACAAAAGATTTCAATTGCATAATGGTAAAATGGAAATTGTTTGCAACATATTTTAATTATATTAAACTTTTCATGTATAATAAAATTTATATACATCGATGAGATTTAATATATGTTATTTTGAGTATAGTATGAAGAGCACAGCAATTACAGGGACACACAAAAGATTTCAAATAGTATATTCTATCCAAAATACTGTATATTATCGATATGGTTGACGGATGGATGAAATGCCTTCTTTATTATGACATGCGCTTTTTAAGTTTCTCTAAATTTATGCATATTGTAATATGCATGGTATGTATAAATGCTATAGTTGATATACATAGCTACACAAAAGATCCGATAAAGGATACTGAAAATGAGTGTAATTTACTTTAAAATTGTTTTTAAATGACTTATGTATTTTTATGTTGAATTGCATTCAGTTTACTCAGAAATGTTTGTAGAATATAGATAAAATGATATACATATATATATGATATACAGGGCAACGCAAGTATGTTTCCATCTATTTGTATAAACTGCTGAAAGAGAAATTTCAAACTATTACTCGTTTTCTTCCTAAATTATTTTTTTTTTCATTATACAGTATATATATCAACCGACAGATCAAACACAAAGTGTTCAAAAGTATAAAATACATATTTGGCTATGGACAGTAACACTTTATTATTCTAAACAGCAAAATTTTGTTAAAGATTTCAGGAAGTGTCGGGAAGTGTTTCACAATATATGCTTAATGTTTGATTTTTCTTACTTGTTAACAGTTTGCATTTATTTAATGTAATATTAAATGAATTAAAAAACAAATTCTAAAAAGAAAAAAAACTGACGAAAAACATTTTGAAAAACGACATACAACTCCATTTCATAACAATTAAAACGCCACACTGAGTAAATAATCTTTAAACTGTGATTGGTACAGATTGGCATGCAATCGTATTTTTGTACCAATCGCCGTTTAAAAATGATCAAATTTCTGGAGCGTTTTCAGTGTCATGAACTGCGTTGTACGTCTTTGGTCGCCCTGCAGCTATATAGATGTCAACGGATACAACTGCACTTATACCCCTTGGCCTCCACGCGTTTCACAGTTTCGGGAAAGAGGTTAAGTAACAGACCCCTAAAACTCAGTACATAATTAAAAAATTACTCTTAACTCTTTACCTACAAATAAATAGACTTATTTCCAGATAGCCTGTGCACTTAACTCAATTTTTTCAATTTTGTCACTTATACCTCTTGGCTTCTGGGGTCCTCATATATAATATTGTTTTCGACTAAACGTACATTTTTCCGATCAAACAGGAATTTTTCCGACTGTCTTTTTTCATTTTTCCAATTTGTAAGTCCTTATAGGTAAATACCATTTTTCCGACTAAACATACATTTTCCCTATCGAACGGGAATTTTTCCGACTGATTTTTTTTTGTTTCTTCAATTTGTAAATCATTATAGCAAATACCTTTTTTCCGACTAAACGAACATTTTTTCCAATTTGTAAGTCCTTAATAGTAAATAAAAATTTTCCGACTAAACGTACATTTTCCCTGTCGAACGGGAATTTTTCCGACTGATTTTTTTGTTTTCTAATTTCTAAATCATTATAGTAAATACCTTTTTTTCCGAATAAGCGATCATTTTCCCAATATGTAAGTCCGTTTATGGTAAATACCATTTTTAAGACTAAACGTACATTTTCTCTATCTAACGGGAATTTTTCTGACAGATTTTTTCGTTTTCTAATTTCTATGTCTTTATAGTAAATAACATTTTCCCGACTAAACCGACGTTTTTCCTGACTGATTTTTTTCGTTCTTGCAATTTAAAAGTTTTTATAGATAAATACCATTTTTTTTTCAACTAAGTGTATTGTTATACCGATAAACACGAAAATTTGCGACTGATTTTCTCGAAGGGGGGGGGGGCATACCCCCCGGGATTTACGCCCCTGTCGATACCAAATATTTTATACTCAGCTCCTATAACCTATATAAATTTTATAGCAATTTGACAGATGTACGTGATTTAGAGAGAGTACAGGCAACAGGCAGATGGGTAAACAAAACGAACTCATAAATACTTTTGGGTGAATATCACAGATGTCACAAATGTCATCTAAGATATTGAAAGTATCCATTGAAAATAATTCAAAAATGTAAGAATTAAATTTGTTTTCTATTAGTTAATAAGGGATTTTCCATGTAAAATTGCTAAATTTTGAAGAACTTAAGTAATAAGTTTTATGTAATCATATGTCATTTCTTGGCATATGTATGCCAGGATAATGACAATTTCAGTCTAAAACATTTTTTTACATTCTTGTTTTTTTTGTTTTTAGATTTAACATTTTAATTTTGTTTAAAGTAACATGTTTTCAATATAGTAGCTCAAATTCCATGCAATGTTAAGTTTTATTTGTTAATTTATGGTAGTCAGGAAAACGACAGAATAAAAGTTTACTCAATTTTTACAAAAGCTTTAATCATATAGTTTTCAAAGAAATATATAAAAGATCTTGCCGGTAGCTATGCTTTTAGCTACCAGCTAGCTGTTGTCAAAAATAAGAAGAATTACTCTGCAGCGTCATATTTATACATGATAAAAAATAAAATGCAGGCCAGGGAAATGGCATTCATTTTCAGTAACAATCATATTTTAATTATGAAAAATTATTTGTAAAATACAGAATTTGTTACCTTCCTCATATACGTGTTTTATAAGGTATAAATATTAATTAGAAATAAAAATTTGGAAAAACATATTTGTAAAGTATAGCAAAAAGCCCTTTTTTTGTACACATCACAGTGTGACATGCCAAGAAAATGAAAATCTGAAATTTTAACTATTTTAATTGCATTATTTGTGTTATTAGAAATATATTGTCTCTTGAAAATATTTCTAGAGATATTTTTTATTAAAATGTATCAAAAGACATTGTATTATGTAACATTTAATAGGAATTTTACTGTGCGAGTTGAAATTTCCGTATTTTTTTCTTATATCACCCTTTTCAACTATGTTGGGAAGTGTTAACCCTTTCCAATACAGAAAGATTCTATCCGTAAAATGAGTAAATGATCGACTGACACCGGAATTTATAAACAAGGTTTTTAGCAACTATAAACTTGTTACTTTAAACTCTCATTGTAAAAACAAAATTTTATTAAAATATTCTTGGTGCCGTTTGTAATTTTGGAATTAAAATTATGGGATCCCGAAGTAGGAACACTGCACCGAAAAGGGTTAAAAAGAAATCTGATTTCATTAGACATACAATTAGATATGACGATTTTATACCTTTGCGACAAATATTTTGAATGTTGTACTTATAAGAAATACTTATCAGTGATTAATAGGAGATTAAAAAATTAAGAGTAGTACATGTTAGTCATTGATATTCAACTCGGAATACACGTTTCATATTCTACCTCATACAGCTAAGGCTGCTGGTCACTCATTTTGCGATTTCGCCTCCGTAATTTAAAGTCTATGGGCGTTTGATGCATTTTTGTATTCAAAATATCTCCTCAGGAATTTAATATTTTTAATTTTTTTTCCAATGTTATCTTCTTTAAGCAAGCCTATTTTTTCTTAGTTTTCTAAATATCTCTAAAAGCTGAGTTTAATTTTATCTGAAGTTTTAAAATTTTACTCTTACTTTGTCAATTTTTAAAGCTTCACTACATAGTATAAAACAAAGTCGCCTTTTCTGTCCCTATATCTCTATGTACGCTTAAATCTTTAAAACTACGCAACGGATTTTGATGCGGTTTTTTTAATAGATAGAGTGATTCAAGAGGAAGGTTTATATGTATAATAACATTCATTAACTAGTGGAGAAATACTGTTATTTTTGAGGTTTTTAATGTGATGTCGTAAATAATTTCATTTTTTCCGCTTATACATTGCAAACGCAAGCTGAACCCTTCAAGATTTATCAAAATAATGTACTAATTATTGTACACATTAAAAAGGTCTATGTGAACGTTGTGTATAAAGACATCCTGTAATTGTTGTAAAAATAAAATAAATAGGTAAAAATGTAAAAAGTAAATAAGTAAAAATGTAGTGCATGAATTACAAATAAATAAAACATAATACTAATATCCGAATTTTCTTTTATAAGTTTACACTTTTTTAATAACTCCACTCACAAAGAAGAGAGTATGAGTATGTGTGTAAAAATTTATAACTTGAATTTTTTTTTTTAATACCCGTACAAAGCCTGAGCGGGCTGCTATAATCTATATCCATAAAACAAAGTCGTGTTAGTTACACCATCTATAACTTAAGAACGGATGGATCGATTTTTATGAAACTTTGTATGGAGTTATCTAGCACCTTAGATTAACATACAGGCTACTTTTTACCCCACTACTTAAAAGGAGTGTAATGGTTTTAGTAGTTGAATTTAATGGGATGAAGTGGTAGTAACAATTTGCGGTGTCAGTAGTGACACGGGACTACCCGAAGCAAAGCGAAGGCGGGCCGCTAGTAAAATATAAAATTAAGCAAAGATTTTGGAAATATTTTGAGAATTAAGAAAAAAAGGGACATCCTTTAATAAGAGAACACTAAAAAAAGAAGTTAAAAATATTAATTTACTGAGGAGATATTTTTTATATAAAAATGCATTAAACGCCCATTGACTTAATACTAAGGAGAGGAATTCGGAATGAGAGTGACCAACAGCCTTAATGACGACCACCGAGATTCAATTTGAGTTCATTAGGAAAATGATATCGTCTTCTGTAAAGAAAATTTGTTGCATAGCTGATACGAACCAAAATTATATTAAGCCGCTAACTTTGAAGATAATGATTTTCTATAATGTTTAGACGTATCATTTGTCTTACGACAAGCTTGTTTGAATGATGTAATCTGCGTTTAATGCAATTTTATTTCCTTATTTCATCGGCGAAATGTATAATTTTGAATAGCTTTTTGTTTAAACGTTCTTATGACTAACTCTTCAAAGCGAATATTAACAATGTAACTATAAAGATAACTGTGTTTATTGAAGTTAACGGATTATGAAAGCTGTAAAGGTGTATTGAAATTTAAAGTTATATTTAAACACTTTCTCTGCCAGCGTTTTACCAGTAGAAAAAAGTTCCTACTTATGTTACGGATGCTGTCCTTGTATTTTGTCTACTTTCTATGTAATATATTTCATTTTATAATTAGAAATTCGCTTCAGATTTTATTGACAAAGCTGACAAGGACATTCTTTTAATACTAATGATTAAAATTAATTTGAATCGTATGTGATACCTTATGAGTATCTCCATCTATTCCAAAAATTTGCTTCCATATTGATATTTCTGATTAATGGAATGAAAGAACCGTTATTTCCTAAAGTTTCTATAATATTTATGGTACTCTTTAAAATCTAAAATTTAAAAATTTAAGTTTTTAATATATATTATTCAAAATATTAAACAAAATTATAACGCTTGTTAAATAAGCATTCTGACTTTTAATTAAAACAATGGCTTCAAATTTCGCCAACGGAATACAAGAAAATACATTTCGAAGTACATGTGTGCGTGAATTATTTTATGCATTACTTTATAGAATAATTCAGAGAAAAATTTAAATTAAATTATTAGAAATACATTTTTAAGGAATCCATGTTTGATTCTTTTTTATTTTAGAAAATTATTATTTATTTTATAAAATATAAATCCATTATTAAGGAGTCCATGTTTAATTGTTATTTATTTTACAAAATAATTGAGAGAAAAATTAAAATGAATAACAATTAAATATGAACGCGTTAAAAATGTATTCATATCTTCCCATCGATATATACTACTCTATTCTAAACATGTACAAAATTTGGACGTCATTTTGATCTTTACTCGAATAGGATTTATAACAAAATCAATTGCAGCCTTAGTTTAAAAAATGCGTATTCTAACTTAAATTTAACCCTTAGAAGGTGAATCTAAAATTAATGAAATCCGGCAGGCATTTTGTCCTGAACGATATAGTTATAACATTTCTTACTAGCATCAGCGGAATTTTTGTGAAAGAAAAAATGATGTTTTTGTCTTAAATTTCTTTCACGTAGGGTGATTCTGGTGGACCGTTTGTTCAACAAAATTCTGAAGGTGTTTCAAGTTTGATTGGTATTGTCTCGTGGGGTAAAGGTTGTGCTCAAGCAAACAATCCTGGTGTTTATACTGAAACTGCCCATTTTATGGACTGGATTGTACGAACCATGAAAACTTTACAAGGAGGAAGTCCTGGTGGTGTTCCAGGAACTCCCGAAACGGCAAATGGTTCTGAAGGAGGATCCGGAGCTGGTTCTGAAGGTGGATCCCAAAGTGGTTCTGAAGGAGAATCTGGATCTCCAGATGGAGCTGGAGCGTATCCTGATAGTCAATATCATGAGCCAATTATAACTACACCTGATTTACCAGATGGAGTGATTATTAAAAACTGAATTATATCTTATAAAATGTCCCATTTCATTATTTATTAATAATATTTATTATTATCGTACCTGTGTAAAATAGTGAAATAAATGTGTACATATACAATATATATTTTTTAATTTTCAACGCTTTATTCTATTCCTTAACTAAACTGAGTTTTGTTTAAAAGAAAACACATGCGTTTTTGAGTTTGATTCATATAATTTTGGTCAAGGAATTATCTTGTTTTATATGATATCGTTTCAGTAACCCATTCCACTCCGATAATTTGCTTTAATATTAAAAGTACTGATTAATGGAATGCATATTTTAAAGGTATCTTTATTCGATGATTACTTTAAACAATGACTTTGTTCCATTTCTTACAGTTCATTTAAAAAAAAATGATGATATCTAAATTTAGAGCCATTAATTGATAATATCTGTAAACGATATAGTCACAGAATTTCAATACTGCCTTAGAAATGATAATATAGGTAGAAGCACAACGCTGAAAATTACAGATATAGGTAGATGACTGCAAAATAAAAAAGAGATTTCTACTGTCAATAAATTTTCAGCCATCTGCTATCTCTGAAGTATACCAATGTAAAATCAAAACTGATTACAAAGATAAATTTCTCAAATTATCTTTGGCCGGGCTATTTTTAAAGCCGGGCCGGGCTCGAGCCTGGAAATTCCGGTCAATACAGGCCTCTAAAGTGCTTACATTCGAAGATATAATATATACATTCCAGTCTTATAAACTCTGAATCTATCTTTCAGAAAAAAATAACTAAATAAAATAAAAAATTTAACTATAATTTTATATTTAAATCACCTTTCTTAAATTGTAATTTACTTAAATCATTTTTTTTTAATCGGAAAACATTGAGGCTTGGGATGTTTGTTTAAATTGGTTCATGGAAAATCCACTTAACATCAGATTGTCACGCATGAGGCGGATACATCATTATAGAGGAAGCAGAACGTTTCGGTCCTGCAATTTCGATCCCGCCGTTTCGGTCCCGAGACATTTCGGTCCCGAGCCCTTTCGGTCCCTAGCCGTTTCGGTACCAAGGCATTTCGGTCTCTAGCTATTTCGGTCCCAAGACATTTCGGTTCCAAAACATTTCGGTCCCTTCTCCTGCAGACTGAATTTTTTTTAAATAAGACATAATTTTTTAGAGAACATTGCAGAGTTTTTAAACTGAAGGCCATAAAATTTTAGTATAATGCGATTATAAGTGCCCGAAAACCGCACACACGTATAACTCTTATCCAAAATACTATAATTCTTACAAATTTTGTAAGGTAATCCTAATCATAATTGGTAATCCTAATGATAATTGGTAATCCTAATTCTCAAAACAGTTAGTAATTTTAATATAAAAATCAAATTAATATTTTATTACATATATTTATTAATTAATAACATTATTAATTTACATAATGAATTTTACTTTAAAAATCCATTTTATATTCAATACATCATTATATTTCCTTGTAGTTCTAAACTGAAATTTATCTTTTATTTGTTTATTTATCGTATATTTAAAATTACGAAAATTTAAAACAAATAGTATAGTCAAAAATAAAACTAAAATAAGAATTATTATTTTTGTTTCTGGGAAAATAGGAGCGAAAAGATAATACAACTAAATAAATAAATAAATAAATAAAAGCTTAGTTTTGTCACTTAAAAATTGAAAATAAAATTATTTAAAATATTATTATATTACATTTTAATATATTTTATTAAATTATATATTATATTTATGTTATTATATTTTAAAATATTATTATATTAATTTTATGTAAATAAAAAAATCATCTTATTAGAATAAAATAGGCCCAGTTTCAATAAAATTAACTCACAAAAACTGTGTTCATGGAGTGAGAAAGCTGTTAAAAAATGCAATCAATAAATACTATTATTTAGAAAAAAAATAATAAAAAAATGGCGGAGGCAATTTTTAAAAACAAATTTTTTTCATAGCATGCCCAGTTACGAAATCACTATCGCTTTCGCAATGTTAATAATGGAAAGTAACTCATGAAAACAAATTTATAAGATGTAACTTTGGATGACAAAAATAAGAAGAAAAATAAAAAAATTGTTCAATAAATTTGAGGATAGGGGAGGGTGTAGATGGGTGATTTGAGGAAATATGTATATATTATGTTTAATTGAATTATTAAAGACATATATTATTAAACAAATTGGAAGATATAAAATTAAGCACAGTTTTTTAATTATTTAATTAATGCTAATTTAAAGACTCTAAAAATATATACGTAAACAGCCAAAAAAATATTTATGGCAGTTTATATAAAATATTTTTTGTTTATAGTAGTTTATAGAAGTTTAAGTAAAATACTGATACTAATAATTAATAATGAAATTTAAAATATTTATTCTGATTAACAATAATACTACTAAAATCAAAAGATAATATCCCCTAAACTTATATCACATTGTGTAAACAAACAAGATTTTCAGCTAGCTGTGATTTCATTATCACGAGTATAAAAGTTTAAATTTATCGAACTCTTATATTCAACTTTTTATAAAACTTGGGGAGAGGGTGGGGGAGAATTAAAAAAATTAAAAAAGGCCCGAATAATGTTGAATTTATACCATTCGGCAGGCCTACAACAATTAAATTTCGACTTATAAGGTAGCGAGCAAAGAAATAACAAGGGTCCGAAATGGCAAAGGACCAAAGTTGCTGGGGACCGAAATGGCCAGGGACCGAAACGGCCAGGGACCGAAATGGCAGGACCGAAGTGGCGGGACCGAAATGTCGTGTACCCATTATAGATAAATTAGCTCTGAATCAGTATTTTGTTTAAGCCATATTTTTGCCAATGAATAAATCTTTTTTCTAATGTTAGCTTTAAAGCAATTTGAGAACACTGGCGAAATTGGATTAACGATGTTTAATTAAAACCACACTAATAGTTAAATAAGATATCTTATGAAAACTTTATATCGATTTAAGATTTAATTCAATTTAAGGCCTAGATCTAATCTTCAGAAAAAAAAATGCTGTAAGTGACTGTTCAACATACTAAAATTACATTATCGTAGCGTTGCACTTATACCTCATTTAACATACACTGTAAAAAAAAAAAAAAAAAGTGTCGATCTACTAAAAAAACTTTAGTGATACTTGTAATTACTAAAAAATTTTTAGTAATCTTAGTCGGTTACAAGAAAATCTGTGAGAATTACTAGAAAAAAGTTAGCAACGAATAGAGTTAATAATTTTATATTTTTAATAGCTATTACTAAAACTCACTTGGCGTGGCCTTGATAGCATAGCGGTTATAGTAACGGACTCCAGGCTAAAAGGTCCCGGGTTCGATACTGGCCGCTGCCAAATACGCCCCGAATGTATGCAGTGTAAGTACTCGTTAATAAAGGGGTTATGAATATCCTGACGGAGCAGTAGCAATGTTTGATGCTGCCATCTATTGCGGTTTTGCCGAAAATCTTCCGCTCCAGAAGTCTGGATGCAGCTCGAAGGAAGATCCTGCCGTTCGAGTCCACGTAATGGTTATTAAAAATAATTTTGGAGCTATTACTAAAATTTGCTTGGTGGCTCATACTAAAAACTTTTAAGTTAGTTATACAAAAAATTCTTTTATTCAGTTTACAAAAGAAATGCTTGTTTCGCTTGCAAAAAAAGTTTGTAATGGTTACTAAAAAATTCTGTGGAATACAAATTTACTAAAAAATTTTTAGTAACCTCTTGAATTTGTTTTACAGTGTATATTCGTTTAATCAGTCATTGTATAAGATATTTTCACACATTTATATTATAAAATCATTTTATTGTGATTATATCAATCTATTTTTGTATTAAAAAAATTTGAGCACGTATCATTAATTTTATTCATATTTAGTTTTATTCATTCGATAAATATTCAGAATCTTTTATTTAAAAAATCGAGTAATACTGGGCTTGGACAGAAAGAGTAAAAAAAATATTCAAACCCGAATCAAACAGGCTATATTTAAAGACGGCCTAACATAACATATATATACATATATAAGGTCTAACATAAAATCCGTTGAAGAACCCATGTAACGATCAAGGGCGATTAAACCAGAAAAAACTTTAAAAAAAAAACTATAAAAGAATACTCGAAATCCAGAACATCAGCACATGACGTTTTCAATCATTCATCCTTAACAAGATAGAACAAACTGTTTAGATTGAGAATTGATTTCATCGTTACCCAGGCAAGCAACTACACCAAAATAATCCTTGATCATTAGCCTAGGAGTACACTGTAAAAAAAAAAAAAAAAAAAAAAATCTGTGAAGGTACTAAACATTTTCTAGGAAACTGGGATTCCAAGAACTTTTCATGTAACGATAACAGGAAAAATTCATGTAATCGATTCTGAAACTTGAATTTTTGCTGTTACCGTTACAGGAAAAGTTCTTGGAATAATAGTTTCCTAGAAAAGGTTTAGTACCTTTGCAGATTTTTTTTACAGTGTAGAATTGGATTTATTTAATCGTAATCAAAGTATTTATTATATCAAAAAAAATCACTGATCGTTAGTGTATGAGTTAGATTGAAACTAGGTTCAATAGGTCAATTTTTAGTCATGATTATAAAATCAATCGTTAGTTTTCAATCACTAATTTGATTAAAATTTTGCGCAACCTTGGTTTAGGAACAGCCATAAAACTCGAAAAATCTCCAATAATCACATAAAGAAATTGCGGGAAATTTAAGAATATTTGTATGAACTCCGAGTAACCTTTATTGAAAAGAGGGCAAAATCTACAATACTGTGCTGGAAGACTAAAACCGCTATTTTTTAATAATGTAAAAAAAAAAAAAAAAAAAAAAAAAACTAAAGAAAAACATCTAAAAATCGAATAAAAAATTGTTGAAAATTTAAAAATAGCTGCGGATAATATTTTCTACATTGGGTTAAAACGTTAAAGCATTGTAAATGAAATTATTTCACAAATATCAAGCATCGTCAGGAAAGACGTAAAAACTCTGAAAATCCCAGAAATCAATATTTACTACATTTGAAAATACCGAATTCTTTTTTTTACAATGTAAAGTAAAAAAAAAAAAAAAGAAAAAAAAAAAGAAAAAAAAAAGAAAAAGAAGAAAAAAAAAAAGAAATCACTGGAGAACGCGAAAAATTACAAAAATCTTCCAACATTCACAGTAATATCGCGAATTTTTGAAAATCTAGAAGGACAAAGATTTTATATTAGGCTAAACGTTTGAAACCGAGTTAATTTTACTAATGTGGAAAAATTACCAAAAAAAATGTGAAAGAACTCTAAAAATATTATTAAAAAATTCGCAAACAATTCAAAAACCGCTCTACGAATGCCTGATAAAGATGCCTTTATGGAGAAAACGACAAAACTTACTAGATTGCTTTAAACTATTGTGACTAGATTTCTTTTATGAATGTAAAAAAATTGCACACAACGCGAAAAATCGATAAATATCACTGAAAACCCGAATAATAAAATTAAAAAACGGAAAGGACAAAATTTACTGCGTTAGACTAAAATTTTGGAACTAAATTATTTTTACTAATGTTGAAGAACTTCATCAAAACGCGAAAAAGCTAAAAATAGCACAAAAAATCATGAAAAATTCAATAATTCATTACAATTCATTATTATTATATTTGTTTTATAGTGCTGACTATTACTTTACATACGAACTGATTAGTACTGAATGTCACGATATTATACCGGTAATTTTAATCATACGTGTATTGCTCCAACGCTATTTATGGTTTTCAATCCACTAATGAATTTGAGGGGAAAAAAAGAGTGTTTTCATTCAAAAAAATTTTTTTTCTTTTTCTTTTTCTTTTTTTTTCTTTCTTTTCTTTTCTTTTTTTTTTTTTCCTTACTGTAGCCGTAATTGTCAGAGCTATATCGTTTTAATTCATCGCATTCTCGAGCGCATATCTTTAAATAACTAAACCTGGAATTTCATTTCGATTGGTTTAGTGGTTATGTCGCTAGGGCTACGTATAGCGGGAAAGTTTTCATATGACTACCCTGTATATTTTACTATAAAAATATTTAAACTATGCAGGGAAAACAGCAAGAAAATGTACCTATTTTTAAAAAATATCTATAGCTCTGTATCTATTCGGAATATGGCTCTGAAATTTTAGAAAGAATGTTCTTTAATGTGTATGGACAGATTTAGAATATTAATTATAAAAATATTAAAATTAACAATTACAATCAAATAAATAACAATTACAATTAATTAAATAAAATTACAATTAAATAACCTTTTTCTTTAATATGAAAATTTATTTGCATATAACGCTTGAATAGAATTTTCGAGAGAATTTTATATTTTAATAATAAAATCGATGAAGATAAATGTAGATTAATATTACTCTGCACATTCTATAAGTGAATCAGAGTCTATATTTTCTTTTAACTTTAAGTGAAACATTAACAAGTTTCAGAAACAGAATTGGTATGACGTTGGAATTACATAACTTTTTTCTTTATTATGAAAATTTATTTGCATATAACGTCTGAATAGAATTTTCCAGAGAATTTTATATTTTAATAATAAGTGATGAGAGGAAATGTGGTTACTTTTTGAAATTCTTGTCCGAGATTAAATTTAATATAACATTTTTCGTGTTAAATATATTTTAATTACTTTTTCTGTCAATACAACAACCAATTTTCATTTAGATCATAAATATTTGTATAAGTGAACTATTTCGTTTTTTTATGTATGAAAATATTAATAATATGAAAATTGCAAAACGTATCCGCACTTTTGTAGTTAGGCCCTGATTGTCTCAGATGCAAAGCCATCAGCTGACTTGGAATCCAACTTCAATTGGCGCTTCTCAAAATAAAAAATCAGATATTTTTAAAAATAAGTAGGGGGAACTGGGGCACATTGATACACCCCCTGTACAGCACGCAGGGTCATTACAGGAAGTTTCACAACAGCTCCAAAAGATGATACTAGTGAAATTAACTACATACAGAAAGTCTTGGAATGATTCAATAATTTGATAAAATGGGATGGGTGATTAATTGTTTTTGTAGGTCAAAAGTAAATTTGAGTTGCACAATTGAAATGGTATTATACAACTGTTCCAGTATTTTCAACCGAAAAGAATACCCTCCCTGGCAAATAAAGCTACTCTTTATCAGTTCCTAATTCTTTATTGTTAGATAAATTATGAAGTGCTTTATTTGCGACTCATTTTATTCAAAATGGCTGTATGGGGCACATTGATACAGTCTTTGTCGGGGCACATTGATACAACCTAAATCCTTTTCTAGTTCATTTTTTCATTACCTTTTATTTTTATTTTTTACCATACGCTCCTTAATTCAACCATTTTTCTTCAAAAATTTCTACTATTAGTTTTTATTGAAGTGAAATAGCTCTAATTTCTTTATATTAGAATAATTTATAGTATTTTTGCAAACAGAAGACGTACAAACTTACACAATATCTAATGCTAGTATAATTAACAAAAGAAATAGACAGCAGCCTGGCAAATCTCAAATTTATATCGATTCTCCAGAGAAAAAAGTATTATCGACATGAGAAATGTTACGTAAGAGAAACAAGCTGCAGAACAGTGCAGGATAATTATATTATAAACATAATTTTTAATATAATTATCCTTTATTTTCTGTTTGTAAACCGATTTATAAACAGAAAACCTTGTAATTCTTTCTTCTTTCCTGAGAAAGAAGATAATTCTGGGGTTAAAGTGCCAGATATGACAAAGTTACCACAGTCAACAAACAGACAAGGAACAGCCAGAACATAAGGTCATTATACATTTCGATTGCTTTAATATCGCTTACAAATAAATTGTGTGCGATTTTAATGTCTATAAATATATATAAAATGGTTTGCTAACTATTTTTCTATGAAAAATATGCATTGGTGATATTTTGTCTCCATTTTTCCCTGACGTGTCAAAGTGTATCAATCTGCCCCGGGGATGGGGCACATTGATACAAATACTTTTTTTTATTTTTTTTAAATTACATGCAAAAATAATATATAAAACAACGATTGTACATTTTTATAACACACTACACAGGTTTTGCTGACATCACATAGAAAAATAACTTGAAATTTTTGCTTTCTAGACACCAAAAAAAATTTTTTTTGAAAAAAGCTGCATCAATATCCCCCAGTTCCCCCTACATACTATTATAAAAAATATGGAAACCCTTGACTGAATTTATGATCCAGTCCCATGTAAGATTAGTCGGTTCTTTATTGTATATCTTCCCGACGAGTTGTTCTACAGTATTCAAATAATTAAACAATAGTTTTCTCACATTGTGCTTTTACTACATTCATTGAGAATCCTATATGTTGTAAATTACATCTGGACAAATGCTTTGTTTTCGAAAATTATGCTACTAAGAATGCTTATAATAACTGAAAGGTTTTATATAATTTAGATATTAATCATTTAAAAAAAATAGCATTGAATTCAAAGGGAGAAAAATCAAATATGAAACATACCAAATTTTTTCGTAAATTATTTTCTAATTCCCCAAAACAGCTTCATATTCAGGCAACACTGTAATATAAAAGATGAAAGGAGTACGGAAAGAGGAGTTCGGATGAAAGGAGAAAAACGAGTCACAGAAGAGAGAAAAACTTCATGACACGTAATAAAAATCGCTTATAACTCAATAGGTAATTTATTTATATAAAAATGGAAAACCTACCGAAAAAACACCGAATAATACGGTGATAAATAATAATTGAAATAATACACTTTGTTAAATACATCATAAAATAAAAAATAATGCAGGACGCGTTTCGAGGTGAAACAAAACATCTCGTCGTCAGCTGGCAGTGATGACGAGCTGTATTGTTTTAGCTCGAAGGACTGTTTAGCCAGGACTGCATATATTATACCTATGCTTTTAAAAACGAGCTGGTTCTTATATAAGAAAATTTCCTGCTTGTTGAGCAGTGTACTTCAGAAAGATATTGGAACGTTTAAGACTGTATTTTAATCTTTGAAAAAAGCTTTGAAAATATTGAAGAGTTTAAAGTTTGTATATTTAGGAATCAAATTTGTTTGGTTACAAATATGGAAATAAACAGTCAAATAAAAATAAAAAGTAACGTGCGTGACAAGAAAGACTACGTGAAAAATTGGATGCTAGTGATTCAAATAATCACAGATCATGCAATTTTAGAATATTCTTATTTGTTTTGATGTCTCACATGAAGCAGAAATACATAAACAGCTTAATAAAACTTTTTACCTTTTTAAATATTTTTATCTTATACCTTTTAGCAATTAAAAAAGACATATTTATCCATGTGTACATAATAGTAATCTTAAGTCAAATTAAAAACGCATAAATAGTTCCTTCAATCAAGAAACTGCTGTGTAATTTAAACATTTAGCCTAAAACATATAAATAAAAACTTAATAACATACATAAAACAGTAATATAACCAATATGGTTAAAGATTAAAATAAATAAAAACTTAAAGATACGTTAATAAAGCAGGAAAATAACTCTAGGAATAATTCAATATTATTATTACCAAGAAAAACCATGCGTAGTAACCTAAGTTTTAAATATATTTTCCGCTGTTTATTGATATGCATTATTAATTTAATATGTGTTATCTGAAGAGGATAGGAAGTCAGAATGTGTTGACGGGATTTCTGTCTGAAATCCGTTTGAGAAGAAGCTTAAAGGATTAGTTAACATTAATCCGATGAACAGGTAAAGATAAGCCATACTGTTTTGTATAACCACGGAATTTAAATTAACAGAAGAGATATGCTGAAACATTGCTAGCATAAAGTTCGTTGATCTTTATCAAACTACTATTATCTTATATTATAAACAAGATAGCAACTTACCACTAATACTTGATAAAAACACCCATTTTGGCATAATTAATAGTTTCTGTGTGGAAATGATTTTTAATGAAACGGTTTTTTTTGTTAAAATGAATTTCCATTTTGAAAGTTTAGCAAAAGTTAGAGCTATATTTTTATTTTTATTCTTTTTTCTAAAGAAATCAAGCGAAGCAGAACCATATGCAAATGAAAATTTCTCGAGAATGTCAACGAATGCTTTATTCTATTTATTTTTTTAGATTTTAAAAAATAGATGAAAAATAAATCGTTTGATAAAATTCAAAAATTTTAAAACATTGTTTTAAAGAAAACTAAGAAGGAAAACTATATTGAACAAGGGAAACTTTTGTTTTCCGATTGAAACATGTGCGACCACTAGATATTATAACATTAAAAAAATTCTTTTCCTGGGGATTTAAAATTGAATTGATTTAAGATTTTGTAGATATTGAAATTGTATTTTAAAATATGGATCGAGAATATTTTTATTCTCGTTTTTTCCCTGTCATTTACTTTGGAAATTGCATTTTAAAATACAAGTTGCTTTAAAATAAATTAACAACTTACTATTTTTAAAGTGTAATAAATATAACGATGAAATATTCAAAAATCTCTTCGTAAATTTCGTATTCAGTAATTTAAAAAGAAATTCTAATTGCAACCAATAGACGACGCTTTGACGAATCCATCTGTATGAATATTCAAGCTGATATTACAGCTTAAAATGCAAAAATTTATTTTAGTGTTTAACCAATCACATACAAGGAAGAACAAAATCCGATGTAGTCAACTTGAACATTCTTTCATGTTGAATTAGTGCAGTGCCAACGGTTGTGTGAAATTTGGAAAATCTTTTAAATACTGTATATAAAAGTTATTCATTCCAGATTTTATGAAACTCCATTTTGCCCATACCGATAAATGAAATAGAAACAGGACATAGAAGGGGTTTGAAAATATTCAAGTCGCGATACATTATGAAGTACTGTACCAAGAAATTATAAAAAATCCTCTATGTCAAATCCAATTCTTAAAATAGAAAGTCACTGAAAACTGCATTTTCTACAGTGCTCAGCAAAAGTTTAGACACTGATGTTTTTTAACCTTTAAATAAAAAATACGAACATTTGAGTTTTACAAATGGCTATACTTATTTTCAAATATATTTTAAACAATGTAGAATAAAAATAATGGTTATAATATAAGATAATATTTAATTTAACTGAAAAAAGTAAAATTTGCATACTGCAAAAGTTTAGACACTTTTTTGATTTTTAGACAACTGTTCATGATAAAATGCAAATTCCCAAGTTATGATGTCACATGTCTGAAGTATTTAATTATACCTCGATATAGCATCAGTTAGTGTGGATGCCGCGAGCTAAAAATATTCATTTAGATCAGGTAATTGAAGTAGGAAAGCTGAAATGGAAAGGGAGAAATTTGCAGAAATTTCAGCAGCATTGAATCGTCCAAAGTAGTCTGTCTATGAAGTATAGTCTAAGGATGACTCCTTCAAAACAAAACATAATCTGGAAGACCTTGTGTGACGAGAAAATGAGATGACAAAATGATCCCGAAATTGACATTTACACAAATAATGATTGCTAATCACATTAAAAGTAAGTCAGGACTTTCTGTGTCGACGGACATGATTCGTAGATGAATTAAAGAAACAAGTAAATCAATTTACATGAAACTGATAAAAAAAATCAGCTTTAAAATCTCGCTACAAATTGTCGAGAATGCAATGAACTTGCAAATATACGTCATATGGACCCAAATGGTACGCTATGATATTCAGTAACGAAAAAAAAGTAAATTTGAATGGCCCAAACGAGTGGGTATACTATTAGCAGCTTGCGTAAAGAGCCTGGAACTTTCTTAAGTCGACAACAAAAAGGTGATTTTTTGATGATTTGGTCCTTACTTTGCTTTAATGCTCGAGTATCTGTGCAGATATTCATTGGTTGCCAAGCAACACAAGACTACGTACATACGTTAGAGAATAATTTTTAGCCATTTGGGGAACTTTTAGCTGATCTAAAGTATAGATTTTACCAAGATAATGCGTCTTCACATGTTGCATACAAAAGAAGAACTTCATTTAACTCTGAAAATACGACTCGACTGGCCGGCGTGTAGTGCTGATCCGGACCCAATCGAAAACCTTTGTAACATCATATGTCGTAAAGTTTATGAAATTTTTTGCTATATTTTTCGTTTAATGAGTTTCCAGCAGCTGTTGAACATGTTTGGTATAAAATAAACCTCCAAATGACGTAGCATTTAGTTTCTTCAATGAAAAGTCACATTCTTGCACTAACTGCAAACAATGTGGGTGCAACTTGATTTTAATTTGTAGTTATTTTTCTGTAAATATACAAATTGTGTAAACTTTTGCCACAATGTTAATTTTTTTTGTCATTATATTTTATGTAAAAAGTAAAATTCAAAATTTATTGTTTGTGAATAAAGGATAAGTCACAAGTAATGTATGAGAGATGAATTACAAACATTCGGTACATACTTCTGAATATACCGATCATTGTGTAAACTTTTGCTGAGCACTGTATAAGGTAATTCTGCCTAAATGAAACGCGATTTCTCATAGTTTTGTAAGATTTAGGGTAGAATTAACATTTTATTAAATAAATAAATATTTTATTAAGCAAGAAATTACTAAATACTGTGCTATTACTTTTAAAATAACTTGTTTTCTAGAAATGGCATCTTTATCTGTACTTTATACCTAGAATATACTATTGTCGCATTTACGAAAATTAAAACCTAAATGAGACATCCAAAGATCTAAATGTGACATTGCGTTTTATACATGCAAATTCGTCTAAAAATATTCATTTAACCCATTCACTACTGTGACAAAAATTGTCACATAACAACTAAGAATTATATTAATTATAAAAAGAAGTTTTTTTATACGTCCATTAAAAACGTTTCAAAAAATATATATTAAAATATTTAATTGCTAAAACAGACGTCAAATACTAATAAAATACATTAAAAGATTATTATTAAAAATATTATTAATTAAAAATTATTAATAATATTATTAAAAATGTCAAATTATTATTTGACATGTTTCGATTAAATTTACTCAATCATCATAAAAAAAAAAAAAAAAAAAAAAAAAAAAAAAAAATACAAATAAACACAAAGATGGAAAATGACCTTTTCCATTTTCCATCTTTGTGTTTATTTGCATTTTTGTTTTTTCTGATGATGATTGAGTAAATTCAATCGAAACATGTCAATTTATTAAGACCTTTTAATGCATTTTATTAGTATTTGACGTCCGTTTTAGCAATTAAATATTTTAATATATATTTTGAAACTGAGAATTATCTGCGAGACCAGTCGGTCAAAAGATGATTAACACTTTATTTACTGAATTATTTATCAAGAAAATGATCCACCTCAATAATTATCTTCTTTAATATATGAAGTTATACTGGAATTTTTAGATAATATTAATGTGGAATTTAGATATCATTTTTTCATTAAAACTGATTAAATATATCGGTAGTTATAATTTTTTTGTGAAATAGTTGTAAAAATAATCAGTCCAATTAACCAAAATTACTCTTTTGAAAATATCACGATTCTTAAAAAAGCAATAACGTTAAATGCATCATGATCCTCTTCTATAAATGGAAACGCTTTTGCAGTTGAATACGTTTCGTATGATTTTATGCAAAGAAAGAAAAGAAATACCTATAAAAATGAATAATAAAACTACCACTTTTGTAAACTATTTAGCTTCGACTGTTTCTCTATTCTATCCAAATTTGATCGAGAAGAGTTTTGCGTGGAAAGAATAAAAAACTTTTATTAATAGACAGAATAAATAAGTTTTATATAGTTTTCTTCAATGGTACTTTAAAGTACCGTCGGTGCATAAAGGGTTAAAAGATGCAATTAACTCATAGAATATTGTTACTGCACTAAACTTTTTGTGAAAGATTAATTCTAATTAAATATTACCTATTCAAATATTTCTAATGATCTTTCTAGTCTCTAAACTAGTATTCCAATTATGAGAGATTAACTCAAAAAATTCTATTCAACTTATTGTATAATTTTAGTTCTAATGCAGTTTTAGCTACTCAAATGTTTCTAATAATAGTACTAAGAATCCAAATGAAGCAAAATTTCTTTTAATTAAAAGTAAAACTACCTCAGTTTTATTTTTATTTATTTATTTATTTATTTTTGTATTATTACAACAATTTGCAATAAGTTGGAAAATCAGTTATTTATGTTTAGCATTTTGTTCTGAATTTTCATCATTTAAATTTAATAAAATTTTGAATTTTGAAATACAAAAATTAAGTACTCTTGCACACAACGCGACCAAAAGTTGCGAAAACTGCCTCCATGTGTATTTTCAAAACTAGGTCAGTTGGTCATTATGCTTTTTTTATTTTGCTTGCTGTTTGAAAACAAAAATATTTTTGAATTCCCAAATAAAGCATTTCCGTATTTAAAAAAATGGATTTAAAGCAAGGTTATTTTGTAACTACGATCCTTAAAGAAGTTAGACGGAATATGTATGTTTTGTTTGTTACTCATTGATATTGTTAAAGTATTCAGTCCGGTGCGCGGTTTAATATGTTTTCATTGAATGATTTGGTGGGAAAATAAAACTTATTGTAAACATAACTCTTTTTCACGCTTCGTAGAAAGAAATAAAATTATGGGAATGTAATAATTTGTTCAACATTTGCTCAAAAACATTTCCATACTTTCAGAATTTAAAGTAGCTGTTTCAAGTGATAATTTTATTTCATTAAATTTTAATATTCATAGCTATGCATAAATTTCTGTTTTATTTCTTTAAATACAATTTAAGCCATTGAAGAGCGATGATTTATGTTACGCTTACTACCTAATCTTAATTAAGGTGGTCTGGTGTAGTAACGCCAGGCGGGGTAATAACGCCAAGTGCTAATATCATGCATAATTATGAAATAATCTGGTAAATGACACCCATGTGCTCTGCGCAGAAGGGTTTTGAGTCATATAAATCGCAAAAAACAGCTTCAAGTTAATTTGTTTCATTTTTAGGTCTTATTGTTTTTACAAGCAACTAAAATTAACGCTTGATCTAAAATTTGCGAAATACGTTTTGTGATGTGAAGACTATTTTTTTATCAGGAAATGCTTTGTTAATTACATAATTTTGTAGTACATTTCATGGACTATTAAAATGTTGTTGAAGATTTTGGATATCTTCTCGAGATAATTTGTAATTTAAAATGTACAGCGCAATAACTATAACGGGGTAATAACGCCAATCCTTGACATTAATACCCCGGTTGATTCCCTACAGTGGCCGAGCTACATCCTAAATACTGATTCTAATAAACACAGTTAAAACTGTGCAATGTTTCTAATAATTCTATTTAACACTAGAACGCCCGCTACACTTTCCCCCCTAGAACGTCCGCGGGAGTCGCTTCGACTCCTGTCTGTTTTAGAAGAGATAAATATATACAAAACACATGAAAATGAGTATAAGCGCGTAATATAACACTTACATTTGTATTTGAGATTCATATATACAGGGTGAGTCATAAATATCGAAACAATAGGCTAACTCCTCAAATATTGCCCCTAGACGCATACTTCCAATTGCAAAAATTCATAAAAAAAGGTCAAATTTCTGATAAGATAAGTTGCAACTCCATGGGGGGTCTATTTGAAAAAATACGAAAATTAAATTTTTATACGGCCCCCGTAGGGCAAAATTCCCAATTAGGAAATTATTCCTTATCCATTCCTAAATTGAACAAAACGAATTTCATCTCCGTATCTAAAAATCCCACAGAGATATTAAATCCCAAAATCCTCAAAAATTCCTGACTTACACCACTTTTCCCTGCCTCTAAACTGACTCAATTTCAACGCTTGTTAGGGAACATTCACAAATTGCAATTTAATAAAAATCGGTGTAAGATACCACTTTTTCTTTGGACATAAAATAGCAGCGTATAGTATATTTTATGTCCAAATATACTATACGCTATGTGTATGTACTTTTATAGCTTTTAGTTTTTTATATTTATACTTTTTATTATTAAAGAAGCGCCAAAGGCTATAATATATTTATTTTATCAATGAATCTCTATTTATATGTAAATGTTTCACTTATATTTTAATACCATTAATCCATATCCCATGCGTTGGAGACTCTGAAAAATGTTATACACTAAAACTTTTTAAGACGGAATCACATAGGAAAGAAAAAATACGTTATAGACAGATGCTCTCCCTAGAAGATGTAATTGGAGCTTATTTTCTTTTCAGGTACTATTGCATTTATTTTGCATGGATCAACATATTTTCCGTTTAAGACGGAATTTCGTCATAGGCAGATTTTTTTTTCACTGGTTTTATTGTATTTAATTTTTTTAGACTTTGAATAATCTATTTTAAAAATAAATTTTAAAGTTTTTTTTTTTTTTTTTTTTTTTTTTTTTTTTTTTTTTGTAAAATAAAGATTTTAAAACCTATGTGTTTTTCGTAAAAAATTCGATTGAGCCGAATTTTATTTTTTTTATGCACGTATTAAGTCAGTCAGAAACAGTGATTTTAATACGGGTTTTGCCGAGACCGGGGAAATTTCATCCAGAGTGCACCTAAGTTGAAGGAAGTCCCATCCTTTTTGAAAAGTATGCTAGGCCCGGCCTGGCGGGTCTTCAGAAAAAAGTAACATCTCGGCCCTGGCCCTACCTGGGCCCAGAATACAGATTTTTTAACATCCTCTGCACTGTAAAAAAAAATTCAAGAGGTTACTAAAAATTTCTTAGTAAATTTGTATTCCACAGAATTTTTTAGTAACCATTACAAACTTTTTTTTTGCAAGTGAAACAAGCATTTCTTTTGTAAACTGAACAAAAGAATTTTTTGTATAACTAACTTAAAAATTTTTAGTATGAGCCACAAAGCAAATTTTAGTAATAGCTCCAAAATTACTTTTAATAACCATTACGTGCAACCGAAGCAGAGGAGCTTCCTTCGACCTGCATCCAGAGTTCTGAAGCGGAAGATTTTCGGCAAAACCGCAATAGATGGCAGCACTAAACATTCTTAACTGCTCCGACAGGATTTTCATAATCCCTTTATTAACGAGACACTACAAACATTCGGGGCGTATTTGGCGGTGGCAAGTTTCGAACCCGGGACCTTTTAGCCTGGAGTCCGTTAATATAACCACTATGCTATCAACGCCACACCAACTGAGTTTTAGTAAGAGCTATTAAAAATATAAAACTATTAACTCTATTCGTTGCTAACTTTTTTTCTAGTAATTCTCACAGATTTTCTTGTAACCGACTAAGATTACTAAAAATTGTTTAGTAATTACAAGGATCACTAAAGTTTTTTTAGTAGATCGACACTTTTTTTTTACTGTGTGGAGGACGATAAAAAGCATGAAGTTGTCAGAGGTAAATTAAAAAAAAATATATATATATATATACTTAATCTGCATCTTAGAAAAAGCATTTTTTTAAAATAACTGACGGACATTTAAACAATACACTTCGTTTTTCTCCATAATGAATTTTTTATCCTCTATTTCTTGTCTTTAAATTATTAAATGGTAAGAATTTTTAAAAGAAAAAAGAACTTGAAACACGTCATTTTTGATTTTTTTACATTACTTTTGTTTCGGCAAATTTGAAAAAAATGTTTACTTTTGAAAAAATTTTTGCTTTTGAAAAAATGATTTTTTTAAAAGTTATATTATTTTTTCAATAACAATTTTTAATAGTTTTAATATAAAAAAACCTTGGAACAAAACTAAAATCAGATTTTCATCTTTAATTAAATGAAAAGAAATTGAAATCCGTTAAATAATGTTACTAGTTATAACGATTTTTGATTGTCCCATTTAAACCAGTACTAACCACATGAAACTTTTATAAATTGTATGAGAGATTTTAGAATGTGATTTTCTTAGCAAATTATAAGGCCAACTATCACAAAAAAGAAAAAAAATCAAAATTCTAAATCAAGAAATAGATTTTTTACGCGTTTTCTAGAACTGTTAAAGTAACATTGTTTTTTTAATTGTACGCATTTCAATTTGTGTCTAATCCCTTAAAACCTGATGAATTTTTTAAACGGCTATAACTTTGCGAATTTTGGATATATGAAGATGCAACTTTTTGTGTCTTATTCAAGACTGAATAAGGAAAGTTTTCCTAATTGGAATTTTTGTCCTACGGGGGCCGTATAAAAATTTAATTTTCGTAACTTTTCAACTAGACCCCCCATGGAGTCCAATTTATCTTATCAAAAATTTCACATTTTTTATGAATTTTTGCAATTGGAAGTATGGGTCTAAGGGCAATATTTAAGGAGATAGCATATTGTTTCGATATTTATGACTCACCCTGTATACATTACATATATATATATATATATTACAAATGGAAGAATAATATTAATATGCAGTTTTAAGAAATTAGTAATTTTTATCAAAACAAATATACTTGTAACGTTTGGTGCATGCTGGGTGTCATTTATCACGATTGGTTGGTCGTGGTGGAGGTTAAATGCAGACATACTCAGTAATTAAGATAAAACAACAAAGTTTATTAAAATGATGAGGGCTGAAGGGAAGTGGAGCAAGTCTTAATTTTACACAACTGAGAATACTATGAAAAAGCTAAACGCATACTCACAGGCTCCGGACGAGCTCAATCGTGGCACCTTCTAACACTTCTCACTATCTCTTGGCTGAGCTACTAGATAAAGCTTAATTAGACAGCCCGTGGCTGTGTGTAATTCTTTATTCACAAATAATCAAAAATGAAACTACTAGAAATTTTCTTACCACGGCCAACTCTCAAATCAAATATCAAAACTCCTTTACACTTCACTGGAGGCTTCGCTGCTACTTTCAATTTGCTAGCACTTCGCTAACTAATAATTCACTTCGCTAACTAACGCCAAATATCCTCACTCGCTGGCTACCGCCACAGATGCTCTCTCGCTGGCTAATGCCAGAGACACCCTCCATTCATTCAAACCCAAGCTTTTATATGCTGCAAACTGAGACACTTCACATTAACATATTACTAATAACCGCGAGCTAACTGCAGAATCCGAAAGAGACACACACTCTAGAAAGTTAAAGTAAAAGAGAGGATAGATGTCGCTTTTACGCTTACACATGTTAAATTATTGACGTCACGATCTCAGAAATACTAGAGTGCCTTTATGACAAAGGTCACTCCCTCACATACTCACATAATCTTTTGAAATTAATTATCTGACAAGCATGATTTACAAGTATAGTTTGTTTTAGCTAAGCATTTTCCGCAAACCATTTTCTTACATGTTATGCAATCTTTGAAAGTCATATTGCCTTTACACAGTTTTACTTCGCATTTTCTTCTCTTTGGGGATCTTGTTTCTGATGACTCATCCGTGAAACATTTTCGTGCGTTTTTATTTTTAGCAGATATATAATTTTGACGCAAGTCATCTGCTAATAACTGAATAAATGCTTGTCTGCTTAGCTTTGTTTTTCCAGTAACTTCTTTGTCGCATTTATTGCAGCCAAATCCAAGACGTTGTAAAAAGTATGCACAGGCCATCTTCTTGAAGGTGCCTTCACCGAATACTTCCTAGCCATTTGATCAATAATGTCAACCCCACATTTAGTTTCATTATAATATCTAACAGTTTCTGGGGTCTTCTTTTCGTTATTTTCAATATTAATGGATGGGTGCATCGTGCTGAGAATGATAACATTTTTATTTCTCTTCCCTTGATACACAGTAAGAGTAGCATCTGTTTCTTCATGTTTTAGAAATTTTGTCTCGTACAATTTATCTTTCAAAACTTTCAGTGATTTTGGAATTTCTCTCCTACTTTTTTTCACAGTACCTACCAAACTAGTTCCTTTCTTTTTCAGTTGTTCAGCCAAACGCAGTGAAATGAAATAATTATCCACTGTGACATTTATTCCTTTGTTTAGAAACGGCTGCATCAATCGCATCACTACATATTCCGATAAACTTTGGTCCGACGGCCGTTCTTCACTTCTGCCTAAATAAGGGAAACCATTCAACAAGTACTTCGTTCTAAGATCTACTGCAAGCCAAAACTTTTGTCCATATTTATCCGGTTTAGTAGGTATGCATTGCGTAAAAGGACAGCGTGTTTTGCTTGGGAATAACTGTTCATCTATTGTTACATTTTCACCAGGCTTGAAGCAGGCAATACAGTTTTCGATGAACCTATTCCATATATCAGATATCATTCCAAATTTATCCGATTTTAATCTCATAGATCTCGTAGATTTCAAATCAAATCTCAGAAATCGTAGAATTTCACAAAATCTATTTCTTCCCATAGTTTCAATGCAAAAATTTAAACCCCATGTGTTTGACCACAACGAATGAATATCAATTCCATTTGCACCACATACACCTCGAGCATATAGAATTCCAATAAAGGCATAGAGCTCATCTAACGTAACTGTCCAATTATCGGTTTCAAGAACACGTCTTGCTTCTGCTTCTGTGCAATTTTTTATCTGTTGTAACATTTTGTTATCTACAAATAATAACCAGGCACTCAGAACACTTTCAGATTTTACGTTTTTTTTTAGAATAAATAGTGGGACCAGTGGATTGACACATGACATTTTGCTTTGAATATCTTCCAGGACTTTTCTTATTTACAAACATTTTCCATTGCGTACCATCTGGAGCAAAATGAATTCCATCTTTATAAGATGCAGTATTTTCTAGATCTTCACTTTCATCGGAATCCGATGAAGAAATATTATCAATATTAATTTTATCAATTTCTTCTTCATATTCGGATAACTCACCGCCTTCAGATTCGTTATCTGAAAGCTCTCGTAATAAAGCAGCTATTTCATCCGGTGTTAAACCTTTTTTCCGCGACATTTTGCCGTTAATTCTTCTAGAAAAGAGCTATGCAGAGTCACTCAATTATAAAACGTAAAATTATAAAACTTTACACGAAAAGACAGTCGAATAATGACACACAAAGAATTTCGGAAGCAGCAGGCAATTCTTTCCGCAGGTGCACGGCACTGACCATTTTTCTAAATAAAAGGGGTGGAAAGAAGGGAGGAACAAAAACATTTACACATCTGGTAACCGAGAAAATATTATAAATCCCAAGGTCATGAGACGCGAAAATAACGAGGGAATGTTACTTATCTTACGCTGGAGTCGTTTCGACTCCGTTGGGCGTTCTAGGGGTAGTAGCCTACTAACAATTTAGAAAATGTGATTATATTTTATAATTTTGTAAATAAATAGCGATTATAAAAATAATAAAAGTCACGGAAGGAAAAAAATATGAATCAAAATTTGTATGAGATATGTGCATTTAAGAGGCATTTGGAGTCGAAAGGACTCCATCGGGCGTTCTAGTGTTAAGCGGTCCTTTTTAAGCAAAAAGAAGCTCACGGCCTGATATTATTTTGCCTCATCCCCCCCCCCCAGCATACCTTTACTTTTTTTACACTTTCACAAAAAATTGAACATTTTCAATAGCTTAGAATGCAATTTGTCAATTTCTAAGTTTGTAGAGCTTGTATTTTTAGAATTGGGCAATCTACATGCAATTATTCCATCTTATTTCATAGTTTTGTTTGCATGGCGTTATTACCCATATAGGTGGGTAATAACGCTAAATAGCACTGGTCAAGAAATCACGCCAATACATTTTATGAATACATATCTGTTAAATTATTTTTTTTATATAGATAGTCAATGAGTTGCTGTATCAAATCATATATTTGTTTGAAAAATACAAACTAAAACTGAGCCGTGAAAATTGGTAGAACCTTAACGTGGCGTTATTACCCCAGGGTACCTTACTTCTAAATGACACCCTGAATTTTTATCTGAAATTTTGCAGTTAAGTTTCTTAGAAAACAAGAGAATAGAAAGGCTAGGTCAGTTCGTCTATTCAGCTTAGTTGTTCAATATATTCGATTGTTCGGTCATATATAGTTCTAGTTTAGTTAATTAGAAAATGAGTAACTATTAATTCCAGGTGAAGGCGATATATTTTTTCTCAGTGTATTTTGTTGTTGATTTATCTTATTTCTTGCTTAACAAAGTATACGATTAGTCGTTTATATTGTTAGGTAGCTTTCATTACAAAAAATAAAAAGCTACCTAATGCAGCCGTCCGAAGGGAAAAAACTTCCGTAAAATTTTGGTATTTCTTCACCGATCATGGCCCTCAGACGCCAAAACCATCCCCCTTTCAAATGTTGACATATATAAAGTGCTCAGCAAAAGTTTAGACACTGGTGTTTTTTAACCTTTAAATAAAAAATACAAACACTTGAGTTTTACAAATGGCTATACTTATTTTTAAATATATTTTAAACAATGTAGGATAAAAACAATAGTTATAATATAGGATAATATTTAATTTAACTGAAAAAAATAAAATTTGCATATTGCAAAAGTTTAGACACTTTTTAGCCGACTTCAAGGAGAAGGTTATGATTTCGACCTGTATGTATTTCTTGTTTACTCATAAATTCTTTAAATATGAACCGATTTTGATAATTCTTTTTTTGTTTGAAAATGTAAGATCACCACATGGTCCCATTTCAATTTTATCAAATTTTTGAGGTTAGAACTTTTTAAAAATAAAAACATTAAAATTCCAATTCTTTTTGAAGCAGTCATCCAATTAGAGGCGTTCATTTTTCAGGTAATCGTAGGCTTTCATGTCGAGCACACAAGTCAGATGTATGTGTACAATCTATATTAATAAAATAACAAATCGCTCTGTGTGTGTGTGTGTGTGTCTGCAATAGTTAGCAAAAACTACGGTACGTATGAAGCTCAAAAGTTTTCTGAGAGTAGCCCAATATCTCTCCTGATGCACCTGACGCTCAGAATTTCAAAATTCTATTTATTAACTGAGTAATTAATTAAAATCGAGAGGTCACTCTCATAAAAAACATCTTTTTTCCAATTTTTTTTTCTTTCGTTTGTTTCCGGTTGGTTGGTTGTGTAAAATTTTTAAGAAAGCTGAGACAGAATTAAAGAAACCCATAGAGGAATGAGATAAGTAGAGGTGAAGTAAGCCTCAAAAAAGGTTTGCAATATGAAACCATTTATCGCTCAAATTTTAATGTCCCAAACAAAAGGACGTGGAAGAGATTTTGTATTATAAGACGAATTGAAAGAAACAAATTACAATTGAAGCATATTTTAAGAAGAAATAGCAAATTTTTAAAATGGTCTTTGTTCTATTATTTTTTATTAAAATAAATGTTCGCTTTTAAAATGAAGGAAATTGGAAAATTAGCAATAATTAAATATCAAATTAAAATTAAATAATACATTGAAAACATTTAATACGAACTAAAAATTGTTTAACTAAAAGTTTTCTTCATTAATGTAATTTTAAATACTTTATAACGTAGATGAAAAATGTTTATGACTTAATAATTGTATGTAAATAAATATTTACAGTATAATGATGAAAACATTCTTTTAAAATCATGTATGAAAACTTAAGTAATAAATATTATTCTAAAATATAGATTTCTGACTGCAGACGATTTTAAGATATTAACAAAAGAAGGTTATAGTTTCAAGCAAAACGTTTAAATAATTTTCTATATTGATATTTAAAACACATATGATAAAATAATTAATAAATTTTTACTGATGAAGCGATAGATTAGTTCTTTTTAAGAAACAAGACAAAAAAAAAAAAAAAAAAAAAAAAAAAAAAAAAAAAAAAAATACGGATTTAAACTTGTTTCAATTGATAGGCGTGTCAAAGCACGTGCTTTTGTTGGTACTTAATTGGACTTAATGTAGAGTTGCATTTTTAGCATCACCTCCAGAGATAATGCTTCCACTCTATTAATTTCTTTTTATTCTATGAAAGAAACCAATTTGAGATTTTGACATTTCAAAAGTGACTGTTTTTTTTATTTTTTTCCAAAGACCATTAAAACTCATAGACTGGAAAAATGTCAGTTTAACTTAGGATTTTTGAACACAACTGTTACGTCAGATCGTTGGTACTTCGTATATTAGAATGTATGCGTGGTTATCTGTGTTGCAATAAATATATATGTATATACGAAGCTTTTTTAGCAATTTTTTAAGTCACTGATTAAATTTGAATGCATTTTATTTAAGTTAAAATTTTATTATGACTTTAATTTGTTTTTAAACAAAAATGAAATGGCTGTTTGACGTAAAATTGTTCGAATCGGCAGACGATTCATGCACAATAATAAATTATCAAATAGCAAAGTAAATTATATATAAAAAATAGTCACTAAAAGAATAGTAGCAAAACATAATGTTTAGGCGTATTAATACATAACCTGAACCCAACCAGAAAAAAACAGACCAAACTCCGATCCAAGCAAGACAAAAATTCCATGAGCACAAATCCCACCCGAACCTAAAAATTCCGTTTGAAAAAAAATATGGATTTGATATCTGACCCGAATCAAATCTGAATCCCACAAAAATATTCAAATGAAGCATACCCCAATCCGATTAAGGAAAAATAATGTTTGTGTATATGCAACCCGACCCGAACTTAAAATTTTTTTTGAAAAAACCCCGAAAAATGACCAGAACGAAACATGAAATCGATAAAAATATTCCAAAGAACTATAACCCGATAAGAGCAAGACAAAATACTTTCCGTGAACATAAACCTGACTCGAACCTAAAAAATTCCATTTGAAAAAAACCTGAAATTTTATGCAAACTACATCTGAATCCGATCAAAATATTCGAAAGAATCATTACCGGATTCGAATAAGAGGAAATAATTTCCGTGGACATAAACCCGATCCGAACCTAAAATTCCATTTGAAAAAAAATGCCTGAAATTTGAATCGAACCAAATATGAACCTGACAAAAATATTCCACAGAACCATACCCGGATCCGAACAAGACAAAAAATTTCCATGAACTGAACCCAATCCGAACCTAAAAAACTGAACTAAACCTGAATCTGACAAAAATATTCCAGTGAAGCATATCCTTATCCGAACAATGCAGAATAATTTCCGTTGATGCGCAACCCAACCTGAACCTAAAAATTCCATTAAAAAAACGAAATCTGAATTGAACGACATCTGAACCCGAAAAAAATATTCCAAAGACCCAAAACCGGATCCGAGCAAGACAAAATAATTTCCCTGGACATGACTCCTACCAGAATCTTAAAAATCAATTTGAAAAAATATCTGAAATCTCAATCGAACCAAATCTGAATCCGACGAAAATATTCCAAATAACTATAACCAGATACGAATAAGACAATATAATTTCCATGGACATAAACCCAATCCGAATCAAAAAATTTGTAAAAAAATTCCCGAAATTTGAACCAAACCTAATCTGAACCTGACAAAAATATTTCAGTGAAGTATAATCTCATTGGAACAAGGTAAAATAATTTCCATGGAAGTACAACCCGACCCGAACCTAAAAATCCCATTTGAAAGGAAAAAAAAACCCCACGAAATCTGAATTGAACCGAATCTAAACTGAACAAAAATATTCCAAACAACCATAACCGTATCCGAAGAAGACAAAATAATTCCTATGGACATGAATCCAATGCGAACCTAAAATTCGGATGTTCTACAAAACATAACGCGCTCCGTAGCGGTGGAAAGTGAAACTAAGTACTTTGTAGCACGTGATGGTTAAGATATTTCGTTTTTAGTTAGTATTAAATTAGAACTTGGTTACGGTTAGGTAACAGTTAGTTGCAATTACGTCCCGGTGAGCCTTATGTTATATATAATTTCCAGTTAGGTTACAGTTCGGTCATGGTTAAGGTACAGTTAGGTTAAGGTTAAGTTACGGTTAGTTATGGTTAGATTATGGGTAGGTTATGATAAGATGACGACCAGGTTACAATTATGGTATATTTAAGTTACAGTTAGGTTACTGTTAAGATACAGCTAGGTTACAGACAAGTTATGATTACAATACAATTAGGTTAAGGTTAGGATTTTGTTCACAGAATGAACATTACGCATGTTTGATAAAAAATATACACCTATTTTTGTAAAATGGCTTAGAAATTATAATACTATATACTAACCTTTTAGCTAATCATCGATTATCGATTTCATTCTCGGTATAGTCGGATTTAAGAGTGATATAATTAATTTGAAATTAAAAATATTTCACTTGGGATATCTATGTGAAAAAGTATTTAGTTAAGTCACTTAACTGTACATTTAAGGATAAATATCAACACTTTAACACGAAAATAACACAATCGTTGGACACATATTCCCTCCTGCGTTTCCCATTGCAGTCATTTTGGGTATTTTTGCAGCTAAATATTAGTTTTTTAAATCGATTTTTGACACAGTCAGGGGGCACGTATTTAGTATAATTCACACTGTAAAAAATTTGACCCTTTTGATTCATCATCACTCCCCCGCTTTTATAGAATATCTCTCTTTTGACATATGAGAATGCTCCATAATAGGCTGAAGTAATCATTTTCTATAAAAGCTGTGGAGTGACGATGCAGCAAAAGGGTCAAATTTTCACACATATTTCGAGTTATTTACACATATTTCGAGTTAAAGGTAAAATTATAGAAATTTCAAGTTTGTGTAACATTATTATTACGGACCCGGACAAAGCCGGGCGGGTTAGCTAGTAAATAAATAAAATTTCAGGCTATCACTCTTACACTGATACGAGATCTTTTTTAACCGACTTCAAGGAGGATGTTATGATTTCGACCTGTATGTATTTCTTGTTCACTCGTAACTTCCCTAAATAGGAACCGATTTTGATAATTCTTTTTTTGTTTGAAAGTGTAAGGTGCCCGTGTGGTCCCATTTTAGTTTCATTAAATTCTGATGATTATAACTTTTTTTAAATAAAAAAAAATGTGGATTTGGTAAAAAAAATGATTTATCGCAAATTATCTATTATTGTTGTAATCGTTTTTAAATCATAAGCATATCAAAACAATGCATTTATATGCGTTAGTGCCAAGCTGTCGCCAAGCTTGATTCTTTTTTTGAAGTCGGTTAGTATTTTTTTAAAAATAGCATATTTTATTTGATTTTTTGACAACTGTTCATGTAAAAATGCAAATTTCTAAGTTATGATGCCACATGTCTGAAGTATTTAAGTATACCTCGATATAGCATTAGTTAGTGAAGATGCCTCGAGCTAAAAATATTCAGTTAGATGAGGTAATTGAAGTAGGAAAGCTGAAATGGAAAAGTGAGACTGTTGTAGAAATTTCAGCAGCATTGAATCGTCTATAGTGATCTGTCTAGGAAGTATATTCTAAGGATGACTCCTTCAAAACAAAACATAAACCTGGAAGACCTTGTGTGACCAGAAAATGAGATGATAAAAAGATCCATTAACTGACATTTACACAAATGACGATTGCTTATGACATTAAAAATAAGTTAGGACTTTCTGTGTCGACGGACATGATTCGTAGATGAATTAAAGAAACAGATAAATCGATTTACATGAAAATGATAAAACAATCAGCTTTAAAATCTCGCTACAAATGGGCGAGAATGCATTGAACTTGCAAACATACGTCATATGGACACAAATGGCTCACTATGATATTCAGTAACGAAAAAAAAGTTGAATATGAATGGCCCAAACAGGGGGGCATACTATTGGCATGAATTGCGTAAAGAGCTGGGACTTTTTAAAGTCGACAACACGGAGGGGATTTTTTAATGATTTGGTCCTCACTTTTCTTCAATGCTCGAGTATCTCTGGAATTATTCAGTGGTTGCCAAGCAACATAAGACTACGTATATACGTTGGAGAATAATTTTTAGTCATTTGAGGAACTTTTAGCTGGTCCAAAGTATGGATTTTAGCGAAATAATGCGTCTATTCATGTTGCATACAAAAGAAGAACTCCGTTTAACTCTGAAAATACTACTGATCTCAACTTGCCAGCGTGTAGCTCTGATCTGGACCCAATCGAAAACCTTTGTAACATCTTATGTCGTAAGGTTTGTGCAAATTTTTGCTATACTTTTCTGTTAATGAGCATCGAGCTGCTGTTGAACATGTTTGGTACAAAAAGGACTCCCAAGTGATGCAGCATTTAGTTTCTTCGATGAAAAGTAACATTATTTCACTAACTGCAGACAATGTTGGTGAAACTCGATTTTAATTTGTAATTATTTTTCTGTAAATTTACAAATTGTCTATACTTTTGCCACAATGTTAATTTCATTTTTTTTGTCTTTATATACTATGTAAAAGGTAAAAATTCAAAATTTTTTGTTTGCGAAAAAAGGATAAGTCACAATTAATGTATGACAGATGAATTGCAAAAATTCGGTGCATACTTCTGAATATGGAAGCGTAATTGATCATTGTCTAAACTTTTGCTGAGCATTGTACATATATATATATATATATATATATATATAAATGGAGGGTAGATGTTAGAGTACGGAGGAGGGCGGTGTTGTCTGGATAATACTCAATGGTTAATTAATATTTAAAAAAATGAGAGCATGAAATGCATTTGTTAAATTGAAAAACATATTATAATGGGTGTTTAATTGACACTAATGTATGGATAATTGTATAGTTACATCAATTAATTCTATTAATATAATTTAATTAATTTACATGATTAAATTGTACCTAACTTTTAATAAACTGGAGACCTATAACACTATTTCTAAGTGTATAGGGTAACGCCTTAACTGAACCTAATTTAAAAATTTGTTCAATAATAACATCATTGTTTGCCTACACATTCAGTATCAGTTTGTAAAAAAGTGGAAATGCAAATGTATTCAATTTTAAATGTTTTAGTTTGTGCGATATAAATTTCTGAAAAAGAAGCAATCAATGCTAAGAAAAAATTGCAGGTACTTAAAAGCAACTCCAAAAGTAGAATACATATTTCAATACTTTAGTCATTAATGACATCCTTCAAAGTCCAAACCCAAATAAATATGCATATTTTGGGTTAAACTTTTTCAAAAATATTAATTATTAATTAAAATGTGATTAAATTCATAAATAGAAACCTATTTTGTGGTCATCATTCGAATCAGCATGATTGTAAAACACCCCAAACAAATTTTTATTCCATTCTCATCATTCATTGTCTTATTAAAAGGCAACTTTAATTATCAGTATGTTTTGAGAACAAGGAAGAAAAATACATGCTTCAAGCATAAATTATGAAACACTTTCCAATACATTCAGAATAACGTAACAAAACTGCGCCATTTAATAAGATAAAATATTATGTCTAATTCAACCGTATGCAAACGCATAACACATTTGAAAAGTCAGTTTCAGTGTTCCCATCTACAATCTGAAAATTATCCGAATTCTTAAGTAATCCTGTATATGATATACGGATTAGTAACTATTAACTACATGCATGCCAAAATTTTGTACAGTTAAGAAATACGTATGCCTCATTTGAAAATTCCTTTTCAGCAATTTCCACTAATAAGAAGAATGTAAATTCTTTTGTGCAGCCCTGTATACAAGGTATATAATTTATATACAACAAATGACATCCAAAAAATTAAATAAATTTAAGAACGCGTATCGAATTTTAGAATGCACTTCCACCATCTATTGCTCAAAGATTTCTTTTTGTGTCCCTATAAATAAATAACTAATGCTATGAATGCTCTATTACATTATGATATTATTGTAGCAAAATTCAGTGATTTATATCAAAATACACTGTAAACAGTTTTTCCTTATATACCATATTGTAATGAAATTCCTTAGAGTGAATGGAATATCAAGGTTGCACAATTCAGTACAATAACGAACATGTCATGGTAAGCATCATTAACATATTTCAATTGGAAGGAAATCTCAGTGTGTTTAAGGCATCCGCACACTTTTAGAAGTGATTTTTTGAAATTTTTGAAATTTTCTGAAGTTATCCATTTTTTATAATATTTACTTTAAAACCTCGAAAACAAAAATTGTAAAAATTTTAGAAATTAACCAAAAATAATTTTTTAAGAGAAAAATAATCAAAATTATGCTATTAATTCGCATTTCCGTTAAAAAATGGTAATTCAAAAAAAAAAAAAAAAAAAAAAAAACAATGTTTTTTCATTTTCTAAATTGCATAATAAACAGAATAACTTTCTCTCGAACTTAGAATACTCATATTATAATCGCATCGCTATCTCAGATAATGTGACAATTAAAGTACTAATGTAAAGAAAAATTCGCAAAATTTGTCTCAAGTTTGTCATTTATACCAATGTAAATATAAAACTATTTAATATATTATCATGTGTGTAGTTTATTCCCTCAAAAGACATTTTTAAAAGAAATAAAAAGAATTTCGTGTCATTTCATACATATACTTTTTTAGGATGTTTTGTGTATAGTAAAAATCTGAAAAACTTCATTAAAAAAATAATAACTTTTAAATACAATTCAAAAGCTGTAATAGATGTAATTTTTGAACGGCTGTAACTAGGGTTTAGTTTTAGATACAGACAGAATTTAAGAAGATTTCGATAGATATTAGATTCAATTTTAATATTATTGCAAAAACGAAAAATCGATACATCGATCATCTTTTAAAGGTGTTCGGATACCTTAAGTGAGTTAGAGCGTGGCTAGACAAACCAAATTTTTAACACTTTTTAACATTTTTGGAAAGTGTTAAAAATTAAAATGCAATTTTTGTCATTTCATCTGTGCTAAGTATTACCAAACATGAGTATGTTAATGAAAATTCAAGTAGTTAAAATAGCAATTTCATTTAACTTGAAAAATAAGTTTCCGAATATTCACACATTATTTAAACACATTTTAGCATATCTGTAACTTTTTTTTTTTTTTTTTTTTTTTTGAAGAACACTGAAACTTTGTATTAAGAATAAGTCACGCATGACAAATCGAATTAAAGAATAACACGAAAAGAGACTCATCGTCGCTAATCGATTATGAAACCCTTTAGAAGAACTTTACTAGAATATTGTTGAAAGACATAATTTTTGATACGATGGAAATAGATAGCTACAGGGTGCCCAAAAACGGCCATCTCAATTTTTTAATGCAATGCTAGTTAATTAAGGAGTTAAAATTAATGAAAATTTTACTTTTGTAGTATAACTACAAAGTATTATTCTCCTGAACTTCTACCGGAATAGAACATTTATCTTCCAAACTGTAATTAAAGGCTTCCACTTGATCAGCACAATATTTTTATTGGGTCTGATTGACATTCGCTTTACGCCCTGAGTGTGACTTAATCTGATTTCTTTAGGAGTAATAAGATTATTTAAAGTTTAAAAACTTTACGTTGCATTTTTGCCATTTCATTGTTCTATCTTTCTTTTTTTTTATTTTAAGCAATAGAAGAATGAAAGTCTGTTAGTATAATAAAGTATAATTCTAAAAAAAAAAAAATGATTAGTAACCAGAGTAACTTATTAATCATAGACTAACAAGAATAAAGAATGAAAATAAGTTAAAGAAAGAAGGTGAAAAAGAGTGAAACGGATAGAAATAAACAGACAACCAAAAACAGCAGGAAGGAGGAAGGTATAAAGAGTAGAAGTCCAAAGTTTGACAACCCGCGAATATCTACAGAAGGTAGGTCCCTGGAGGTAGGTGTGGAGACGGAAAAGAAGAATGTTTTACCATTGATCAGGTGCTGGAAACATTGCTGCTGATAGAATACCTCCAGGAACTGATAAAAAGATAGTATTATATGAATTTTTATTCTTGTTTAAAAGAAAATCTCTAAAAATTTTTTAAGTCATTTTAATCAGTCCATGTTATTACACTATAAAACACTGTAGTGAAATTATGTTTAAAAAAATTCAGTGCACCTTCCTAGTTACTTAATCATTTCCTTCCTTCTATAAAACATTTTGATGAAAAATTATGCTAAAAGCTAAAAAAAGAAAAAAAATACGGAAAAGTTTTAAATAAAGGGTTTTTTTGTTGCCTGCGAATTTCGAAAAAAAGAAGAATTTTGTTAAATTCTGAAATTTAATCTAAAATTTCTGAAATTTCTGATATCTTGAATAGGATTTGTTCTCGTATAGTTTTCTGAATGTAATGTAAAAGTTTCTAGAATCTTGGGAAAGTTAGACCGCATTTCCATAAATGTATTTTTACTCCACGACTTCCGCAATTTTTAGCAGTGTGGCCCATTGAGATCTTCATTTAGCATACATGGCGGTGTGAACGTCCTTTGATCTAGAAACAGAAACAAAAGAAAAATAAACTTGTAAAATTTAAGAAAAAAAAACTTTTATAATTATTATTTAAAATTGATTTGATGCTTCCTATCTCCTGAATTATTAGCATAAAACAATATTACTTTTCCAGCTCATAGTAAAAGAATTACAAACTCATCTATGAAAATCTTACACGTTTTACACTAGTTTTTCATAGTTACTTGTTTTATTGTTTGGATTATATATCCCAAAATAGAAATTTGTAGATTATTTACTGATACACAAGAGGGAAACAATTTATGTATGCAGATTGACTAATTTCATATCCATAATAAAAACTTCTTTTTAAGTTGTGAGTAGTTCCTGAATGATCAAACATTTCCTTCCTTAGGTTTTTTTCGGATTATGATTATGTGTGAACCAGATTGTGTGGAGATAAGAAGGAAAAGACCTTGAAATGATCTTTCGTGGATACAGATTTGATTTATGCATGTTTACTGAATTCACTTCCATAGGAATCTTTTGAAATAAATAGGTTTATAAAATTTTCAAAGAATCGTATTGAGCAATACCATACATAAACGAGTTTAATAATGGTCAGTAGGGACACAAATAATTGATCGATCTCCTGTAATTGAGGAATTGTATATTACTGAATATAAGTTGTAAGTACATTTTTAGTGCTTGCTTCGTAGTACAGTATTTTAAATTAATTAAGATCTTGATAGATTACCAGAATTTCTTTCATCAATTGTAATCAAATGGTTTTACATTTAGTACAGAATCATGATTTAACAGCATGGGGTAGGCCAGGTACAGTCCAAACAGTGCCACATGATATTAACATTTTATTACAAAACTAGCGCTTGCCCATTTTTCAAAAATAACTTGAATAAAATGAAATGTTGAATTTAATATTCTATTTCAAAGCAGTATAGACCATCATCTGAATGATCTTTCATATAGCTGAAAATGAAGTGAAGACCATTGCGACATTATTCTATCTTACGTCTTGGACAAAATTTGGGCATTTAAGAAACTTTTTTTAATTGATCTTTTATAGTAGAATTTGGTATGGAATTAGAAATTAAAATGTCGTCAAGTCATCACACTATTAAATTAGAGATTATTATAATGTTTGTAGAAATTCATCATTGAACTTTAAGAAAATTCGGCTTTTTTAATTTGTTAGTTTTGAAACTCTTGGGATCTCAACTTGCGCTATATGTAGCTCTGTAGCTTAATTACAATCTCATTAAAAGTTGCATTAAATTTTTTAATAAAGATCCTCTTCTGGCAGGTCTACTATTGTTTTGGGTCTGTCTATTCCAACAGAGTAAATAGAGTCAAAAATGTAAAAATAATATTTGTAGTTGAAGAAGAGTGTTTAACTTTACATTGATTGGAACAATGAAGCATAAAAAATAGGTTTTTAAAGCTGAATTGTTTAAATAAACTGAAATTATATCAGCTTCATTTTACAGACCAATTGCAAAATGTAGCCGTTAAATCGGGAATAGACGACTCAATTTTGTTGAAAAAAAAAACATTTAGATTCCGTCCAATAAAATCTTTCTAATCTTCATTAATCGGTTACACTATGAGTGTTGCCATCAGTCACTAGAAATGCTTACAACGATGCACATACAGTACCATATCTATGTACAAGACGATGTTAATTACCCGTCAAATTATGCTCCATTGAATATTTTGAAATGGCTAATGACACAATTACAGATTTTTCACCAACAAAACTCCACACATTAAATAGAACTAACAATGATTAATAAAGTTAGTTATACAAAATTTTTCTTACGAGCACAAAAACACAGGCAAACAAACGGACTATCTATTTCCTCTATATTCGAAGCTAAATAGATCTCCAGTCTATTGCATAAATAAACCCTATAATAACTAGTCTGATGTGGCAATCGGAAAACTTTTTTTTATCTTATGCATGTTAATACGTCCTGAAAAATTCAACATAGCAGCGCCACCGGTAAGGTGGTTTATCCCAAAATCTAGTCAGCAACAATTTATGTCAACTTAAAACTGAATCGAAAGTTTGATGAAACTCCTTGCATTAGTTTCTGAGATAGAGCTATTACAAAAATCTTAAAAAGATCTGCATAGATGCGCCAAATGTTGGGTGATGTACGCTAAAAGGTAATCAGAATAATTTTTTTTATCAGGTACTTGGTAAATCTGAAGTTCGATGAAAATCCCTGCATTAGTTCTTCAGATGCATTTATTGCGAAATCGTGAAAAATGCAGCATAGCAGAATCATCTGTAGAGTGATATGCACCAAAAACTAAACAACACTAATCTATACCAGGGACTAACTGAATCTGAAGTTTTAGACACATTCGTGCATTGGTTTTGCGATAGAGCTATTGCGATAATCACGAATAATGCACCATGGCAACGCCACCTGTTCAGCGATTTGCACCAAAATGTAACCAGCACCATGCTGTTATAAAGTTTTGTGAAATTCCGCTCATTACTTCTTGAGATATGGCTATTGTGAAAAGTGTAAATAATGCAGCATAGCAGGTCCTCGGGTTCATCGATGTATACCAAAAACTAATCAGATCTAATTTATATTAAACTCTAACAGAATCTAAAGTTTTGTGAAACTCTGCGCATTAGTTCTTGAGATAGATCGTCCACAATTTTTGTCACATACAGACAGACGGACAGACAGTCTCACAGACTTACAGACAGACATTTTGTAAAAAATATGTTTTTCGAGTTCTCTGACCCCCTAAAACGTGTAAATTCGTCGAAAACCGGATTTCAAAAATTTTCACAAATCCAATATTTTTTTCTTGTTTGAAATGTTCCTTACCATATGCTGAATATTGTTTATTAATAATTGTTAATAATTGTTTATAATGAATAATTGAAATAATTGTTTATTTGTCACTGAGTTTAGCTGACATAGTCTTTATTACGAGGTACATTCAAGTTCTAAGGCCTCCAATTTTTTTTTCTAACTAACTACTGACCCGAAAACTATGAAACTGGTGTTACTTCTCAACGTAATCTCGACCTAATCAGACGTACATATTTTTCATAACGTCGAAGCCATGATTGCATGGCCGCGGCGAAGGCTTCTTTAGGAGTATGTTTTGACTACTTGAAAATCGCTGAAGCTATAGCAGCACGACTGATGAATGTACAGCCACGGAGAGTGTCTTTCATTGTTGGAAATAACCAAAAGTCACTTGGAGCCAGGGTGAGAAGGCAGCATGAGAAATCCCTTCAAAGTTGTTTTCACTAAAAATTGTTGCAACTCATGCCATTCACCAGCCGTGCTGCTGCTGCTGCTTCAGTGATTTTCCAGTGGTCAAAACAGACTCCTAAAGTAGCCTTTGTCGCGGCCATGGAATCATGACGTCGATGTTGTGAAAAATGTGTAGGTCTGCAGGGAGATTACCTCGAGAAGTAGCACCAGTTTCATAGTTTTCGGTGAGTAGTTAGTTAGAAAAAAAATCGGAAGCCTTAGAACTTGAATGCACCTTGTACTTTATCCATTTGGAGCTTTTGACGTTCCATATTTTACGAGTAAAATGGCGTGACAGACAGACACACAAGGAATCTTACAATGGTTCCGTTTTTATTTTTACTTCCATCTATTTTTACAAGAAAGTATTGCATTCGTGAAAATTTTCGAATTCCGTTTCTGGACTGAATTACATGTTTTAGGAGTCAGAGATTCCAAAAAACTTTATAAAATGCCTGTCTGTGAGTCTGTGACTCTGTATGTATGTGACATAAATTTTGTGGGTGCTCTATCTTAAGAACTAAAGCACAGAATTAATAAAAATAAATATTCAGGTAGTCCCTGATGCAAATTGATGCTGATTAGTTTTGGTTTAAATCCTTCAACAGGTGGCGCTGCTATGCTGCATGATTTACGATTTACGCGACAGATATAACTCAATAATTAATGCACGGATTTCCATGAAACTTCAGATTCAGTTATTTATTAACATGAACTGATGTTGTTGATATTTTAGTGTAAATCACTCAACAGGTGGTAAAATTTCAAGCAATGTAAGTTTTAATAAGTAAATAAACTATCCTGAAATCTTTTATTTTGCATTTATTCATAAATAATTAAATCTACTTACATGCTGATTTTTAGTAAAGCCTGTGACGTGTCAACCAAAGCTGATTTGCTCATTTTGCATGGAATGACCCTATTTCGATACACCAAATTCCATCCCATTCTTTGTTTTCGATCCTTTTAAGATCATCCATCACTACCGTGTTCTTGTACAGTAATACGTTAGCAAACTTTGCGAACAACTGCGATATTTCTGAGGCACATAAAACCTGATTGCCACAGAAAGTATAAAACTTTAATACTAAACATGCGGCAAATTCTCTACTACATATATGGAACAATGTTAGATGGTACATATATAGGCAATGTCATCATACGCATCATTTGCAAATTGCGTGCAAATAATGTCATTTCAATTTTCACACTATTCATTTGGCCCCATATATGTATCATTTAAAATATTACATTTTAATTTAAAATATTTAATGTGTCTCCGCTATGTATGATTAATTTGTTTTCTCCGATGCTTTTCTATTTGCAATTAATGTTACAGACTTAAAGCATACGGCTCATCGGATAATGCGGACAGTATTTTTCGAACTGACAGAACAGAATCAAAACTGCTTTTGCATTTTCTTTTTTCGAAAGCGACTTTGATGTAACTTTAATTATCGTAAGATCGAAAAATTGCCAGTGACAAAAATTAAGAGAAACAAGCTTTCTACCGCCAAGAACGTAAGCACTTAAAAATTTAAAAATGACTGACATTACCAATTGAAAAGTTACATAACACATTGAATTTTTAAGAACGTTGCAATGGAAAAATGACGGAGTAAACAGGGCCAGATTAACAACGAGGCGAACTTTCACCAGTAAATTTTTATAGAACTTTTTGCTTTATTTCAGCAAAAAGTTTGTGATAAATTAAACAAAAAATTCTATTATTTTTTAATTGGTTGAAGTTTTCATCGTTGGTAATCAGATGCTGGTGGTTAAAAGATTTGATCATTTGATCAAAGTACGCAAAGAAAAATGAGATATTATTTAATTAATGTTAAATTATGTAAAAACGACAATTTCTGTGGAAAATCTTTTGTCCTCTGAAACAAAAACTGAAACATCAAAACTGAATTCAGATTATTTAACGAAGAAGATTGTTTTACGTCATTCAAATATTTACATTGTTTAATATGGGTTTCGTTAGTGCGGAGAGTAAATGGCTTCTCTTGTAAGTTCGCACTAACGAGATGTTTAATGCATACTGTAAGGACATAGAATCATATCCTTTAATTAGACTATCGTCTTTTAGGTAGATTTCGTAAGAAATACTACCTATTGCAATCGCACCAGTTTATATATCTATCTATCTATCTATCTATCTATCTATATATATATATATATATATCTCACTTTTTTATGGACACGATAACTTCTGTAATTCTTCACCAATCTCCACAAAACTTGTACATAAAATCAATGGGGATAAAATCTTGGCTGAGTTCGTTAATGGGCAAAATCGGACCAAGGGGGTCGGAATAGGGGGCGTTTTTGTGAAAACCGAAAAAACGCCATAACTTCTTAATTAAAGTAGATATCGAATCAGTTTAAAGTTTATATTACTTCTTAAAAATGGGCCAAAAGTATATACATGACAGATTTTTGATAAATTTAGAAGTGGGCTCAAGGGGCGAAAAAAACAGGGATTTTGAGAGAAAAAAATTCATAACTTCGTCAATTTTCCAGATATCAAGTCCAATTAAATTTTTTATAAATGTTCTTAAAATTATCTAAAACTTTTGTATTTACAAGTTTTTGATAGGACCAACTTTTACCGATGAAAAAAATTAAAAACGAAAAGAAAAAGGGCGCTGAAAAAAGAGAAAAATCCATAACTCCGTCAATTTTTAAGATATCAAATCTGATTAAATTTATTTTACATCTTCTCAAAAATATCTACAACTTTTATATTGACAAGTTTTTCATAGGACCAATTCGTATAGCAAAAAAAATTAAACAAAAATAGGAGTTGGAGAAAAAAAACCTCAAATCCAAACGGCTTATATTCTGACTCATTTTTAAATTCATTTTTGATTTTAAACGCATCCAAATGGTAGATCCTCTTATTTAGAAACTGTATAAAGTGACGCATTGGTCAATTTTCTGATAAAGACAGAATATATTTCAAAAAAGGCTACCAAAAAGGGTATTTTGAACAGAATTTCCGAAAGTCATCGGGACTGAAAATTAAAGGAAGTATTCAAATAAGAAATTGCTTTTTTTTTCTGACTCGTTTTTAAATCCATTTTTGTTCTCAAACGCATCCAATTTACAGATCCTCTTATTTAGAAACTGTATAATGTGATGCACTGGTCAGTTTTTTGATAAAGACGGAATATATTTCAAAAAAGGCTACCAAAAAGGGTATTTTGAACAGAATTTCCGAAAGTCATCGGGACTGAAAATTAAAGGAAGTATTCAAATAAGAAATTGCGTTTTTTTCTGACTCGTTTTTAAATCCATTTTTGCTCTCAAATGCATCCAATTTACAGATCCTCTTATTTAGGAACTATATAATGTGATGCATTGATCGTTTTTTTTGATAAAGACAGAATATATTTTGAAAAAGGCTACCCAAAAGGGTATCTTGAACAGAATTTCCCGAAGTCTTCGCGATTTGAAAATTTAAAGTTTTCACATAGAAAATTGCATTTTTTATGACTCGTTTTAAAATCCATTTTCGCTCTCAAATGCATCCAATTTACGGATCCTCTTATTTAGGAACTATATACTGTGACGCATTGGCCAGTTTTTTGATAAAGATAGAATATATTTTTAAAAATGCTGTCAAAGTGAGTATTTCGCACAAAATTTTCCGAAGCAATCATGATTAAAGAATTAAGGATGTATTCAAACAACAAATCGGCTATTTTATGACTCATTTTTAAATTCAATTTTTTTCTCAAATGCTTTCAACTGACAGTTTTTTGTTATTTAGGAGCTGTATAATGTACTGTTTTGGTCGATTTTTTAATAAATTTAGAATCTATTTCAAAATATGTTGTCAAAATGGGCATTTGAGCTGAATTTTTCTTAAGATGATTCTGATAAAACCAGTTTTTGCAGAAAAATGAAATTAAAACTTTTTCATAAACGGCCAAATGAAGTTATTAAACTGGGTTTATCTCTAATCATATATATATATATATATATATATATATATATATATATATATATATTTTTTTTTTTTTTTTTTTTTTTTTTTTGTTGAAATGAGCACTCTTCGAAATCTACCTCCGCCTATAGGCCCAGCCGACAGGGATTTTTTATTTTATCAACCTCCATTGGAATGTATTAAATTGAGTTTTTAAATATTTTGTATAATAAATTTTTATTGGGAATTTCTTCAAGATTGTGTTTATCAAATCAAAAAAAGCTAAGAAATTAAACTGAAACTTTGAAAAAATGCTTTATAATCTGCTAAAGCTCATCTTAAGGAAATCTTTTTATGTTTATCCTATTAAACAAATAGTTGTAATCCTCTTCATCTTTTATAAAGATCAAAATATAGCTAAAAATATGACAGATATTCAAAAAATATGTTACATTGTTAGTTCAAATTAGAATTTTATTCCAATTTACAATAAAAGCACATCAATCTCTTGAGTTATTTCCAATTTTGGAGCGGTGATCTTGATCAATCATCCAAAACCTATCGACATTGAGCAATGTTATTGTAAGTGGACTTTAATAATATTGCTGTAGTCATTAATTTAGCTTTCATTATAGATTAAAGCACGTAACGGAGCGTTCCTTTTATAAGAATTGAAGATTTGACACGCTAATTTGTGACAAATTTGCGAATAAATTTGAATTTCAATACCGTCTTTTCCGTTGAAACTTACATCTGGGTATAAAACAAGCTTATTCTAAAAGCTTTCCTTTTATGAATATATTGAATATTTTTCTATTATGACACACTTGTGTGCAAAATAAAACTTAATTCAGTGTTCAATTACAAAGAAATGAAAGTTAACCAAGTGATACGAAAATTTCATGAATATTTAGTGATATGCACCACTGGACCATGCAAAATTACTTAATGTCATTTCTAGCTTTTTAACTATAAACTGCTAATTGGTTAATGTCACTTGAAATTGAACATAATTTACTTCAGAGCTCGTTAACTATTTTGCTTTTGAGTGCATTGAACATATGATCAAAGGTTATCTCAAATAAAAAAATCTCTTTTTTTTCATTTTTTTAAAAGGGTGATTATAAATTTCTAAAGAAACAGCTCATTTTAATTATTTTAAAACTATCTTGCGCATTAAGTATATGTCATACAGACACGAAATCTTATTTTTTCTGTTTTTCCTTCTGCAAGATACTTAGATCAACAGCCAAGGTGTATCTAAAAATATATTTAAGTTGCCACATCTTTTATTTAGATTGTTAAATTTATTTTTCTAAAATAAATCACATCAATATTAATTAGTATTTCTGTATTTAGCTTATGGACATGGAAAACATATGATATTTTAATTTTCTATTTTAGGTATCATCCTTGGTAAGTTTTCCTTCCAGCCTCATAGTTTTAAATTATTACTAATTACAGAAGTAAATAGTCATGCAGATGCCAATGTCGACTATTATTAATACAGCTCATATTCAAAATATTAGAATAATTACCTTTTTTTTAGAAATTGAAAATATCGTTTGGTAATTTAATGTCTTTTAATGAAAATATGCAAACGATATTTTTATTAAGAACTTATTGTTGATTAAACTTACTTGTTATCTTAAATTTAATATCATTTTTGAAAAGATTAATTGCAAAAAAAATTATTTTGAAAAGTCAAAATATTAGAATATTTATTCAAGTGGTTCAAAATATTAGAATATTTCACATTAATTCTCCTTTAATTATTACCAATTCTTAACTGGTGGCATCATTGATTAAATTCAGACTATTTTATTTAAAATCAGTATTCTTTTTTGCAGTTTGTTTCTTTTTCGTCTTAAAATGGGCCGTGTGAGTGATATTCCTGAATCTACTAAACTTCGTATGGTTGATTTGTATCGGCACGGTAAAAATCAATGTTTTATAGCGAATTATTTACATTGTTCGCAATCGAGCGTTAGTAAAATACTAACACAATATTCAAAAATTGGAAAATTTCAAAATAATCGCCGAAATGGTGGCCGAAAACAAAAAACATCTGCTAGAGATAACAGGAAACTGAAGCGTATAGTTAAGAAAAGCCGTTTTAAAAGTGTGCGATTCTTGCACCGAAAATGGAGTTGAAGTTTCTACATCGACAACATTAAGACGTCTCCATAAATTTAAATTTGAATCTCGTGTACCGAAAACAAAACCTCTCATGACTGCAAGACAAAAGCGTATAAGATTGAATTGGTGTAAATCAAGATGTTTATGGAGCAATGAAGATTGGAAAAATATATTATTCAGTGATGAAAGTATGTTTTGTGTTTCATATGGTAATCAAGGTATTCGAGTTTGGAGAATGAAGCAAGAAGCATTTGATAAAGAATGCCTTAAACATTCCGTAAAATTTGCTGCTAGTGTCATGGTTTGGGGTTGTATGAGTGCAGAAGGACCTGGAAAGTTATGCATCGTCTACGAAAAGGTTAACTCTCTGATATATCAAGAAATTTTAGAATATTACATGATTCCATCATCAGAAGATTTATTTGAAGATGATTTCATCTTTCAACAAGATTTAGCGTCCCCACATACCTCGGTGTCAACTAAGAATTGGTTCCGCCAACGCAACATTAAGGTACTTCCTTGGCCACCAAATTCACCAGATCTTAATCCCATCGAAAACTTATGGTGTATAATGAAGAAAAAACTTCAAGAAAATCCTCCTTCAAGTAAAACTGAGTTAGTGGCACGTATAAGGTCTATTTGGGCTAATATTGATAGAAATGTTTGTAAACACCTTGTATATAGTATGCAAGATCGATTGTACGCTGTTATGAAAGCTAAAGGGGATGCTACAAAATATTAACTACCATTTACTTCATATTCATAAAGTAATATTGTTGCGTAAAATAAAATATTCTAATATTTTGAACCAATCTAAATTTTATTCTAATATTCTGGTGTGTTTAAGAAAGCTGTATACCTAATTTATTGTGCTGTATTTTATATTTTATAAATGTTAAAATCTTATTTAAACATTCCAGATTTAATTTATAAGAAATTTAATTGCATTTACTTAGTATAAAAAATAAATAAATGACAAATAATTTTTTCTTATTACTTTTTCTCAATTATTCTAATATTTTGAATATGAGCTGTACATCCTGAGCATCTTGATTTCAAGATTTGTATCAATGAGCCAAAAAACAGGGGTAGTATTCTTCCATGTCGCATTATTCAACAAGATTATTTTCTTTATTTGTGAAGTTTATGTATGTTTATAGAAAAGGTGAAAGCATTTAATCACAGCAACGTTTTTTATTTATATACTTATTGTCACAGTGTAATCTTTCCATACATTTAAAGTAACTCGTAGATTGTTTGAAATAATTTTACACTGACAATCTATCCAAAAAATCATAGATATAGCAAATCGCACATTTTCATGTAACCGATGTAAAATGCATTAATATATGTGTATTACAGAATGCAAGTTGAGAGGCAAACATATGTTTTGCATTTTCATTTCAGAAGATCTTTCGAATTTTTTGAATAAAAAAATTAATATTAGGGTAAGTGTACCAGTAGTGAACCACGTACCAATACTGGGCCACCAGTTTTCAAAGTTGAAAAACAAGTTTTCTAGTCACCCTGTCAGATAACAAACTAATTCCTGATTGGCTGGAACTTTTATCTGTTATTAGACAAAGGGACAACTTCAGTATTCTCATAGTTTTTGAGATGGAATGGTGTTTTTACGGGGACGCATCATACTGCACGGGGGGAGTGTCGATAGGGGAGTGCCGCACTGTCAGACGGGGTGCGAAGTAGCTGTCACCTTTGGATTAAACCGGATTAGGGCATTGGCGTGAATTTGTAAGGAGTATGTAACGGGCATCCATTTTGTAGCCTGGTGAAATTATAGAATTTTAAACAGCTCTTCAAGAAAACAAAATGTGACTGTAGTGTTTCTCTCTTTTTAGCGTTAATAAATACATTGTGTTTCTTTTTAATTAAAACTCCGTAAATTTTAAAACATACTAAATATAATGAAGCCATTGCAAATCACAAGTAACACACACACACATATATATATGGCAGAGAGAGGATGTGGGTATCTGTTAACTAAATGTTCCATATTTTAATATATCATAAATATAAGGTGCCGATAATTTGAAAAGTTTCTAGGAATACAATTTAACAGACATATTGAAAATAATATAATAAATGACATAAATTAATGTATTACAGTATTTTTTGCTTAAATCTTTTGTTTAATTTCATTATAATTTAAAAAAATGAAGTGTACAAATACTTTTTTGCCAACTGTATATCATACATATAAGGTGCCGATAATTTTAAATATTCGTAACTCGGAATGTAAATGTTGTAGCACAGTGTTTGAAAAGTTTCTAGGAATACAATTTAACAGACATATTGAAAAAATGGGATATATGGGTGGAAGGTAAAAATGATTAAAACCATAAACTAGTCCCTGCGAGTTAATTCACAAGTATTGTTATACAGTCATCTTTTATTGCATTTTCAAAGAATTATTTTCATTTTGTTCGTCTATCGAAGATTACCAAATAATTTTACGCCTTCCAAGCCATTAAGAGGCTACTTCAGTCAAGCGGAAAGACCCATTCGCTAATGCTAATCCTATAAAATAAATTTATAAAGATATCTGGGTTACATTTCGATGTTTAACTTTTTTTTTCACTGGATAGATGAGATCGATCTGTACAAAGGACGTTTTTACTTTTTTGTTTTTGTTTACAGATGTTTTTAATGAGTATACTTTAATTTACTTAAATGATATTTTATTTGAATGAGCATACTTTGATTTTCGAAAGCATTTTCAAATATTAAAGCATTCTCAAAAAAAAAAAAAAAAAAAAAAAAAAAAAAACACCAATCGAAATTGAAAAAGTAAAAAAATGTCTTGCACAGGCCAATTTTTGCTATCCATTGCAAAATTATATAAAAATATTGAAATGTAACCGAGATACTTTTGCACATTTTTCTCATTTAACATTAGTAAACGAATCTGTTTGGATTCGTGACTAAAAGATTTCGTCCTTAAAAGAAACTAGCATGCCAAATTTTTAAAAATTCCTGCCAGCTTGGCCTACAGGCGCAGATTGATTTTGAAGTTAAGTTCTCATTTCAACAATAAAAAATAAAATATGATAGAGGTAAACCGAGTTTTAACAAGTTTATTTGGCCGCTTTTAAAGAATTTTTCTTTTCTTTTCTTTTCTTTTCTTTTCTTTTCTTTTCTTTATTTTTTGTCAGAGCTGGTTTTATTAGAATCATCTTATGCGTAATTCGGCTCAAAATCCTCAGTTTGACAGCATATTTTGAAATATATTCTGGATTTATCCAACCATCGACCAATACGCATTTGAGAACAAATTCGAAATAAAAATGAGTTAGATACTAGGCAATTTGTTATTTGAATACATTCTACTGTATATTCTTCAATCATGATCGCTTCCAGAAATTCTGTTCAAAACGCCCACTTTGGCAGCATATTTTGAAATATTCTTCAGTTCTTGTAAGTCACAGCAACTTTGGATTTGAATATCTCTGTCAGACATTTAGCTATAAAGATCAAAATTTTTTTGATCAATTCAGGAACGTATAAGGAATAATTTCCTATAATACGGGAATTTTGTCTTACGGGCCGCATAATAATTTAAATTCAAATAGACACCCCCCCCCCCCCCAAATGGAGCTGTAATTAATGTCATCACATTTTGCCGCCTTTTTTATGAAACTTTGTTGCTGGAAGTAAGTGCCTAGAGGCGATATTAAAGGAGCTAGCCTGTTTTGCTGATTACGACTCACCCTCTCTCTATATTTATATGCATACATATAGATAGATAGATTAATGAAGTTTTCTACTGATTGAAGTTTTGGGGTCTAGGGGTCATAATCGGTGTAGATTTCCAAAAAGAAAAAAAAAATGCAGAATTTGTAACATAAGAACGATCGCAATAGGTAGTATTCTATACAAAATCTACCTTCTTAATTAACCTTCTTAATAATTTTCGTTTTCACCCGTAATCATTTAATTTTAATTTATTTTTTCCAGAAAGAAAACAGGAAAATAAAAACAAGTTTTCTGTTCAACATTTAAAAAATTAAGGAAATTTTAAACATCTAATTACAGTATATACAGGGTGAGTCATAAATATCGAAACAGTAGGCTATCTCCTTAAATATTGCCCCTAGACTCATGCTTCCAGCTGCAAAAAATTATCAAAAAGGTGAATTTTTTGATAAGTTGCAACTCCATGGGGGGTCTATTTGAAAAAATACGAAAATTAATTTTTTATATGGCCCCCGTATGGCAAAATTCCCAATTAGGAAATTATTCCTTATCCATTCCTAAATTAAAAAAAAAATCTCCATATCTAAAAATTTCACAGAGATATTAAAATCCAAAATTCTAAAAAATTCGTGAATTCGTTTTCATGCCTGAAAACGAAGAGTTTTTAATTCATTTTGAAAGCAAGTGTGGGATCATCCTTAAATTATTCGTTATTAAATGTATCGTACTGTAGAGCGAAGCACGGGCCCGGGCCGGCGTAATAATTCTAAAATTTCTTACGGGCCGGGCCGATAAAAATATTTAACGGGCCTACCGGCCCGTTATAAGGACTTAAACAAAACGATAAAATATCAGCTATTTTCATTGATTATGGCTTTAACGAGAATAAATATAAATGTACGTCATGAGCCAATATTAGTTTGACAACATCAATACAGAAATATAACTTGTACATTGTAGAGATCGGCATAAGTCAGTTACTTTGTCTGACTCGAGCTGAATATTTTTAAAGATTACTCGTGCTGGGCCGAGATGAGGCTTGCATTGTTTTTTTACATATTGTCGAGCTGTGCTGGAACCAGACTAAATTGCTCCCAAGGTGTGTAGGAACTTATGTTAACGCAACCTTTGGAAATATATTTTTCATGGTTCTTAAATTCACTTTTCAACAAAGGGAAAGTCTGACACATTTTCTGACTAATTTTCAACTGTAAAGATATAAAATCGAAAACCTGGCTATTGAAAAGATAATTGGTAAATCTGATACTTGTATTTACTTGTTGAGATGTAAGAGATTCTTGCACGTGATTGCATCTCCCTTCCCACGCTGACGATTCCGAAATATCGAATCAAAATGCTAACTTTGACAATATTTAAATTGCTTGTATCAAAAAAGGATAATGCCGTTCGATTACATAGTTTCTGAATAAAAACACCAGTTAATCTTATTCATTTCAGAAAAGAAATGAATTCAGAAATGCGTCAGAAAGTAGCTCTTTGGATTTGATAAAATGATATATGATAAATGATCTTTAATAAAATGATATAGAAATATTATTATAAATCTACTCTTTATTATATAGCTTCAAAGGCTGTGTTTTTAAGTTTTTTTTTTTTTTTTTTTTTTTTTATTATTATTATTCTTAACCATATTAATTTTCAATAAATCTTTATTTGAATGTTGAAAGTCCAAGAATCTAAGTAATCATTAATGTTCCTATTGTGTATTTTGTGTAAAATATACTGTAAAATCATACTATAAGTATGTATACAGTATTCTTTAAAAAATCTTATTTGTATGATAAAAATTTGAATTTTTTCTAAATAGTGGAAAATTTGTCGGCTGGGCGGGGCTCCGGCCAAACTTTTGAGTTTTACACCGAGCAAAGCCGAGACTTGGAAATTTCGGCCCGTACAGAACTCTAGTTTAAGCATGTGCGTTTCATATGTATATATATGTCATAATGCATACCTACGTCTAATTATAAATATGTAAATATTTGGTGTTTTGATATCGATATATCAGAAGAGAATAATTCTAACTTAATAAATGCTGCAATAATATAAATTTGTTTAATTTACCAAAAATAAAATAAATAATATACATATATATCTATATCTATCTATCTATCTATCTATGTATATATATGCGCATATATAACACTTCGCTCTATTAGTATTAAAAATTCATACTTGAAAAATAAATTCAATAATAATTCAGTAATTTTCTGTAATATTTTTTATAAGTATATTATTATCACTATAATTTTTCTTTAAGGAGGTTTAAAAAAATATTTTTCCCCACCTATACTTTATCCCCACTATCAAAAAATGGATAACGTCATTCGATTACATAGTTTCTCAATAAAAACACTTGCTAATCTTATGAGTTTAAAAAAAAAATGCATCAGGAAGTAGAGCCTTAAGATTTGGAATCTATAATAAAATGATCTAGAAATATTTTCATAAATCTACTTTTATTGTACATCTACAAAAATTGCAATGTTTTTAACTTTCTTTTTTTCTTTCATTCTAAGCCATATTAATTTCTTAATTAATCTTTAACTGAACGTTGAAAGTCTAAGAATCTAAGTAATCATTAATGTTTCTAATGTATATTTCATGCAAAATATACGATAACATCATTCCATAGATATGTACGCAGTATTCTTAAAAAAATCGTAATTACATGAAAAAAAATCTGATTTTTTTAGAAATAGTAAAAATTGTGACGGGCCAGAACAGGTCGGGCCTAGAAAGGAAAAATATAAACGGGCCGGGCCCGGGCCTGGAAATTCCGGCCCGTGCAGACCTTTATCGGACGATACGCATATAGCGTACCCTCGTCAGTGCTGACTGTGCGGTCAGTGTCAATTGACGACGGTACGCTGTATGCTACCGAAACCGGTCGGCTGATTATATACAATATTTGTTGCTTATTAACGTTGCTAGTTATTGTATTCCAATGACCCTTAGAACCCAAAACTATCCCCAGTTTAAAATTTTATACATCTATCTATTTATTTATATAATTCTTTGATGATCATGATAACTTAAAAAATTCTGCGCAAATGTGTTCCGAACTAATATAAAATCAATGAGCGGAAAATCTCGGTCAGGTTAGCTTATGTTCAATTTTGGACAAAAAAGACAGAAATAGGGAAAGATTTCGAGACTTAACCTTTCCAAAGTTTTAGTGAGGAAGGGCGCACCTCAGCTCTTGGCAGGGCGCAGGGTGAATGAAAGGCGTCATCATTCACGTGACCGTAAATATGCACAAGACTATCGCAAAGTGTTTTTAAAAATGAATGCCATAACATAATGCAAATGAATCTTACAGCGGTAAACAAAAGTCCACACAGTTCTGGAGTTAAATGCATTAAATTTCAAATTATACAATTTTCTATGAAAGGATTATCTAAAAATTGAAGGAAGAATAGAATACCATTTAATTTAATAAATTATAGTACATTAAACATGGAAGTAAAAAATAAAATATGAATATGAATACAAATGGGATTTGTATTCATAAATATTTATCAGCATCAAATTAGTATAAGTTAGAAATAATAATAATAATAATAATAATAATAATAATAATAGTAATAATAATAATAATAATAATAATAATAATAATAATAGTAATAATAATAATAATAATAATAATAATAATAATAATAAAAGAGCACAATCTTAGAACATGTATTTTTGACTAATTTATAATAGTTATGTTTCGGAAAATAAAAAAAAATATTTTGAATATATGATTTTTTAAAATATGTTACTTCCTTTTAAAATTTATATTTTAAAAATTAATATTAAAAAAGTCCTGTAAACTATATTTTTCATTAAACAAATGAAAAAGTTTTGAATTTCGACAAATATTGTTTAGAGTTCAGTTTTAAACTACCCCACTTAAAATAATAATCATTTAAATTTTTATAAAAAATTTATGAGCAATTTTAGGATGTGATTTTGATTGCAAATTATATTTTTAACCACCACAGACGAGGGAAAGAAATTAAAATTCTAACTCAATGAATATATATTTTAAAGATTTCCTGGAACTGTTTAAAGTAACATCTTGAATAACACACTTTTCAATTTGTGCCTAAAATTTTTTCTTTCCTGTAGTAAATTTAGAAGGGAAATATGATTCAGGACGGAGCTATTTGTTTTATTGAAACAAGGACAAGTCCATTACAATGAAATAAAGAAATATATTTATGATATTTTAATTAAAGCAATATATTAATAATTATTACATAATAATATAATTATTACATTTATTACATATTATAATACTTAATAATTTAATTAAATATATTTGATAAATTTCTTATCTTAAAAGACACTTAGAAAATTTTCGCGTATAGTAATTTCCGTAAAAACTTTCCAAAAGTGTTTGATTGCAACAAAAAAAAAAAAAAAAAAAAAAAAAAAAAAAAGAAAAAGTTAAAAATATTAAAAAAAAAACACTACATACGCATTTTTTTTTTTAACTGGATTTTTTCCCCCAAGAACTTTTTAAATAAACACTACAAATTATTGATTTCAAGGAAATTTTTCAGAGAAGAAAAAATTAACCTTTTTGGCCTGTTGGATTGGATACTGTGATAGTGAAAAATGGGGTATTTGCAGAAGACTAAATTAAATAAATATCCAGCAATTGGCTATTTTCATATTTCATTGTAAAAAATTCTTAATGTCGAAAAAATTCTTGACAGCTTAAGTTGGAAGGCTTCCAATACTATAATATCTTTCACTTTGATTACAGAAAAATACCCCCATTTTCTCCTACTGAATGAACGTCACTATCTTTTAGAATCAACATGATGCGTAAACCCTTAGGAAAATAATAGTGAAAAATAAACTTATGGTGAGAAACTATTATCTCAAAAATCTATGAGATGTTACAGGAATAAAAGTTAATAAGTTTCAATGAAAAATTATGGCAGTTACTGAAAAAGCTTAGTTGCCTTATAAGTTAAAAATATATGTTTTTTTAAATAGTGTGTTTTAACTTTTGGACTGTCCCTGTAAATAAAGTAATCATGCTAGAAACTTCATTTTAAAAAGGAATCGTTTTAGGTTAGACATAAATAATTTCCTAAAATTTCATGGCAATCCGAGTACATTTACTGGAGTTAGAGCGCGGACAGACGGCCAGCCAATCCGAAAGCATAAACATTTTAAACTTTGCAGGAAAGTTTTAAAAACCATCCAGGCATCAAAATGGCTGTTGAAATAGGTCCTCTCTAGGCAAACCTACTATTTAAAAGAACGATTAATCTTTCTTCCTCTAATCCTCTTCCTGCGTGGTAGGGGAAATCTGATGAATGGTTTTCTTATTGTTTAAGAACAATACCCGTGCCCAGCGTTGCTGAATCGTTTTTACAGACTATACGAAAAAACTAAAGCGAAGCTAAAATTATTTTACATAATCATCAAAACTTCTAAACATGATTTCATTATTGTGTATATTTAAGTGTAGAAATGTAAAAAAAAAAAAAAAAAAAAAAAAAAAAACATAATTTCTGTACATCATGTATTAAACTCAAGAATGGAGTGGCCCACTTCTAGGGGGGGCTTACTGGAGCATCAGAAAGTTACTATACCCACTACTGGAGCATAGAGAAAGGTAACATTTTTTATTTTTCATTTTTTCTGGAGAATATATTTAAAAAATTTAATTGTTTATTCTTATACATAAAGGTAAGAACTAGGCAAAAAAAAAAAAATATATTTTTTTAAATTCACTAATAATTTAATAAAGATAAATGTCCTTAAGTGGCCCACTACTGGTGCATTTACCTTACTGCACGTTTAGAAAAACACTGTAATTTTTAAAAATACTAAATTTCTAGAATAAAACCATATTTAGAATATAGATAAAATTCACTTTGTGAAAAGACTACTTGATTTTTGATCCAAAATGCTGTTTATCAAAAGTATAAAGCTTTTTTTAAATTTAGCATCTAATTTCGGAGCTGTTGTGAATGACGGTGAATATCACAAAATTTGAGATTTTGGTAATCTGACATACTGAAATTAATTATTTAAAACGACTCAAAATTTTAATTGGTAAATTTAATTTCTACTAAACAATAAAGGACTTAGCATATAAAATTGCTAAATTATGAATAACTTAAATAATAAGTTACTTTTTATGTAATTATGTGTCATTTCTTGGCATGTGGTGCCAAGATAATGACAGCCAGGATAAAAGACAATTTTAAACTAAAAGATTTTTTCCATTCTTGTTCTTTTTATTTTTAGATCTAGCATTTTATTTTTCTTTAAAGGGACATGCTTTTGGTATTGTAGCTCTAATTCAATGCAATGTTCAATTTTATTTGTTAATTTATCGAAGCCAGGAAAATGACATAATAAAAGTCAACTCAATATTTGCAAAGAATTTAATCACATTATTTCAAAGAAATGTCTAAAACATCGTGCTAGTAGTTATGATTTTACTATCTCCTATTTGATTTATGACAAAAGTAAGAGGATTTACTCATCAACTCCGTAATAATATATACATATATAAAAGAGTTTATCCTGACTGATTGATAATCAACGCACAGCCGAAAGTACTGAACGTAGAAACATGAAAATTGGGGAAAATATACTTCTTATGATGTAAGCATGCACTAAGATGGGATTTTTGAAAATTCCCTCCTTAAGTGGGGGAGTCGAAAATTCCGAAACATCTTTTTATATCTCAGCAGCTATTTAAGGTAGCAGCATGGAATTCCAGAAAATAAATCAACTAAAAAAACAATCAAACGCATATTTCAGTGATTTTAGTAATTGCCCTTCTGAGGGGGTTAAAAAGGGGCTCGAACAATTTAGAACATTTGTCGCATTTAGCTAGAAGAGTGAGACGGCAGAAAATAAATCGATTAAAAAATAATTATAGATATGTTTCAGCGGTTTTAAAATATCTAGCTCCTTTGCGGGGGGGGGGGTTAAGTAAGGGTTGAAATATTCCAAGCTTTTTGGACCCGTCATGTGACATACCATCGGAAATCTCTGGGACCGCTCTTTTCTGCTATGAACCTTTGTACCCATACCCCAATTCCCTCCCCAAGGGCACAGTTTTTGAATTTTTTTAAAATTGTAACGTTTTATTATCACAGATCGGATTTTTTTACGGAGCCTCTGAAATATTATTTAGAATATATGAAAATTTCAAAGAGAGGGGAAGGTTTTGTAACGTGGTGGCGTGATAGTTGGAACTCTGGTGAGAGGGGGGCGGGACAATTTTTGGCCTACACCTTTCATGTCATACATCAATGAAAACCTCTTTGCCCATTATTTCAAATTATACACCTTTAGCAGCTCTCCCCCCACTTTTTCCTTGGGGTCACTTTTTTTAATTTAGCCGACAATTTCATGTGATATATTGTTGGAAAGCCCTGCGACCAATTCATGTTATGCACTTCTCTCGCCCTTCTTCCTAATTTGCTACTCTCGGGGGGTGCAGATATCGCACTCCATCCGGAGATTTTGTAATAATGGGAAATTATCGAACTGATCTCAGTGACGTAGAAAAATCAATAAAAAAAATTGATCCCATTATCCATCCATTTAGTTTCTGATTATGCCACCAGGTGTGCCTTTAATTCTTTTTTTTTTTCTTTTTTACATCTTCCTGCTATTTGTTCTAAAATTTTGGTCAATTCTAATTCATTCTTAAAATTCTAATTTTTATACTTTCTTTTTGTTTATACTTACTCGTGCCTTTTCAACTTTTAGCAACAAAGAGATACCATAACATGACTTTTAGACTATTGTGCTTCTTTTTATCCTTTCTTCGGTATGTTGTTTTTTAATTTCATCCATTTTTAGTTGCCTTGAATTTACTAAAATCCTTTATAAGCATGTGAAACAATTTTTTTAATGATTAGGACATTTTGATTGTAGATTCTCGAAAATAATTTATGATTGTCTCGATTGTGTTTTTTATGATGACGATATTTTTTGATCGGTAAATTTTCAAGAATCGTCCATCATTAGCCATATCGTAGCAGACATTTTAGGTAGAAGCGTGAAATTCAAGATGACAAACTTATTAACAATTATTAAACATTTATTGCAGCGATTTCCGAAATTTCCCCCGTCCAATAGGATTAAAAAGATGTACGAAAATTTAGGCCATTCCGCCATATCGCAGCAGCAATTTTAAATAGAGACATGAATTTGAGGTTATCTAATCTAATAAAATCAACTTAAACATGTATTTTATTTATATTAGAAATTCTCACTTAAACTGGTATAATGGAAGGGTTGCACGTCTAGGCTATTTCGCCATATCTCAGCAGCAGGTTTAGGTAGGTGCGGAAAACTCAAGATAACACACTTACACTGTAAAAAATTCTTCCATTAAAATACGGAAATTGTGCTGGTAATCTAAACGCCAGTATTATTTCCGTATTTTTGCTGAAAAAAAAATTCCATAAATTCCAGAAATATTTCCCTTTTTTCAAAAAATATTTCCGGGTTTTTTTTTCATATTCCCTTATGGAAAAATTTTCGCTTGAAAAGTTAAAATAACTTTTCAAGGACAAAGCCGTAAGACATGGTGAGGTCATAGTGACGGCGTTGTGAAGTCACATTGGGACTTTGTGACCATCGATGTGACGTCACGTGATGTCGATGTGAAGTCACAGTGACTAAAATGTGAAGTCGTTATGGCCGTTTTAGAGCTCGTTTGTGACGCCACACTGTGACCATTTTGTGAAGTCACTGTGTGACAAATTTATGAAAAATGTGTTATTTGTGACTACTTTGGCTTTAGCATAGTGACGAAATTGTGACAAAAGAAAATGATGTTTTCAAGTCACATTGAGACCAATTTTTGAAATACAGGGTGATTCTAAAATCAAAGGACAAACTTTGAGGGGTGATAGCGCAGCTCACTATAACATACAATTATTGTATAGGAATAAATGACCGGAAATGAAGCGTTGAGGTACAAAAACAGGGGATCAATTTGGCTCTTTAGTTTATTTCAAAATTTCGCATTCATACCAGAAAATTTCTGTACTGTTCTTTCTTTATTTAAGACAGACATTTCTGATTGCATAAAGAAAAAAATTCTTCTTTGAAAATTTCCGTTGTGACATCGAAATTTTTGAATTTGAATAAACATAATTTCATACATTTCTTATTTTTTACAGATTTGCCAGTTTTGCGTTATTTTTTAAATTTCATACCGGAAATTTTAAAAGAAGAATTTCTACTTTGTGTAATCATGAAATGTGTTTCGTAAATAAAGGAAAGAATAGTATAGAATTTTTTGGTGTGAATGAGAAATTTTTAAATAAATTAAAGGGTCAAATTGATCTCCTGATATTTGTATATCAACGCGTCATTTCTGGCCATATATTGCTATACAATTATTGTTCGTTGTAGTGCGCTCTATCATCCCTCAATGTTTGACCCATGATTTTAGACTTACCCTGTATATATCATTTGTAACGAAATTGTAATTATCACTGTGATGATTCTGTGACGATTTAACTTTGCTTGACGATTCTCCAACAATTTGAAAGAAACAGGATCATCTGAAATTATACTGCACTTAAAAAAACTGTATGATATGTTTCTGTTAGAATTGGTTCTCAGTCCTAAAATCATATGCTCATTGTTTATGAACTAATATTGCATAGTAAATATAAATAGTCACATACAGTATAAAGACTTTCTTCTAAATTAAAGTTAAAAACTTAATTTACATTACATGCCTTTCAACTCTAACAGCTTGTGTTTTTTTCAATGTTTTAAGAATATTTACTTGCAAAAATATTTATACATTTTCCTCAAAATGCTGAAAACTGCACAACTTCAATTTTATGACTGACACACAAGAACTATTTTCTTTTGCGGTTTTGTGCCAGGCGATTTTTTTTAATTTTTTTTTATTTTGTAATATGCTATTGAAAATGCTTAGTATTTTTGCACTCTTGTTTAAAGCTTTTACTTACTTTACAATCCAAAGGTTTCAGAACATATGTAAAACACTACAGCTTGCCCATATTTCTGGCCAATAACGCTGATGTTTATAAATATTATTTTTAATTATCTTTCGTTGTGATTTTTAATACTGAGTGAAAGCGTCCAAGTCAGGATTTGAACTAGTGACCTTTCGCGCAAGCTGCTAATGATATGTCAACTGAACTATCCTGGATAAATCTGACGGACACAATCCACCCAGTGAATATGAATCTATACTTAGCATTATCATGTATAAACCGATGAAATAATGTTTAAATTATTTTTCCTACTACCCGCATGATAAACGCATTCTATTTATATAAATATATAATAATATTTCTCCGGGTGATTTGTGTATACCAAATTTGTCCAGGATAGCTTATTTAGCAGAGAATTAGCAGCATACATCAACAGTCTCTGGTTCGAATCCTAACCTAAACACTTTTTCACTCATTTCATAAAATTAAAACTCGTTTGATTAATTTACCTATTAAAATCATTCTCTTAAAGTTAATATAGAATTATCATTTGATAAACTACATGAAGTTTATACGAAATAATTGTAAAAACAGATTTAATTTGAAAATCTTGAGACGATTCAAATATGTCTGGTATTACGTTTGGTACTTACTTATTATAGTGGCCTGTGCATGTATGATTACATCAAGGCTTCAGTTCGTAATTAAACTCATATATTTATATCTATTTATAGATATAATATACAGATCTTATATATGTTTTATATGTCACATAGGGTAGATATTCTGGTAAAGGACATCCTTATAAAATTAAAAAAAAAAAACTAATTCCTTATTAAAAATTGTAATTATTAGATTCCATTTTTTAATTATTATATGAATCTGTCAATAATATTTAAGTATTCTCATAGTCTCTCTTCCCAATATTAAATAAAATATTCTTGTAAATAATAGAAATATATCAAAACACCCAAAATTACAGTATTGGACACACCATAAAAAACAGTACATATAATTGTTTTTATGATTATTTAAAACCAGAATTTAATGAACACATACTAAAGGAACAAAACAATTATTTTCAAAACAGTTTATCAGTTAGGATATTAAAAATATATAAAATATATGAGAGTATTGCTATTTTTTTTAAATCAATTATTGTAATTATCATAAGATCAATATTTCGATTATTTTAGATACATGGTTTTAAATAATAAATGTCAAGGAATTACAGTTATCATATTACTGATACTGTGAGGGATTTAGAAAAGTAACAAAGAAAATCTAAAAAAAAAATTATATCTTTTGTAATATTAGTGCATAAATTAATATATTCTCCATCATTTCCAACAGTTCAATACCCGAAACTACTTGATATATTACTAATAATGTGAACTGTTGATTATATATATGAAATTATGTTGATTAATTTATGAAAATATGATTTTAAACTTGTAGTTTTAAAAAGGAAAACAAATGTTATTAAAATGCAATTTAAATGAATGATATTAACCGTCTAATTAAAATAATTGATATTACTGTTTTTTAGTTTAACAAAATAAACGTGACATTTATTGAATCTATTAAGTTTATTGAATTTTTAAAAGTAAATTAAAGATATTTATTGCTTTTATAACATATTTTTATACAAAATCAACAAAAATCGTTATTAAAAAAAGCAAAAAAATTATATTTTCTTACCTATTTTTATTGACATTATCGTCGTTAATCCCGTTGTAATAATCGAAATAAGTAAGAAAATTTCGAAGTTCGAATATCCGAATCCAGTACAATGACATTGACGAGCTCATAATAACTACTCCACTGCCATTGTATATTTTCGGACCGATATTTCATATAAAATGTCTCCTGATCGCATTCCTGTATAGCTTTTGTAAATTATCTAATTCCATAAAACACCGGAACCATGCACTTTCATAACAACATAACACAATTACAATTTATTCTACAGCAGTTGCCAATATTTAAAAGAATATACGCACTAATCCTATTCTGGTAGAAGCAGACGAATTTTTCAATTCAAGAAAAGGTAAATTTTATTTCGTTTATTTGATCTCGCTTCTGAAGTTAATGCTTATTAGTTTTAATAGAATAATAACAACTAAAATTTTCAGTTCGAATATTTTTTCATGCATTTTATTTTTGCTTTCAATTAGTTTCAAAATACAGGGAAACTTCATTTTAACGAAGCCCCTATTTAACGAAGTTTTCTACTTAACAAAGTTTCCTACTGAACGTTGACTTAGAACGCTATTAACATTGAAATTAATATCCATATTACCAAAAATATATTTTATTTGGCACAGTTTATTGCACTTCCGTGCGTATACAATATTCAAAAAGAAAGGCTGTTGTTCAGATGGATGGATGAATTTATTTCAGTGGATGTGGAAATTATTTCAGCGGAAAATAAATTATTTATTTATTTAATCTGGTGGAATCAAATGAAGAAATGCGAAAAGTTTTCGATGGGCTAAGAAGGGGATTACAGCAGTGTTGAATTCAGACCCTTTTCTCCGGAAGGGACTCCTGTGGCTCTCTGGGGGATACAATAGAGTTCAGGGGAGGGGGAATTATATTTTTTACCATTGAAAACACAAAATCTCAAAAAAGTTTCCGGTGGGAACATTTGACAGCTCCCCGGGCCACCCCCTGAATTCAACACTGGATTCCAGTTTCACAAAAATGTTTTACGTGCATTGTTTGGATACTTAACACTAGAACCGCGGGAAAATTCAGTCAAGTTTTATAAAAATATTTCGCACCGGAATTTTCATTTAAAACTGTTTAAGTAATTTATTGAAAGTATTTTTGCTCAGCTTACATTTAACTTATTTTATAAAGAGTTTTGTGGTTCGAATGGACATCTCAGCGCATGATACGGGTCAAAATGACCCGTCGCCGCTTTTCTAGTGTTAAGAGCACACACTAGTCACACAGTAAAAGCCGAACGCTAATGATAAGTCTATGGGCGCAATCTTTTCAAATATCTCGCTTAATTTTCAATATTTTTAAATGATTTTTTTTACAGAATAGCTGAGGACGATCCACAACCGGCCTAGGTTTTATTTTTTCAATTTTGGTTTTAGAATTGTTTTAAAAAAATACTTTAAATTTCAAAACCGGTTTAAACCGTTTCTGAAACTGAAACTAGCATAATATAAAAATATATAACCAAAATTGAAAAAGTAAAAACTAGGCCGGTTGTGGAGCGTCCTCAACTATCCTATGCGAAAAAATCATGTAAAAATATTGAAATTTGAACGAGATATTTGAAAAGAACGCCCCCATAGACTTTACATTAGCGCTCGGCTTTTACCGCGTGACTAAAGTACTTACTTAAAAAAGTGCGAAAGTTTTTATGAACAGTGCATTTTTAAAAGAGATCCGCACAAACTAATTTTATATAATGTATGTGTTTTGCAAATATTTTGCATATTTTATTTTATATTTAGAAAATATTAAATTTATTCAAAAAATCAGAAATGCATAGCAACATTTATTTTTAAAGATTCACTTAAATTAGTTTTAAACATTAACAGAAAAGGACAGTGTCATTGAAAGTATAAAAATGATTTTATATATTGTAATGAAATATAATAAAAAATCAATAAGAACCAAACTTCCAAATACAATAAGACACCCTGTTAAAAATATTTTTCTTCATTTATAAAGATTTTTGAAATTTATACTGTGATTTTATCACATTGGGATTTTACAATATGATGGAGGTTTTTTTTTCATATATGTTACGTGGCGTACGTTACATGTAGTGACATAACAGTGACGTTACAATTTCATTTAAATTGCCAGAAAGATGTTTTTTGAAGTAAATAACATGTTTTGAAGAATTTTTGTAATATTTTAAAGTTTTTTAAGAAAGTCACATCTCAGTCATAATGTGACGTCACTGAGTGGTGGTTTTTTGGTCACAGATGTGATGTGACCACAGTGATTCACAGTGACGTTACAGTGACGTCGCTGTGACCATGCATGCTATGAGGGCGGTGACGTCGCTGTGAAGTCAGATTGTGACTTTGTGACCGTTGATGTGACGTCATGTGACATCGATGTGAAGTCACAGTGACTAAAGTGTGAAGTCGTTATGGCCGTTATAAAGCTCGTTTGTCACGTCACAATGTGACCACTTTGTGATGCCACGGTATGACCAAAATGTGAAAAATGCGTCATTTGTGACGATATTGTCATTAAAACTGTGAGTATTCTGTGACGATAGTGACAAGGTTGTGAAGACACTTTGGGACATTTTTGTGAATATTTTGTTGTTTTTGACAATTTTGTCACTAACTTTGTGATGGTGGCTACATTGCCAATGTTGTGAAGTCATACTGGGACACAATTATACAGTTATGTACATATATAGTGTGAAATAATTTATATCTATAACTTTGGCGATATTATACTTTGGCGATACATGTCAATTAAAACTTGAGAACTGCTATAAAAAGAATGCACCAAAAGGAAGTTACTGAATCTAAATAGAATGCCATGCAGACTTTAATCTTTGTTGCACATTTTTTTTCTGTTGCAATAAATGAGAATATTTAAGACATTGAATATTCGATTCATCACAATTATTTCAAATTTAGCTATTTGATTTTCTAAAAAGCTTAAAATTATCAAAGAAACATTTTTGTATAACTTTTTAAGCGGCCTTCAGATTTTACATGTACATTTAATATCTCATAAAATGTTAGCTATCAGTAATATTTGTACGAGGAATTGTTTATAATTACCTAACACATTTACTTATCGTTTCACTGCAAAAAAATAACATTAATATGAATTTCGTATTAAATCAGCCCTTGAATTCGATAATTACGTGACAGAAAAACACGGTTAGGGCACTTAAAGAGCATAGCATCATATATGATAAATATATTAGCACAGATTTTAAGTCGAATAGCTATTTTAAGTGAAATTTAATTTTCAAATTGAAGATAATCAAATGTTATTTTAGGTATGTAAAAAAATAAATTCAAATATAAAAGTAATAAATTATTGATGTTTGTTATACTTGTGATAAGCAGAAAATGATGTACTTCTCATCAATATTGTCAATTAACAGATAAAAAAATATAAAATATTCGAGCTTACTTTTGAAACTATCTATTCGTAGCTACTTCAAGTCTTTTTAATTTTACAAATTTTACAAAGCTAAAATTTACATTTTAGCAACAACGATCTGAAACCACTCAATTCTTAAACGTAATTTTGGTCTGAAAACAAATATAACTCGTATCTCTATTTTAGGTATGTTGAGAATTCTAAAAAATATTTTGGCAACAATTGCTATGTTGGAAGATAGTAACAGTAAATAACATTTTATTTTTAAGCTCATTGTAAAAGTAATTGACTTTTGGGCATGTTGCAGATATGTAGAAGGGGTAATTTTACATCAAAGTTTGCCTGCAGTAAAAAACATATTTAAAATCAAGTTTTTGATTAAAATAACTTTAATAACTGATTACCAAAATTACACATTTATTTATTATACACATTAAATAATAACATAATTACATAATAATTATTATTATCTATGATTTTTTAAATAATATTCCTCTTATTTATAAAACAACGCCTCAGCTACTATATTTTGCGTCTAATATAAAAATTTTTGAACGTTTTGCCAAGGATCTATCTGGCAATCATAATTATGATGATAAACAGCACAAACTTTAGAATCGACTATGAAATTTTTAGTATAAAATGTGGTGAAAATACAGATAATCATATTAATTTTTATATGACACAATAAAAATAAAAAACAATGAACACAATATCAAGTAGTTAACTATCTTTTAATACAAATATAGTAAGGTTGATGTGCCAGTCATGGACACCTTTGAGGAATATCTTTCAAAATTATTTTTTTATTCATAGTTATAATTATTAAATTTCAGTTTTTTCTATATTATATTAATTTATCAGCAACATTTAACCCTTCGTATAATCTTATTTTTCAATATGAGTAAAAATTTAATTTTAAGTAACAGACATGTACCAAAATACTCAAAAAAACAGTAATGGACATACCTCTGATCCAGTAATTGGCATCCAGTGTTTCAGTAATGGACACCTCATATAAAATAATAAATATAATTGTCTTTATGACTGCCTTTAGAACCAGAATTTAGTGAAAAACATGCTAATGAAATATAATAATTATTTTCAAATGAATTTAACAATTTAGGATACCAATAATTAATAAAATATTTGAGATAATCTTTCATTGTTTGCATCAATTATTGTAATTATCAGAAGATAGATATTTTAATTATTTTAGATGAATAGTTTCAAATACTAAATATCAGGCAATTAGAGCTATCGAACTGAGACAGTGGGCAATTTAAAAAGACTGAGACAATTTAAAAAGGTAATAATTAAAAAAAAGTTTAGGAATATTGGTGAATAGTTTTGTCTCACTATTCTTCTCAATTAAACTTCGAACTATTTGCTGTATCACTCATAATAATTAATATTACAAATATGAAAAAAATCATATTGGGAGTTCAATATTTTAAATAATAAATAAAATAATTTCAAAATAAAACTGCAGAAATGATGCTTGAGGCCACTGATCTGCAAATTTACTAGTTTAATGATTACTATAACTTTCATAATACTAATTTTTGTGTCTACGATATGCTGAATATGTAATTACTAGTCATTTCAAATACTTTCAGAAAGTGTAAAATTAAAAGAATTTCATGATTATCCTTTCTTTTAAAAAACAGCATTTTTTTCTTATCTTCATAAAGGCGGAAAAATCGTTTATGCCCTAGAACTGTAGCCATGAGAGTATATTAACGTATTATGTCACAATTACATTATAATTAAGAAAAAATCCTATTGTGTTTACAAAGTAGTCAATTTCTTGAAATCACTCATCTGTCTCGCAAAGAGGCATACTGAAAAAATACATGTAATACGTAAGAAAAGTTTCTATAAAGTATGAGAAATAGGTTTCTTAATTTCAAAGCATTTTTTGATGTGATTCGTGGGAAGCTACGATGGGAATTCACGATCCACTCTACAAACGACACGGGTTTTTGGAAAAAGCTAAGGAATGGGAACATTAAAGTTGAGACAGAAAAGTTCTATCATTGCATTGCTTAGATTACTACAAATAAATAAATAGCAGGCAGTGTTGTTTTTGGTGAAGCAAGTCGCTGATCAGTAATAAAATGTTATTTTGTATGCATATTCAATTTATTCTAATTATCATTTTTAGCTCACAGGCTATCAAAGCCTGAGAGCTTATGTGCCCGCCCGTTCTGTATGTATGTACGTACGTTCGTGCGTGCGTGCGTAACACGATAACTCATGATAAAAATATCCGGTCCGCTTGAAATTTTTTTATATAGGTATATTCTTATAAGGCGCTTCCCTGATTAGTCTTTGAACCTCGTTCGATATGTGTAAGAGGGGGAACGGGGGGCTCATGCCCCTCCCCTTAATTGATTTAAGAGGAGTTATCTTATGTCATTATATATTTCAAATACATCTTATAAACCCTTTCATTACAATTCTTCTTGTTTTTGCTCTTGAAATATAATTTTTTTTTTGTTTTATTCCCCTTACATTTTTACGGGGATATTTGATCAATAATATATGAAATTTTCACAATGCTGTTAAAAATTACAAAAATAGAATAATCTCATAGGTATATACCATTGCAGAAACTTTTCTTTTATCTCCAGAAATGTTTAGGATAAGAATCACAAAGTTTCGAAGACCACCAAAAGGAAAACACAAAAGTAAACAGCTATCCTAAATTAACAAAAATAAAAATACGCATTGATTAGCAATGTTGATTTACGCTGATCAGCCAGAAACGGTTCCTAAACTTTTAGAAGAAAATCAATTTATCAAGAATAGTTTTTTGACAACTTGTATAGCCATAATTTCATAAAAAAGTTTTAAAGTTGGATTTCACATGAGTTTCACATTTATGTCATGTACAGTGCTCAGCAAAAATTTAGATACTAGTATTTTTTAAACTTTAAATAAAAAATACGAACACGTGAGTTTTACAAATGGCTATCCTTATTTTCAAATATATTTTTAAAAAATGCAGACTAAAAATAATGGTTATTATATAAGATAATTTTTAATTTAACTGAAAAAAGTAAAATTTGCATATTGCAAAAGTTTAGACACTTTTTTGATTTTTAGCCAACTGTTCATGGAAAAATGCAAATTTCCAAGCTATGATGTCACATGTCTGAAGTATTTAATTATACCTAGATAAAGCATCAGTCAGTGAAGATGCCGCGAGCTAAAAATATTCTGTTAGATGAGGTAATTTAAGTAGGAAAGCTGAAATGGAAAAAGAAGACTGTTGCAGAAATTTCAGCAGTATTGAATCGTCCAAAGTGATCTGTCTATGAAGTGTAGTCTAAGGATGACTCCTTCAAAACAAATCATAATCTGGAAGACCTGGTGTGACGAGAAAATGAGATGATAAAAGAATCCAGAAACAGACATATACACTAATGATGATTGCTAATCACCTTAAAAGTAAGTCAGGACTTTCTGTATCGAAGGACATGATTCATAGATGAATTAAAGAAACAGGTAAATCAATTTACATGAAAATTATAAAACAATCAGCTTCAAAATCTCGCTACAAATTGGCGAGAGTGCAATGAACTTGCAAACATACGTCATATGGACCTAAATGGTACGTTATAATATTCAGAAACGAAAAAAAGTGGAATTTGAATGGCCCAAACGGATGGGCAAACTATTGGCCCGACTTGCGTAGAGAGCTTGGGGCTTTCTTAAGTCGACAACAAGAAGGTGACTCTTTAATGATTTGGTCCGCACTTTGCTTTAATGCTCGAGTACATGTGGAGTTATTCATTGGCTGCCAAGCAACACAAGACTACGTACATACGTTAGAGATTAATTTTTAGTCACTTGGGGAAATTTTAGCTGATCTAAAGTATGGATTTTAGCAAAATAATGCGATTATTCATGTTACATACAAAAGAACTTCGTTTAACTCTGAAAATACTACTGATCTCAACTGGCCGGCGTGTGGTTCTGACCCGGACCGAATCGAAAACCTTTGTAACATCATATGTCGTAATGTTTATGGAAATTTTTGCTTAACTTTTCTTTTAATGAGCTTCGAGCTGCTGTTGAACATGTTTGGTACAAAATAGACCACTAAGTGCGCAGCATTTAGTTTCTTTGATGAAAAGTCACATTCTTGCACTAACAAGGGCACCACCAAACATGGTGCACACAGATTTTGATGATTTCTAAGTATGTTGTAGGGGTCATACCACTAATTATTCAGCTGAAAGGATTCTTTCAAATGGGCCTTGGTTTTTGAGAAATTGGGAGTCAAAGTTCAGCGTATATTTCAAATACTTATTAGTACGAGCGCCGCATGTGAATCCGTGGCGTCGTGGTATCGTACGATCCTACAAGTCGAAAGGTTGCGGGTTCGAATCAGTCATCGGCTTTTATTTATTTATTTTTGTATTTTTACGCGTTACAAATTTTAAGATTTTTTTATTACATAATTGCTGCAGCTTTTGATATTTTCTTAATAAATTACATTTACATTTTAAAATTTTTTCATGAAAAAAAAATTTTTTTTGCAATTTTTAAACGAATATTTCTATTGACAAAACTACAAAACTAGTTTACGCCGAGAACTTTTTTTTATTAATTATTATTCGCGTTTTTTATTTTAAGCACAATCCTGAAATAATGATTTTTTTTCCTATCGCTTTTTTATTTTATAGCATTCTAAATGAAAACTTGCCTTTTTTGTATATGTATAAATAATACAAAATAATTTTTGGGTGCAATTTTTTAAACGTCTTTAGGATTAGATTATTCAAGTAATGCGTATCTTCGAAAAAATAATAAAATATTAATGCAGTAATGTTAAAATGCAAGTTGTTACCAGTTATCCAAGTTTTCAATTTTCCAATTTTCTGTAAATACATTTATCTCCAAAGTTCAACATGAACATAAGTTATCGTTTGCACAAATAAGAAATGACAGATTACATCTATTTTTATAACAAATCAAAACACTCTTCATATTTATCACGAATTAAGTATTTTAGTAATATAAATTATATTAAATGCAGTATTAAATTATCAAAAAATTCAAGCACAATATTGTGTAATACACATTTGAAAAGAAAAAAGTGACTGATTAATCTAAAAATATTAATATTTAAAGTAGTGGAAACTTTAAAATATAGAAATTTTCTTATACTTTTCCAAAATTTTAATTGAATACAAATTTTTATTTATTTATTTGTTGCAAAATGTACTTTTAGTTGAACCTTGAAGTGCAGTCAGTTCACCATATTTTGAAAAAATAATAATAAAGAAATGTTGACAAACTGTCCTGTTCAGAAAATATCAAAAGGTTCAAAGCTGTAGAATTTTCAATTATGCTTATAATTTGCGAAGTGTAAAAAAACATAAAAATAAGTAAAAAGCCGAGGACTGATTCGAACCTGCAACCTTTCGACTTGCAGGCTCATACGTTACCACGACGCCACAGATTCACATGCGGCGAACGTACTAATAAGTATTTGAAATATACGCTGAACTTTGACCTCCAATTTCTCAAAAAATAAGGCCCATTTGAAAGAATCCTTTCAGCTAAATAATTAGTGGTATGACCCCTACAACATACTTTGAAATCATCAAAATCTGTGTGCACCATGTTTGGTGGTGCCCTTGTAAGTGCAAACAATGTGGTGCAACTCGATTTTAATTTTTAGTTATTTTTCTGTAAATATAAAAATTGTCTATACTTTTGCCACAATGTTAATTTCATTTTTTTGTCATTATATTTTATGTAAAAGGTAAAATTCAAAATTTATTGCTTGTGAATAAAGGATAAGTCCCAAGTAATGTATGACAGATGAATTACAAACATTCGGTACATCTTCTGAATATAGAAGCGAAATCGATCATTGTCTAAACTTTTGCTGAGCACTGTATTTATCAGTTTCTGCAATATGCTCTTAAAATCTAGCCAAAGTGACAAATTCTTGCAGAAAATAATCCGGTGAGAAAATATGGAATAAATGTAGTAATATGTGTCTTCAGTGTTAAAAACAAGTCTTTTTAACGCTTTAGAACAAAGTTGAAAAGTGTTTATGCATTCGGTTTGTCTGGCCGTAAGGCCATATGGAAGTCTGTCCGTCTGTCCGTGCTTTAACTCTCGTAAATATACTCGGATTGCTATTAAATATTTAGACGTAATTGGCGTTTACCCTAGCACGAACCCTACTGACTTTCTGCCATCATCAGTTTATTTACAGGGACAATCAAAAGTTTTCCATTACATTAGGGCCTATGAGGAAAAATCGTTTCAAATGAATTTTAAAGATATTACACCCGGTCAAACATATTCAAATTTATGAGCGTCTACGAAGTGCACTAAAATATTCATTCTGTAAAATATGCAGTTAAAAAATAGTTATTATTCATTTAAAGGTCCACACAAAAGAATTCTAATGCATAGAAATAAAGGAGGAAAATTTTTGCGACATATTTTAATTATGGTAAACGGTTTCATGTGTAACCTAGTTGATATACGTCACTGAGACTTATGTTATTTCACACATAATACGAAGTGCATAACATTTACAGGGATACACAAAAAATTTCAAATAGTATATTTTATCTGAAGTACTGTAATTACGGATGCTGACTGTTCTATGGATGAAATGCATTTTTCATTGCGATATGCGCTTTTAAGTTTCACTAAATGCATGCAAATTGTATGGTGTGCGATAATGAATGCTAATAGTTACACAATTGCGATATATAGGGTTACACAAAAGAACTCGGAAAGGTTACTGAATATGAGCGTAATTTACTTAAAGGTATTTTTTAAATAATTATTGCATTTTTACGTTGAATTGCATTCAGTTTACTATGAAATTTTTGCAGAATATAGATAAAGTGATATACAGGGTCACGCAAAGAACTAGATACAGGGTCACCCATGGATGATAATTTCTGGAAATGTGATTTAAGTAAGTTAAAGAGTATTTTCGTTTGAACTAAATTTTAGCAAAATACTTTTATGTAATAAAGGCATTAAGTAAGCTACAAGGCTGAACAAAAGTATTGAAGTATATTTCCCTTTATTAGTATAAATTGCTAGAAGAAAAATTTCAACCAGTTAGGCATTTTCTTGCTAAACAAAATTTTCCTATAATATAGTATATACATTAACACACACATCAAATACAGGGCTATTCAAAAGTATTGGGATACATATTTGGTTATGGACAATAACACCTTATTTTCATGGATAGCGAGATTTCGTTAAAGATTTCATGAAGTGTTGGAAAGTGTTTCATAATCTATGCTTAACGCAAGATTTTTCTTACTTGTTACTTCTTATAGTAGACATTTTATTTCAGTAGCATACACCGAAACCAAATGTTTTTTTTGTGTATTAACTGCAATGCTAGCTTTTACTGTTACCTCAATCTACTAAGGGGATTTCTCGTCCAGCATGCTGTAATAATTTTAAATTGCATTAAGGTTGTATTTCGGTTCAAATTGCTTATTTTCCGATTTATTTTTAAATTCATTTTTGCTTTCATAAGCATGAAACTGGCAAATTCTCTTATTTAGAAAGTACACAAGTTGCCGTGATTGTCGTTTCTTTGATAAATGCGGAAAATATTCCAAAAAAGGCAATCAAAAAACCGCATTTTGAAACGATATTTCCGAAGCGGGAGATCTGGGAACGAAAAAAAGGGTCATACTGAGAAGATGATTATTTATAAATCAAATTCTAATGAATTGAGCTTAAAATGATATCACACGGCACCTTATACGTCTTTTCAAAAATCCCCTCAGCAAGTTTCATGTTTCTACTTTTAAAAATACGTCTGAAATTGTATCAGAAAATTTCGATTTCTGAAGGTGGAAAAGCGTTTTTCGAATACACTCTTAATTGCATTTGTCGCCCTTTTAATACGCCGCACTTATATTAAACTACTAATGACTGTTTTTAACACCTTATTTCTTCGTACAAAATGAATATCAATGATAAGAAGAACCTTTAGACAAGATATTGAGTGAAATGAAACAGCTTTTCACTACGAAACAGGAGAAATAATTTAAAAAAAAATAGTAGTTCATCTTTTCTATCTTTATTCTTTTGTAATTTCTTAGTCTGGACATTTTCTCTTTATAATATGGCATATTTCAAAGTATAAATAAAAGAAAAAGAAGAAGAGAAGTGGACCAAGAGAAAAGAAGAAGCAGTGGACCATCTAAAGAAAAGCAGACGACATTTGAAAAAAAAAAAATCTTTGTAGTATACCCCAATTACAAACAAATAAAGTACGAATGAGGTGATTTCTCAATCGTTAGTATTGTGCAGAAATGGAATCACTTCTGAAGTAAAAATGTAAAATTATTTATCAAATTTGACACACTTAAAAAATCTTCATCGACTCTTATTTCAGAGATGCAGAGTTGCAACGTTAAGAATTTTTGGATTAATTGGCGCTACTTCTTAATATGTAGGCAGACTTCGAAGAACAACTGTGGAACTTAGATGAAGTCTATTTTGAAAACAAATGAGATAATTCATTTAGAAGATGCAAAAATTTATTTTATACATTCTCTCTGTAATCCAAGCCTGTAAAGAGATGAGATATGCTAGAAACTATGTAAAAACAGACTTTGTTTATGTTGGGAATGCATAAAACAGATTTTATGCATTTCCTAAATGGACTATCTCATTTTTAGTACTTTCCAAGAAAGTTGAATAGTTCTTATGCATTAGGTTTATCTGTCCGCCTGTCCGTCTCTCCACGCTTTAACTCCCTCAAATATGCTCGGAATTTTCATTTAATGCTAAAGCTTATTTAGAGTCACTAAAACATGTTTGGAGTTGCATATGAAGTATGTGCGATTAATTGTTAATTTACAGGGACATTCAAAAGAATTCCATTACATTATGGTATAAGGGAAAAATAGTTTGCAGAGTATTTTGATGACATTAAGCTATTTCAAAAGTATTGAAACTGATATAAATCACTGAATTTCACTATGATCACGTTAAAACAGATCATTCATAGAATTATATATTAATTTACAGAGACACACAACAAATAGGATACATCACTGTTTTTGCGTAATAATTGCAGGAGAGTACGCTTTAAAATTCGGTATATGCTTTTAAATTTAATTAGTTTTTTGCATACTACTCTTTATATATAAATTCTATACCTCATATACAGGCGTGTACAGAAGTATTCGCATACCATTCTTCTTATTAGAGGAAATTGGTGAGAGAGAATTGTGAGAGAGAAATATATACATCTTTTAAATGAACTAAATTTTGGAATGTATGTTTTTAATAGATACAAATCTCGATATAATATACAGGCTTGCTAAAAAATTCGGATAGTTTTCTGATTTTAGATGGGAACAGCTGAAATTCGGTTTTTAAATACATTTCCGTGTAGTGAAATGAGACGTAAGATTTTAATTTTTTATACGCTGCAATTCTGTTACATTATTTTGAATGTGCTTTATAATCTGCTTGACGCAAGATTTTTTCTTTCTTAATCAAAATGGACTCGGTCTACTACGGTTGTGAACCCCTCACTTTTTGCATTGATTTTATTAGTAGACATTCATGATGGACATAAGTCATTATTTAAAAGTAAATGTTTCGAAATAAAAACTAATTTCCTTCGTTGCGCAATAATTTGACAGTTGAAATTACATTATAAATTTGCTTGAGTAGCAATCATCGAAACCTTGATAAACTCGTGACAACTGAAAGAACTGTTATATATATATATATATATATATATATTTTTTTTTAAATCTCATAAACTATAAATAATTTTTTATTATTTTATTTCTTTATGTTGTGATGCATGTGTTTTTGTAATTTTTTCGACGATGTAACTTCTGGTGAGAGAGAGCAGAATATGTTGGCTCTCATGAATAAAATTAAAGGCGTTCCAGTTTATATTTCTTCAGTGTGTTTTAATTGTGTAATTGTGATAATTATGCTAATAATATGAATACATAAATACCTTTAAGGTAATTCCAAGGAATCATCCTCGATGCAAGGAATCCTCATCGATGCGTATTTATAAGTGCCAATAAAACGAAAGTGCCAAATAACAGCGAGGATAAATTTATCTGCATCAGGTGGATATAGAAAATACACAAGTTGAAGAATTTGGTAAGTACCAATTTTACTTACCTGCTATGATGAATTATTTCATTATCTATAATTATAAAATAAGATAAACGTAAAAAGACTTATTCATGCCTTCATACCTGAAGTCTAAGAATTCATCCATTCGATTGGTACTTATAGTTTTTTACGTTTACATTCAGCATAATTAGTAAAAGGGGATCACTTTTGTTTCGGACTGCATGTATCTCAAGGCTAAATTTAATAAATATGAAAAAAAAGTTATTACACTATTTAGTTTAAATTGTTTCATGCTTACAAGTTTTCTTTTTCATAAATTAATTTATTTTATTGTATTTATTTACAGAAAAAAATAATGTAACATACTCAATATATGGAGATATAAAGGTATTACGACATGCATAGTAGCTCCCACTGTCACAGACGCTGACATTGAATTTTTTTATGACCGGAGGTCTTTCTTCGTAAATATTAAGAAAACACACAAAAATATAAAAATTGGTGGTATTATACAAAAATGTTTAATAAATAAGTTGGTGCAGACAATTTTTAAATCAAGCAATTATTTTAAGAGATATTTAATGTTAAAATTATCAAAATTGCTTCATTGAAAATTTATATAGGAGAAAAAAACTATTCATGGGAATTCAATTATTTTTAGTACTTTATACATTAGAAAGTCCCGGTGTACAGACTGCATTTATTTTGTCTTTAATTTGACTCATTTTTTTGAGGATTTATTTCTATTTTAAGTTAAAAATTTTCAGCATTTCGAGAGATTATTTTTTACATATTTTAGAAAAGAAAATTATTTTAACCTGTTGCAAACTATTAAAAGAGTTCAAAGAATAAAAGTTCCCCTAAATTAAAAAATTATGGAAAAGTCAATATTATAAATTGAAAAAACTTTCAAATTAAACTTAAATGAATATTACTTAATTAAAGCAGGAGAATATTGAAAATTATGGCATAAAAACTATATTTATCCATGAATTTTAAAAGGGAAAAATTGTAAAATAACAACTTCATCAATATGCGTTAAAACTCGTAAATGGTAAAAAATTACGTCATATTTAAAAAATAAAATTTCGTTAATTGGATTTTCACAAAACATTATATTTAGTTAGTATTTGATATAACATGGTGCTGATTACGTTTTGGTGTGTATTTGGTGTGCACACATGTGCTCGGTGGCAGCACGACAACGACAACGCATCACTCAGGCAACCGCCAGCACAACACCAGTGCACATCGCTCGTCCATCCAACGTCAACGTGACGTTCTTCTCACTGGGGGTGGAGTACTGTAGCGGCGTCATCCTGCACGGTCAGCAAAACGAGTTTCTCGTAGGAAGCGATCGAGCTAGCCTTTTGCTCGGCAATTAAGATCTCGCTTTCTGACCGTGGGTTCTCAGGTTCGAACCCTGCTCGGGCACATCACCTGCAGATGCAGATCGGTCAACAGGGGTACTGCCATGGTAAATTATTCATGATTATTGCAATAGCTCTATTTCAAGAGCTAATGCACGGAATTTCACAAAACTTTAGATTCTGTGAGACTGGTATAAACTAGATTTCAGTAGTGTTTGGTGTAAATAGTTCAACAGATGGCGCTGCTATGCCGCATTAATTACAATTTCCACAATAGCCATATTTCAAGAACTACTACATGGGTTTTCATAAAATGTTAAATTTAGTTAGTACTTGTTATAACATAGTGTTGATTACGTTTTGAATCAAATCTCTCAACAGGTGGCAATTTAATGGGATATTATTTCTGATTATCGCAATAACTCCATCTCAAGAACTAATGCACAGAATTTTCTAAAACTTCAGATCAGGTCAGTCCCTGATATAGATTAATATTATTTAGCTTTTGGAGTTAATCGTCCTACAGATCGTCCTACGTGCTATGCTGCATTTATCACAATTTCGCAATAAATATGTCTCAATAACTAATGCATATATTTTCATCAAACTTCAGATTTAGTTAATACCTGATAAAAAATTTATTTTGATTAGCTTTTGTGTACATCACGAACATGTGGCGTTATTATGCAGATTTTTTTTTTCAATATTTTGCAATAGCTCTATCTCAAAAACTTATGGACGGATTTCATCAAACTTCAGATTCAGTAATAAGTTGACATAAGTTGTTGCTGACTAGAAAATACTTCCAAAGCTGGCATCATGAACCAAATTTTCCACGCGACAGCGCTAGAAGGAAAAGAAACCTCGTCCTGAGAAAACAATCGTTTAGAACTAAGGTTTTACTCAGTTAACGCATAATGAAAAAATTAAATTCTATTATAAACCAGTTTGATAATAGTATTTGTATGCGTGATGCTTTTACGTTTACAAAAGTTCCACAAAATGTATCCAAACATTTCACGTTGTTGAGCGGAAAAAAAGATTTTTTAGAACCGCTTTAAGATGTTCCTCATGAGCTATTTTATGTCACTCCCTGCATAGCATATTATGCTGGCAAGCATTAAGAAGCATATTATAGCATGTTAAGGTACCTAACACTGCATACTTTGAAGTAGCTTAAAAAGAAAATAAGAATAGGATGCTTCCACATAGCTTGTCAAGCTATTTCTCCCTAAAGTGATTGCATACCATATTATTCTGGTAAGCATAAAAAAGCATATTATAGCGTGTTAAGGTCCCTACCTCTGCATGCTTCGGAAGAACCTTAAACAGCAAATAAGCATAAGATGCTTGTACATAGCTTGTCATGCTATTGCTAGTAAGCTAGCTACATAGCATTTGATGCTGGCTAGCAATTTGAAGCATATAAAAGCAGGAAAATCTAGCAGACAAAGAAATATATATAAATAACTAGCATATTTTTTGTTGCTGGTACTAGCATGAATTTTGACCTTGGTAGAGCACTCGAAGAACTATTCCAAGGGTTCCGGGTTCGATCTCCTGCTTGGACATTTTTTATCATGCTGGTTTTATGCTTAGATAGCAAGTGATAATTCACGTATTAAATATTCAATAATATCAAGCGCAAATATTAGTAATTTTATTGCTGAAAAAGAATTTGAAAAATAAATTGTTATAAGGCAATTATATTATTAAATTAATATAACTATGCGAATATGAAAACTGTAATGTTTTTTATTATTTTATATGAGTAGTAGGAAAAGGACAGTACGGGCTCAGCCGGCGGTGGTACTGTGGCACCGTGCCACCGCCTCACCCAGTGCCACCGCCACCGCCGTCCCTCCTGATCCCCCACCATACACCCCCCTCCTCAAACGCCCCCTAGTGGAAAAAAGGAACATTCTATTATAATAGGATAGGTGAACAACCTTCCCTAATTAAAAATATTATCAATCACATCTCAACTCGGAATCATACTATATGATGAAGATTAAATTTATATTTGAATTTTGAACAACCATAATTTTAATGAGTATTATTAATTAAGCGAAACACTGGAAAAATCTCAGTTTTTAACCATTTTATTTAGATTTCTTCAACTACAAGATGAGATTATCAATTTAACTCAAGAAAGTTAAACATATATTTGAATTTTGCTTCATAGACATCTTAATGAATAGTATTAATTAAGTAAAAACAATAGAAAATATCCAGTTTTATAGAAAAAGACTGATTTCTTACGATTTTTATCAACTATATGATCAATGTAACGACTTAAAAGTTGAAAGTTAAACATTTATCCTAGTTTTTCAACAGCTATAGCCTTAATGAGTATCGTTAATTAAGTAAAAAAACAATGGAAAATATCAAGTTTTATGGAAAAGACTGATCTCTTACGATTTTTATCAACTTAAAAGAGAAAACTTAAACGTACATTTCAGTTTTTCAACAGCTATAACCTTAATAAGCATTCATAATTAAGTAAAAAACAATGGAAAATATCGATTTTTATAGAAAAAGACTGATTTCTTACGATTTTTATCAACTACAAGATCAATGTATCGACTTAAAACTTAAAACTTAAACATACATCCTAGTTTTTCAACAACTATAACCATAATGAGTATTGATAATTAAGTAAAAAACAATGGAAAATATCAAGTTTTATAGAAAAAGACTGATTTCTTACGATTTTTATCAATTGCAACATCAGTGTATCAATTTGATAGAAAGAAATTTAAGCATGCATTCCAGTTTTGGACAACCATTTCCTTCATGAACATTATTAATTAAGCAAAACAACAGAAAATATTAAATTTTTAACTGATTTCTTCATATTTTTTTTATTTTTTTATTTTTTTTTAATATAAAATCAGAATACACAACTTAAAATAGAAATTTAAACATATTTTTTAGTTTTTGAACAGTCGTTACCTCAAAGAATTTCGATAATTGAACAATTAACAAAGGAAACTAATGATTTTTTAACGAAAAAAGACGAATTAAACGAATTTGGTTAACTTTACTCTAATTGGAAATTTCATCGTACTTTATATATACCAACTAAGTAGAATTTTAATACATAAACGAATAATTTAAAGAAATCCCCAACACACAAATGTGAACCTGCAGAGCATTTCTTATTACGTCATATCTAAACTAAAACTTTTTTCTGCAAACCCTCTATGCATGCATTCCAGGTAGGGGAACATAACAAAGAATTTTGACGTCACTACTTACAAAGGAATACAACAAAATGTTTACGTTCAAGAAAAAGTATCACATAGAGAGAAAAAAAGAAGAGATTTAAGCTATTTATCCATTCTAGTTTTATAACAGTTACCACAACATCTCCAAATTAAAATTTGGAAGTCATAATGAGTGTAATTAATTAAGCAAAATAATAGAAATATTATTTTTTCAGAGGGGAAAAGACCAATTTAAACAAATTTTATTAGTTTTACACTAGTTTAATAATAATTTTAAGAGGAAAAAGACGAATTTAAACTTTTTTTTTTTTTTTTAGTTTTACACTATTTTTTCTCATCTCCAACACGGATATATCAATTTTAACAGAAGAATTAAACGTATATTTTAGTTTTTAACAACAAAATCTTAACAAGTATCATTAATTAAACAAAAATAAATATCAGTTTTAAAGAAAAGACGAATTTGAATAATTTTACACTAGTATTTTCAAAAGCAACATGAAAATATCAATACTTATTCACATATTTCACTTATTCACTGTATTCAATACTATATTTAATAAATTTGGATACACTTTAAGAATTTCCTAATCTATAATTATATATTAGCTGTATATTTATTGTTACCCATGTTTTCAACATTAGTTCATAATCGTGAATTTTGTATTTTAAATACCATATATTCAGGTTCAGATTATTTTCACTTGAAATCATACAGAATTTTTTAACAGAGTTTATTTTTGAAATCATTGAAGCAACTGTATTTAATATTTTTAACACCAATTTTCTAAGATTTTCTAACATTTTCCGATTATACATTCCTCATAAGTACATTTCTAAATGCTACAATCACTTTACATATCGAAAAGATATCATTGAAGCAACTGTATTTAATATTTTTAACACCAATTTTCTAAGATTTTTTAACATTTTCCGGTTATACATTCCTCAAAAGTATATATTCTAAACAATAGAAAATATTAATTTTAAGAATAAAAAGACGAATTTAAACAAATTTTATTAGTTTTACAATACTTTTTCTCATCTCCAACACGGATATATCAATTTTAACAGAATTAAACGCATATTTTAGTTTTTAAGAACAAAAATGTAATAAGTATCATTAATTAAACAAAAAATAAATATCAATTTTCAAGAAAAGACAATTTTTTACACAAATTTTCAACTTTGAAATACGTTTGTTTACATATATTGTTACAATATATTACTAAACTTAAACTTTTTTAAAAGTTTGAATGTCGTTACAAAGGGTTCATATTTATATTTTTCACGTCTTGACTGCATTCGAAATCTTACAACAAAAGTATACTTTTATTATTTTTATTATTATTATTATTCTAGAAAACCTAAAAAGTCATTTCTTGCTGCTTTAAACACTTGACATATTAAAACTACTCTGAGATATTCTACCCATATAATTAATCAAATTAGGACATGATTCATCTTACACTTCAAAATTTCTGAATTTTTACAATACTTATTTTCATCAAACTTTATTCTTGATCCTATATATTTTAGGAGTACAGAATTTTAACATCTGTTTTTATCTACTTATCAGAAAATTATTAAAACACCCAACAACATTTTCTAAATATGAATATTATCTTTACAGTTATATAATACAAAACATACACGAATACAAAGTTTAATTTTTACAAACATTTCATATTTCAAACCAAACTTTTCGAAATTTTCACATCATAAGAGCAAACATTAGACGAACTTTTTAACTTTTTAACTTTTTTTTATTGCTTAGATCTTTTCATCATAACTTTTAATTATGATAATTATCCATTTTTAGGTTGATTGTCGAAAAACTGTAACTGAAATTACATAAACTTAATGTAAAAAACCATGTTCTCACACAATTTCTTGAAATTCAACAAAGAATTGACTATTACTTATCTATTATTATTCTTATTAAATACTTATCTACATCAATATCGATTCTCGATAGTATATAGATATTTCATCATTACACACTTACAAATCTTTTCAAACGTATATCAGAAAAATAAGTCAATCAAAGTCTAGTAGTTACCACACCTGTTCCTCAGAAATATTACTATCATATGAAACAGTAAAGAAAATTAATAGATATTTAATATTTAATAACCTCATACGTGAAATTACTGTCGAATGAGAATACTAATAATCTATAAAATCAACTGTTGAACAAAAAAATAGTACAGATTACCGAAAATTCAAATGTTTTTTCTGCAAAAGTTACAAAAATTAACAAATGAATGACAAGTTAGAGAAATAACTAAAAAAGTTAATGAACATATTTACAAATTTATTAAAATCACACCTTTTTCTGGATTACAAACCACAATTTCTTGAAAATTTAACACCGAATTTGTAAGATTTTAGTCCTAGTATTACATACACTCAATACATATTCAAAATTAACAAAAATATAATTTTTTAGTCTCATCAATAAGCAGAAATTCTATATTAAAAGAATATTTTCATAGTAGTACTTATAAAAATGAGAGTTTACAAACTGATTTTCATAATTTTATCACATTTAAACTTAATATTTTACATAAAACATTATTTAATCAAATTTTATGCTTTCTAATTCAGTAAAATTCAATACGTTTTTAGTTTTTAAACCAATACCACAATATTTATTTACATCAAACTTGATTCTTCACCTTTTATATTTCCACATTACACACGTGAGATAAATATTAACTTGGATCAGGAGTTGAAGTCAATTGATTCCATTCGATTTTCATCATGTACGCATTGCTCCTACACGAAATTTCTCACTGCTATAATCATCTAATGTATTAAAACTAATCTACTCATATTTTTAATCAATTCATCAGATGTTTCATCTCGCACTTCTGAATTATCGTGCATCAAGTTGCTTAAAATATAAATACTATCTTTATAGTTTTAATGATATATAGTATACATGGCTTATCTTGAGTTAGCACTTCCATAGTATTAATCAAATTATATGTTTCATCTTGCACTTGATCTTAATGATTTCATCTTGCATCTGAATTATCGTCCATCGAGTTTTTTTTTTTTTTTTTTTTTTTTTTTTTTTTTTTTAATAATAATATATTTATAGTTTTTGATTATACATAGCATGTACGAATACAATCTTTAATTTTAACATTTCATATTTCAAATAACCTATTTCCGAAACCAAGCTATGTGAATTTTACCACAATGCTTATTATCATAGAATAATTTGTGTTTCACACTTTTCTAAAAATTATCAGATATGTATCCCTCAGAGAAATTACTATCATATGAATAAATGAAGAAAATTTAATTTATATTAAATGTACACGAAATTGATTGCAATATACATGTATTTAATAAAAATAAATAAATAAGCGATTATTTATACTTTAAACCTTTACTAAATATATATTTCTTTCATTATACAGATGTTTCAACAAGATGAACCAAAACAGCAGCAAACTTCAGAAATTAATGATCCGAATGATTCATCCCTAGCACATGTAGCGTTAACGAATAACACATATGTGAGTACTTATATGAGAAATACTAGAATTCGTATATGTAACGTAATTAGAGTAAATACAAAATGATTTGTCTTACTACCTACACTTTAACAAGTGCTTTTTACCTATATTATTGAAGAGAATCCTAACTGTGTCCATTTATTTCTATTACAGATGTGCTCTATTTGCTACAAACACTTCTTAAGTAAATGGAATTTAACAGAACATACAAAAATCTATACAGGTGAAAAACCTTACACTTGGAAAGATTACCATAAATGCTGTTTTCAAGGAGACGTGAATCAAAAATGCACACATCATCATATAAAGCATCGTCAGATATATGTAAACTTAGCGAAGATATTCAAAAATTAGTCAGACTTTTGAAGAATTTAGAAATAAAGGAAGATATTTAGGCTATTTATCCATCATATTTTCACAACACTTACCACAATATCTCAAACTTAAAATTTGGAAGACATACACACTGCTGAAAAGTAATTTTGTGATTCTTCTAATCAGTATGAATGTATAGATATTATTTTGTAGTGTATTCTTTAAATGCTCACATTAAATATTCTTTTATATGCATATATCGTTGTGTTTATTTTTCTAATACTTATTACATTAATGAAATACATAACATTTTAAGTGAAATAACACTCTCACAACTTAAAAAATGCATAAGAACATACAAAAAATAAGCAGATGTATAAAAAAATATGCAAGTTTACAAAATAATTTCATTGTTTTCTAGAAATATTAACAAAAAATATTTACAATATGAAAAAATTGCAAAAGTGAAAAGAAAAAACACAAATGTAAAAACAAAAACCACAAAGTGAAAAACTCATAACAAAGTTTTTGAAAAAAATATTTGCAACAAATTTTTTTTTTTTCAAAAACCAAAACTTCCAAAAATATTTTTTTCAAAAAAATTTTTTTTCAAAAACATTTTTTACAAAAATTTTTTTTTTCAAAATAAGTTTTTACAAAAGTAAAAAAAAGAAAATCACAACGTTAAAAAAATGAAAAATTTTTGTTAAAAAAAGTGTAAAAAAATTGCAAAAAAAAGTTGCAAAAAATTTCAAAAAAAGTTATGAAAAAAGACTCAAAAATTTTGTTGTTTTTAATAGCAAATGCAATGGTTTCGCCATTGCATACTGCATTAAAACCAACGAAATTTTTGAGTCTTTTTTCATAACTTTTTTTGAAATTTTTTTGCAACTTGTTTTTGCAATTTTTTTACACTTTTTTTAAAAAAAATTTTTCATTTTTTTAACGTTGTGATTTTCTTTTTTTTACTTTTGTAAAAACTTATTTTGAAAAAAAAATTTTTGTAAAAAATGTTTTTGAAAAAAAATTTTTTTGAAAAAAATATTTTTGGAAGTTTTGGTTTTTGAAAAAAAAAAAATTTGTTGCAAATATTTTTTTCAAAAACTTTGTTATGAGTTTTTCACTTTGTGGTTTTTGTTTTTACATTTGTGTTTTCTCTTTTCACTTTTGCAATTTTTTCATATTGTAAATATTTTTTGTTAATATTTCTAGAAAACAATGAAATTATTTTGTAAACTTGCATATTTTTTTATACATCTGCTTATTTTTTGTATGTTCTTATGCATTTTTTAAGTTGTGAGAGTGTTATTTCACTTAAAATGTTATGTATTTCATTAATGTAATAAGTATTAGAAAAATAAACACAACGATATATGCATATAAAAGAATATTTAATGTGAGCATTTAAAGAATACACTACAAAATAATATCTATACATTCATACTGATTAGAAGAATCACAAAATTACTTTTCAGCAGTGTGTATGTCTTCCAAATTTTAAGTTTGAGATATTGTGGTAAGTGTTGTGAAAATATGATGGATAAATAGCCTAAATATCTTCCTTTATTTCTAAATTCTTCAAAAGTCTGACTAATTTTTGAATATCTTCGCTAAGTTTACATATATCTGACGATGCTTTATATGATGATGTGTGCATTTTTGATTCACGTCTCCTTGAAAACAGCATTTATGGTAATCTTTCCAAGTGTAAGGTTTTTCACCTGTATAGATTTTTGTATGTTCTGTTAAATTCCATTTACTTAAGAAGTGTTTGTAGCAAATAGAGCACATCTGTAATAGAAATAAATGGACACAGTTAGGATTCTCTTCAATAATATAGGTAAAAAGCACTTGTTAAAGTGTAGGTAGTAAGACAAATCATTTTGTATTTACTCTAATTACGTTACATATACGAATTCTAGTATTTCTCATATAAGTACTCACATATGTGTTATTCGTTAACGCTACATGTGCTAGGGATGAATCATTCGGATCATTAATTTCTGAAGTTTGCTGCTGTTTTGGTTCATCTTGTTGAAACATCTGTATAATGAAAGAAATATATATTTAGTAAAGGTTTAAAGTATAAATAATCGCTTATTTATTTATTTTTATTAAATACATGTATATTGCAATCAATTTCGTGTACATTTAATATAAATTAAATTTTCTTCATTTATTCATATGATAGTAATTTCTCTGAGGGATACATATCTGATAATTTTTAGAAAAGTGTGAAACACAAATTATTCTATGATAATAAGCATTGTGGTAAAATTCACATAGCTTGGTTTCGGAAATAGGTTATTTGAAATATGAAATGTTAAAATTAAAGATTGTATTCGTACATGCTATGTATAATCAAAAACTATAAATATATTATTATTAAAAAAAAAAAAAAAAAAAAAAAAAAAAAAAACTCGATGGACGATAATTCAGATGCAAGATGAAATCATTAAGATCAAGTGCAAGATGAAACATATAATTTGATTAATACTATGGAAGTGCTAACTCAAGATAAGCCATGTATACTATATATCATTAAAACTATAAAGATAGTATTTATATTTTAAGCAACTTGATGCACGATAATTCAGAAGTGCGAGATGAAACATCTGATGAATTGATTAAAAATATGAGTAGATTAGTTTTAATACATTAGATGATTATAGCAGTGAGAAATTTCGTGTAGGAGCAATGCGTACATGATGAAAATCGAATGGAATCAATTGACTTCAACTCCTGATCCAAGTTAATATTTATCTCACGTGTGTAATGTGGAAATATAAAAGGTGAAGAATCAAGTTTGATGTAAATAAATATTGTGGTATTGGTTTAAAAACTAAAAACGTATTGAATTTTACTGAATTAGAAAGCATAAAATTTGATTAAATAATGTTTTATGTAAAATATTAAGTTTAAATGTGATAAAATTATGAAAATCAGTTTGTAAACTCTCATTTTTATAAGTACTACTATGAAAATATTCTTTTAATATAGAATTTCTGCTTATTGATGAGACTAAAAAATTATATTTTTGTTAATTTTGAATATGTATTGAGTGTATGTAATACTAGGACTAAAATCTTACAAATTCGGTGTTAAATTTTCAAGAAATTGTGGTTTGTAATCCAGAAAAAGGTGTGATTTTAATAAATTTGTAAATATGTTCATTAACTTTTTTAGTTATTTCTCTAACTTGTCATTCATTTGTTAATTTTTGTAACTTTTGCAGAAAAAACATTTGAATTTTCGGTAATCTGTACTATTTTTTTGTTCAACAGTTGATTTTATAGATTATTAGTATTCTCATTCGACAGTAATTTCACGTATGAGGTTATTAAATATTAAATATCTATTAATTTTCTTTACTGTTTCATATGATAGTAATATTTCTGAGGAACAGGTGTGGTAACTACTAGACTTTGATTGACTTATTTTTCTGATATACGTTTGAAAAGATTTGTAAGTGTGTAATGATGAAATATCTATATACTATCGAGAATCGATATTGATGTAGATAAGTATTTAATAAGAATAATAATAGATAAGTAATAGTCAATTCTTTGTTGAATTTCAAGAAATTGTGTGAGAACATGGTTTTTTACATTAAGTTTATGTAATTTCAGTTACAGTTTTTCGACAATCAACCTAAAAATGGATAATTATCATAATTAAAAGTTATGATGAAAAGATCTAAGCAATAAAAAAAAGTTAAAAAGTTAAAAAGTTCGTCTAATGTTTGCTCTTATGATGTGAAAATTTCGAAAAGTTTGGTTTGAAATATGAAATGTTTGTAAAAATTAAACTTTGTATTCGTGTATGTTTTGTATTATATAACTGTAAAGATAATATTCATATTTAGAAAATGTTGTTGGGTGTTTTAATAATTTTCTGATAAGTAGATAAAAACAGATGTTAAAATTCTGTACTCCTAAAATATATAGGATCAAGAATAAAGTTTGATGAAAATAAGTATTGTAAAAATTCAGAAATTTTGAAGTGTAAGATGAATCATGTCCTAATTTGATTAATTATATGGGTAGAATATCTCAGAGTAGTTTTAATATGTCAAGTGTTTAAAGCAGCAAGAAATGACTTTTTAGGTTTTCTAGAATAATAATAATAATAAAAATAATAAAAGTATACTTTTGTTGTAAGATTTCGAATGCAGTCAAGACGTGAAAAATATAAATATGAACCCTTTGTAACGACATTCAAACTTTTAAAAAAGTTTAAGTTTAGTAATATATTGTAACAATATATGTAAACAAACGTATTTCAAAGTTGAAAATTTGTGTAAAAAATTGTCTTTTCTTGAAAATTGATATTTATTTTTTGTTTAATTAATGATACTTATTACATTTTTGTTCTTAAAAACTAAAATATGCGTTTAATTCTGTTAAAATTGATATATCCGTGTTGGAGATGAGAAAAAGTATTGTAAAACTAATAAAATTTGTTTAAATTCGTCTTTTTATTCTTAAAATTAATATTTTCTATTGTTTAGAATATATACTTTTGAGGAATGTATAACCGGAAAATGTTAAAAAATCTTAGAAAATTGGTGTTAAAAATATTAAATACAGTTGCTTCAATGATATCTTTTCGATATGTAAAGTGATTGTAGCATTTAGAAATGTACTTATGAGGAATGTATAATCGGAAAATGTTAGAAAATCTTAGAAAATTGGTGTTAAAAATATTAAATACAGTTGCTTCAATGATTTCAAAAATAAACTCTGTTAAAAAATTCTGTATGATTTCAAGTGAAAATAATCTGAACCTGAATATATGGTATTTAAAATACAAAATTCACGATTATGAACTAATGTTGAAAACATGGGTAACAATAAATATACAGCTAATATATAATTATAGATTAGGAAATTCTTAAAGTGTATCCAAATTTATTAAATATAGTATTGAATACAGTGAATAAGTGAAATATGTGAATAAGTATTGATATTTTCATGTTGCTTTTGAAAATACTAGTGTAAAATTATTCAAATTCGTCTTTTCTTTAAAACTGATATTTATTTTTGTTTAATTAATGATACTTGTTAAGATTTTGTTGTTAAAAACTAAAATATACGTTTAATTCTTCTGTTAAAATTGATATATCCGTGTTGGAGATGAGAAAAAATAGTGTAAAACTAAAAAAAAAAAAAAAAGTTTAAATTCGTCTTTTTCCTCTTAAAATTATTATTAAACTAGTGTAAAACTAATAAAATTTGTTTAAATTGGTCTTTTCCCCTCTGAAAAAATAATATTTCTATTATTTTGCTTAATTAATTACACTCATTATGACTTCCAAATTTTAATTTGGAGATGTTGTGGTAACTGTTATAAAACTAGAATGGATAAATAGCTTAAATCTCTTCTTTTTTTCTCTCTATGTGATACTTTTTCTTGAACGTAAACATTTTGTTGTATTCCTTTGTAAGTAGTGACGTCAAAATTCTTTGTTATGTTCCCCTACCTGGAATGCATGCATAGAGGGTTTGCAGAAAAAAGTTTTAGTTTAGATATGACGTAATAAGAAATGCTCTGCAGGTTCACATTTGTGTGTTGGGGATTTCTTTAAATTATTCGTTTATGTATTAAAATTCTACTTAGTTGGTATATATAAAGTACGATGAAATTTCCAATTAGAGTAAAGTTAACCAAATTCGTTTAATTCGTCTTTTTTCGTTAAAAAATCATTAGTTTCCTTTGTTAATTGTTCAATTATCGAAATTCTTTGAGGTAACGACTGTTCAAAAACTAAAAAATATGTTTAAATTTCTATTTTAAGTTGTGTATTCTGATTTTATATTAAAAAAAAATAAAAAAATAAAAAAAATATGAAGAAATCAGTTAAAAATTTAATATTTTCTGTTGTTTTGCTTAATTAATAATGTTCATGAAGGAAATGGTTGTCCAAAACTGGAATGCATGCTTAAATTTCTTTCTATCAAATTGATACACTGATGTTGCAATTGATAAAAATCGTAAGAAATCAGTCTTTTTCTATAAAACTTGATATTTTCCATTGTTTTTTACTTAATTATCAATACTCATTATGGTTATAGTTGTTGAAAAACTAGGATGTATGTTTAAGTTTTAAGTTTTAAGTCGATACATTGATCTTGTAGTTGATAAAAATCGTAAGAAATCAGTCTTTTTCTATAAAAATCGATATTTTCCATTGTTTTTTACTTAATTATGAATGCTTATTAAGGTTATAGCTGTTGAAAAACTGAAATGTACGTTTAAGTTTTCTCTTTTAAGTTGATAAAAATCGTAAGAGATCAGTCTTTTCCATAAAACTTGATATTTTCCATTGTTTTTTTACTTAATTAACGATACTCATTAAGGCTATAGCTGTTGAAAAACTAGGATAAATGTTTAACTTTCAACTTTTAAGTCGTTACATTGATCATATAGTTGATAAAAATCGTAAGAAATCAGTCTTTTTCTATAAAACTGGATATTTTCTATTGTTTTTACTTAATTAATACTATTCATTAAGATGTCTATGAAGCAAAATTCAAATATATGTTTAACTTTCTTGAGTTAAATTGATAATCTCATCTTGTAGTTGAAGAAATCTAAATAAAATGGTTAAAAACTGAGATTTTTCCAGTGTTTCGCTTAATTAATAATACTCATTAAAATTATGGTTGTTCAAAATTCAAATATAAATTTAATCTTCATCATATAGTATGATTCCGAGTTGAGATGTGATTGATAATATTTTTAATTAGGGAAGGTTGTTCACCTATCCTATTATAATAGAATGTTCCTTTTTTCCACTAGGGGGCGTTTGAGGAGGGGGGTGTATGGTGGGGGATCAGGAGGGACGGCGGTGGCGGTGGCACTGGGTGAGGCGGTGGCACGGTGCCACAGTACCACCGCCGGCTGAGCCCGTACTGTCCTTTTCCTACTACTTATATGTATAACTTATTTTCTAACAACTTATAAGTTAATAAATATAGGTATTTAAATAAATGTTACCCGCTGTCCATTTTTTCCGTTCTTCATAGAACTACTCTAAAAGGGCAGATTCTTTAGATCTGGGGTTTAAAATGTGGAAATTTTCAGGTATCCTAAAAACGGGTAGAATTCTTAGGTCAAGGGTAAAATGTGAATATTTTTCAAACTATTAAAGAGCCATTTCTTATCACGCGTGGGATAATTTTTCTTCATATTACTGCTGTTTTAACAATGCTATTGTATCCTGAAATTAAAAAAAAATGCTAATATTAAAACATAGGATTTTTTGCCATTTTGTATGTATAGTTTGTATTTTATTAACTCTTAAGTTAATAGATACAGCTATTTATGTAACTGTCAAGTGCGGGACATTACATCGGTTTTCATGGAATGGCCCTCATTGAATTTCGTTGTTATGGACCTTTCATTCACAGAGCAAGCACTGTTTACAGGTATACAAATGAACTATCTCTATTATTATTAAATATTCATAGATGCAAACATCTTCTGCTTTTCTGACCCTGTAAAATTTAATAGAAATTTTTGTATTATTAAATCGGCAGATTACGACCATTTGAAATATTGTGAATGAGATGCTAGCAGCTTTGCATATCAGGTATTTGAAGAACCATTGATGAAATATTGATAAATATATAGTTTAAAACATTTTATGTAGTTGAAGAAATATAAACCTATTGCTTCTGCAACTATAGAAATTCATGAATTATTTGAAATCGCGTCGATAAAACTATTAATTGAAAATTTTAAACGCTAGTTATTTATTTATACAAGAAAGAAAAGTTTCTTTTGAGCCAAATACTATAAAAATTAACCACATAAAACTTGGCTTAATTTAAAACTCAGGCAAATAACAGACTAGATATTTTAATGAATGCGAATGCGTGCAAAAATAGACTATGACCAATACTCATAAAATTCTTCAAAATTTGATACTAGTCAAGCTGTATAAGGTATTCCTACTTTTTTTCGGAATTTGATTATCACAAATAATTACAGTGTGATTCTTACACACACAATGCAGATTAAACTGAATTACCTTTGTGAATAGAAATAATCCTCAGGATAAGAAGGATTTTTGTTTAGAAATCTTTGTTTAGTATGATTCATTGTATGCAAGATTGTTATTTTTTTCAGGCGCAAGGCTTTGCGTACAGAAAATCCTTTCATTTATATCCACTGCAGTGAATGGCCAAAACAAAATAGTTTTAGTCTATCTTAATAATTATAAGCAATTTATATATTTAATTTAAAAATAAATATCTGTCAGCTTGGCCTATTTGCGGAGGCAGATTTCGAAGAGTACTCTTTTCAACAACAAAAAATAAAATTCGATTAAAGATAAGCCCACTTTAACAACTCTATTTGGCCGCTTTTGAAAAATTTGTAATTTCATTTTTCTGTGGGAACTGATTTATCAGAACCATCTTAAGCGAAATTCGTCTCAAATACCCATTTTGACATCATATTTTTAAATATAGTCTGACTTTGTTTAAAAATCGATCAATACGACACTTTATATAGTTCCTAAATAAGAAAAAACTGTCATTTGAATGCGTTTGAGAGCAAAATTGAACTTAAAAATGAGTCTTAAAATAACCAATTTATACATTCTCAATTTATTACTCATGATCGCTTCGAAAATTTTGTGTGAAGTGCCCAACTGGACAGATTTTTTAAAAATATATTCAGCATTTATCAAAAAACTGACCAATACGGCACATTATGCAGTTCCTAAAAAAGAGGACCTGTAAATTGGATGCGTTTGAGAGCAAAAATGGATTTAAAAATGAGTCAGAAAAAAACGCAATTTGTTATTCGAATACTTTCTCAACTTTTCACTCACGATCGCTTCAGAAAATTCTGCTCAAAATGGCTATTTTCAAAGCATTTTTTGAAATATATTCTATCTTCCTCAAAAAACTGGCTATCACGTCACATTATACAGTTCCTAAATAAGAGAACCTGTCAATTGTAAGCGTTTGAGGGCAAAAATGAATTTGAAAATGAGTCAGAAAGTAAACAGTTTGTTGTTTGAATACTTCCTCAATGTTTTAATCACGATAGCTTCAGCTATTCTGCTCAGAAAGGCAGAATAGCTGAAAGCATTTTTGAAAGCATTTTTTGAAATATATCCTATCTTTATCTAAAAACTGGCTAATGCGTCACATTATATAGTTCCTAAATAAAAGAACTTGTCATTTGGATGAATTTAAAACTGAGTCATTATATAAGCAATTTTGATTTGAGATTTTTTCTTGAACTCCTATTTTTGTTTAATTTATTTTACCTATTAGGATTGGTCCTATAAAAAACTTGTAAAAGTTAAAGATATTATTGAGAAGATGTAAAATAATTTTAATCGGATTTGATATCTTAAGAATTGACGAAGTTATGGATTTTTTTCGTCCCCTCTTTTTTTGTTTTCGTTTTTTATTTTTTTAGGTAGATTTCGTATGAAATACTACCTATGGCATTCTCTCCCATCTTGTAATTTCTGAATAAATTTTGCATATATATATATATATATATATATATATCGGTGTATATCACTTTCTTCTGGACACGATAACTTCCATAATTATGCTCAGATCTTCTTCAAACTTTTACATAAAATCAAGGGACATAAAATCTCGGTCGAGTTTGTTAATGGGAAAAATCGGACCAAGGGGGTGGAAATAGGGAGGGTTTCTGTGAAAATAGAAAAAACGTCATAACTTCTTAATTAAAATTGATATAGAATCGGTTTAAAGTTTATATTACTTCTTAAAAATAGGCCAAAAGTTTATGTGTGACAGATTTTTGATAAATTTAGAAATGGGCTCTGGGGGCGAAAAAAACAGGGTTTCTGGGAGAAAAAAATTCATAACTTCGTGAATTCTCAAGATATTAAATCCAACCAAATTTTTTATAAATGTTCTCAAAATTATCTAAAACTTTTGTATTTACAAGTTTTTGATAGGAGCAACTTTTACCGATGAAAAAAAAATTAAAAACGAAAAGAAAAAGGGGGGTGAAAAAGGAAAAAAATCCATAACTCCGTCAATTTTTAAGCTACCAAATCTACTTAAATTTATTTTACATCTTCTCAAAAATATCTACAACTTTTATATTGACAAGTTTTTCATAGGACCAATTCGTATAGCAAAAATAAATTAAACAAAAATAGGAGTTGGAGAAAAAATTTCAAATCCAAACTGCCTATATTCTGACTCATTTTTAAATTAATTTTTGATTTTAAACGCATCCAAATGGTAGATCCTCTTATTTGGAAACTGTATAAAGTAACGCATTGGTCAGTTTATTGATAAAGACAGAATATATTTCAAAAAAAGGCTACCAAAAAGGGTATTTTGAACAGAAATTCCCGAAGTCATCGTGACTGAAAATTTAAGGAAGTATTCAAATAAGAAATTGCGTTTTTTTCTGACTCGTTTTTAAATCCATTTTTGCTCTCAAATGCATCCAATTTACAGATCCTCTTATTTAGGAACTATATAATGTGACGCATAGGCTAGTTTTTTGATAAAGACAGAATATATTTCAAAAAAGATTGCCAAAAAGGGTATTTTAAACAGAATTTTCCGAAGTCATCGTGATTGAATATTTGAGGAAGTATTCAAGTTACAAACTGCGTTTTTTTTACTCGTTTTTAAATCCATTTTCGCTCTCAAACGCATCCAATTTACAGATCCTCTTATTTACGAACTATATAATGTGACGCATTCTTTGATAAAGATAGAATATATTTTTTAAAATGCTGTCAAATTGGGCATTTCACACAAAATTTTCCGAAGCGATCATGAATAAAGTATTAAGGATGCATTCAAATAACAAATCGGTTACTTTATGACTCATTTTTAAATTCAATTTTATTCTCAAACGCATTCAATTGTTAGTTTGTTTTTATTTAGGAACTATATAATGTACTGTTTTGGTCGATTTTTTAATAAATTCAGAATATATTTCAAAATATGCTGTCAATAAATATAGTTTAAAAAACTAAAAAACACGCTTTTTAAGTATATCAAACTAAAAAGTGAAAAATAATTCGTACTATAAGCTGAAAACGAAAATAGATGAAAAATACTATATTACTATAAAATCATTGTTATTATAGAAATCAATTAATAAGCAATAAATAAAATTATCGTGGAAAAAAAGCGTGGGGTGCTCCATCTACCATGCTCCATCTATCAGTTCTTAAGAAGCAAAATTTTTTTTGAATAGCAACAGTTTTTGCGTAAGAATTGCAATAAAATTAGATGTAAAAATTTACGCCTAATTTTACTGCAATTTTCGCGGCAAAAACTGCTGGCAACATTGCTGTCAGCAGTTTTTGCTGTAAATTTAATGGATTTTTTTACAGTGTATATTTTAGCATAATATGCGTGGTGTATAAATCAATAGATAGATTATGTATAGGGCTGCTCAAAAAAATTCGACTACATTACCGTCTATGGGCAGTACTTGTAAAACAATTATTATAAATTGTTCTATATGTTTTTTAATACGCATTAATGTCTCATTTCACCCTTTTAGAAGTTTCATAACAACATTTTAATTATGTTGAAAATAATACATAATCGATGAGTGATATATATTTTTACTCTTTTGTTTAAAAATAGAAAACATTTATTTCTCTTACATACAACATTAAATCAAAATTTGAATATCTATATATTTTAAGTGATGGGAAATATCTTCTTCCACATAGCTGTACGTTGGCCAAAGGCGACATTTCGTTAAAAGCATTTAATATTTAAACTTTTTATTTCACTCGCAAACATACACACACATACACAAACAAATATAAGAAAAATATTTAATCCACTTATGATATTTTGAGCTTTCTAACACGTGGTTTCATTTGCGTACGCATCTCTAATAAAAATAACTGTAAATAGTTAAAAACAATTAATTATTTCTGTTGACACTCGATGCTATAAAAGAAAGATATGTTCCGAACAATAAATGGTAATGACCGCGATCTATGCACCAGTCTGCACCTAATGCATCACAAGTCATTACAAAAAGCCCGAGCAGCGTTCTAATGAGAAATTTTCCTCCAGGAAACCGATTGATTTAAGGAAGTAGGTTAGCTTTCCCTTTCGTACCCAGAGAAAGACAGAGAAAGGCCACTTCATTCAGGTCGCTACTCCATTCCACATATAAGGCTCTCCACTCTTTTAAACATTCATTTTTTTTAGAGGATTGAGAAAAGACACTACTATGATTCGACTCTCTTGGGCCGGCGTATTTATTTTTGGACTTCTTTCATTTGCAGATGGTAAGGAGTCGGTGATTTTTCATGAAAGTTATATTTTAGTACATTAAAAAGATGAAGATGAATTCTTATTTTGGATTATTTATTCTCTAAGGGTACTTCAAAGCTCCCCCGATGGAAAGTCTGGATACTCCGAATGATCATCTCTTCCGAGGAGGAAATCCAAATATGAATAATTGGGATGATTTACCCCCGTTGTTCCAGAAGGATAGGGAGCAGCATGGCCGTAAATTTAAAACACCCCAAGTGTATTCGTTTTACCACAAGATGGAAGGATACCATCCGTCCAAGGATCCTTTTGAACATCATTTTTACGACCATCGAGTTCCTAATTATCAGCCTCCAGCTTTTGGATATTCAAATATACCGGAATTAGGCAGTTATTCTGGTGGTGAATCGGATGAACCAAAAATGAACTTATATACTCATGATGAGCCACTTATGCCAAATAAAGTTAACGAAATGAGACCTGAACCGGCAAGAAGTTCCGAATCCGAAATGTCAGGAGGTGGAGAACAGAGAGTTGTTGGAGGAACAGATGTAGCGGAGGGAGAAATTCCATGGCAGGTGAGAGAATTGTTTTGGAATCAATTTTTAATACATCTTATGACAATATTTCTTTCATGGAAGGGTAAGTTATTTATTATTTTATTAGTCTGGAAGCAGGCTTGTTTTTTAAAAAGGTAGGTTTTAAGAGATAATACTTCTTTGGCATTATAATAATAAATTAATTTTAATAGATAGTCTTTTGTTTTAGATTTCACTGCAGAGAAAATCTATGAAAAGTGGGAGAATATTTCATATATGCGGTGGATCTATTATTAATAAAGAGTGGGTTGTGACAGCTGCTCATTGTGTTGCTTTGTAAGTTGATAATTTAGAATATTTTATTTATTAGTTTTACGATACATATTATTCGTATTATATATTTAATAAATGTTATAATTTAAATGTGTTATGATTACATTTATATTTTAAATTTCAAATTGTAAATATATCCACACTTGTCAAATTATAACATGTGTGCAGTGATATTTCTTTAAATGAATAAGTAAGTGCTAATATTGAATATATAATAATGAAGGAATATTAATAAAGAATAGCTAATATCCTTAAAGAACAGGTAATCTAAATATTATTAATAACATGTAAATTTATAATGTTTAATAAAAATAGCTTTTATGTAAAATTACAAAATAAGAATATAATCTAAATTTGAATGTAAAATTAAAAGTTTAGTTTTACGCTTAATATTAAAATGATAATAAACGAATTTTGATAAAAATGTATTTTTTCTCTAAGCTATCTTCATCCATCATCTAATATTTTTATACATAAAGAAAAACATTTATATATATTTCTAATAATTTTTATTATTTGTTTATGCTCTTGCACAATTATATGTTGTACATATTGTATAATAAATTTAAAACATCTTTCGTAAGTATAATAATAAAATGCAACATTTAAATCCTAATTTTTTAAACATTGAATGGTATAACCATGCTGTGTTTTATAATAATACGAGCTAAAGAAGTAAAGAGGTTATTTGAGCTGTTTATGTGTGAAAATTTGATTTGATTTTTTTAATTCATCAGTGTGTTTCAAGCTATATGAATAAATACCACTATTTATCATGTATCAATACTTGAATTTTCATGGAGTTCATGGCCTTTCAAAATTTCCTTATTGAAAGCAATAGTCATTAGATGCTGCTGAAATATTTGATTTGAACTGGATGTAATGCAATCTGATAAATTAACAGGGAATGGTCAAATATAATGAATAATATATTTTTTACATATAATATTAAGCAAAACATGTAACGGATTATATCTGCTAGCCAAGAATTTAGTAAAAAAGGTCTTATAAACGAACTACGCTAGTTACCTAAATGCATTAGAATAGTTTTGAATTAAATAATTTGTATCCTCTTTTATAACGGAAAGTAATAGTAGCATTTATTATAAATTTCCACTCGTGTCTTTCTACTTACTTCAGCAAATATGTTTCATGTCTAATTGCCAAATTTCACTATTTAACAAATATTCCCATACAGGTATTTTTTTGAAAACCTATTACCATGGGCGTAACTACATAATTTTTCTAGGGGGGGGGGGGGCATGGTCTTAACTCTTTGATAATTTCCAAACGATAAAAGTAAACATTTTTACTAAAACTAGGGATCCGATTATTCGGCATCTATTCGGTATTCGGCCATGTTACCGAATATCAAACTATTCGGTTATGCCAAATATTCAGTTTGGCCGAATATCAAAGTATTCGGCTGAATCCAAAACTTGAAAAAATCTTTTAAAACACATTTTTAAAAACTTATCACAATTTCTACTTTTAGCTGTCAATTTATAAATATATTTAAAATAATTAGAAATAAAATCATATTTGAATAAAATAGAATGTTTTTACATTATTTATTTGCTATTTGGAAAATATAACTTAAGAAAATTAACCATGAGAAGGATTAAAATAGTGATTTATGAGGATTCTGCTTAAGAATAAATGATGTGCAGATGCAAGTTCCTAAATTTTATTTAGTAAATAATCTGTTTCTTGCTTTTCCCAAATAAAAGTCCTTAAACAAGAAAGAAAACTTTTGAGATTAGTAATAGCTATCAAGGCAGACAATTTTTGTTCATGAAACCATAATCATATTCAACTTATAGAGTCATAAGTACATGTATTTCATCTCACTCTATGTCAAACTTGTGTTTTCGTTTGTTGCTTTAACAATAAATAAGATACTATAAAGTATAACTATATTTTCAACTCGCATGCTTTGATTTCTGTAAAATGTGATATGATGGGAAGGGTGGAAAATGCCACCATTCACAACAAAGAACTATGAGCTAAACATTCTTTTATTCAGAATTAAGTTGAAAATATTTGTACTTTGTATTGAAAAAAAAAATCTGCCTTGAGTTATTTAAAAAGGACAATTATGAGACTGTAAAGATTTTCTTCGACCATTTTTTCATTATTTCTCTTTGATTTTAAAATGTTTGTTTTAATTCGTAGAAGAAACCATGAAATTAAAAAATTTATTAATTAAAAAAGTCTCATAATTGTGCTTCTTAAATAACTCAAGCAGATTTTTTTTCAATACTAAATGCTCTTATAAAAAGCTCTTATTTATCAAAATGAAAGTTTCTTTTATTAAATATTATGTAAAATTGTTTTAAAAAACAACATTTTAATACCTTTAAACTTTGAAATATAAAAATAATTTGAAGCCGAATTTTCGGTATTCGGTCCAACAATTACTTTCGGCTACTATTCGGTTAGCATAATATTTGGTATTCGATTTACCAATCGGCCAAATATTCGGTATTCGGTAAAAATCACTATTCGGTGCATCCCTAATTAAAACTAATAATACTCAACAGAAAACTCACCTATTGATACATTCCTGGGTACTGGTTTACTGGTTTTTTCACACGTATTGTTGATCAATGAAACTAGTCAGACAGAACTTTCTTCTATTTTATATATATATTTTTTAATTACTACACATAAAGTTTTTTTTTTCTTTTTCAATAAATCTTTTAAACGGGGGCGAAAGAAATAAAGTCATATTAAAGTCTAATCGGTTTTTAATATGCCCAAAATCGTAAAAATATTTGACTTATTACAAATCTGAAAATTAAACCGAAATAGAATAATTAGATGATTCAATATGCTTTTTTTCTTCAACTGCTATCATGCCCCCAACCCTGCCTGGAAATTGTATAAAATTCATTATCACAACGCCACCTGCAAACCGATTTTTTTTCCAAAATTTTCACCGATACTTATTGCATAAATTTTTTAAATAAAATAAATGTTACATACATCTGAATTGTAAATTTTGTTGAAAAATTTTGTTTTATGTCCTTCTGCAAATGGCACCACTTACAAATTTTACATAATATTTCCGTTTTACAATTTTCTGTACTACAAATTTGTAAACTTAGAAATATCGCACATTTTTCAATTTTTACATCGTCGTATAGGGAAAAAAATTACTTTTAAAAGCAATTTGTTCGAAAGCTGTATCCTAATTTGTTTTTGAGTTTTTTGTAGTTTTTAATGCTTTCTTTTGCCATCGTAAGTATTCCATAAATATGGACATCATAAGGATTATATATATATATATATATATGTATATATATATATATATATATATATATATATATATATATATATATATATATATATATATATATATATATATATATATATATATATATATTGAATGTACTCGACTGGTAACAACAACCATTTTTAAAATGGATAATAAAAAAGTTGATTGCAATGCAATTTATTGAATAAATTACAATACAGTTTTGAAATTACTACATTTGTAAGTACAGTAAGCACTCTGTAATTCCGACTCTGTGTAAGAAAGACATATGTCTAACTTGGAAAGTTTTTTAAGCCTTGAGAATCTATACACATAGACTAAAATTTGTCTTAGGCAGAATACTGGCTACTGTGGAAAAATTTCTCGATTTCGATGGATTCAGCCTTAGAGTTTACTGTACATTTTCCCCCCATTAAATGGCATAAAAATTGAAAACATGCAGTGTTTAAAAGTTTAAAAAATTACAAATTCGGAATTTAGTTGCCTGTTGTTGCCACTTACGTACAGACACATTTCTGCTTTATAATATAGACTAGCTGACCCGCCCAGCGTTGAGTGGGACCCGTTATAATGACCTTAAACAAAAATAAATTTTGAATGTTTTTTATCTTTTGAAAATCTTTAAAATGAACCTAAATTCAGGCATCTTATTAACTTCCACAGCGACTAGTGTGTTCCCAAAAAGCACGAAACTATAGGATTTGGAACCCCACAACCGAAAGCGGACTGCACTGGAAGCGCTCGGCTTGTGTTTCGTAAAAATCAAGCCCGTAAAATACGAAAAAATAATGCCCCAATAATGTTCGAATAAGCTATTAGCTGAAGCTAACATAAAATTTCATAATTGTCATCTGCCGAATTGTCATCTAAGTTGAATGAGCCAAATCCCATTGAAATTAGACCTTTAGAACTAAATTAATGAATGCTCCTCAAAACGGTTGAAGGTTCTCCTTCTTGTTATTTTTCACAAATTTCTTTTAACATTAACAATATATTTGATAAATGACTGAAATCTCTTAGTTAAAATTACCTTCAAATTTTTCTTGACTTTCATGTAGTAGCTGGAGGACCTAAGAAATTGTTTGAAAAAAAAATGATATCGGATGTCAATCGGACCATTTTTAAGGGAGCTATAACAAGGGGCCCAAAAGGAGCCACCTGATTGTTAAAAGCAGGGCTCTAACATGGAACCCTATTAAAATATCTGCGTATTTTACTCTTTAGATCTACAATTAATCAAAATTAAGTATGGAATTTGAATTATTCGTTAAAATATTATTTTAAAGAAATACATAAAAAAATGAGTAAATGCTTTAAAAAAGCCCCTACGGCCCCAATATAAATATGAGAGCGTTTTTTTCCTGGAAGAAGAGTCAAAAGTGCAACTTAAAATAATGCTCTGAGAAGGTGAGAAAATGAGGGAGTGCATGGAGAATAAAAAATTCAAAGTCCCTGAACTGGACTCTACAGGACTACAGGAAGTCCAGGATTTTAACTGGAATGTAGAACGTGAGAGAAAGAAAAAAAAAGTTCCAAAAATGAAGATTGGATTAAGAGGGGACAATTTAATAACAACTTATGGTGCAAAAACTTCAAGAGGCCCTGTAACGGGCCTCAAAGGGCCAGGGACTTATTTTGAGTATAGTTTTGAGTATAAAAATGTTTTCAGTAGTTATTAAAGTAATGCGCTAAAACTTTGTTAAAGAAAATTTATAGCAATGCAGATCATTTTTAAAGAAGGTGATTAATATTCAAAATTGATGGTAGATGAAATCTGATTTTTTTTTAGGGGGGGGGGGGGGTCGTTCATGTAGTAGCTGCACGGCCTAAGAAATTGATAGGAAAAAAAAGATGGTGAATCGGACCATTTTTAAGGGAGGTTTAAGGGAAGCTAAATTATTAATAATGGGAGCCCAAAAATAATACGATTTGATAGTTAAAAACACGACCCCAACATGAAAACATAAAATGTCTCAATACATAGCGCTTTAGACCCACAACTAGTTAAAATTAAGCATAGAGTATGAATTATCCGTCAGAATAATATGCTAAAGAAATGCACAAAAGATTGGGTAAATGCTTAAAAAAGATCTCTAGGATGCCAAGAAAAATATGAGGTTGTTGGTTTAAGAGGAAGAGTTATAGACTCAAGTTTAAAATTTTGCGCTAAGGTGAAAAATTTAGGGGTGAAAAATGTTTTGCGCACAAAATATTTAAAAGGCCCTGAGCCGGCCCCTGTGATTCTCGGGGATGCGGATAAGGGCAGCGTCTTATATGACATGTTAAAACATGGGTGGGATTTCATGTTTACCCCCCCCCCTCTTCCCCTCCTACACACAAACACATTAACAGCCATTTAAAAGTTTAGAAGATGCATAAAAATATTAAGATATGATGTAAAATAGCAACGTATGTAAAAATCAAGGTAAAGTATAAACAGCATAAAATGTTTCCCATTCGACTGTTACAATTCTGCATAACAAGAGCCCGTATCTGATCGCAAAATTAATGAGAGAAAAAAATCAGGAGAAATACAATACGTGTATTACTGCTACTGCTATTTCTCTGTATTTTTTCTTCTTTGAGAGTGAGGTGAGGAAAGGAGGGAGGGGGGGGGGGCTGAAGGAGAGGTGTTTTTATGAAAACGATAAATACCATAAAAGCTAAATTTATTATGATTACTTGTATTTTACATTACGTCGGCTTTTATGCATCATACATTTACTAAATAATGCTGTATGAACATGTAACATAACAACACTATTCATTTTATGAATAACAGCGGTTTATAAGCTACCCCAGACGAAGCTTTTGGCTGCGCTATTTTGCATATATACAATACAACCTCTGAATAGCAAACACATTGAGACTCTGGAATTCGGATACTATTCGGAGGATACGCAATTCAGAGGGGAAAAAATAAAACATACAAATATTATAGAAGTATTGGGGGGATTGAAAAAGTTCTCTAAATAGAAATTTCCGTCTTTTAGGAGCATTAGAAAAGTTTTAATCTATTTTAAAAAAAATGTAAAAAAGATAATAAAACAAAGGAATATTTTTCGTTTTCTTACTCCACTTAGGAAAAAATTGCCACAAAAATCTTCCCTACATGGCTCGGAAACCAGAAATCCGAGCCAACTAGGCCGGAATATGAAGAATTCGGAAATAACAAGATAGTAAAGGAATAATTTAATTCAACTTAGAAATGATCTAATATCAATATAATTATAAAATATTTTTAAAAGGTTTATACAGAACAATCTGTCGCGAGTATCTCTTAACAGCTCACAAACGGCACCATAATATGCGCGTATGGGACTAAAACTGAAGTGATAGATATAATGGTAAGCAGATATATTGGAATTATGATAGTGATATCTATCAATCGCCCCTCTCTTTCGAAAACATACTTAGGAGTGAAAAATTAGATAAATATTTATGAAGATTAGGTAAAAGTATACAATACCAATAAAAGTTTCCTTCATATAAAATAAAATCTTTGCACACAATTAATGAAAAAAACTATACACTTGAAAATTATATGTTCTTTATATGGTTGAGGCGTTCTAAGTACAGGCAATTCACAGAGAATGTTTTAACCAATGCAAAACGGTGTAGTTAGATTACTATCTTTGAGACTAGGGAGGACCTGATTTCTATACGCAATTTCCTAGAATTTAGTTCGAATAGAGGGAAGACTTTCTTTGGTTCTAACAACAAGAAAAGACAATCCATACAAAAGAAAAGCCAGAGTTGCCTTATCGCAGTTTCGTCCCGCTTCCTCTTCTAGCTTCAGGCATGAAAGTATCGAGACCAGTGTGACCTTTTTTTCAAGCTAAAAGCAGGCTAGATTTGGACTGACAACAAGCTAAAAATAAATATAGATGGTCCTGCCATCTATACGAGAATCTGTTAATTTGAAATCAATAGACTGACAACTATCTTTCAGCCTGAGTTTTTAGCTTGATTTAGCTTGTTGTAAGTCCTACAACAGTCCAGATTTCTTACAACAATCCAAAAACGGTCACGCTGATCGAGACGTTTTTTGTTACAGAGTAAAAAGAATCAATCTCATGTCTGGCATATATGTTGTTGTTTATCATTTACGAGACACCGAGTGTGCCCCCCCACCTCTTAAATAATAGCATAGAAAACTAATAGTTGCCTTTTATTAGGTTTTGTTATTATTATTTGTCATTTATAGCACTACTGCTCTTTTAAATATTTTTTTTTTCAAAAAATAGTCGTATTTTCACTATAAAATATTTCTAGGGGGGTCAGCCAAAATCTTAGGGGGGTCCAGGACCCCCTTGGACCCCCTTCCTACACCCATGCCTATTACAATATTTGAAAGGCATGTAAACAAAGAATTAAAAAAATTGTTAAAGTTTGGGGGATATATGAAAGCAATTTTGGGTTTTCTTAAAAAATTTGAATTACAAATGCAAACTGAACAAGTAATTTCTCTATTCTAAAAAAAAGTAAAGCTGTCACCTCCGCTGTAAAATAATTTTTTTTCGTGATCAGTGGTCTTTCTTTGTTAATATTAAGAAAAATACTGTATACAAATACTGCATACAAAAGTACGAAAACCGGTAATATGATAGAGATATGTTTGATAAACACACTGATGCGGACATTTAAAAAATTTAATCGAAAAATCCCTGTCGGCTTGGCTTAGAGGCGGAGGTAGATTTCGAAGAGTGCTCATTTCAACAACAATTTCCTATTAGCTTGGCCTATAGGCGGAGGTAGATTTTGAAGTTACGTGCTCATTTCGACAACAAAAAATAAAATTTGATTACAGATAAACCCAGTTTAACAACTTTATTTGGCAACTTTTGAAAAAGTTTAATTTCATTTTTCTATAAGAACTGGTTTTATCAGAATCATCTTAAGCTATCTTAGGCACAAATGCCCACTTTGACAGCATTTTTTCAAATATATTCTAACTTTATGGAAAAATTGACCAATAAGGCACATTAAGTAGTTCCTAAATAAAAGAAACTGTTCAGTTGAATACATTTGAGAGTAAAATAGAATTTATAAATGAGTAAAAAAAAGCAATTTTTTATTTGAATACATTCTCAATTTTTCAATTTCGATCGAATCAGGAAATTTTGTTCGCATTGCCCACTTCCACAACTTTTTAAAACATATATTCTGCCTTTATCAAACACCTGAACAATAAGGCACATTATACAGTTCCTAAATAAGGGAACCTGTGAATTGAAAGCTTTTGAGAACAAAAATGTATTTAAACATGAATCAGAAAGTAGGCAATTTGTTATTTCAATATTTCTTCAAATTTTCAATGACGATCGCTTCAGGAAGCTCTGTTCACAATCCCATTTTGACGGCATTTTTTGAAATATATTCTGCCTTTATTACAAAACTGACCATTATGCCACATTATGTAGTTCCTAAATAAGAGAACCTGCCAACTGGATGAGTTTGAGAGCAAAATGAATGAAAATATAAGCAGTTTGGAATTGAGATTTTTTTTTCTACAACTCCTATTATTGTTTAATTTATTTTTCATATAAGTACTGTCCTATGAAAAAATTATCAATAGAAAAGTTTTAGATATTATTGAGAAAATGTATGATAAAATTAATCGTATTTTATATCTTAAGAATTGAAGACGTTATGGATTTTTTTTTCTCCCCCCCCCCTTTTGTTTTCGTTTTTAATTTTATTTTTGCAATAAGAGTTGTTCCTATCAAAAACTTGTCAAAGCAAAATTTTAGATAATATTAAGAGCATTTATGAAAAAATTAGTTGAATTTGATATCATGAGAATTGACAAAGTTTGATATTTTTAACACTCGAAAACCTAATTTTTGCGCCCCTTGAGCCCATTTTTAGGTGCGTTTGTAATTATGTAAATGCGTAGCACATATTGTTGTCGCTCAGTCCGTCCGTCTGTCCGTCTGTCCGTCCGCATATAACAACGCAAAAACTACCTAACCGAATCGTTTAAAACTTAAAATACATAATTATTCCATAATTTTCTCGAGTCATTTCAAATTTTATGAAAATCGGATGGATAGATCAATTACAGGGACAATCAAAACGATTCCGTTACATTACGGTCAACGGGGAAAAAAGTTTCAAATGCATTTTAATCGTTTGAAATTTAAAACGTATACTTATTACATAATTTTGTCGAGTCATTTCAAATGTTATGAAAATCGGATGCATTGATCAATTACAGGGACAATCAAAAGTGTTCCGTTACATTACGCTCAATGAGGAAAAATGTTTCAAATGCATTTTAATGGTGTTACACTCATTTGAATATAACAGAATTGATATGAATCTATGAAATATGTACTAAAATACATTTTGTATAATCTGTGATGCAAAGAATATTTATTATTAAATTACAGGGCCACACAAATGTATTCCGCTAAATAATGTTATACGGGGAAACATTGTTTGGGGAGTGTTTTAATTATATTAAACTACTTCACATTTTATGAATAAGATATACGTTAATGAAGTATAATAAAAATTACTCCCTGCATATTTCAAGGAACACAAAGATTTCGACTACTATACTGTATCCAAAGTACGCTCTACTATATCAGCAAGATCTGAATATTTTAAAACTTCGTTATCAACGAAAGCACCTCATTTGCTACGCTTTACGTGCAACTTCCAACTTGTTAATTTTATCAAAAATCTGTTATGCAGAAACTTTAGGCCTATTTTTTAGAACTAATATAAACTTTAAGCTGATTCGATATTTATTTTAATGAAGAAGATATGGGGTTTTTTCGGTGTGCAGAAAAACACTCTCTTTTTTTACCCCCTTGGTCCGATTTTGCCCATTAACGAACTCGGCCGAGATTTTATGCCCCTTGATTTTATGTATCAGTTTGGAAGAGATCTGAGCAGAATTAAAGAAGTTATTGTGTCCATAAAAGAGTGATATATATATATGTATATATATATACATATATATATAAATATTTATATATATATATATATCTTCTGTGCGTGTGTTTGTCACTGAACTCCTCCTAAATGACTGGACCGATTTTAATGAAATTTTGTGTGTGCGTTCCAGTGGATGGTTTAGATTCACATCGAGAATGGTTTAGATTCACATTTCATCGAAATTTATTCAGTACTTTTTAGGTAATTAGGCAAAACTAATAGTTATTTTTCGATAATTAAAAGTGTTGAATAAGTTCGATGAATAGAGTGTGGACGGGATGTCCGAGCGGTCTAAGGAGCCAGATTTAAGCTCTGCTTCTTGAAGAAAGAGATCGCGTGTTCGAACCCCATTCCTGACAGACGTGTATGCTTTACAATATTATTTCGTGTATAATACTTTTGATTAACCGACTTCAGAAAATCGTTAACTTTTAACCAAAAAGAAAAAATAAACTTTTCTATCAAAAATTGAACCGACTTCAATAAACTCTGAAGAGTGAAAAATAATTTCCTTACATAATTGTAATAAAAAATTAAAAGTAGTGTTTATCGTGCGTATTATTGTATTTACATACATTTATTTGATTTTCTGGAGTTGGTGCCAGGAAAAGGACAATGTCTGTAGGTGACAGAACAACATCTGTCGGGTCCGCTAGTGTATATATATATATATATATATATATATATATATATATATATATATATATATATAGATAGATAGATAGATAGATAGATAGATAGATAAACTTTTTTACTAATGGAATTTTTGTGTCTGGGTGTCGTAATCGGTGTAGATATGCAGCAAACAAATTTTCAGAAATTCCAACATGGGTGCGATCGCAATAGGTAATATTTCATACGAAATCTACCTAATAATTATTTTAAGAGATATTTTATGTTAAAATTGGTCAGAATCGTTCCATTAAAAAAGTTTTATAGGAGCAAAAACTGTATATAAAAATTTTATAATTCATTTCCGATGTGCAGACTGCATTTATTCATTTAGTATTTTTATTTGACTATTTTTTTTAGAGTTCATTTTTCATTTCTATTTAAATTTTCAGAATTTCGAGGGGTATTTTTTATATTCTAGGAAAGGCTATTATTTTAAAATATTTCCAATTGTAGAAACAGCAATAATAATAATAATTCCTTTAGATTCAAAATTTATTTACATGTGATCAGGGTTGCCAGTTTGCCACTATTTTTATTCTTAAATTTAGTATTCATTTCTGAAAAAAAAAAGAATAGTATTTTGAGCTTTAGTTAATAAAAAACGTTTAGCTATCACTTAAATTAAAATTCCTTTTTTGAAATTATTGGTATGAGTTTCAAATTCAGACTTAAATTTAAAGCCAAACTGGTCACGCATCACGTGGTTATTGTAAACAGAAAAAAATCAAATAGGAATTAAAGGGTTGCGTATTAATTGCGGATAAACATTGAAAATTATATCATAAACGTTATAATTAAACGTGAATTTTAAAAGAGCAAGAAAATGTTAAAATATGCCTTAATATATCTAATGCCTAAATATGCATAAAAAATGCCTCAATATGCGTTAAAAGTCATAAATGGAGGAAATTACGTCATCTTTAAAATGGCAAAATAACAATATTGCAAAACAGTTTGAATTTAAAAATATATTTACACGACACATTTATTTCTTATATCTAGATGATCTTTTAAACTATTGTTGCCAATTCTAAAGCAGCGCAAATAAAATTATTGTTTTTCTAGCAACAAAAGAATTTTCACGTGAATATTTAAAAGAGAAAGAAATCTTTAAAATAATTATGCTTTAAAAGCAGCAAATAAGAAATATTACGTCATATTTAAAATGATCAAATAATAATATTGCAAAACTGATTAAGTTAGAAAATACATTTACACCAGACATTTATTTCATATTTTGAGATGATTCTTTAAACTATTGTTGTGAGTTCTAAGATAGCACAAATAAAGTTTTCTTTCTAATGAAAAAATATTTTATGAATATTAAACAGAGAAATAACACTTTGGTGAAAATTACTTCAGATTTAAGAAAATGCATCTAAAATGTCTTATTTTAAGCAGCTTTCTAATAGATTTGTTAAAAAATATAGAGAGACAACTTCTATCTACTTAATTAATTTTACATTAGTTTATTTTTAAATGTTTAACTGATCTTATTTAATAAAAGACAAAAACAGACATTGGATCTTTTAACAGCAGCTGATTTGGCCTTAAAGTTCCCCCAATGAAATTGAAATGAATTATTGTGAAGTTTTTCTGAAATTTATTACATTTTTGCAAAAAATAACATTTTGTAACATAAAATCAAAACTCTATTTTTTTATCTGAAAAAGTATTTTTACGTGCACTTAATTTTTTCCTTTTAAAACATAAATTCATATATAATCGATTTAAAGATATAAAATGACACAAATTAGAGATTCCTTTAATGTCATAATCGGGGACCGGGCAAAACTGAGCAGATCAGCTACTATACTAATAAAAGGAAGTTTTCATTGTCTGTCTGAGAATGATGGCTAGCGAAATCTACCGAAAGTGCAAGTTTGAAAATTTTGTGAAAATAATCCAAGGCAGGTTTTGATGCACCTAATTCTGATATTTTTTAAATTTTGATAACTAATCGAGTTGTTAAAAAAATCTCATCCAAAACACATTCTTTTATTCTTAAAATGGACAAATGAACCCGTGCATGCTCATTTTGTAGTTTTCGGAAACCCACAAGAACATGCAAAGGAAGCGAGATCGGCTTTTTTATTAGCACTTTCCAACAAAGTTGAAAAGTGCTTATGCATTCGGTTTGTCTGTCCGTCTGTCCGTCTGTCCGCGCTCTAACTCCCGTAAATATACTCGGATTGCTATGAAATTTTTATACGTTGTTGAGGTTTACCCTAGCACGAACCCTATTGAAAATGAAGTATCTACCATGATTAGTTTATCTACAGAGAGAATCAAAAGTTTCCCATTACATTACGGCCTATGGGGAAAAATCGTTAATATACTCGGATCGCCATGAAATTTTAGGACGTTATTGACGTTTACCCTAGCACAAGTCCTATTGAAAATGAAGTTTCTACAATGATTAGTTTATCTACAGGGCGAATCAAAAGTTTCCCATTACATTACGGCCTATGGGGAAAAATTGTTAATATACTCGGATTGCCATGAAAGTTTAGGACGTTATTGACGTTTACCCTAACACGAACCCTATTGAAAATGAAGTTTCTATTATGATTAATTTATCTACAGGGCGAATCAAAAGTTTTCCATTACATTAAGGCCCATGGGGAAAAATCGTTAATATACTCGGATTGCCATGAAATTTTAGGACATTATTGACGTTTATCCTAGCACAAGTCCTACCGAAAATGAAGTTTCTACCATGATTAGTTTATCTACAGGGCGAATCAAAAGTTTCCCATTACATTACGGCCTATATGGAAAAATCGTTTAAAAGGAATTTTAAAGATGTTATACCCTGTCAAACATATTAAAATATGCATTCTATAAAATATAAGGTGAAAATGTAGCTATTATTCGTTTACAGGGCCACACAAAAGAATTCCATTAGATAATGGTAAAAGGGGGAATTGTGTGTGACATATTTTAAATATATTAAGCTTTTTCATGTATAATAAAATTGATATATGCCACTGAAGCTTAATATAAATTATACGCTACTGTCTTGCATAATATGAAGTACATAGCATTTACAGGGCCATACAAAAGATTTCAAATAGTATATTCTTTCCGAAATACCGTATATGTGTCCGATGATGGCTGATGGAAGGATGAATTGCATTTTAATTATATTCGCGTTTATATTTCGCTAAATATATGCACATTATATGGTGTGTATAAATGTTATAGTTGATATACAGGGCTACCCAAAAGAGCTCACCAACGTTACTGAATATGAGCGTAAATTGTTTAAACGTGGTTCTTAAATAAGCTATGCATTTTTACGCTGAGCTGCATTCAATTTACTGAGAAATGTTTGCAGAATATAGATAAAGGGATATACAGGGCCACGCAAAGAATTCGGTACATGGACGCCTATGAATGATGATTTATGAGAATGTGATTTCAGTTGTTTTAAAAGTGTTTTAGTTTACAATAAATTTTAGCCTAATATTGATGTGTAATAAAGGTACAATGTAAACTACAGGGCTGAACAAAAGTATTCAAGTATATTTCCATCTAATAGTATCAATTGCTGAAAAAGAAATTTCAAGCTACTGGGATTTTCTTGCTGAGCTAAATTTGCCCATTATATGAACTGACATATGAAATACAGGGCTGTTCTAATGTACTGGAATACATATTTGGGTATATTTGGCGATACACTATTATTTCCCTTACAAGATTTCATTATGTGTTGGAAAGTGCTTCATAATCTATGCTTAACGCATGATTTTTCTTACTTGTTAATATTTTAATGCAATCAAACTGATTGGTAAAGTTATCATACGAATTGAATATTTTCAACTGAGCAAAAAATTCCCCAGGCCGAGAACCGAACCCAGATCCTTCAAAACAATTCGTATCGGCTTTTTCAGTTTGCTGCTTTACTTCGCATTATACGACCAAAAGTTACAAAACGCGGAAGAATAAATGCAATATTATTAAATTTATATTTTTATGTTTCAAATTGTTCGAAAAATGTTAGCATTAGCACTTCAATAATTATAGTAATAATAATAGCGAATCATGCATTTCATTTCTTTTTTCGTTTTACGAACCTTGCATCCGCAGAAATAAAACAAATACGGGAAAACTGATTACACCGAATTAAAGACTGTACTTTGTTCTTTCAATCTCATCCTATGATTTTAACAAATAAATATACAAACGCTTTGAAAAAAAAAAATATTTCTCGTATGCCATTTCGCGATTTTCATGATTTCGACAGTTTTTAAAACTCTGTACCGGTGGTTTGGATCAAACTACGAAAAAATAAAAAAAAAAAAAAAATAAATAAAAAAATAAAAAAGAATATTGCCCAGTTAAACTGATGGCATTGAGCTCACTGGCTATGCATACTAATTGTACATTACAGCCTTGTATTTTCGTTAATTCCGTTCGAAAAAAAAATTAAGAAGGGGAAACAGCTCTCCCCTTTCTCCTTTTTTTATACTTAATCATTGAATCTCCTAAACTATCAAGGACATGCTTTATCATATAAAAAATCTATATCCGAAATTCAGAGCAAATCGGATAATTCTTAATAAAAACCCATTTAGCATTTATATAATTTAAGAGGAGTTATTCCCCTCTTTTATATTTAACCATTAAACTTCCAAAACTATTCAGAGATTTGAACGAAATCTGACAATTCTGCTTGAAAAATCCATTTATACAAGTTAAGGGGAGGGGCATTAGAACTCCCGTTCCCCCTGTTTATACTTATTCAATGAACACCAAATAACAGCCACGGACTCACCTCATCAGAATGATCCTATTTCTAAATTTTGAACGAAAACTGTTAATTCTGCATGAAAATCCCGTTTATATCAATTAGGGGGAGGGGCTTGAGCCCCCCGTTCCCCCTCTTATACATATCGAATGAACTCCAAAAATTAATCAGGAAAGCGCCTTATCAGGATATACTTATATACAAAATTTCAAGTGAATTGGATATTTTTATCATGAGTTATCGCGTTACGCACAAACGTACGAACGTACATACAGAACGGACGGGCACATAAGCTCTCAGGCTATGATAGCCTGTGAGCTAATAAAATAAAAATAAAAATACCAAACAATATTTTTATTTTCATTTCAAAATCTGCATTCGTTTTGAAAAACAAAGCTATTAACCCTTAAAAAAAATTCGTTTGCAAAACGCACTTTTGCGATTTTCTCTTTTCTGCTATTTTTAAAATTATGTATCTGTTTTGTAAATGAAAATATACCCAGTTTCTCCCTCCGAAAGATACCGAATGTCAACCACATTAAATTGTATTTATGACAGTCTTTGATTTGGAAATATGATAACAACATTTTTCCTAATTTTGTGAGAAAAAGAAAAATATTTGAAATCTGTATATCGGTCTAGAAATAGGAAAATTAGTAATAATAATAATAGTAATAATAATAATAATAATAATAATAAATTTCAAATTTTTAGCTGAAATTTTATATTCTTGACGTGTACACTATATACGCAATTAGAGTTTTTAAATATTGTACTGCTGTATTTCGAAATTAAATGAACTTTTATCTACTTAATACTCTGCCACTTGCTTTATGTTAATATCAGGTCAATCGGAAAGTTAGTCGTATAATCTTATTTCACGCCTACTTTTTTAAAATTCAGATTACTTCATTGGCGCCACTTTTTTGAAGTAGTAAAATTCCCCTTGTTTTCACCTTAAGGTGAAACGTGAAAATTAGGGGAATTTTACAATGTCAGAAAAGTGGCGCCAATGAAGAAATACGAATTTTTAAAAAGTACGCGCAAAATAGCATTATACGACAGAACTTTCCGGTTGACCTAATATTTTTATGTATTCAGTAAATAGAATAAAAATAAATTTTCCTTTAATAGTTTAATCGATTTTTTTTTTTTTTTTTTTTTTTTTTTTTTCGAAGAACAAATTCTAATTTTTTGTCAAATGCAGCTATTTGACATGGACAAAATACGTGTTATTCCATTTTTAGGTGCGTTCGTAATTATGTAAATACGTAGCACCTATTGTTGTCGCTCAGTCCGTCCGTCTGTCCGTCTGTCTGTCTGTCTGTCTGTCTGTCTGTCTGTCCGTCTGTTTGTCTGTCTGTCCGTCCGCATATAACAACGCAAAAACTATCCAACAGAATCGTTTGAAATTTAAATTACATAATTATAACATAATTTTGTCGAGTCATTTCAAATTTTATGAAAATCGGATGGATAGATCAATTACAGGGACAATCAAAAGGATTCCGTTACATTACGGTCAATGGGGAAAAAAGTCTCAAATGCATTTTAATAGTTTGAAATTTAAAACATGTAATTGTTGCGTAATTTTGTCGATTCATTTCAAATGTTATCAAAATCGGATGCATAGATCAATTACAGGGACAATCAAAAGGATTCCGTTACATTACTCTCAAAGGGGAAAAAAAATTTAAATACATTTTAATCGTTTGAAATTTAAAACATATAATTATTACGTAATTTTATGGAGTCATTTCAAATGTTATGAAAGTCGGATGCATAGATCATTTACAGGGACAATCAAAGGCATCCATTACATTACGGTCAATGGGAAAAAAGTTTCAAATGCATTTTTATGATGTTACACTCATTCGAACATAATATAATTGACATGAATCTATGAAATTTATACTAAAATATGCATTCTGTACAATCTGTGATGCAAAGAATTTTTATTATTAAATTACAGGGCCACACAACAGTATTCCACTACATAATGCTATACGGGGAAAGATTGTTTGGGGCGTGTTTTAATTATATTCAACTATTTCACAATTTATGAATAAGATATACGTTTCTGAGGTGTAATAAAAAATACTTTCTGCATATTTACAGAAACACAAACATTTCGACTATTATACTGTATCCGAAATACGCTCTACTATATCAGCAAGATCTGAATATTTTTAAAACTTCGTTATCGTACGAACGCATCTCATTTGCTACGTTCACGTGCAATTTCCAACTTGTTTGGACTGTACTTGATCAGTTAAAGCAATCATTGTGGCGATATTCATGGCACATAATGAGAATTATTGTGTTTTTAGGTATGTGCCAGATGTAGCACACAGTGCAGTGAAGATTTAATACTGGCCCTTTGAAAACATTCCTTTCCATAAGACACTTTCGCGATTGTTACGATTTCTGCAACATTTAAAAATCCAAATCTTATTTTCTTAAACTACAATAAATAAATAAATAGAAATACCAGATTATATTTACGTTCATTACTATTTTGGGATCTGTAATCTGTTTCGAAAAATTAACACTTTGAAAAAAATTTCTTTTTTTCTATGCCAGGTTTAGAAGTCGGCATCAACTTTAAAAATAAAAATGCGAACAAACTTAAGATACCATGTCATACTTGCCTTCACTTTTTTTCTTTTTTACAATGGCATTTTCGGTTTCAGACACTCGTTTTCCGATTCCATTTACGGGAAAAAAAAAATTACTTATTGAATTCTCGAATAAAGTTATATTTTCACATATGATTACGCAACACTTCTGGAGCTGGTTTTGCCAGCACCTGTATACCTTTGCTACTTTGCATAACTGCAAAGTTCTGCGGATTTCTAGGAAGCAGTCCTTAATATAAATTTGTTTAGAAATTTTGAGATTTAGCAGGGGGAGCGATCTGTTTGGAAACAGTGTGCCGTGGGCTACTTTTTTTTAATTCAGATTCCTTGACTAGAACTACTTTTTCGAAATGGCAAAATTCACCTTTTTCTTGGCCCAATTAATATGTCATTAAAAAGTTTAATTTTATTATTTCTAAACAGTGGTGTCAATCAAGAAATTTAAGCTCTAAAAGAGTAGTCCACTGGCAACAATGTTTGAAGATAAAACATTTTTCAATAAGGTTGATATTGCATATGCTTATTTACAGTTATAATGAAAGCTTATTTATACTACTTTTTATCTCTAAATATCAATATTTTAGCACAAAAATTACTCACAAGCTTCGTTTGTATTTATTACTCAAAAATTGCAAAGCGTGTGAAGTATAAAAACTAACATATATTTTAAATATTAAATGACCCGATGCGAGAAATAAAAGTAAGAATTTAGCTGCCAAAGACCCCCATAGCATAAAATTCCAAAGTGTGAAATAACGGTAGATGTTGTTTCTAAATGACCGGTATTGGTATAATTCTTCTGCTATTATGAATTATTTTTTTTGTTTTTTTAGCGGGGGGGGGGGGGGGGGGAGAGAAGTTTCATTTTCCTCACTCTGCCATTGTCATGTAGAGATTACTTGAAAGCAGTATGTGTATATGACCCCCCCCCCCCCCCCCGAAAGATGGGTATTTTAAAATAAATGTAAATTATCTATGCACCACAATCTGTGTATAGATTCGTCTTTATTTTATCCTTTTCTATGATTAAACATGGAAGAAATAAATATTACAGAGGAGCATAGTTTATACGACGCCGAAGGGACTACCGAAAAACGTCGTATAAACGATAACGACGCATAATCGATTTTCACTTCTAAAACTAGAATTAATTTTGTTTTCATTTAATTTTTATGTTTAACGTGATGATTTGCATGCATTTTTAAATTAAACAAATAATCTTAAAAACGGAGGGGGGGGGGGATTAGTAAGCAATTTAAATATGCGTACCTTTATTTATGTTTCACCGAAAGGTTCCTCATTTGCAGTACATCATTTCCTTTCCATTTAAAGATAAAGATCAAAAACCCAGCGTGGCCAACTAAAAGTCACCAATACTGATAACAGTTAAAAGGATAGTCTATTTGCAACTTAAAACAGGTCGGGAAAGCTGACCATACCCGAAAAAAGAATGGCCTCTCCCAGTGTAATCTGTTACACGTAAGCTGATTTTTCAGACTAAGGAACACCAGCCCACATTTTTATAGTGTGGCGTGCATTTAAACACGCTCCTTGGTGTCATTCATAGCTGCCAACTTCCGCTCGTTCGTAAAATATACAAGAAAAATAAATAAAAATAAACCTATACAAAATCGAAAAATCGACATATAAACGATTTTGGGCGTCGTATAAAAGATATATTTTTACATTAAAATGAATAGGAATGAATCGGGACCACGTTAAAACGTCGTATAAATGTAAACGTCGTATAAGTGATCTTCGTATAACTCGTCGTATAATCGTCGCTTTACTGTATTTTAATATATTCACAGATTTAATCATCATTTGAATTTGTGTAAGTTAGAAAATCCTTAAATTATAATATTGTAAAATATAGTACTCACTAATGCAGAAACTACCATAATATTTTCTGTGTCTCATTTGGAAAATATAAGTTATTAATTAGAATTAATTCAAATTTTGCGTGACATTTTTGGAAAGATATTTTAAAAAGAATTTCATGCAATTTACCAGGACTGCTATAAAGAAATATAATGCAAAGGATTTTTGTGCTAGTAACTGAGCTTCCCTTTTATCTAATATAATTAATTTGAAATTTTCCTGCAACGTTTAGATATTTACAAAGAAAAAGTATAAGATCAGTATATAGTATGGAAAATAGATTTGTGTTTCTTTCATGTTTCTTTCCAAATATGTTTTTCATAAAATGGAACTAAACAACTAATTTTGAATGCTTTTTATAAAGGTTTTTCGTAGAAAAAATACATTTTTCAGTATTTCCTATAAGGAAAAATACACTTTTCACTTTTTTGCGACAAGAGAAAATACACTTTCCAATGTTTTTTTTTTTTTTTTTTTTAATATTTCAAATTTTCTAAGCGACCGAATTTATAAGCTTTTATTTATTACCCAAGTCATTTTTATATTCAATATTCACCGAAGGTTTAAACAATTTTAACGATATGAATAAATTTTACAAACGCATTTGTTTCAGAAATGTTAACAATATTCATTTTCAGATTTTAGCATTGAAATAATTTAGATTCAGACAGCACACGAGATTCTTCTTCAGACAGTATCTAAAGCCATAAAACTCTTCAACCATATAATTGAACCCAAAACTTTCAGAGAACACTACTAATAATCGAATTATTAAACTACTAGAATCCATTGACATTTAAATAACATTCAATCTCATTAATGACTGTTTTGACGTTATGCAGCTTAAATTGAAAATTTGCTCTTGAAGTAGTTGGAATTAACTACACTTGTTGCAAGATGAATGCGGCAACTTAATCTATTTTGTACGAGGGAGAAAGCTTTATTTGAGAATGAACAGTTGGAATGTTTATACTATGATTATCTTAAATAATTGCATTTGCAAGAAACTTATTTTAGTGAGAAGTAATCTTCAAACACACTGGGAAATTTTTATAAGTTAATACTTTTTTGAGTGTTTTGTTTATTTCTTGTTAGCTTCGAGTTAAATTAGATAGCAAAACTCACACGAAGAATTTTTTAAAAATATTATACATTTTAATATGCATACTTGGTGTACTGAATTTAAATCAAGCAGTTAAATAAAGCCTTTTTTATAATAAAAATTAGGTAATTTTAAAATTTTGAAGGAAAATCTTTTGGGTTCGTACTCCATTATGAAGAATGGAATTAAACATTTCCATTTTAACATACTATTTACTAACATACTCTGTTGAGAGATGATTTTTCTGGACACCAATTGGTTTTTATAAACTTTAAATTTTAATTTAGGGTATCTCGAGTTTAAAAAAACAAACAAAACAAGACTGTGATTATAAAATACATTATATCATAGCAAACGCGGTAGCGTTTGGTATAATATGTTTAAAAAATGGAAAATGCAAACGACTCTTTGAAATTTCTGGCGAACCATTTGACGTACGACAGTGATTTTTTTTTTAAAGATAGAGCATGAAGAGATGAATAAAATGATAGCATTCATAAAATTATCGTAGATTACTGTAGTTTTATATTTAACTTTTAACGAAAAAATGAAGACGCAAAATTCAACAAACTGTAGCTAGCGATCTCGTAGATGGATTAACTTCACTTTCTCTTATTTTTCTCTCCATGATCGAACTTAATTTAGATTTTTTTTTTCATCTTGGTATGTTTGATGGTCGCTGAGAAAATCGAATTTGTCTCTTAAAGCTCCAGTTGAAAATTGTTTCTTGTTCTTGCTGTTATAGTCCTTTTTATTCATTGCCACCAAGTTTAAATGATTAAAAAAATTGTATTAAACTATTATATAAAATTACGATTATATAAAACATAATTCATTCAAATTAAATTCACCCAGATAACATAAAAGTAGCAAAATGGTCGCCTGGCATATAAAAAGTGAAGCGGTCTGACCGGAGCTATTGATGACAGTCACATGACTTAAGCATTTACTTTATCTATATCATAGCAAAACTGTCAGCGTCTCCGTTGAAAAACCGTGATCCCCGAGGTAAGGCATATGGCTGCAGAGCAGTGGGTGGTGAGTTCGAATCCCGTTGGATGCAAGTTGCATAAAATTCGTTTTTTTTAGAAATACTTTTATGTTTATTTTTTATTCCTTCGGTAATATTCTTATGTTAATTGTTATTCAATTTCTAGAATTTTCTAAATTTGGAATGTTCTATTCGAGAAAGTACTTTGAATATACTTAACTGGTGTAGCTTTACATTATTTGAATATAGCTGTGAACACGCTGTAATTTTTTCGTTCGACACCATAGTTTATTTTTCAGATATCATGCATTTTATGTGACAATGCACGACTTTTTTGGTCTTTCTAATACAACAATAAAATTTTGCCAGCAGCAATTTTTTTCCTTTTCAAAATATTAAAAAATCGCCTGTTTTTACCAAAAGAATTAAATGACTAGCATTAAAAATGCTTTAATGAGTACCAAAAAAGTTAATATGCTTCTAAGTATGAAAAAAAGTTTGACAAGTGCTTCTAACTGAGCATGAGATTGGGCAAGGGATCCTATCTTGGCTGCAACTCACTTTAATGCAAAATTTGAAAAAATCATAATTGCGCTTTTTCCATATAAAAGAAATTTGCGGTACTTAAATAAAACTTTCCACCATGCTTTACATGTTAACTGAACTATTTACTCTGTACTGCACTACAAATCATTTTCATATGCAGTTCTACACTGCGGGCATCTTCTTTGCACTACATGAGCATGATACGCTGCGGGAACTAAAGTTTTTTGATACTTTATCTCCTTGCCTTACATTTATGTGTCAACCTGCATCTTTACTGGCTACGTCTTTATACTACACATTTTTATAGTAACTGTGAATTATTTCTCCTATATGGAAGAAACGCGAAAATGATTTTTTTTCAAAGTTTGCATTGAAGTGAGTTGCAGCCAAGAAACGACCCCTTTCCGTTCCTCATGCTCAATTAGAAGCACTTGTTAAACCTTTTTTCATGATTAAAAGCATATTAACTTTATTTGGTGCTCATCAAAACAATTTTTATACTAGTTATAACATGAATTAAAAATGATATTTTATTGCAAATATTTCCCAAATTAAAAATTAAAATGACAAATGAAGTTTAATACAATGATAAATTAACTTTTGTAATTTTTTAGTCATATCTTCTCACGTATAAATTTTTGACAACTATACTTTTGAAGGTGTTTTTATTGATGTTACTATTGTACTCTGTGTTTCACTACCAGTTTGATAAATTTCCAGGAGTTGAAGGGGGCACAGAGACGATTTAGAATCACATAGTAATGCAGGGTCCAACATCCCGCAGTTGTGAGTTATCGTATAAGGCAATGTTGCCAGTGGGCTGCTTGTTTAAATGCAGATTTCTTAATTGGCACTACTTTTTTGAAAATGGTAAATTTTTTCTTATAAATACCATATTAATTAAAGCGAAAATAGCGGGATGTTTAGAATTTCAAAAAACGATACCTATCAGGAATCAAAATTACAGAAAAGTAGCCCATTGGCAATGCTGGTACAAAGAGGCAGAGAAAAAGAACAGAAACACATTAGTGAGATGGAAAACAATTTATTGAAAGGTGTTACTACAGCAGGCGGTGGTTATTATGATAAGAAAGCGTTAGGAAGGCTTGACAGCGGCCCTTCATAGAATTCCTAACGTTCTGTAAGACTAATCGCTTGTTGCGTATTCTCCCGAGAATTACAGATATTCGATGGACGAGGTATTAAACTGAAGAAACAGCTGGTCGCTGTCAAGTTTGTCTGACAACTTTTGGTCATAATTTCGTCCACCTTCTCCAATACAACTTTTCAATAAAATGTTTTCTGTCCCACTAATTTGTTGTTTTTTCATTCTTTCTCTTTGATTCTTTGTATCGGTGTTACCAAAGGACTACTTGATTGGCAGTTTTTTGAAATTGTAAAATTCCAATTACTTTCGCCTTAATTAATATGTTATTGAATAAGGGTAATTTTAACCATTTTGAAAAAGTGGTGCCAATCAAGAAATCCGGATAAAAAAAGCAGCCCATTGACAAGCTTTATGTCATTACTCACAGGTAAGGCGTGTTGAACCCTGCATTACTAGGTGATACCGAGTCATCTTTGAGCTCTTACACCTCTTATTTGGTCTGAATTTTATCAGTTTTAGTTTATCACGGACTAAAGTATAATTCATTTAACAAAGAGTAGAGTTATTAAAGCAATCATCAAATTAATTTAATTAATTTAGTAAAATATCTAGAAATAAAACTAAAAGTTTAGCATAAAACAGTCAAAATTAATAGCAGTTTTATTAATAGACTCTTGTAATCGACGGAATTACCCAAGATATACTTTTTTACAGAAAAAATGATTATTTTTAGTATCAGTTTAAATAAAACTCTTTAAAAATGTAATTTATCAGCATTAGCATCAATAAGTACATTTAGAATGGAAGTCTGTTGTCGCATTAAACAGTTGATCCGAAGATAAGCTTGTAAAAAAATCATTCTTGTATTGAATTCGTTGAAGCTCATCTTTTATACTTTCCCTTTCAGATAGAAACTGTTGTTATCTGCGGAGTAAACAAAATGTTTTCAACATGCAAAACAATGTCATTTTAATAATACATTTTATTAAAGTTAATTGTTAGTTTCTTAGCCAGCAGAAACATTTGTTTTTTACTTCTTCTAAAATTATTTTCTCTTTACAAAGTGTTTCGTTTATTTTGTGTAAATATATATATATATATATATATATATATATATATATATATACAGGGTAATACAAAAAAGATGGGAAATTTTTTAAGAGGTGATAGTACACATCAAGACAAATAATATTAAATGGGAAACTAAGGGTCCCAAACGTCTGCCGAAGGAGATAGGCGCCATCAAAGTTTAGGGTCCAAAATTTGAAATGATTATAAAAAACGGAAAAATTGCTCGATTCGTTTGCGGTTTTCACGAAAACTATTCTTTATGCCAGTATTGTCTTGAAAATAAATTATAAAGATAAATTTCAAAAAATGCCGATAGAGGGCGCTTTAGACTTTGGTGCAACGAACAACTACTTTTTACCGTTATTTTTTGCATCTCATTAAATTTTTTTAGAAGTTTAGACATAAATTTAAATTTTGAGCTCAAAATCTGTGGTTAAGTAGCGCAATCTGAACTGTGTTCAATGGGAGTGGGGAGGTTCAAATTTCAAATTGTTATAAAAAACGGAAAAATTGGTCGATTCGTTTGCGGTTTTCTCTAAAACCATTCTTTGATTCAGCAGCGCTCAGCACGCCTGTATTGTTAAACAATAGGAAAACCATTCATCAGATTTTTCCCACCACGCAGGAATAAGATTAGAGGAAGAAAGATTAATCGATCTTTTGAATAGTAAGTTTGCCTAGAGAGGATCTCTTTAAGCAGCCATTTTGATGCCTGGATGAAGTAAAAGAAGGTTTTTAAAACTTTCCTGCAAAGTTTAAAGTGTTTATGCTTTCGGTTTGTCTGGCCGTCTGTCCGCACTCTAACTCCAGTAAATATACTCGGACTGCCATGAAATTTTAGGAAATTACTTATGTATAACCTAGAACGATTCCTTTTGAAAATGAAGTTTTTAGCATGATTACTTTATTTACAGGGACAGTCAAAAAGTTAAAACACACTATTTAAAAAAAAAAAAAACATATATTTTTAGCTTATAAGGTAGCTAAGCTTTTTCAGCAACTGCCACAATTTTTCATAGAAACTTATTATCTTTTATTCCTGTAACATCTCATAGATTTTTGAGATAATAGTTTCTCACCATGAGTTTATTTTTCACTATTATTTTCCTAAGGGTTTACGCATCATGTTGATTCTAAAAGATAGTGACGTTCATTCAGTATGAGAAAATAGGGGTATTTTTCTGTAATCAAAGTGAAAGATATTATAGTATTGGAAGCATTGCAACTTAAGCTGTCAAGAATTTTTTCGATATTAAGAATTTTTTACAATGAAATATGAAAATAGCCAATTGTTGGATATTTATTTAATTTAGTCTTCTGCAAATACCCAGCTATATAGTCCAAAAATAAATACCTACCCGGTGGGTAATAACCCTTTTTCACTATCACTGTATCCAATCCAACATGCCAAAAAGGTTAATTTTTTCTTCTTTTGAAAAATTTCCTTGAATTCAATAATTTATAGTGTTTGTTTAAAAAGTTCTTGGGAAAAAATGCGTACGTAATGTTTTTTATTATTTATTTTTTTTTTTTAAATATTTTTAACTTTTTTTTTTTGCTACAATTAAACATTTTGCAAAGTTTTTACGGAAATTACTATACGCGAAATTTTTCCAAATCTCTTTTAAGATGAGAAATTTATCAAGTATATTTAATTAAATTATTAAGTATTATAATATGTAATAAATATAATAATTATATTATTATATAATAATTATTAATATATTGCTTTAATTAAAATATCATTAATATACTTCTTTTCTTCATTGTAATGGACTTGTCCTTGTTACAATAAAACAAATAGCTCCGTCCTGAATCATATTTCCCTTCTAAATTTACTAGAGGAAAGAAAAATTTTTAGATACAAATTGAAAAGTGAGTTATTCAAGATATAATGTTACTTTAAACAGTTCCAGGAAACCTTTAAAAAATATATTTATTGAGTTAGAATTTTAATTTTTTCTCTCGTCTGTGGTGGTTAAAAATTATAATTTGCAATCAAAATCACATCCTAAAATTTCTCATAAAAATTTTATAAAAATTTAAATGATTATTATTATTATTATTTTAAGTGGAGTAGTTTAAAATTGAATCTAAACAATACTTGTCGAATTTCAAAACTTTTTCATTTATTTAATGAAAAAAATATAGTTTACAGGATTTTTTTAATATTAATTTTTAAAATATAAATTTTAAAAGGAAGTAACTTAATTAAAAAAAAATCATATATTCAAAATAGCAACATAACTATTGTAAATTAGTCAAAAATACATGTTCTAAGATTGTGCTTTTTTTTTTAGATAGATATAGATAGATAGATAGATAGATATAGATATATATGTATATATATATATATATATATTTTTTTTTTTTGGCAAATTAAACAAATTTATATCATTACAGCATTTATTAAGTTAGAATTATTTTCTTCTAGTATATCGATATCAAAACACCAAATATTTACATATTTATAATTACACGTAGGTATGCATTATGACATATATATACATATGAAACACGCATGCTTAAACAAGAGTTCTAACGGGCCGAAATGTCCAAGTCTCGGCTTTGCTCGGTGTAAAACTCAAAAGTTTGGCCCGAGCCCCGCCCGGCCGACACATTTTCCACTATTTAGAAAAAATTCAAATTTTTATCATACAAATAAGATTTTTTTAAGAATGCTGTATACATACTTATGGTATGATTTTACAGTATATTTAACACAAAATATACAATTGCAACATTAATGATAACTTAGATTCTTGGACTTCCAACATTCAAATAAAGATTTAATTGAAAATTAATATGGTTAAGAAAAAAAAAAAAAAAAAAAAAAAAGAAAGAAAGTTAAAAGCATAGCCTTTGAAGCTATATAATAAAGAGTAGATTTATAATAATATTTCTATATCATTTTATTAAAGATCATTTATCATATATCATTTTATGAAATCCAAAGAGCTACTTTCTGACGCATTTCTGAATTCATTTCTTTTCTAAAATGCATAAGATTTGCTGGTGTTTTTATTCAGAAACTATGTAATCAAACGGCGTTATCCTTTTTTGATACAAGCAATTTAAATATTGTCAAAGTTAGCATTTTGATTCGATATTTCGGAATCGTCAGCGTGGGAAGGGAGATGAAATCACGTGCAAGAATCTCTTATATCTCAACAAGTAAATACAAGTATCATATTTACCAAAAATGGAAAACGCCATTCGATTCCAAATCTCTTAAATAGCCAGGTTTTCGATTTTATATCTTTACAATTAAAAGCTAGTCAGAAAATGTGTCAGACTTTCTCTTTGTTGAAAAGTGAATTTAAGAACCATGAAAAATATATTTCCAAAGGTTGCGTTAACATAACTTCATACACACCTTGGGAGCAATTAAGTCTGGCTCCAGTACAGCTCGACTGTATGTAGAAAAACAATGCAAGCCCCATCTCGGCCCAGCTATTCATACTTAAAAAATATTCAGCTCGGGTCAGACAAAATAACTGATTTATGCCGATCTCTACAATATACAAGTTATATTTCTGTATTGATGTTGTCAAACTAATATCGGCTCATGACGTACATTTAAATTTATTCTCGTTAAAGCCATATTCAATGAAAATAGCTGATATTTTATCGTTTTGTTCAAATCTTTATAACGGGCCGGCAGCCCCGTTAAATTTTTTTATCGGCCCGGCCCGTAAGAAATTTTAGAACCATTCCGCGGCCCGGGCCCGTGCAGACCTCTACCTTCCGATACATTTAATAACGAATAATTTATGGATGATCCCGCACTTGCTTTCAAAATGAATTAAAAACTCTTCGTTTTCAGGCATGAAAACGAATTCACGAATTTTTGAGAATTTTGGATTTTAATATCTCTGTGAAATTTTTAAATATAGAGAACTTTTTTTTTTTTTTTTTTTTTTTTTTTTAATTTAGGAATGGATGAGGAATAATTTCCTAATTGGGAATTTTGCCATACGGGGGCCGTATAAAAAATTAATTTTCGTATTTTTTCAAATAGACCCCCCCCCCCCCCATGGAGTTGCAACTTATCAAAAAATTCACCTTTTTTGATAATTTTTTGCGGCTGGAAGCATGAGTCTAGGGGCAATATTTAAGGAGATAGCCTATTGTTTCGATATTTATGACTCACTCTGTATTTACTGTAATTAGACTTTTAAAATTTCCATAATTTTTTAAATGTTGAACAGAAAACTTGTTTTTATTTTCCTGTTTTCTTTCTGTAAAAAATAAATTAAAATTAAATGATTATGGCTGAAAACGAAAATTATTAAGAACGTTAATTAAGAAGGTAGATTTTGTATAGAATACTACTTTTGTATAGAATATTTGTACCTATTGCGATCGTTCTTATGTTACAATTTTTTTTTTCAAATATACACCGATTATGACCCCTAGACCCCAAAAGTACAATCAATAAAAAACTTCATTAATCTATCTATCTATATGTATGTATGCATATAAATATAGAGAGAGGGTGAGTCGTAATTAGCAAAACAGGCTAGCTCCTTTAATATCGCCTCGAGGCACTTACTTCCAGTAACAAAGTTTCATAAAAAAGGCGGCAAAATGTGATGACATTAATTGCAGCTTCATTGGGGGGGGGGGGGGGGTTGTCTATTTGAATGTCTGACAGAGATATTCAAATCCAAAGTTGCTGCGACTTACAAGAACTGAAAAATATTTCAAAATATGCTGCCAAAGTGGGCGTTTTGAACAGAATTTCTGGAAGCGATCATGATTGAAGAATAAAGAATGTATTCAAATAACAAATTGCCTAGTATCTAACTCATTTTTATTTCGAATTTGTTCTCAAATGCGTATTGGTCGATGGTTGGATAAATCCAGAATATATTTCAAAATATGCTGTCAAAGAGAGGATTTTGAGCCGAATTACACATAAGATGATTCTAATAAAACCAGCTCTGACAAAAAATAAATAAATAAATAAATAAATAAAATAAAACAAAACAAACATTCTTTAAAAGCGGCCAAATAAACTTGTTAAAACTCGGTTTATCTCTATCATATTTTATTTTTTATTGTTGAAATGAGCACTTAACTTCAAAAATCAATCTGCGCCTGTAGGCCAAGCCGGCAGGAATTTTTAAAAATTTGGTATGCTAGTTTCTTTTAAAAACGAAATCTTTTAGTCACGAATCCAAACAGATCCGTTTACTAATGCTAAATGAGAAAAATGTGCAAAAGCATCTCGGTTACATTTCAATATTTTTATATAATTTTGCAATGGATAGCAAAAATTAGCCTGTACAAGACCTTTTTTTTACTTCTTCAATTTCAATTGGTGGTTTTTTTTTCTTTTTTTGAGAATGCTTTACTATTTGAAACTGGTTTCGAAAATCAAAGTATGCTCATTCAAATAAAATATCATTTAAGTAAAATAAAGTATACTCATTAAAAACATCTGTAAACAAAAACAAAAAAGTAAAAACGTCCTTTGTACAGATCGATCTCATCTATCCAGTGAAAAAAAAAGTTAAACATCGAAATGTAACCGAGATATCTTTATAAAATTTTTTTATAGGATTAGCATAAGCGAATGGGTCTTTTCGCTTGACTGAAATAGCCTCTTAATGGCTTGGAAGGCGTAAAATCGTTTGGTAATCTTCGACAGAGGAATAAAATGAAAATAATTCTTTGAAAATGCAATAAAAAATGACTGTATAACCATACTTGTAAATTAACTCGCAGTGACTAGTTTATGGTTTTAATCATTTTTACCTTCTACCCCTATATCCCATTTTTTCAATATGTCTGTTAAATTGTATTCCTAGAAACTTTTCAAACACTGTGCTACAACATTTACATTCCGAGTTACGAATATTTAAAATTATCGGCACCTTATATGTATGATATACAGTTGGCAAAAAAAGTATTTGTACACTTCATTTTTTTAAATTATAATGAAATTAAACAAAAGATTTAAGCAAAAAATACTGTAATACATTAATTTAATGCATTATAATATTATAGAAGCAGAAACAAAACTAAATGAATCGATTTTTTACATTATAATAAACAAGTATACAAAAATATAATACAAAAAAAGTATTTGTATACTATATTAATATAATATAATTAATGAAAATTTAGTAAAATGATGCAAATTAATATTTTGTGTGAATTCATTTAGTGTTTATGACTATTACTAGATGGTGTGACATAGATTCCACCAACTTTTTTGTAGCGGTCTGGTTAATCTTATTCCATGACACAATAAGAGCTTCTTTAAAACTGTTTTTTACTGATACATATTTTTTTTCGGATTTTTGCATCCAATAGCATCTACAAATTTTCTATTGGATTCAACTCTAGAGATTTTAGTGGAGTTACCAATCGTCTTCGAGTATTGTAGTAACCATGTGCTGGTGATCACAGCAGTATGCTTTGGTCGTTTTCCTGCAGAAAGTTAAAAGCTTCCTCTACGCATAATTTCTTAGCACGGTTTAATAAATTATGCCGCGACACATCAATGTATGTTAAACCTGTCCTTCCATTGTCAATAAATTTTAAATGTCCTGCTCCATTAGAAACTATACACCCCAGAACCATAATATTCCCCCCACCATGCTTGATAGTTTGAAGTGTACGTTTTGGATCTGGAACAGTTTTATTTTTACGCCAATTTTTTCGAATGCTTGGTGGTAAGAAAATTCCGAATTTTCCCTCGTCAGAAAAAATTACTGTTTTCCAAAAATCCAATGATTTACTTCTGTATGCGAAAGCGAATACTATGCGTTTTCGCCTATTTGTTTCGCCGATGAATGGATTTTTCCTTGAGGTTCTTCCTTTTAAATCTGCATTGAGAAGAATATTTCTTATTGTTTGAGGTATTACTCTGATGCGAGAAGATGTTGCAAGGTCTCCAGCAAATTTTTGAACCGAACGCATAGGATTTTTTAAAGCTTTTTTTAACAACACTCCCTTTTCCCCCCACTGTTAGTTTGCTGAGAAATCCTGGTTTTCATTGAATTTCGATGCATCTAATTTATTCATAGTTTCTCACTATGCATCCAATAGTTGTAAATGGAAATTTAATAGCTTTTACAAATTGTTGCTGCGAGTTTAAATTTTTATTATGCTCAATAATAGGATTTCATATATCTAGAGGTACCTCTCTAGTTTTAGGTTTTATTCTCAATTACTTCAAGAACAAATTAGATTAAATGTCAGACAAATATAATATGAAGTTAAAAATTATTAACAGCTTCTGTATAAATAGTCCTTTAAACCATAAACACTATAAAACACAGTACATATCAGGATGGAGAAATGTACAAATACTTTTTTTGCAAGAAATTTTTAAACTTTTCCTATTAGAAAATTATTTTACATCTTTATCGAAATTTTCTGTTGTGTAACTTAAAACGCACGGTAAACAGACTGTACTAAAATTATTTTTGACAAAATATCTGTTTTTATTTAGTTAAAAATTAAACATTTTAGAGTGTACAAATAATTTTTTGCCAACTGTATTAAAATATGGAGAATTTAGTTAACAGATACCCACATCCCCTCTCTGCCATAAATATATATATATATATATATATATATATATATATATATACGTTACTTGTGACTTGCACCATTATATTTAGTATGTTTTTAAAATTTACGGGGTTTTAATTAAAAAGAAACACAATGCATTTATTAACGCTAAAAAGAGAGAAACACTACAGTCACATTTTGTTTTCTTGAAGAGCTGTTTAAAATTCTATAATTCCACCAGGCTACAAAATGGATGCCCGTTACATACTCCTTACAAATTCACGCCAATGCGCTAATCCGGTTTAATCCAAAGGTGACAGCTATTTGCACCTCGCCTGACAGTCCGGCACTCCTCTACCGACACTCCCCCCGTGCAGTATGATGCGTGTTTATGTCACTATTTCCTTGAAAATAAATTTAAAAAAAATTTCAGAAAATCCCGTTAGAGGACGCTTTAAACTTTAGATTAACCAACAACTATTTTAACCATTACATTTTTGCATCTAATTAAATGCTTGCAAAAGCTTAGACTTAAATTTTGAGCTCAAATTCTGAATCGTTGGGAGGGGTTAAGAAGCGAAAACTCAACTGTGTTCAGGAGTTATGTTACCCTTCCGACCCTATGAAAATGGTTCAATTTTTCGCTATTTAATTACTCACAACGATTCAGATTTTGAGCTCAAAATTTAAATCTAAGCTTTTAAAACATTTATTTAGATTTTAAAAAAATAACGGTTAAAAATAGCTGTTGGTTACTCTAACGTTTAAGGCGCCCTCTAGCGGAATTTTTTTAATTTACTTTTAAAATTTATTTTCAAGGAAATAGTGACATAAAGAATGGTTTTAGAGAAAACCGCAAACGAATCGACCAATTTTTCCGTTTTTTATAATCATTTGAAATTTGAACCTACCCACTCCCATTGAACACAGTTCAGATTGAGCTACTTAACCACATATTTTGAGCTCAAAATTTAAGTTTATGTCTAAGCTTCGAAAAAAATTTAATGAGATGCAAAAAATAACGGAAAAAAATAGTTGTTCGTTGCTCCAAAGTCTAAAGCGCCCACTATCGGAATTTTTTGAAATTTATCTTTATAATTTATTTTCAAGAATATACTCACATAAAGAATAGTTTTCGTGAAAACCGCTAACGAATCGACCAATTTTTTCGTTTTTTATAATTATTTCAAATTTTGGACACTAAACTTTGATGGCGCCTATCTCCTTCGGAAGACGTTTGGGACCCTTAGTTTCCCATTTAATATTATTTTCCTTGAAGTGTACTATCACCTCTTAAAAATTTTCCCATCTTTTTTGAATGATGGGAATGCTTTTTTTCCCTCTATAAAGAATCATTAGATAATACTACAATTCAACATCAAAATATGGAATAACTCATTAAATAACAAACTAAATAAATATATAAATAAATTATTAGAATAATGAAATTCAAACAGTCAGTAATATAATAGCAACCATAATAAATCAGAGTGATGTGAAAAATATGTAGTAATCAATGGAAATTCTTAACCCATTAACGCCCAGCGTCCTCTTTTGAGAACGGTTACAAAAACGGGCAAGAAAGCGGTTTTCCCACCAGTAAAGATAAAGATAAATATATATGTTATTTCACGAGACAGAATCCTCGATAAATTTAGATAAAAGTTAATTTGCTTTTAAAAGTGGTGGGAAATACAAAATTTAAATTTTAGCGAAGAAAATAATTCGGGCGTTAATAGGTTAAAGAAAGGTATCAAATAAGTACAAAGTAGAAATCCAAATAATATACTATGAAGATGCGGAATGCAGCAATAAACTTAGTGCATAAAAATTAAATAATTTGCTAATGTTAAAGATATAGCTATCCGATTATATATTATTTTAATAATATATATATATATATATGTATGTATATATATATATACAGGGTGATTCAGCTCGTCGGTGACAAACTTTAAGGATCGATAGAGCACACCTAGACGAACATTTTTGAATAGGGAATGTAGGGTCCCTGACGCGATGGTAAGGCGCTAGGCGCTTTCGAAAATTTGGGTGCCGAAATTCGAAACGTCATAAAAACTAGGGAAATGGTTAGATTTTCTTGCTTGTTGCGTCGAAATGATTCTGTTTGTTTAGACTTTCTTCAGTACCAATTTGATAAGCGTATCTCTTAAAACATGGATAGGGGGCGCTGCAGACTTTGGAGAGCTAGACAACAACTTTAAGCCCGTTATTTTGATAATTTAACACATGCTCGCCAAAGTTTATACTCTAACTTAAAGTTTGAACCCAAAAGTAGAGCCCTGCAAAAAGCGTAAGAGCCGGAATAAAATGTCAAAGTACAGGGTGGTCGAAACTCGAAGGCTCCTAAGAGATAAACAAACAGATTTCTTGACTTATGGCATGCATTTTCATGATTCTGTTTGCTGGGGCTCTCTGAAACTCAGTTGAACGGTACAAAAAGAAACATCGATAGGGGGCGCTTTGGGCAAAAAACATAATTCGTTGACATTTCGGACGCTAACTGGAAACGGGGCGCCGCGATCAATTAGAAACAAAACAAGAGAGTAATTTACTTATCATAAGAAGCTATTAAAACTGCAGTTTGTTTGTTTTTTTTAACAAACATAGCTGGTTTCAATCATGCACAATGCGCGCAATAAAATTTACATAAGGTGCTTTTTGCTGATTTATGCAAAAGATATCGTACCATATCGATATGCAAAAGATACGTAATGCGTAGACGACAACGCGAGATGACGTAGTTCTATGCACAGACACGTCTTTTGAACGTGCGGTACCTACTTAAGCTTCGGGTTACTTGTCTGCAGATCGGTAGTAGGATGGAACGGTACACAAACTCTGAATTGGCTGACATGCATTTGGCGTATGGCGCTGCTGGTTGTAATGGACGAGCCGCTCAGCGGTTGTACGCCGAGCGTTACCCCAACAGGCAAATCCCCTGCCATGCCTTCTTCGCTCGAGTACACCAGAGGTTGTCCACAACGGGATCTTTCGACGGAGGCAGGCCTGAACGGGAGCGATCAGTGAGCACCCCCGACAACGAAGAGGCTGTGCTTAACCTGGTTGAGGACAACCCAGGTCTTAGCACGAGAGATATCGCCAGACATGTTGGCATTTCGCAAGCAACTGCGTGGCGCATCTTACGTTCCCGGAATCTGCACCCCTACCACATCCAGCGGGTGCAGTTGCTCAGAGAGCAGGATTTTGGCCCTCGAGTGGAATTCTCAAGATGGTACTTGGCGATGAGATCCAGGGATCCCCGTTTTGTAAACAGCATTTTGTTTACGGACGAGTCCACCTTCAGCCGGGAGGGAATGTGGAACGCCCACAACAGTCATGTGTGGTGTGATGAAAATCCACATGAAACCAGAAGCCGAGCAGCCCAGGAGCGTTTCTCAGTAAATGTGTGGGCCGGCATTCTGGGGGATTGCCTCATTGGCCCTTATTTGTTACCTGAACGGCTGACAGGTGGAAATTACCTGATTTTCCTGGATCAAGTGCTGCCGCAGCTTCTGGAGGAGGCGCACGTACCCGAAGGTTCGCGTCGCCAGATGTGGTTCCAGCACGATGGAGCTCCGGCCCATTACACGAACGACGTGCGTCTCCATCTAAACGCAAGGTATGGCCAGCGGTGGATCGGGCGTGGGGGTCCAGTTCACTGGCCTGCCCGATCACCAGACCTCACCTGCTTGGATTTCTTCCTTTGGGGTTACCTGAAGGCCGAGGTATACCATACACCTGTCAGCAGTGCTGAAGAACTTGTGGCAGCTGCAGGGCAGATCAGAGATACTCCTGGCATTGTTGGAAACACACACTCCTCAATGCGACGGAGGTGCGAAGCCTGCATCATGGCCCAAGGTCGAAATTTCGAGCATCTTCTGTAGTGTTATTTTTTGTAAATAAATTTCCAGTATCATTGATGTTTTTGGTCTAAATTTATTCAGAAGTGTTTAGCAGAGGTAGAAAATGTGTTTTCATTATTACTAACTGATCGTAGCGCCCCGTTTCCAGTTAGCGTCCGAAATGTCAACGAATTATGTTTTTTGCCCAAAGCGCCCCCTATCGATATTTCTTTTTGTACCGTTCAACTGAGTTTCAGAGAGCCCCAGCAAACAGAATCATGAAAATGCATGCCATAAGTCAAGAAATCTGTTTGTTTATCTCTTAGGAGCCTTCGAGTTTCGACCATCCTGTACTTTGACATTTTATTCCGGCTCTTACGCTTTTTGCAGGGCTCTACTTTTGGGTTCAAACTTTAAGTTAGAGTATAAACTTTGGCGAGCATGTGTTAAATTATCAAAATAACGGGCTTAAAGTTGTTGTCTAGCTCTCCAAAGTCTCCAGCGCCCCCTATCCATGTTTTAAGAGATACGCTTATCAAATTGGTACTGAAGAAAGTCTAAACAAACAGAATCATTTCGACGCAACAAGCAAGAAAATCTAACCATTTCCCTAGTTTTTATGACGTTTCGAATTTCGGCACCCAAATTTTCGAAAGCGCCTAGCGCCTTACCATCGCGTCAGGGACCCTACATTCCCTATTCAAAAATGTTCGTCTAGGTGTGCTCTATCGATCCTTAAAGTTTGTCACCGACGAGCTGAATCACCCTGTATATATATGTATGTATATATATATATATGTATGTATATATATATATGTATATATATACACTCAAGAGCCAAAACATTATGACCACCCCTACATTTTGCAATGAACTCGCCTGGATGACGTGGAAGGCTTATGATCTGGTGGAAGTGGTATTTAACTGCTGCTGGAGAGTCTGAAAAATAATTTTTTCACTTACTTCTTTGTGTGATGGGAAAGGCTGCGGATCTAAGTGACTTTGATAGAGGGCAGATTGCAATGGCTCAAAGGCCCGGAACAAGTATTTCCAAAACTGCACGACTCGTGGGTTGTTTGCGATCTACAGTTGTTAGCACGTATGCAAAGTGGATAAATGACGGTGAAACCAGCAGTAGACGACATGGTGTTTGACTGCCACACGCTATCTAAGAAAAAGGTCTTCGGAGACCGTCTCGCATGGGGGTGAAGAAAAACCGGAGCCAGACAGTGGCTCAGCTGGCAGCCCAATACAATGCAGGGCCAAGTAGAAAAGTATCGGAGTACACTGCTCAGCGCACCCGGTTGGATATGGGGCTACGCAGCAAACGTCCCACTCGTGTGTCTTTGCTGACCAAGCGTCAACGCCAACTGCGCCTGCGCTGGGCCCGGGAACATCGCGACTGGTCCATGGATCAGTGGGAGAGAATTGCCTGATCAGATTAATTACGGTTTGTGATTCATCACGCCGATGGCCATGTCAGGATACGCCGTCTTCCTGGCTAACAGTTGTTCCCTCAATGTACTGTAGGTCATACACAGGCCGGTGGTGACGGTATTATGCTTTGGGGGACGTTCTCTTGGGCGTCTCTGGGACGCGTGGTTGTGGTAGAGCAGACCATAAATGCTACAGGGTATCTGAACATCATTGCGGACCAGTTGCAACCTTACATGGCCTCTGTTTTTCCAGCCTGAAATGAAATGTTCCAACAAGACAACGCCCCGTGTCACACGGCTGAAATTGTGTCGGAGGGGTTCCAGGAACATGATACTGAATTCCAGCTAATGTCCTGGCCGCCTAACTCACCGGATCTCAATCCGATACAACACATTTAGAATTTTATGGGATGGCAGCTCTGAGTTCCTAGACCACCAATTTGCAATATCTCGGGTTTGTGTGACCGTTGTTTAAACATCTGGTACAATCTATCTCCGGCCATCTACCAAGGACTTGTGGCATCCATGCCAAGGCGGGTTGAAGCTGTGTTGCGCGCCAAAGGTGGGACAACTCGTTATTGACAGGTGGTCATAATGTTTTGGCTCTTGAGTGTATATATATATATATATATATATATATATACAGGGTGATTCTAAATTTTTTTACAGTAAAAGAAGGGTGATAGTACACATAAAGACAAACAATTATTTTTTGTCGGTATTTTTTGCATCTCATTAAATGTTTTCGTAAGCTTAGAGTCAAACTTAAATTTTGAGCTCAAAATCTGAAAGTGGGAGTGGTTAAGTAGTACAAACTGAACTGTATTCAGAGGGTTCAAATTTCAAATGATTAAAAAAAAAACGGCAAAATTGGTTCATTGATTTGTAGTTTTCAATAGAACTATTCTTTATGTCGATATTTTCTTAAAAATAAATTATAAAGATAATTTTTAAAAAATGCCGATAGAGGGCGCTTAGACTTTGGAGTAACGAACAACTCTTTTTTTGGCGTTATTTTTTGCATCTTATTAAATGCTTTCCTGAGCTTAGACTTAAACTTAAATTTTGAGCTCAAAATCTGAATAGTTGGGAGTTGTTAAGTAGACAAACTGAACTGTGTTCAGAGGGTTCAAATTTCAAATGATTATAAAAAACGGAAAAATTGGTCGATTCGTTTGCGGTTTTCGCTAAGACTAATTTTTAAATGAGCATTTTCTTGAAAATAAATTTTAAAGATAAATTTCACAAAATGCCAATAGAGGGCGCCTTAGACTTTAAAGTAGCGTACAACTATTTTTAACCGTTATTTTTTAATCTCATTAAATGCTTTCAAATGCATAAAATTAAATTTTAGGCTCAAATTCTGAATAGTTCGGAGTGTTTTAGTAGCGAAAAATTGAATTGTGTTCGTTGAGGGGGGAGGGTTAAATTTCAACTCCTGAAGACACTTCAATTTGTGCTACTTAATTACTCCTAATTATTCAGATTTTGAGCTCAAAATTTAAGTTTAAATCTAAGCTTCCGAAAACATTTAATAATTTTTTGCAAGCATTTAATTAGAACAAAAAAATAATGGTTAAAATTAATTATTGGTTACTCTGAAGTTTAAGGCGCCCTCTAATGAAATTTTTTTAAATTTATCTTTAAAATTTATTTTCAAGAAGATACTGACTTAAAGAATAGTTTTATTTTAAACCGCAAACAAATCGACAAATTTTTTCTTTTTCTATAATTATTTTAAATTTGAACCCCCCCCCCCCCTTAAACACAGTTCATTTTGTGCTACTTAACTACTCCCTACTATTCAGATTTCGAGCTCAAAATTTAAGTTTAAGTCTAATTTTCCGAAAACATTTAATGAGATGCAAAAAATAACGGCAAAAAATAGTTGTTCGTTACTCCAAAGTCTAAAGCGCCCTCTATCGACATTTTTTGAAATTAAACTTTATAATTTATTTTTAAGAAAATACCGACTTAAAGAATAGTTTTAATAAAAACCGCAAATCAATGAACCAATTTTTCCGTTTTTTTATAATCATTTGAAATTTGAACCCTCTGAACACAGTTCTGTTTGTGCTACTTAACCACTCCCACTTTCAGATTTTGAGCTCAAAATTTAAGTTTGACTCTAAGCTTACAAAAACATTTAATGAGATGCATAAAATACCGGCAAAAAATAGTTTTTCGTTACTCCAAAGTCTAAAGCGCCCTCTATCGGCATTTTTTGAAATTTACCTTTATAATTTAATTTCATGAAAATGCCGACGTAAAGGTTAATTTTAGTGAAAACCGCAAATCAATCGAACGATTTTTCCAATTTTTATGTTTATTTGAAATTTTTTTCCCTAAACTTTAATGGCGGCTATCTCCTTTGGAAAACGTTTTGGACCCTTGGTCTCCTATTTAATATTGTTTGTCTTGATGTGTACTATCACCCCTCGTTTATTGTAAAAAAAATTTGGAATCACCCTGTATATATATATATATGTATGTATGTATGTCTACTTTTAAAAATCTACTTTTAATAACTGAATATTAGTAAACTTTTTCAAATTTTGTACAAATACTCAAATATTGTACTTAATTGCAAATGTTTTTCTGAGATTATTTCTTCATACGTGGAATTTTATGCAATTTTAGCATTAAAAAAATCTCTCCCGGTTGACTTAGAAGTGCAGGTAGCATTCGAAGGTAAATACTAATTTCACCAACAGAAATTAGATCAAGAGATAAATTTAGACAAACTTTATCTTATCTGAGAAGTAATGACATTTTGAAACATATTCAATACGTTTCATAAATAAAATGTTATGGTGGTTTTAAAATTTTTATACATCCCATTACCCAATTTTTAAGAGTATTAGATACTATAAGAGTTCATCCTAAGAAAAACTTTTTACTACAAAAGTTATAGATAATATTAAGAAGTCTTATGCAATAAATTTAAACAGTGTGGTGATAGTTACATTAAATGTGGCAAACACAATATTTAAAATTCTGGCATTCTTTTTATTGAGACAGGCCCTCGTTTAATAATATACCGATATATGCAGCATTTCGAAGTGTTGTAAATTTTTTCATCACGCGAATGATACTTTTTTAACGGCTTAGTTGCGGTGTGATTTTTTCTTTTAAAACTCCTACTTTTTTTTCTTTAAGAGTTGGTCCAACCAAAACTGGTCAACATAAAAGTTGCGGATAATATTAAGATTTATTATAAGTTTAAGCAAATTTAATATCTTCTGAATTGACGATCTAATTAATTTTTTCTTCTTAAACTTTTATTTATTTCTTCTCTTCAGGCCAAACGATATCGAAAATCTGTCATACATAAATTTTTGGCATTTGCCTCGAACTGATAATAATTTTAAAGTAATTCGATATGAATCACAATTAAGAAACTTTTTCTTTTCTATTTTCCCATTTCCACCTCTTTGGTGCGATTTTGTTCATTAACGAACTTGACCAAGATTTTCTGCTCCTTGATTTTATGTATCAGTTTGGAAGAGATTTGTTCAGAATCAAGGAAGATATCCTGTCCATAAAAAAGTGATGGTCCTTAAAATTTTAACTATCACTAAGAAATTATAGGGATTTTTTTTTTTTTTTTTATTACTAATGCATCCCTTTACAGTCAATTTCCAGAGTAATACATTTCTACTAGCGTCTTTATTTAACCTTTCGAAAGTCTTCATTGAAGTACTCTGCAGATTGGGTTAAAAGCCACTGTTTCAACTCATTTGTGGTGTCAAACTGACCCCACAATAAGTTTGTGAGCTCTTGGAATAAGAAAAAATCCCTGTCGGCTGGGCCTATAGGCGGAGGTAGATTTCGAAGAGTGCTCATTTCAACAAATATATATATATATATATATATATATATGATTAGAGATAAACCCAGTTTAATAACTTCATTTGGCCGTTTATGAAAAATTTTTAATTTCATTTTTCTGCAAAAACTGGTTTTATCAGAATAATCTTAAGAAAAATTCAGCTCAAATGCCCATTATGACAACATATTTTGAAATAGATTCTAAATTTATTAAAAAATCGACCCAAACAGTACATTATACAGTTCCTAAATAACAAAAACTGTCAGTTGAAAGCATTTGAAAAAAAAAATTGAATTTAAAAATGAGTCATAAAATAACCGATTTGTTGTTTGAATACATCCTTAATCATGATTGCTTCGGAAAATTTTGTGCGAAATACTCACTTTGACAGCATTTTTAAAAATATATTCTGTCTTTATCAAAAAACTGGCCAATGCGACACAGTATATACACTATCTACCAAAAAGTATTTGTACACTTTCAGTTTTTGACATTTTGTCAAATATTTAAAAATATACTGGTCGGATTCTTCTGGAACTTCAGAAATATAAAGATTATGTTTCACTTTATATTTATTTACATTCATTTGTTAAGCGGGTAATTAGGGGGCCGGCAAAAAAACAAAGAATAATAGAAATATTTGGGATCGCCCTGTACATGAAAATGCACGAAACGACTTATCGCTTTAGAATACAAATATATGAATACAGTAGAATATGTACACTAATTTTTGTGAGAATAGCATGTATATTTATGGCGATAGAGCGATTTTTTTGAAAAATTCAAAAAATTCTGGTATGTTTTTTGTTTATATCATGCTGGGTTTTTGACCAAATTTAACGCAAATTTCAGAAAAATTGGCAAAATGCAGTAGTAAATATGTAGCGCAATTGGAATATAAATATATTAACTATTTTATGAAATATGAGTAGTTGTATAAAATAATTTTTATCTGCGCATGCGCGAACTAGAAAAACATTTTTTTTACATCATTTAATAGTCAATTCTATGGAGTGACTTATAAAAAAAATCCAATCAAATATCGTGAAAATTCAAAAAGATATCATTATTTTAGTGAGATGTTTTTACTCTGCTCTCTAAAAACGGCTGAATCTTAAGGGATTCTCCACAAATTGACATTTTTTAATAACTGACTTTAAAAAAAAACTAGTATTGAATTAATACAATATCTAATACAATATTGCTGCTAATAAGTACTTGACAATTGGGATAGAAAAGAAAAAGAGCTTTAATCACATTTAGGGCCAAAACTAAGAGAGGGTTGGGGGAAAAGGGCATGTGCCCAGGGCGCTAGGATGAAAGTGTCCCAAATGTACATTTTGTTTGGCGATTTTTTTCCATGTCTATGTTTAGCATGATATTGTCAAAATCGTACCATTCAAAGCATTTCTCCTATACCAAAGCATAGAAGAATCTAATGATGATGGCATAAAGATCCCGCATAAAGCAGATTTTTTTTTTCGTTTTGATTCGGTTTCACGATTTTAAGGTATCATTTTTTTTAAACAAAGCAGACTACTTTAATCAATATTACATATTTTAAGTTTTAAAATAAGTCGGCTATTAATAAATTAGAAAATTTTTCTTTGCAAATACTTTTGCAGATGCTTTGCAAAGAAGAAAAGGGAGGGGGGGGGAGTTCACCAAAATTCATTGAAATATAAATATATTAAATATTTTCTAAAATGTTCTATGTCATGCAATATTTTCAACCAAATATAAAGCCACATTCAGAAAAATTCGCAAAATGTAGTAGAAAGAATAAGGTGCTATTGAAATATAAATACATTAAAAGTTTTCTAAAATATGAGTATTTGTATGAAATATTTTTTAATCAGCGTATGCATGAACGATAAAATTTATCACTTTACATAATTTAATATTCAACTCTATGGAGCTACCCATAAAAAAATCCGATCGAATTTCGTGGAAATTCAGAAAGTTATTGTGGATAGGAGTGAACTGATTTTCAATTGGTCTCTGAAAGCAGTTGAATGACGTCAGATTTTACGCAAATTGCCAAATCTCCATTTACGTTTTTTACTGGTGATTTACTTCTTTTCTTAGATAATTACCAGAACGAACCTATTTCAGGATAAAAATAATTATAAAAAATCGAAGCATTTGTGTCAAATCTACCCATTGATACATAATTGATAATGGCTCTTATGCAAATGCCGATATCTGCGATCCTGAAATACGTCAAGTTCTCCACTGTTAAATGTGGTGTCGAAAACAACACTGACATCAATCGCATGCATGATGCCAAGAAGAACAGAGCTGTCTGATTTTGAGAAAGGTGTGATCATCGGGTACCACCGAAATGGCCGATCTTTAATCGACATATCTAGCGAGCTTAATTACCCCAAAACGACTGTGGCTTATGTGATTAGAAAATGGAAGCTGAATGGTGATTGTCAGAATGTGGCCAGAGTAGGCAGACCGACGGGTTCTGTCTAGAGAAATTCGGAAGAACCGCAACCAACCAATGTTACACATACGCCAAGAATTTCAACAAGCTTCAGGATGTGTTGTTTCCATGAATACCATCCGTAAGGAAGCTCATCTGCTTAATTTTTATGGCCGTGCTGCCGCCCATAAGCCTTTAATCACCAAGTCCAACCGCGCAGCTCGGTTAAGTTGGTGCAAAACACGCCAGCAATGGACTGTACAGCAAAGGAAACAGGTTTTCTGGAGTGATGAATCAAGGTTCACCCTCTACCGTTCTGATGGTAGGGTCTGGGTCTGGCGTCTGCCTGGAGAACGCCTCCTACCAGAATGTATTGTGCCCACAGTTAAATTTGGCGGAGGGGGAATTATGTTCTGGGGTTGTTTTTCCTGGTTCGGACTAGGACCCTTGGTCCCAATTCATGGTAAGCTCAATGCCGATGCCTACTGTAATATACTGGACAACTGTGTACTTCCTACGTTGTGGCAATACTATGGATTGGACCCATGTTATTTCCAGGATGACAACGCAAGCTGCCATGTAGCGAGGTCCAGCATGGATTGGTATTGAAATGAAAAAAAAACTTCTTTAAACACCATAAAATAAGTTAACTGCGCAAGGCCTTTCGAAAGAACTTAGTCTTTCTTCGTCAGGCGCAAAAAAGACGTGCGTCCACAATGAATGTAGCGGCACGGCCTTTCTTTCGAAAGGCCTTGCGCAGTTAACTTATTTTATGGTGTTTAAAGAAGTTTTTTTTCATTTCAATTGTGTATAACACCAGTTTCAATTTTATACATTGATGGATTGGTATGCTGATAATGGAGTGCATCGACTCGAGTGGCCTGCCCAGAGTCCAGACCTGAACCCAATAGAGAACCTCTGGGACGAGTGGGATCGTCGAATTAAGGCGGGTGACACACGCCCAAAATCAGTAAAAGAGCTTACCTGCCTTGTGCAAACAGAGTGGAATAAAATACCATTAAATGTAATACAAGGACTAGTTGAGAGCATGCCCAGGAGAGTCGCAGCTGTAATTGCCTCTCGAGGAGGATCTACAAATTATTAAATGTGAATAGGGCCAAAACCAGTCTTTTTTTCCCGAGGCAAACGTGGATTTTGAAGGTACCCCTTTCCCCCTCCTTCGCAAAGCATATTTACAAAGAAAATTTCTCCAATTTATTAATAGCCGACTTATTTTAAAACTTAAAATATGTAATATAAAATAACGTATTCTGCTTTATTAAAATACTCCAATTTGATACTTTAAACCGAATCAAAAAAATTCTACTTTCAACAGGATCTTTAAGGCCCTTGTCCCTGCCCGCGAAGACACTGCTGAGCTTATGCTATTCCTGTGGGGAGGCATTTTTTTAATAACTCTTTCGCATTTTGAAATTTTCAATTTTTTTTTTTTTTGCATTGGATAGCGGAAGTCCCTCTCAAAATCGCTCCTTGACTACTTTTTCGATTTGAGTCATAGATATTTTTTATAAAGTTAGTTTCACTTTCAGAACCGCTTTTGGAAGTGAAAGAAACATTATAAAAATATCTACGCCAAAATTGAAAAAGTAATCACGGAGCGATCTTGAAAAGGACTTCCGCTATCCAATGCAAAACATATTATTTAAAAATGTCCAAATGCAAAAGAGTTAGAAAAATGCATCCCCATAGGAATAGCATTAACTCGTGAGCATCTTCGCGGGTAGGGGCAGGGACCTTAAGCCATCATCATTAGATTTTTTTATGCTTTAGCATAGCCCAGATATAATAATTTAAACAATATTATGCTAAACATAGCCATGAAAAAAATCGCCAAACGAAAGATACATTTGGAACACTTTCATCCTAGCGCCCGGAGCGTATGCCCTTCTCCCCCCCCCCCCTCTCTTAGTTTTGGCCCTGAATGCGAATAAAGCTCTTTTTCTTTTCTATCACAATTGTCAAGTACTTATTAGCAGCAATATTGTATTAGATATTGTATTAATTCAATACTAGTTTTTTTTTTTAAAGTCAGTTATTAAAAAATGTCAATTTGTGGAGAATCCCTTAAGATTCAGCCGTTTTTAGAGAGCAGAGTAAAAACATCTCACTAAAATAATGATATCTTTTTGAATTTTCACGATATTTGATTGGATTTTTTTTATAAGACACTCCATAGAATTGACTATCAAATGATGTAAAAAAAATGTTTTTCTAGTTCGCGCATGCGCAGATAAAAATTATTTTATACAACTACTCATATTTCATAAAATATTTAATATATTTATATTCCAATTGCGCTACATTTTTTCTACTGCATTTTGCCAATTTTTCTGAAATTTGCGTTAAATTTGGTCAAAAACCCAGCATGATATAAACCAAAAACATACCAGAATTTTTTGAATTTTTCAAAAAAATCGCTCTATCGCCATAAATATACATGCTATTCTCACAAAAATTAGTGTACATATTCTACTGTATTCATATATTTGTATTCTAAAGCGATAAGTCGTTTCGTGCATTTTCATGTACAGGGCGATCCCAAATATTTCTATTATTCTTTGTTTTTTTGCCGGCCCCCTAATTACCCGCTTAACAAATGAATGTAAATAAATATAAAGTGAAACATAATCTTTATATTTCTGAAGTTCCAGAAGAATCCGACCAGTGTATTTTTAAATATTTGACAAAATGTCAAAAACTGAAAGTGTACAAATACTTTTTGGTAGATAGTGTAGTTCCTAAATAAGAGGATCTGTAAATTGGATGCATTTGAGAGTGAAAATGGATTTTAAAACGAGTCATAAAAAATGCAATTTGCTATGTGAAAACTTCCTTAAATTTTCAAATCTCGAAGACTTCGGGAAATTCTGTTCAAAATACCCATTTTTGGTAGCCTTTTTCAAAATATATTCTGTCTTTATCAAAAAACCGATCAATGCATCGCATTATATAGTTCCTAAATAAAAGGATCTGTAAATTGTACGCATTTGAGAGCAAAAATGTATTTAAAAACAAGTCAGAAAAAAACGCAATTTCTTATTTGAACACTTCCTTAAATTTACAGTCCCGATGACTTTCGGAAATTCTGTTCAAAATACCCTTTTTGGTAGCGTTTTTTGAAATATATTCTGTCTTTATCAGAAAATTGACCAATGCGTCACTTTATACAATTTCTAAATAAGAGGATCTACCATTTGGGTGCGTTTAAAATCAAAAATGAATTTAAAAATGAGTCAGAATATAAGCCGTTTGGATTTGAGGTTTTTTCTCCAACTCCTATTTTTGTTTAATTTCTTTTTGCTATACGAATTGGTCCTATGAAAAACTTGTCAATATAAAAGTTGTAGATATTTTTGAGAAGATGTAAAATAAATTTAATCAGATTTGATATCTTAAAAATTGACGTAGTTATGGATTTTTCTCTTTTTTCAGCGCCCTTTTTCTTTTCGTTTTTAATTTTTTTCATCGGTAAAAGTTGGTCCTATCAAAAACTTGTGAATACAAAAGTTTTAGATAATTTTAATAACATTTATAAAAAATTTATTTGGACTTGATATTTTGAAAATTGACAAATTTATGAATTTTTTTCTCTCAAAACCCCTGTTTTTTTCGCCCCTTGAGCCCACTTCTAAATGTATCAAAAATCTGTCATGCATAAACTTTTGGCCCATTTTTAAGAAGTAATATAAACTTTAAACCGATTCGATATCTACTTTAATTAAGAAGTTATGGCGTTTTTTCGGTTTTCACAAAAATGCCCCCTATTCCGCCCCCTTGGTCCGATTTTGCCCATTAACGAACTCAGCCAAGATTTTATCCCCATTGATTTTATGTACAAGTTTGGTGGAGATTGACGAAGAATTATAGAAGTTATCGTGTCCATAAAAAAGTGAGATATATATATATATAGATAGATAGATAGATAGATAGATATATAAACTGGTGCGATTGCAATAGGTAGTATTTCTTACGAAATCTACCTAAAAGTAGCTTGGAGCGAGATTGGGCGGATGTAGTAAAATATCAAATTCATATTGCTTTGATTCCTCAACCATAACTCGAGATGAGGGAGGAAGGAGGGTGTGAGCAATCTGGAAACTCAGTGTGCTGAAATCTTTGACATGTGCATTGTGCAATACTTTGTAGATAGTTTTCTACACATTTCCGTAACTAAGATGAGTCGCATTCATGATCATTTGGATAGTTACTCTTCGGTCTAATGAGATAGTCTCCTCGATTTCTCAACTACGGTCTTCTACATATTAGAACGTCGTATGTGAAGGACATGTGACTCGTTTGAAAATTCCTTTTTCCATCTACAAACAGTGTCATATGATTGACTGTGACTTCCATAAGCAGCCAAGATTTCATTGGGAATTTGCAGAGCAGTGTCAGCTTTCAAATACGGAAACTGCGAGCTTCTATCTCCTCCATATTGCAGGTTACTTAAATCTCCAGCTTCCTGAAAACAAACGAATGGACATTAATAGCTCTAATTTATAACATTAGGTACACAAGGATAAAAATTAATATGTATAAAATATTTTTATCCAGATATAAATTTTATCCAAATATAAATTTTATCCAGATAGCAATTATTTCCCACTGATGACAAGAACTTTGTGAGTTAAATATTAAGTTTTGAACTGAGGGTGGTTTTAGTTTCTAGGTGTATATCTGCAAAATTTTTTCAGAAATTCCAACATAAGAAAGAATGTAATAGATAGTACTCTTTAAAAATCTACCTAAAATAAGCACCAATAATGAGTAATTCCAACATTTATTTAGATATTATATGTCTGAAATTTGTGTAAAATTTTGATACTTTATATGAGTGTTACTTCTTTTTTATTACCATTTCTTTTCTTTAATTCAACCGTTTAAAAAAGGAAGAAATTTTTGTTATTGTTTTAAAAATATCTTTATGTTTATTTTATTTATTATATTAAAATATATCATTGGATTTCAAATGTGTTATACTCTTTCGAAATGGATGTTTCACCATATCACACGGTGAAATTTTGCTAAAGTATTTTGAATGTGCTGGAAAGAGCTTCATAATTTGTGCTTGACGCATGATATTTCGTTCTTGAAACGTGTTAATATATTTTTGCAGACAAATTTCCATCATCAACATGTGAATAGTCCCTAATTTTCATGAATTAGGGCTTAAAATGATACGGAAAGGTATTATAAGTTCCTTCACTCATCATATATCAGTTAAATCTAAAGATAAATCAATGCAGTTTTTTTTTTTTTTTTTTTTTTTTTTTTTTTTTTTTTTTTTGTAGTGATTTTGCAGGAGTTAAAGGGGAAAAATTTCTAACAGAGTCATTTTGACTAGAGGGGTTATACAAAAATTTAAAATCTGTAACTTTATTAAATCTAATGAGATTGTCAATAAACTTCATAATCCATGTGTAATGTAGGACCAAAAATGTTTAAAAAAATAGCGGGTCAAGTAAAATATTACGAGAGTAGTACATTTATCAGCAAATTATATAGAAAAATATGTACACATTCTTTGGATTGAAAGAGTAATGCGAGTTGAATTTAAAAATAATTGCAGTTGAATAGGCCAGCGGCAGAAGTCTGTGACGATGGAGTTTCAAAGCTGATTTACTGTTATGATAATTGTTTTAATTAATACGGCAATTATGTTGAGAAGTAGCTGAAGAACGTGTCTTTCATACGTAAGTAATAAAACATGTTTCCTTTCATTAGTTTTTTTAAATTCATAAAAGGAGGTTACTTTCCGAATTGCCCTCGTATATTCTGTTGTAATTTACATCGGGAACTCTTCTCCCACAAGTAAAAAAATTAAAGCATGTTGCAAATGTTTTGGGGCACTCTGTGAATGTAAGGAACTTTGAATAAAGACATAATCGTTGTTCAAAATGCTTTGTTAAATTCCTTAGCCAATTGTGATCAATTCAATTACGTCCATTTAACCACTTAAACGATCAATATTTTTTAAACAAACTTTCAAAAAATGCCATTTTTTTATCACTGGTTTTTCAAAACAGAAATTTCTGCCTAATTGAATAAGGAAAATCCTGGGATTAAATAATGCAAAATTTATAATGAAAAATTACTGGTGAGAATGATAAATTACGATTGTAATATGGTTGCCCGTACCACGTAAGGGAAAATCATGATTAGCAAACACACACAAATTATGATTAGCAAAAACAACTCTTCATGATTTGCCCTTATGACGTATGGACAAATTAGGGAAGCAGTTAATGTAACTTAAATGAAGATACTTTCTTACTGACACTTTTTTCTATATCCATAATTATAAAAGATTCCAATAAAAGATTCCATAGTGCATTATCATAATAAATTTCGAATTTGCCTCGTTTAATATTTTTAGTACTACCACAGTTTAAAAGTAATACTACATTGGAATAGCGCATTTTAAATAATAAAAAAATAAACAAAGTAATTAATCTTGTATCTGTTAATACTACGTCCTCAAAAAATGATGTATTTGCAAAAAGTGTCTTTAGCAGTCCAAGTTAGGGAAAATGAATTAACTTCCCGACATTCTTAATTTTCTTTAATCATTCTAAAACTAAAATAAGTATGTAAACGGTAGTTAACAAATTACGAAAACTATCGATTTTTCTTCCCTTCTCTCTATTTCCTCATATTGTTTAACTCTTCCTTCTCTCGCTTATGCCCCAGGTCATGAAAGTTTAGAAAAACAAGGTCGCTCAATCGTTAAATCCTTCTTGGCTTTTCTAATTATATACCTTTTTTCAGACACAATAAAAAAAAAAAAATGGTTCTCGAATTACCCTAATTAAGCTTCCCAGAAAAAAGTACTTTTTACAGCAATTAATTTTCACAGTGTGCCAGAATATAAACCATTTTTAAGGAAATGTATCGATCGACTTATAATAAAAATTTACTTTTGCTATCTAAAGCTTTTTGAATAGAAAGCAATTTAATGAGCAATTTTCAAAATGCTTGTTTTATTAGATTGCATTTTTTAGCTCCATATCAACCTTTCTACAAAATAATGTGGAATTTATATGATCTAGTTTTTTAGATGGCCTTTTTTGCATTTTTTTAATTCCTTTAAAAGTAAGAATGGCTGAAAAAGTATTACGAAAAATCTTGCTTTTTTAATTAATACTTTCAAGCAGGGAATCAAAATGCTAGAATAAATAAGCGAGTTTTAAATTTAAGCCTGTAACTCGATCGTTATAAAACGGTCCAAAGATAGTGTCTCTCACGCAATGTATTTTTAAGCCAAAATTACTGACTAAATATAATTTTTTTTTCTTATGGAATGTTTTACTACAAATATCACCTTTTATACATGGCTTGCACTGTTTTTGTTGAATTGAAATAAAAAAGAAATATACTGAACTCATTCTTAAAATTCTTAAAAATTCCATCAAAAATTGTCACTTGGAAAACTTCACTTAAAAAATATTTGTGGTTTGATTGCTATGTACATATACTATTGTGTTAATAAGGTTTGTTTATTAATAATAAGAAATCAACAATATGAATAATTTATACACATTATATTGTCCGTAAGGTTTAAATTTTTTTACAAAAGAAATTGAATGAATTGTTGGCAAAATATAAAAGCCAAAATTATCATATGCATGAATAAAACATAAAATTGGCTGGGGTGTAATTATTATTAGGTTCGTTCGTAATTCTGTAAAAATGTAGCACCTATAGTCGTCCTTCAGTCCGCCCGTCTGGTCGCATATAACAGAGCAAAAACTACACAACGGAATCCCTTGAAATTAAAAATAAATAATTGTTGCATGATTTTGTCCAGTCGTTTCAAATTTTATGAAAATCGGATGAGTAGTTTAACTACAGAGACAATCAAACTTATTCCGTTACATTAAGGTCAATGGTAAAAAATAGTTTCAAGTGCATTTTAATGGTGTTACAATCTTTCGAACATAAAAAAAACTGATATGTATCTATGAAGTATATACTAATATGTACATTCTCTGCAATCTGTGGTGCAAAGAATATTTGTTATTAATTTAGAGGGCTACACAAAAGTATTCCATAATAATGAATTCCCCTAATATATGCATTCTGTACAATCTGTGGTGCAAATAATATTTTTAATTAATTTAGAGTGCTACACAAAGGTATTCCATTGCATAATGGTATAAGGGGAACGTTCTTTAAGCCGTGTTTTAATTATATCGAACTATTTCATATTTTACGAAATTGATATACGTTAGTGAGATTGAATACAAGTTATTTTCTGTGTAAGAGAAAGCTGACAGTGTTTACAGGAACGCTGATAAGATTTGGGCTACTATACTTTATCCGAAGTACCACTTGCCATTACACCAAGATCTAAATATTTTTTAAACTTCATTATAGTACCAATGCATCTCATTTGCTATGCTTCACGTGCAATATTCGCCTTGTATATACTAGTGTTAACATACCTGTGATTCATAAAATGTGAGCACTGATTTTTTTTTCGTATATGCCGTGCAATTTTCCACTTCAAAATTTAGCTTAAAAATCGAAGGTCACGTGATAATTTGGGATTCGATTGACAGCTGTATGTATCATAATTTGTCACAGAATAAAATCTTTGTGCGTGAATTTTTAATTTAACTTCGAGGAACCATTAAATCCGAATACTGTGTAATTTTAACACTAACTGCAAGATTTTAAATACTTAATCGTCGTGACCGAGACATTCACTGGCTGCAAGATTCACGGTTTTTATTCAGAATTGTTTGATTCCCACCAGTTTTGTAAAATAGTGTAATTGGCTTTATTCTAGTATCATTTTACTTGTCATCAAATAACATGAATATTTTTTTTTTCAAAAAAGTTGTGGCAATAATGAATTTGAATTTTTAAACCGTAATTTAATGCGACCATTAAGGGGTTAAGCCATTTTGGAAAACTTCATTTAAGCACATTTACATTTCTAATTCCAGAAGTTCTGTACATTATTTTTAAATTCAGAAAACATAATCCAAGAATTCTACAATTTGACAAGCCAAATTTTATGACTGATATATTCTGGTAGTAAAGGAAGAAAAAATATGGATCCTATATGGCACGCATAAGTCCCATCCGTCCTGAAGAGGTTAATAGAAAATGTCTGTTTAAAATGTTTTCTCTTATATTTTAATGTCGTTCTTTTTATCTTTTTAATGAAGCACTAACCATTAAAGCAGGAATTAACCTTCTCTTTAAAATGAAAAAACTTGCATTTGACACCAGTTTTATTAAAATAGCAATTTTTGTATGACTTTATCACGAAGTTTAATCCTTTAAACAAAGATGATGTTTCCGTTCAAATTAACTGGTATTCAAACAGAAAAATGGCTAAAACTTTCCTGGTAGAATATTGTACCAATCGGCTTTTATGGGTAAAAAGTTTATTAAATCCACTTAGAGTTTTTAAATAACAAGATTATAAGAACTTCACGTTTTATATAAACATTTTAATATATATATTTTTTAAATATTACTTGAGAGAGGTGTTAAAAAAAATTAAAAATAAATAACATTGACATGCTTCAGCTCCAATCTAATAAGAACCATAATCATAATAAAATATCTCATTCTTGCGTGTCCATTTGTATTGACCGTAAGACGATTTGTACTTTTGTTTTTATTATGATTATGTTTCTTATTAGATTGGAGCCGAAACATGTCAGTGTTATTTAGTTTTAATTTTTTGTAACACCTCTCTCAAATAATATAATTTTTGTTATTAATACGGCTTTAATGGGTTAAATATTAAGCTGCGAATGTTACACGAGAGCACGGCATACAGGAAAAAAATACGTGTGGCACTCGGGGACTGCCGCGGTAAAGCTATTGCATAGCATTTTTTATCAACTTATGCAATTATAATTATTTATTAATTTTTTTTTTTTTTTTTTTTTTTTTTTTTTTTTTGTCTTTGATATTAATTCAAGTTAAACATTTTGAGCGTGATGACCGATAACAATTTTTTTTCTTGTATTAAACAAATGAGAAGTTAATATCGTTTAAAATATTTTTATTTTCTTACAATACATGTAGGTTAATCAGGAATTTTTAGCATTGAAACTATACGTTTATGGTAGCTGAAAAAAAACATAAGTTTAAGACTTGATATTCTCAAAATATCTGAAAAATACCGCGTCAATGTCTGCCGAAGTCTACCGAAGGATACCGTGCCGAAGTCTGCCAAACTGAAGCGACGTTAGTAGGAGTGATAGGTATTTTTTTCTCGTTACGGAATTTCTAGATTTTTTCGCCGCGCTCAAAGCCTGCGATAAAAGCTATGAAATACCTTAATAAATTACAAACAAAATTTGGCCGCGCTACGAAAATTAGATCGCGAGTTATACGCATTTTAAATTTTCCGAACCTCATCGTGAAGGTCACCTCTCACCAAAAATTAACACTGTCTCATAATAAATTACCAAACAAAATTTGGCCGCACTACGAAAATTAGATAGCGAGTTGTAGGCATTTTAAATTTTTCGACCCTCACCATGGGGATATCCTGTCACCAAAAATTAACACTGTCTCATAATAAATTACCAAACAAAATTTGGCCGCGCTACGAAAATTGATCGCGAAATATAAACATTTTAAATTTTTCGACCCTCACCATGGGGTATCTCCTGTCACTATATATTAACAAAGTCTCATAATAAATTACCAAACAAAATTTGGCCGCTCTATGAAAATTAGATCGCGAGTTATAAGCATTTTAAATTTTTCGACCCTCACCGTGGGGGGTCTCCTGTCACCAAAAGTAACAGTGTCTCATAGTAAATTACCCAAGAAAATTTGGCCGCACTACGAAAATTAGATCGCGAGTTATAAGCATTTTAAATTTTTCGACCCTCACCGTGGGGGAAGGGGTCTCCTGTCACAAAAAGTAACACTGTCTCATAATAAATTACCAAATAAAATTTGGCCGCACTACGAAAATTAGATCGCAAATTATAAGCATTTTAAATTTTTCGACCCTTACCATGGGGGATCTCCTGTCACCAAAAGTAACACTGTCTCATAATAAATTACCAAACAAAATTTGGCCGCGTTACGAAAATTAGATCGCGAGTTATGAGCATTTTAAATTTTTCGACCCTCACCATGGGGGGGTCTTCTGTCACCAAAAGTAACAGTGTCTCATAGTAAATTACCAAACAAAATTTGGCCGCACTACGAAAATTAGATCCCGAGTTATAAGCATTTTAAAATTTTCGACCCTCTCCATGGGGGATCTCCTGTCACTAAAAATTAACACTGTCTCATAATAAATTACCAAACAAAATTTCGCCGCGCTACGAAAATTAGATCGAGTGTTATAAGCACTTTAAATTTTTCGACCCTCACCATGGGGGGTCTCCTGTCACAAAAGTAAAACTGTATCATAATAAATTACCAAACAAAATTTGGCTGCACTACAAAAAGTAGATCGCGAGTTATAAGCATTTTAAATTTTTCGACCCTCACCGTGGGGGTCTCCTGTTTCCAAAAATTAACACTGTCTCATAAAAAGTCATCAAACAAATTTTGGCCGCGCTACGAAAATTACATCGCGAGTTATAAGCATTTTAACTTTTTCGACCCTCACCGTGGGGGTGGGGGGGTCTCTTGTCACCAAAAATTAACACTGTTTTATAATAAATCACCAAACAAAATTTGGCTGCGCTACGAAAATTAGATCGCGAGTTATAAGCATTTTAAATTTTTCGACCCTCAACGTGGGGGGGGGGGGCACCTGTCACCAAAAGTAACACTGTCTCAAAATAAATTACCAAACAAAATTTGGCCGCTCTACGAAAATTAGATCGCGAGTTATAAGCATTTTAAAATTTTCGACCCTCACCATGGGGGGGGGGGGGTCTCCTTTCACCAAAAACTAGCACTGTCTCATAATAAATTACCAAACAAAATTTGGCCGCGATACAAAAATTAGACCGCGAATTATAAGCATTTTAACTTTTTCGATCCTCACCGTGGGGGTCTCCTGTCATAAAAAATTAACATTGTCTTATAATAAGTCATCAAACAAATTTTGGCCGCGCTACAAAAATTAGATCGCGAGTTATAAGCATTTTAACTTTTTCAACCCTCACCGTGGGGGTGGGGGGTCTCTTGTCACCAAAAATTAACACTATATTATAATAAATCACCAAACAAAATTTGGCCGCACTACGAAAATTAGATAGCGAGTTGTAGGCATTTTAAATTTTTCGACCCTCACCATGGGGATCTCCTGTCACCAAAAATTAACACTGTCTCATAATAAATTACCAAACAAAATTTGGCCGCGCTACGAAAATTGATCGCGTGTTAGAAACATTTTAAATTTTTCGACCCTCACCATGGGGAGGGAGTCTCCTGTCACCAAAAATTAACACTGTCTCATAATAAATTTACATAACAAAATTTGGCCGCGCTACGAAAATTAGATCGAGTATTTTAAGCACTTTAAATTTTTCGACCCTCACAATGGAGGGGGGGGGGGTCTCTTTCACCAAAAGTAACACTGTCTCAGAATAAATTTCCAAACAAAATTTGGCTGCACTGCGAAAAGTAGATCGCGAGTTATAAGCATTTTAAATTTTTCGACCCTCACCGTGGGGGGTCTCCTGTCACCAAAAATAACACTGTCTCATAATAAATTACCAAACAAAATTTGGCCGCACTACGAAAATTAGATCGCAAATTATAAGCATTTTAATTTTTTCGACCCTTGCCATGGGGGATCTCCTGTCACCAAAAGTAACACTGTCTCATAATAAATTACCAAACAAAATTTGGCCGCGCTACGAAAATTAGATAGCAAATTATAAGCATTTTAAATTTTTCGACCCTTATAATGGAGGGTCTCCTGTCACCAAAAGTAACAGTGTCTCATAGTAAATTACCAAACAAAATTTGGCCGCTCTACGAAAATTAGATCGCGAGTTATAAGCATTTTAAAATTTTCGACCCTCTCCATGGGGGATTTCTTGTCACTAAAAATTAACACTGTCTCATAATAAATTACCAAACAAAATTTGGCCGCACTACGAAAATTAGATAGCAAATTATAAGCATTTTAAATTTTTCGACCCTTATAATGGAGGGTCTCCTGTCACCAAAAGTAACAGTGTCTCATAGTAAATTACCAAACAAAATTTGGCCGCACTACGAAAATTAGATCGCGAGTTATAAGCATTTTAAAATTTTCGACCCTCTCCATGGGGGATTTCTTGTCACTAAAAATTAACACTGTCTCATAATAAATTACCAAACAATATTTGGCCGCGCTACGAAAAATAGATCGAGTGTTATAAGCACTTTAAATTTTTCGACCCTCACCATGGGGGGTCTCCTGTCACAAAAGTAAAACTGTCTCATAATAAATTACCAAACAAAATTTGGCTGCACTACGAAAAGTAGATCGCGAGTTATAAGCATTTTAAATTTTTCGAACCTCACCGTAGGGGGTCTCCTGTCTCCAAAAATTAACACTGTCTCATAAGAAGTCATCAAACAAATTTTGGCCGCGCTACGAAAATTAGATCGCGAGTTATAAGCATTTTAACTTTTTCGACCCTCACCGTGGGGGTGGGGGGGGTCTCTTGTCACCAAAAATTAACACTGTTTTATAATAAATCACCAAACAAAATTTGGCTGCGCTACGAAAATTAGATTGCCAGTTATAAGCATTTTAAATTTTTCGACCCTCAACGTGGGGGGGGGGGTCACCTGTCACAAAAAGTAACACTGTCTCAAAATAAATTACCAAACAAAATTTGGCCGCGATACGAAAATTAGATCGCGAGTTATAAGCATTTAGAAATTTCGAACCTCACCATGGGGGGGTTGTCTCCTTTCACCAAAAACTAACACTGTCTCATAATAAATTACCAAACAAAATTTGGCTGCACTGCGAAAAGTAGATCGCGAGTTATAAGCATTTTAAATTTTTCGACCCTCACCGTGGGGGGTCTCCTGTCACCAAAAATTAACACTGTCTCATAATAAGTCAGCAAACAAATTTTGGCCGCACTACAAAAATTAGATCGCGAGTTATAAGCATTTTAAAATTTTCGACCCTCTCCATGGGAGATCTCCTGTCACCAAAAGTAACACTGTCTCATAATAAATTACCAAACAAAATTTGGCCGCACTACGAAAATTAGATCGCAAATTATAAGCATTTTAAATTGTTCGACCCTTGCCATGGGGGATCTCCTGTCACAAAAAGTAACACTGTCTCAAAATAAATTACCAAACAAAATTTGGCCGCGATACGAAAATTAGATCGCGAGTTATAAGCATTTTAAAATTTTCGACCCTCAAAATAGAGGGGGGGTCTCTTTCACCAAATATTAACACTGTCTCATAATAGATTACCAAACAAAATTTGGCCGCGCTACGAAAATTAGATCGCGAGTTATAAGCATTTAGAAATTTCGAACCTCACCATGGGGGGGTTGTCTCCTTTCACCAAAAACTAACACTGTCTCATAATAAATTAACAAACTAAATTTGTCCGCTCTACGAAAATTAGATCGCGAGTTATAAGCATTTTAAATTTTTCGACCCTCAGCATGGGGGTCTCCTGTCTCCAAAAATTAACACTGTCTCATAATAAATTACAAAAAAAATTTGGCCGCTCTACGAAAATTAGATCGCGAGTTATAAGCATTTTAAAATTTTCGACCCTCTCCATGGGAGATCTCCTGTCACAAAAAATTAACACTGTCTCGTAATAAATTTAACAAACAAAATTTGGCCGCGCTAAGAAAATTAAATCGAGTGTTATAAGCACTTTAAATTTTTCGACCCTCACCATGGAGGGATGGGGGTCTCTTTCACCAAAAGTAACACTGTCTCATAATAAATTACCAAACAAAATTTGGCTGCACTGCGGAAAGTAGATCGCGAGTTATAAGCATTTTGAATTTTTCGACCCTCACCGTGGGGGGTCTCCTGTCACCAAAAATTAACACTGTCTCATAATAAGTCATCAAACAAATTTTGGCCGTGCTATGAAAATTAGATCGCGAGTTATAAGCATTTTAAATTTTTCGACCCTCACTGTGGGGGGGGGTCTCCTGTCACCAAAAGTAACACTGTCTCATAATAAATTACCAAACAAAATTTGGCCGCACTACGAAACGTAGATCGCAAATTATAAGCATTTTAAATTTTTCGACCCTTACCATGGGGGATCTCCTGTCACCAAAAGTAACACTGTCTCATAATAAATTACCAAACAAAATTTGGCCGCGATACGAAAATTAGACCGCGAGTTATAAGCATTTTAACTTTTTCGATCCTCACCGTGGGGGTCTCCAGTCACCAAAAATTAAGACTGCCTCATAATAAATTACCAAACAAAATTTGGCTGCACTACAAAAAGTAGATCGCGAGTTATAAGCATTTTAAATTTTTCGACCCTCACCGTGGGGGTCTCCTGTTTCCAAAAATTAACACTGTCTCATAAAAAGTCATCAAACAAATTTTGGCCGCGCTACGAAAATTACATCGCGAGTTATAAGCATTTTAACTTTTTCGACCCTCACCGTGGGGGTGGGGGGGTCTCTTGTCACCAAAAATTAACACTGTTTTATAATAAATCACCAAACAAAATTTGGCTGCGCTACGAAAATTAGATCGCGAGTTATAAGCATTTTAAATTTTTCGACCCTCAACGTGGGGGGGGGGGCACCTGTCACCAAAAGTAACACTGTCTCAAAATAAATTACCAAACAAAATTTGGCCGCTCTACGAAAATTAGATCGCGAGTTATAAGCATTTTAAAATTTTCGACCCTCACCATGGGGGGGGGGGCCTCCTTTCACCAAAAACTAGCACTGTCTCATAATAAATTACCAAACAAAATTTGGCCGCGATACAAAAATTAGACCGCGAATTATAAGCATTTTAACTTTTTCGATCCTCACCGTGGGGGTCTCCTGTCATAAAAAATTAACATTGTCTTATAATAAGTCATCAAACAAATTTTGGCCGCGCTACAAAAATTAGATCGCGAGTTATAAGCATTTTAACTTTTTCAACCCTCACCGTGGGGGTGGGGGGTCTCTTGTCACCAAAAATTAACACTATATTATAATAAATCACCAAACAAAATTTGGCCGCACTACGAAAATTAGATAGCGAGTTGTAGGCATTTTAAATTTTTCGACCCTCACCATGGGGATCTCCTGTCACCAAAAATTAACACTGTCTCATAATAAATTACCAAACAAAATTTGGCCGCGCTACGAAAATTGATCGCGTGTTAGAAACATTTTAAATTTTTCGACCCTCACCATGGGGAGGGAGTCTCCTGTCACCAAAAATTAACACTGTCTCATAATAAATTTACATAACAAAATTTGGCCGCGCTACGAAAATTAGATCGAGTATTTTAAGCACTTTAAATTTTTCGACCCTCACAATGGAGGGGGGGGGTCTCTTTCACCAAAAGTAACACTGTCTCAGAATAAATTACCAAACAAAATTTGGCTGCACTGCGAAAAGTAGATCGCGAGTTATAAGCATTTTAAATTTTTCGACCCTCACCGTGGGGGGTCTCCTGTCACCAAAAATAACACTGTCTCATAATAAATTACCAAACAAAATTTGGCCGCACTACGAAAATTAGATCGCAAATTATAAGCATTTTAATTTTTTCGACCCTTGCCATGGGGGATCTCCTGTCACCAAAAGTAACACTGTCTCATAATAAATTACCAAACAAAATTTGGCCGCGCTACGAAAATTAGATAGCAAATTATAAGCATTTTAAATTTTTCGACCCTTATAATGGAGGGTCTCCTGTCACCAAAAGTAACAGTGTCTCATAGTAAATTACCAAGCAAAATTTGGCCGTTCTACGAAAATTAGATCGCGAGTTATAAGCATTTTAAAATTTTCGACCCTCTCCATGGGGGATTTCTTGTCACTAAAAATTAACACTGTCTCATAATAAATTACCAAACAAAATTTGGCCGCACTACGAAAATTAGATAGCAAATTATAAGCATTTTAAATTTTTCGACCCTTATAATGGAGGGTCTCCTGTCACCAAAAGTAACAGTGTCTCATAGTAAATTACCAAACAAAATTTGGCCGCACTACGAAAATTAGATCGCGAGTTATAAGCATTTTAAAATTTTCGACCCTCTCCATGGGGGATTTCTTGTCACTAAAAATTAACACTGTCTCATAATAAATTACCAAACAATATTTGGCCGCGCTACGAAAAATAGATCGAGTGTTATAAGCACTTTAAATTTTTCGACCCTCACCATGGGGGGTCTCCTGTCACAAAAGTAAAACTGTCTCATAATAAATTACCAAACAAAATTTGGCTGCACTACGAAAAGTAGATCGCGAGTTATAAGCATTTTAAATTTTTCGAACCTCACCGTAGGGGGTCTCCTGTCTCCAAAAATTAACACTGTCTCATAAGAAGTCATCAAACAAATTTTGGCCGCGCTACGAAAATTAGATCGCGAGTTATAAGCATTTTAACTTTTTCGACCCTCACCGTGGGGGTGGGGGGGTCTCTTGTCACCAAAAATTAACACTGTTTTATAATAAATCACCAAACAAAATTTGGCTGCGCTACGAAAATTAGATTGCCAGTTATAAGCATTTTAAATTTTTCGACCCTCAACGTGGGGGGGGGGTCACCTGTCACAAAAAGTAACACTGTCTCAAAATAAATTACCAAACAAAATTTGGCCGCGATACGAAAATTAGATCGCGAGTTATAAGCATTTAGAAATTTCGAACCTCACCATGGGGGGGTTGTCTCCTTTCACCAAAAACTAACACTGTCTCATAATAAATTACCAAACAAAATTTGGCTGCACTGCGAAAAGTAGATCGCGAGTTATAAGCATTTTAAATTTTTCGACCCTCACCGTGGGGGGTCTCCTGTCACCAAAAATTAACACTGTCTCATAATAAGTCAGCAAACAAATTTTGGCCGCACTACAAAAATTAGATCGCGAGTTATAAGCATTTTAAAATTTTCGACCCTCTCCATGGGAGATCTCCTGTCACCAAAAGTAACACTGTCTCATAATAAATTACCAAACAAAATTTGGCCGCACTACGAAAATTAGATCGCAAATTATAAGCATTTTAAATTGTTCGACCCTTGCCATGGGGGATCTCCTGTCACAAAAAGTAACACTGTCTCAAAATAAATTACCAAACAAAATTTGGCCGCGATACGAAAATTAGATCGCGAGTTATAAGCATTTTAAAATTTTCGACCCTCAAAATAGAGGGGGGGTCTCTTTCACCAAATATTAACACTGTCTCATAATAGATTACCAAACAAAATTTGGCCGCGCTACGAAAATTAGATCGCGAGTTATAAGCATTTAGAAATTTCGAACCTCACCATGGGGGGGTTGTCTCCTTTCACCAAAAACTAACACTGTCTCATAATAAATTAACAAACTAAATTTGTCCGCTCTACGAAAATTAGATCGCGAGTTATAAGCATTTTAAAATTTTCGACCCTCTCCATGGGAGATCTCCTGTCACAAAAAATTAACACTGTCTCGTAATAAATTTAACAAACAAAATTTGGCCGCGCTAAGAAAATTAAATCGAGTGTTATAAGCACTTTAAATTTTTCGACCCTCACCATGGAGGGATGGGGGTCTCTTTCACCAAAAGTAACACTGTCTCATAATAAATTACCAAACAAAATTTGGCTGCACTGCGGAAAGTAGATCGCGAGTTATAAGCATTTTGAATTTTTCGACCCTCACCGTGGGGGGTCTCCTGTCACCAAAAATTAACACTGTCTCATAATAAGTCATCAAACAAATTTTGGCCGTGCTATGAAAATTAGATCGCGAGTTATAAGCATTTTAAATTTTTCGACCCTCACTGTGGGGGGGGGGTCTCCTGTCACCAAAAGTAACACTGTCTCATAATAAATTATCAAACAAAATTTGGCCGCACTACGAAACGTAGATCGCAAATTATAAGCATTTTAAATTTTTCGACCCTTACCATGGGGGATCTCCTGTCACCAAAAGTAACACTGTCTCATAATAAATTACCAAACAAAATTTGGCCGCGATACGAAAATTAGACCGCGAGTTATAAGCATTTTAACTTTTTCGATCCTCACCGTGGGGGTCTCCAGTCACCAAAAATTAAGACTGCCTCATAATAAATTACCAAACAAAATTTGGCTGCACTCCAAAAAGTAGATCGCGAGTTATAAGCATTTTAAATTTTTCGACCCTCACCGTGGGGGTCTCCTGTTTCCAAAAATTAACACTGTCTCATAAAAAGTCATCAAACAAATTTTGGCCGCGCTACGAAAATTACATCGCGAGTTATAAGCATTTTAACTTTTTCGACCCTCACCGTGGGGGTGGGGGGGTCTCTTGTCACCAAAAATTAACACTGTCTCATAATAAATTACCAAACAAAATTTGGCCGCGATACAAAAATTAGACCGCTAATTATAAGCATTTTAACTTTTTCGATCCTCACCGTGGGGGTCTCCTGTCACCAAAAATTAACATTGTCTTATAATAAGTCATCAAACAAATTTTGGCCGCGCTACAAAAATTAGATCGCGAGTTCTAAGCATTTTAACTTTTTCAACCCTCACCGTGGGGGTGGGGGGTCTCTTGTCACCAAACATTAACACTATATTATAATAAATCACCAAACAAAATTTGGCCGCACTACGAAAATTAGATAGCGAGTTGTAGGCATTTTAAATTTTTCGACCCTCACCATGGGGATCTCCTGTCACCAAAAATTAACACTGTCTCATAATAAATTACCAAACAAAATTTGGCCGCGCTACGAAAATTGATCGCGTGTTAGAAACATTTTAAATTTTTCGACCCTCACCATGGGGAGGGAGTCTCCTGTCACCAAAAATTAACACTGTCTCATAATAAATTTACCAAACAAAATTTGGCCGCGCTACGAAAATTAGATCGAGTATTATAAGCACTTTAAATTTTTCGACCCTCACAATTAAGGGGGGGGGTCTCTTTCACCAAAAGTAACACTGTCTCAGAATAAATTACCAAACAAAATTTGGCTGCACTGCGAAAAGTAGATCGCGAGTTATAAGCATTTTAAATTTTTCGACCCTCACCGTGGTGGGTCTCCTGTCACCAAAAATTAACACTGTCTCATAATAAGTCAGCAAAAAAATTTTGGCCGCACTACAAAAATTAGATCGCGAGTTATAAGCATTTTAAAATTTTCGACCCTCTCCATGGGAGATCTCCTGTCACCAAAAGTAACAATGTCTCATAATAAATTACCAAACAAAATTTGGCCGCACTACGAAAATTAGATCGCAAATTATAAGCATTTTAAATTTTTCGACCCTTGCCATGGGGGATCTCCTGTCACCAAAAGTAACACTGTCTCATAATAAATTATCAAACAAAATTTGGCCGCGCTACGAAAATTAGATAGCAAATTATAAGCATTTTAAATTTTTCGACCCTTATAATGGAGGGTCTCCTGTCACCAAAAGTAACAGTGTCTCATAGTAAATTACCAAACAAAATTTGGCCGCACTACGAAAATTAGATCGCGAGTTATAAGCATTTTAAAATTTTCGACCCTCTCCATGGGGGATTTCTTGTCACTAAAAATTAACACTGTCTCATAATAAATTACCAAACAAAATTTGGCCGCACTACGAAAATTAGATAGCAAATTATAAGCATTTTAAATTTTTCGACCCTTATAATGGAGGGTCTCCTGTCACCAAAAGTAACAGTGTCTCATAGTAAATTACCAAACAAAATTTGGCCGCACTACGAAAATTAGATCGCGAGTTATAAGCATTTTAAAATTTTCGACCCTCTCCATGGGGGATTTCTTGTCACTAAAAATTAACACTGTCTCATAATAAATTACCAAACAATATTTGGCCGCGCTACGAAAAATAGATCGAGTGTTATAAGCACTTTAAATTTTTCGACCCTCACCATGGGGGGTCTCCTGTCACAAAAGTAAAACTGTCTCATAATAAATTACCAAACAAAATTTGGCTGCACTACGAAAAGTAGATCGCGAGTTATAAGCATTTTAAATTTTTCGAACCTCACCGTAGGGGGTCTCCTGTCTCCAAAAATTAACACTGTCTCATAAGAAGTCATCAAACAAATTCTGGCCGCGCTACGAAAATTAGATCGCGAGTTATAAGCATTTTAACTTTTTCGACCCTCACCGTGGGGGTGGGGGGGTCTCTTGTCACCAAAAATTAACACTGTTTTATAATAAATCACCAAACAAAATTTGGCTGCGCTACGAAAATTAGATTGCCAGTTATAAGCATTTTAAATTTTTCGACCCTCAACGTGGGGGGGGGGTCACCTGTCACAAAAAGTAACACTGTCTCAAAATAAATTACCAAACAAAATTTGGCCGCGATACGAAAATTAGATCGCGAGTTATAAGCATTTTAAAATTTTCGACCCTCACCGTGGGGGTGGGGGGTCTCTTTCACCAAATATTAACACTGTCTCATAATAGATTACCAAACAAAATTTGGCCGCGCTACGAAAATTAGATCGCGAGTTATAAGCATTTAGAAATTTCGAACCTCACCATGGGGGGGTTGTCTCCTTTCACCAAAAACTAACACTGTCTCATAATAAATTAACAAACTAAATTTGTCCGCTCTACGAAAATTAGATCGCGAGTTATAAGCATTTTAAATTTTTCGACCCTCAGCATGGGGGGTCTCCTGTCTCCAAAAATTAACACTGTCTCATAATAAATTACCAAAAAAATTTGGCCGCTCTACGAAAATTAGATCGCGAGTTATAAGCATTTTAAAATTTTCGACCCTCTCCATGGGAGATCTCCTGTCACAAAAAATTAACACTGTCTCGTAATAAATTTAACAAACAAAATTTGGCCGCGCTAAGAAAATTAAATCGAGTGTTATAAGCACTTTAAATTTTTCGACCCTCACCATGGAGGGATGGGGGTCTCTTTCACCAAAAGTAACACTGTCTCATAATAAATTACCAAACAAAATTTGGCTGCACTGCGGAAAGTAGATCGCGAGTTATAAGCATTTTGAATTTTTCGACCCTCACCGTGGGGGGTCTCCTGTCACCAAAAATTAACACTGTCTCATATTAAGTCATCAAACAAATTTTGGCCGTGCTATGAAAATTAGATCGCGAGTTATAAGCATTTTAACTTTTTCGACCCTCACCGTGGGGGTGGGGGGGTCTCTTGTCACCAAAAATTAACACTGTCTCATAATAAATTACCAAACAAAATTTGGCCGCGATACAAAAATTAGACCGCTAATTATAAGCATTTTAACTTTTTCGATCCTCACCGTGGGGGTCTCCTGTCACCAAAAATTAACATTGTCTTATAATAAGTCATCAAACAAATTTTGGCCGCGCTACAAAAATTAGATCGCGAGTTCTAAGCATTTTAACTTTTTCAACCCTCACCGTGGGGGTGGGGGGTCTCTTGTCACCAAACATTAACACTATATTATAATAAATCACCAAACAAAATTTGGCCGCACTACGAAAATTAGATAGCGAGTTGTAGGCATTTTAAATTTTTCGACCCTCACCATGGGGATCTCCTGTCACCAAAAATTAACACTGTCTCATAATAAATTACCAAACAAAATTTGGCCGCGCTACGAAAATTGATCGCGTGTTAGAAACATTTTAAATTTTTCGACCCTCACCATGGGGAGGGAGTCTCCTGTCACCAAAAATTAACACTGTCTCATAATAAATTTACCAAACAAAATTTGGCCGCGCTACGAAAATTAGATCGAGTATTATAAGCACTTTAAATTTTTCGACCCTCACAATTAAGGGGGGGGGGCTCTTTCACCAAAAGTAACACTGTCTCAGAATAAATTACCAAACAAAATTTGGCTGCACTGCGAAAAGTAGATCGCGAGTTATAAGCATTTTAAATTTTTCGACCCTCAACGTGGGGGGTCTCCTGTCACCAAAAATTAACACTGTCTCATAATAAGTCAGCAAAAAAATTTTGGCCGCACTACAAAAATTAGATCGCGAGTTATAAGCATTTTAAAATTTTCGACCCTCTCCATGGGAGATCTCCTGTCACCAAAAGTAACAATGTCTCATAATAAATTACCAAACAAAATTTGGCCGCACTACGAAAATTAGATCGCAAATTATAAGCATTTTAAATTTTTCGACCCTTGCCATGGGGGATCTCCTGTCACCAAAAGTAACACTGTCTCATAATAAATTATCAAACAAAATTTGGCCGCGCTACGAAAATTAGATAGCAAATTATAAGCATTTTAAATTTTTCGACCCTTATAATGGAGGGTCTCCTGTCACCAAAAGTAACAGTGTCTCATAGTAAATTACCAAACAAAATTTGGCCGCACTACGAAAATTAGATCGCGAGTTATAAGCATTTTAAAATTTTCGACCCTCTCCATGGGGGATTTCTTGTCACTAAAAATTAACACTGTCTCATAATAAATTACCAAACAAAATTTGGCCGCACTACGAAAATTAGATAGCAAATTATAAGCATTTTAAATTTTTCGACCCTTATAATGGAGGGTCTCCTGTCACCAAAAGTAACAGTGTCTCATAGTAAATTACCAAACAAAATTTGGCCGCACTACGAAAATTAGATCGCGAGTTATAAGCATTTTAAAATTTTCGACCCTCTCCATGGGGGATTTCTTGTCACTAAAAATTAACACTGTCTCATAATAAATTACCAAACAATATTTGGCCGCGCTACGAAAAATAGATCGAGTGTTATAAGCACTTTAAATTTTTCGACCCTCACCATGGGGGGTCTCCTGTCACAAAAGTAAAACTGTCTCATAATAAATTACCAAACAAAATTTGGCTGCACTACGAAAAGTAGATCGCGAGTTATAAGCATTTTAAATTTTTCGAACCTCACCGTAGGGGGTCTCCTGTCTCCAAAAATTAACACTGTCTCATAAGAAGTCATCAAACAAATTCTGGCCGCGCTACGAAAATTAGATCGCGAGTTATAAGCATTTTAACTTTTTCGACCCTCACCGTGGGGGTGGGGGGGTCTCTTGTCACCAAAAATTAACACTGTTTTATAATAAATCACCAAACAAAATTTGGCTGCGCTACGAAAATTAGATTGCCAGTTATAAGCATTTTAAATTTTTCGACCCTCAACGTGGGGGGGGGTCACCTGTCACAAAAAGTAACACTGTCTCAAAATAAATTACCAAACAAAATTTGGCCGCGATACGAAAATTAGATCGCGAGTTATAAGCATTTTAAAATTTTCGACCCTCACCGTGGGGGTGGGGGGTCTCTTTCACCAAATATTAACACTGTCTCATAATAGATTACCAAACAAAATTTGGCCGCGCTACGAAAATTAGATCGCGAGTTATAAGCATTTAGAAATTTCGAACCTCACCATGGGGGGGTTGTCTCCTTTCACCAAAAACTAACACTGTCTCATAATAAATTAACAAACTAAATTTGTCCGCTCTACGAAAATTAGATCGCGAGTTATAAGCATTTTAAATTTTTCGACCCTCAGCATGGGGGGTCTCCTGTCTCCAAAAATTAACACTGTCTCATAATAAATTACCAAAAAAATTTGGCCGCTCTACGAAAATTAGATCGCGAGTTATAAGCATTTTAAAATTTTCGACCCTCTCCATGGGAGATCTCCTGTCACAAAAAATTAACACTGTCTCGTAATAAATTTAACAAACAAAATTTGGCCGCGCTAAGAAAATTAAATCGAGTGTTATAAGCACTTTAAATTTTTCGACCCTCACCATGGAGGGATGGGGGTCTCTTTCACCAAAAGTAACACTGTCTCATAATAAATTACCAAACAAAATTTGGCTGCACTGCGGAAAGTAGATCGCGAGTTATAAGCATTTTGAATTTTTCGACCCTCACCGTGGGGGGTCTCCTGTCACCAAAAATTAACACTGTCTCATATTAAGTCATCAAACAAATTTTGGCCGTGCTATGAAAATTAGATCGCGAGTTATAAGCATTTTAACTTTTTCGACCCTCACCGTGGGGGTGGGGGGGGTCTCTTGTCACCAAAAATTAACACTGTCTCATAATAAATTACCAAACAAAATTTGGCCGCGATACAAAAATTAGACCGCTAATTATAAGCATTTTAACTTTTTCGATCCTCACCGTGGGGGTCTCCTGTCACCAAAAATTAACATTGTCTTATAATAAGTCATCAAACAAATTTTGGCCGCGCTACAAAAATTAGATCGCGAGTTCTAAGCATTTTAACTTTTTCAACCCTCACCGTGGGGGTGGGGGGTCTCTTGTCACCAAACATTAACACTATATTATAATAAATCACCAAACAAAATTTGGCCGCACTACGAAAATTAGATAGCGAGTTGTAGGCATTTTAAATTTTTCGACCCTCACCATGGGGATCTCCTGTCACCAAAAATTAACACTGTCTCATAATAAATTACCAAACAAAATTTGGCCGCGCTACGAAAATTGATCGCGTGTTAGAAACATTTTAAATTTTTCGACCCTCACCATGGGGAGGGAGTCTCCTGTCACCAAAAATTAACACTGTCTCATAATAAATTTACCAAACAAAATTTGGCCGCGCTACGAAAATTAGATCGAGTATTATAAGCACTTTAAATTTTTCGACCCTCACAATTAAGGGGGGGGGTCTCTTTCACCAAAAGTAACACTGTCTCAGAATAAATTACCAAACAAAATTTGGCTGCACTGCGAAAAGTAGATCGCGAGTTATAAGCATTTTAAATTTTTCGACCCTCAACGTGGGGGGTCTCCTGTCACCAAAAATTAACACTGTCTCATAATAAGTCAGCAAAAAAATTTTGGCCGCACTACAAAAATTAGATCGCGAGTTATAAGCATTTTAAAATTTTCGACCCTCTCCATGGGAGATCTCCTGTCACCAAAAGTAACAATGTCTCATAATAAATTACCAAACAAAATTTGGCCGCACTACGAAAATTAGATCGCAAATTATAAGCATTTTAAATTTTTCGACCCTTGCCATGGGGGATCTCCTGTCACCAAAAGTAACACTGTCTCATAATAAATTATCAAACAAAATTTGGCCGCGCTACGAAAATTAGATAGCAAATTATAAGCATTTTAAATTTTTCGACCCTTATAATGGAGGGTCTCCTGTCACCAAAAGTAACAGTGTCTCATAGTAAATTACCAAACAAAATTTGGCCGCACTACGAAAATTAGATCGCGAGTTATAAGCATTTTAAAATTTTCGACCCTCTCCATGGGGGATTTCTTGTCACTAAAAATTAACACTGTCTCATAATAAATTACCAAACAAAATTTGGCCGCACTACGAAAATTAGATAGCAAATTATAAGCATTTTAAATTTTTCGACCCTTATAATGGAGGGTCTCCTGTCACCAAAAGTAACAGTGTCTCATAGTAAATTACCAAACAAAATTTGGCCGCACTACGAAAATTAGATCGCGAGTTATAAGCATTTTAAAATTTTCGACCCTCTCCATGGGGGATTTCTTGTCACTAAAAATTAACACTGTCTCATAATAAATTACCAAACAATATTTGGCCGCGCTACGAAAAATAGATCGAGTGTTATAAGCACTTTAAATTTTTCGACCCTCACCATGGGGGGTCTCCTGTCACAAAAGTAAAACTGTCTCATAATAAATTACCAAACAAAATTTGGCTGCACTACGAAAAGTAGATCGCGAGTTATAAGCATTTTAACTTTTTCGACCCTCACCGTGGGGGTGGGGGGGGTCTCTTGTCACCAAAAATTAACACTGTTTTATAATAAATCACCAAACAAAATTTGGCTGCGCTACGAAAATTAGATTGCCAGTTATAAGCATTTTAAATTTTTCGACCCTCAACGTGGGGGGGGGTCACCTGTCACAAAAAGTAACACTGTCTCAAAATAAATTACCAAACAAAATTTGGCCGCGATACGAAAATTAGATCGCGAGTTATAAGCATTTTAAAATTTTCGACCCTCACCGTGGGGGTGGGGGGTCTCTTTCACCAAATATTAACACTGTCTCATAATAGATTACCAAACAAAATTTGGCCGCGCTACGAAAATTAGATCGCGAGTTATAAGCATTTAGAAATTTCGAACCTCACCATGGGGGGGTTGTCTCCTTTCACCAAAAACTAACACTGTCTCATAATAAATTAACAAACTAAATTTGTCCGCTCTACGAAAATTAGATCGCGAGTTATAAGCATTTTAAATTTTTCGACCCTCAGCATGGGGGGTCTCCTGTCTCCAAAAATTAACACTGTCTCATAATAAATTACCAAAAAAATTTGGCCGCTCTACGAAAATTAGATCGCGAGTTATAAGCATTTTAAAATTTTCGACCCTCTCCATGGGAGATCTCCTGTCACAAAAAATTAACACTGTCTCGTAATAAATTTAACAAACAAAATTTGGCCGCGCTAAGAAAATTAAATCGAGTGTTATAAGCACTTTAAATTTTTCGACCCTCACCATGGAGGGATGGGGGTCTCTTTCACCAAAAGTAACACTGTCTCATAATAAATTACCAAACAAAATTTGGCTGCACTGCGGAAAGTAGATCGCGAGTTATAAGCATTTTGAATTTTTCGACCCTCACCGTGGGGGGTCTCCTGTCACCAAAAATTAACACTGTCTCATATTAAGTCATCAAAGAAATTTTGGCCGTGCTATGAAAATTAGATCGCGAGTTATAAGCATTTTAAATTTTTCGACCCTCACTGTGGGGGGGGGGTCTCCTGTCACCAAAAGTAACACTGTCTCATAATAAATTACCAAACAAAATTTGGCCGCACTACGAAACGTAGATCGCAAATTATAAGCATTTTAAATTTTTCGACCCTTACCATGGGGGATCTCCTGTCACCAAAAGTAACACTGTCTCATAATAAATTACCAAACAAAATTTGGCCGCGATACGAAAATTAGACCGCGAGTTATAAGCATTTTAACTTTTTCGATCCTCACCGTGGGGGTCTCCAGTCACCAAAAATTAAGACTGCCTCATAATAAATTACCAAACAAAATTTGGCCGCGCTACGAAAAGTAGATCGCGAGTTATAAGCATTTTAATTTTTTCGACCCTGACCGTGTGGGTCTCCTGTCACCAAAAGTAACACTGTCTCATAATAAATTACCAAACTAAATTTGGCCGCGCTACGAAAATTAGATCTAGTGTTATAAGCACTTTAAATTTTTAGACCCTCACCATGGGGGTCTCCTGTCACAAAAGTAACACTGTCTCATAATAAGTCATAGACAAATTTTGGCCGCGCTACGAAAATTAGATCGCGAGTTATAAGCATTTTAAATTTTTCGACCCTCACCGTGGGGGGGGGGTCTCCTGTCACCAAAAGTAACACTGTCTCATAATAAATTACCAAAAAAAATTTGGCCGCACTACAAAAATTAGATCGCAAATTATAAGCATTTTAAATTTTTCTACCCTTACCATGGGGGATCTCCTGTCACCAAAAGTAACACTGTCTCATAATAAATTACCAAAGAAAATTTGGCCGCGTTACGAAAATTAGATCGCGAGTTATGAGCATTTTAAATTTTTCGACCCTCACCATGTGGGGTCTCCTGTCACCAAAAGTAACAGTGTCTCATAGTAAATTACCAAACAAAATTTGGCTGCACTACGAAAATTAGATCGCGAGTTATAAGCATTTTAAAATTTTCGACCCTCTCCATGGGGGATCTCCTGTCACTAAAAATTAACACTGTCTCATAATAAAATACCAAACAAAATTTGGCCGCGCTACGAAAATTAGATCGAGTGTTATAAGCACTTTAAATTTTTCGACCCTCACCATGGAAGGGGGGGTCTCTTTCAACAAATATTAACACTGTCTCATAATAAATTACCAAACAAAATTTGGCCGCGCTACGAAAATTAGATCGCGAGTTATAAGCATTTTAAAAATTTCGAACCTCACCATGGGGGGGGGTCTCCTTTCACCAAAAGTAACAGTGTCTCATAGTAAATTAACAAACAAAATTTGGCCGCACTACGAAAATTAGATCGCGAGTTATAAGCATTTTAAAATTTTCGACCCTCTCCATGGGGGATCTCCTGTCACTAAAAATTAACACTGTCTCATAATAAATTACCAAACAAAATTTGGCCTCGCTACGAAAATTAGATCGAGTGTTATAAGCACTTTAAATTTCTCGACCCTCATCTTGGGGGGTCTCCTGTCTCCAAAAATTAACACTGTCTCATAAGAAGTCATCAAACAAATTTTGGCCGCGCTACGAAAAGTAGATCGCGAGTTATAAGCATTTTAAATTTTTCGACCCTCACCGTGGGTGTGGGGGGGGTCTCTTGTCACCAAAAATTAACACTGTTTTATAATAAATCACCAAACAAAATTTGGCTGCGCTACGAAAATTAGATCGCGAGTTATAAGCATTTTAAATTTTTCGAACCTCACCATGGGGGGGGGTCTCCTTTCACCAAAAACTAACACTGTCTCATAATAAATTACCAAACAAAATTTGGCCGCGATACGAAAATTAGACCGCGAGTTATAAGCATTTAAACTTTACGATCCTCACCGTGGGGGTCTCCTCTCACCAAAAATTAACACTGCCTCATAATAAATTACCAAACAAAATTTGGCCGCGCTACGAAAAGTAGATCGCGAGTTATAAGCATTTTAACTTTTTCGACCCTGACCGTGTGGGTCTCCTGACACCAAAAGTAACACTGTCTCATTATAAATTACCAAACTAAATTTGGCCGCGCTACGAAAATTAGAATGCGAGTTATAAGCATTTTAAAATTTTCGACCCTCAGCATGGGGGGTCTCCTGTCTCCAAAAATTAACACTGCCTCATAATAAGTCATCAAACAAATTTTGGCCGCGCTACGAAAATTAGATCGCGAGTTATAAGCATTTTAACTTTTTCAACCCTCACCGTGGGGGTGGGGGGTCTCTTGTCACCAAAAATTAGCACTATTTTATAATAAATCACCAAACAAAATTTGGCCGCACTACGAAAATTAGATAGCGAGTTGTAGGCATTTTATATTTTTCGATCCTCACCATGGGGATCTCCTGTCACCAAAAACTAACACTGTCTCATAATAAATTACCAAACAAAATTTGGCCGCGCTACGAATATTGATCGCGTGTTAGAAACATTTTAAAATTTTCGACCCTCACCATGGGGAGGAGGTCTCCTGTCACCAAAAATGAACACTCTCTCTTAAAAAATTATCAAACAAAATTTGGCCGCTCTACGAAAATTAGATCGCGAGTTATAAGCATTTTAAAATTTTCGACCCTCTCCATGGGAGATCTCCTGTCACTAAAAATTAACACTGTCTCATAATAAATTTACCAAACAAAATTTGGCCGCGCTACGAAAATTAGATGAAGTGTTATAAGCACTTTAATTTTTTCGACCCTCACCATGGAGGGGGGTCTCTTTCACCAAAAGTAACACTGTCTCATAATAAATTACCAAACAAAATTTGACTGCACTGCGAAAAGTAGATCGCGAGTTATAAGCATGTTAAATTTTTCGACCCTCACCGTGGGGGGTCTCCTGTCACCAAAAGTAACAGTGTCTCATAGTAAATTACCCAAGAAAATTTGGCCGCACTACGAAAATTAGATCGCGAGTTATAAGCATTTTAAAATTTTCGACCCTCTCCATGGGGGATCTCCTGTCGCTAAAAATTAACACTGTCTCATAATAAATTACCAAAGAAAATTTGGCCGCGCTACGAAAATTAGATCTACTGTTATAAGCACTTTAAATTTTTAGACCCTCACCATGGGGGTCTCCTGTCACAAAAGTAACACTGTCTCATAATAAATTACCAAACAAAATTTGGCTTCACTACGAAAAGTAGATCGCGAGTTATAAGCATTTTAAATTTTTCGACCCTCACCGTGGTGGGTCTCCTGTCACCAAAAATTAACACTGTCTCATAATAAGTCATAAACAAATTTTGGCCGCGCTACGAAAATTAGATCGCGAGTTATAAGCATTTTAAATTTTTCGACCCTCACCGTGGGGGGGGGGGTCTCCTGTCACCAAAAGTAACACTGTCTCATAATAAATTACCAAACAAAATTTGGCCGCACTACGAAAATTAGATAGCAAATTATAAGCATTTTAATTTTTTCGACCCTTATCATGGGGGGGGTCTCCTGTCACCAAAAGTAACACTGTCTCAAAATAAATTACCAAACAAAATTTGGCCGCTCTACGAAAATTAGATCGCGAGTTATAAGCATTTTAAAATTTTCGACCCTCACCATGGAGGGGGGGGTCTCTTTCACCAAATATTAACACTGTCTCATAATAAATTACCAAACAAAATTTGGCCGCGCTACGAAAATTAGATCGCGAGTTATAAGCATTTTAAAAATTTTGAACCTCACCATGGGGGGGGGGGTCTCCTTTCACCAAAAACTAGCACTGTCTCATAATAAATTACCAAACAAAATTTGGCCGCGATACAAAAATTAGACCGCGAATTATAAGCATTTTAACTTTTTCGATCCTCACCGTGGGGGTCTCCTGTCACCAAAAATTAACATTGTCTCATAATAAGTCATCAAACAAATTTTGGCCGCGCTACGAAAATGAGATCGCGAGTTATAAGCATTTTAACTTTTACAACCTTCACCGTGGGGGTGGGGGGTCTCTTGTCACCAAAAATTAACACTATATTATAATAAATCACCAAACAAAATTTGGCCGCACTACGAAAATTAGATAGCGAGTTGTAGGCATTTTAAACTTTTCGACCCTCACCATGGGGATCTCCTGTCACCAAAAATTAACACTGTCTCATAATAAATTACCAAACAAAATTTGGCCGCGCTACGAAAATTGATCGCGTGTTAGAAACATTTTAAATTTTTCGGCCCTCACCATGGGGAGGGAGTCTCCTGTCACCAAAAATGAACACTCTCTCATAATAAATTACCAAACAAAATTTGGCCGCTCTACGAAAATTAGATCGCGAGTAATAAGCATTTTAAAATTTTCGACCCTCTCCATGGGAGATCTCCTGTCACTAAAAATTAACACAGTCTCATAATAAATTTACCAAACAAAATTTGGCCGCGCTACGAAAATTAGATCGAGTATTATAAGCACTTTAAATTTTTCGACCCTCACCATGGAGAGGGGGTCTCTTTCACCATAAGTAACACTGTCTCATAATAAATTACCAAACAAAATTTGACTGCACTGCGAAAAGTAGATCGCGAGTTATAAGCATTTTAAATTTTTCGACCCTCACCCTGGGGGGTCTCCTGTCACCAAAAATTAACACTGTCTCATAATAAGTCAGCAAACAAATTTTGGCCGCTCTACAAAAATTAGATCGCGAGTTATAAGCATTTTAAAATTTTCGACCCTCTCCATGAGAGATCTCCTGTCACTAAAAATTAACACTGTCTCATAATAAATTTACCAAACAAAATTTGGCCGCGCTACGAAAATTAGATCGAGTATTATAAGCACTTTAATTTTTTCGACCCTCACCATGGAGAGGGGGTCTCTTTCACCATAAGTAACACTGTCTCATAATAAATTACCAAACAAAATTTGACTGCACTGCGAAAAGTAGATCGCGAGTTATAAGCATTTTAAATTTTTCGACCCTCACCGTGAGGGGTCTCCTGTCACCAAAAGTAACACTGTCTCATAGTAAATTACCCAAGAAAATTTGGTCGCACTACGAAAATTAGATCGCGAGTTATAAGCATTTTAATATTTTCGACCCTCTCCATGGGGGATCTCCTGTCGCTAAAAATTAACACTGTCTCATAATAAATTCCCAAAGAAAATTTGGCCGCGCTACGAAAATTAGATCTAGTGTTATAAGCACTTTAAATTTTTAGACCCTCACCATGGGGGTCTCCTGTCACAAAAGTAACACTGTCTCATAATAAATTACCAAACAAAATTTGGCTGCACTACGAAAAGTAGATCGCGAGTTATAAGCATTTTAAATTTTTCGATCCTCACCGTGGTGGGTCTCCTGTCACCAAAAATTAACACTGTCTCATAATAAGTCATAAACAAATTTTGGCCGCGCTACGAAAATTAGATCGCGAGTTATAAGCATTTTAAATTTTTCGACCCTCACCTTGGGGGGGGGGGTCTCCTGTCACCAAAAGTAACACTGTCTCATAATAAATTACCAAACAAAATTTGGCCGCACTACGAAAATTAGATAGAAAATTATAAGCATTTTAATTTTTTCGACTCTTATCATGGGGGGTCTCCTGTCACCAAAAGTAACAGTGTCTCATAGTAAATTACCAAACAAAATTTGGCGCACTACGAAAAATAGATCGCGAGTTATAAGCATTTTAAAATTTTTGACCCTCTCCATGGGGGATTTCCTGTCACTAAAAATTAACACTGTCTCATAAAAAATTACCAAACAATATTTGGCTGCGCTACGAAAATTAGATCGAGTGTTATAAGCACTTTAAATTTTTCGACCCTCACCATGGGGGGTCTCCTGTCACAAAAGTAAATCTGTCTCATAATAAATTACCAAACAAAATTTGGCTGCACTACGAAAAGTAGATCGCGAGTTATAAGCATTTTAAATTTTTCGAACCTCACCGTGGGGGGTCTCCTGTCTCCAAAAATTAACACTGTCTCATAAGAAGTCATCAAACATATTTTGGCCGCGCTACGAAAATTAGATCGCGCGTTATAAGCATTTTAAATTTTTCGATCCTCACCGTGGGGGTGGCGGGGTCTCTTGTCACCAAAAATTAACACTGTTTTATAATAAATCACCAAATTAAAATTTGGCTGCGCTACGAAAATTAGATCGCGAGTTATAAGCATTTTAAATTTTTCGACCCTCAAAGTGGGGGGGGGGGGTCACCTGTCACCAAAAATAACAATGTCTCAAAATAAATTACCAAACAAAATTTGGCCGCGATACGAAAATTAGATCGCGAGTTATAAGCATTTAGAAATTTCGAACCTCACCATGGGGGGGTCTCCTTTCACCAAAAACTAACACTGTCTCATAATAAATTACCAAACAAAATTTGGCCGCGATACGAAAATTAGACCGCGAGTTATAAGCATTTTAACTTTTTCGACCCTGACCGTGTGGGTCTCCTGTCACCAAAAGTAACACTGTCTCATAATAAATTACCAAACTAAATTTGGCCGCGCTACGAAAATTAGATCGCGAGTTATAAGCATTTTAAAATTTTCGACCCTCAGCATGGAGGGTCTCCTGTCTCCAAAAATTAACACTGTCTCATAATAAGTCATCAAACAAATTTTGGCGGCGCTACGAAAATTAGATCGCGAGTTATAAGCATTTTAACTTTTTCAACCCTCAGCGTGGGGGTGGGGGGTCTCTTGTCACCAAAAATTAACACTATTTTATAATAAATCACCAAACAAAATTTGGCCGCTCTACGAAAATTAGATCGAGCAGATTAGATCGATTGCAAATTAGATCGAAAAGCACTTTAAATTTTTCGACCCTCACCATGGGGAGGGGGTCTCCTGTCACCAAAAATGAACACTCTCTCATAATAAATTACCAAACTAAATTTGGCCGCTCTATGAAAATTAGATCGCGAGTTATAAGCATTTTAAAATTTTCGACCCTCTCCATGGGAGATCTCCTGTCACTAAAAATTAACACTGTCTCATAATAAATTTACCAAACAAAATTTGGCCGCGCTACAAAAATTAGATCGAGTGTTATAAGCACTTTAAATTTTTCGACCCTCACCATTGAGGGGGGTCTCTTTCACCAAAAGTAACATTGTCTCGTAATAAATTACCAAACAAAATTTGGCTGCACTGCGAAAAGTAGATCGCGAGTTATAAGCATTTTAAATTTTTCGACCCTCACCGTGGGGGGTCTCCTGTCACCAAAAGTAACAGTGTCTCATAGTAAATTACCCAAGAAAATTTGGCCGCACTACGAAAATTAGATCGCGAGTTATAAGCATTTTAAATTTTTCGACCCTCACCGTGGGGGGGGGGTCTCCTGTCACCAAAAGTAACACTGTCTCATAATAAATTACCAAAAAAAATTTTTCCGCACTACGAAAATTAGATCGCAAATTATAAGCATTTTAAATTTTTCGACCCTTACCATGGGGGATCTCCTGTCACCAAAAGTAACACTGTCTCATAATAAATTACCAAACAAAATTTGGCCGCGTTACGAAAATTAGATCGCGAGTTATGAGCATTTTAAATTTTTCGACCCTCACCATGGGGGGTCTCCTGTCACCAAAAGTAACAGTGTCTCATAGTAAATTACCAAACAAAATTTGGCCGCACTACGAAAATTAGATCCCGAGTTATAAGCATTTTAAAATTTTCGACCCTCTCCATGGGGGATATCCTGTCACTAAAAATTAACACTGTCTCATAATAAATTACCAAACAAAATTTGGCCGCGCTACGAAAATTAGATCGAGTGTTATAAGCACTTTAAATTTTTCGACCCTCACCATGGGGGGTCTCCTGTCACAAAAGTAAAACAGTCTCATATAAAATTACCAAACAAAATTTGGCTGCACTACAAAAAGTAGATCGCGAGTTATAAGCATTTTAAATTTTTCGACCCTCACCGTGGGGGTCTCCTGTCTCCAAAAATTAACACTGTCTCATAAAAAGTCATCAAACAAATTTTGGCCGCGCTACGAAAATTACATCGCGAGTTACAAGCATTTTAACTTTTTCGACCCTCACCGTGGGGGTGGGGGGTCTCTTGTCACCAAAAATTAACACTGTTTTACAATAAATCCCCAAACAAAATTTGGCTGCGCTACGAAAATTAGAACGCGAGTTATAAGCATTTTAAATTATTCGACCCTCAACGTGGGGGGGGGCACCTGTCACCAAAAGTAACACTGTCTCAAAATAAATTACCAAACAAAATTTGGCCGCTCTACGAAAATTAGATCGCGAGTTATAAGCATTTTAAAATTTTCGACCCTCACCATGGAGGAGGGGGGGTCTCTTTCACCAAATATTAACACTGTCTCATAATAAATTACCAAACAAAATTTGGCCGAGCTACGAAAATTAGATCGCGAGTTATAAGCATTTTAAAAATTTTGAACCTCACCATGGGGGGGGGGGTCTCCTTTCACCAAAAACTAGCACTGTCTCATAATAAATTACCAAACAAAATTTGGCCGCGATACAAAAATTAGACCGCGAATTATAAGCATTTTAACTTTTTCGATCCTCACCGTGGGGGTCTCCTGTCACCAAAAATTAACATTGTCTCATAATAAGTCATCAAACAAATTTTGGCCGCGCTACGAAAATTAGATCGCGAGTTATAAGCATTTTAACTTTTTCAACCCTCTCCATGGGAGATCTCCTGTCACTAAAAATTAACACTGTCTCATAATAAATTTACCAAACAAAATTTGGCCGCGCTACGAAAATTAGATCGAGTATTATAAGCACTTTAAATTTTTCGACCCTCACCATGGAGGAGGGGGGTCTCTTTCACCAAAAGTAACACTGTCTCATAATAAATTACCAAACAAAATTTGGCTGCACTGCGAAAAGTAGATCGCGAGTTATAAGCATTTTAAATTTTTCGACCCTCACCCTGGGGGGTCTCCTGTCACCAAAAATTAACACTGTCTCATAATAAGTCAGCAAACAAATTTTGGCCGCTCTACAAAAATTAAATCGCGAGTTATAAGCATTTTAAATTTTTCGACCCTCACCGTGGGGGGGTCTCCTGTCACCAAAAGTAAGAGTGTCTTATAGTAAATTACCAAACAAAATTTGGCCGCGCTACGAAAATTAGATCGCGAGTTATAAGCATTTTAACTTTTTCGACCCTCACCGTGGGGGTCCGGGGGGGTCTCTTGTCACCAAAAATTAACACTGTTTAATAATAAATCACCAAACAAAATTTGGCCGCGCTACGAAAATTAGATCGCGAGTTATGAGCATTTTAAATTTTTCGACCCTCACCATGGGGGGTCTCCTGTCACCAAAAGTAACAGTGTCTCATAGTAAATTACCAAACAAAATTTGGCCGCACTACGAAAATTAGATCCCGAGTTATAAGCATTTTAAAATTTTCGACCCTCTCCATGGGGGATATCCTGTCACTAAAAATTAACACTGTCTCATAATAAATTACCAAACAAAATTTGGCCGCTCTACGAAAATTAGATCGAGTGTTATAAGCACTTTAAATTTTTCGACCCTCACCATGGGGGGTCTCCTGTCACAAAAGTAAAACAGTCTCATATAAAATTACCAAACAAAATTTGGCTGCACTACAAAAAGTAGATCGCGAGTTATAAGCATTTTAAATTTTTCGACCCTCACCGTGGGGGTCTCCTGTCTCCAAAAATTAACACTGTCTCATAAAAAGTCATCAAACAAATTTTGGCCGCGCTACGAAAATTACATCGCGAGTTACAAGCATTTTAACTTTTTCGACCCTCACCGTGGGGGTGGGGGGTCTCTTGTCACCAAAAATTAACACTGTTTTATAATAAATCCCCAAACAAAATTTGGCTGCGCTACGAAAATTAGAACGCGAGTTATAAGCATTTTAAATTTTTCGACCCTCAACGTGGGGGGGGGGCACCTGTCACCAAAAGTAACACTGTCTCAAAATAAATTACCAAACAAAATTTGGCCGCTCTACGAAAATTAGATCGCGAGTTATAAGCATTTTAAAATTTTCGACCCTCACCATGGAGGAGGGGGGGGTCTCTTTCACCAAATATTAACACTGTCTCATAATAAATTACCAAACAAAATTTGGCCGAGCTACGAAAATTAGATCGCGAGTTATAAGCATTTTAAAAATTTTGAACCTCACCATGGGGGGGGGGGTCTCCTTTCACCAAAAACTAGCACTGTCTCATAATAAATTACCAAACAAAATTTGGCCGCGATACAAAAATTAGACCGCGAATTATAAGCATTTTAACTTTTTCGATCCTCACCGTGGGGGTCTCCTGTCACCAAAAATTAACATTGTCTCATAATAAGTCATCAAACAAATTTTGGCCGCGCTACGAAAATTAGATCGCGAGTTATAAGCATTTTAACTTTTTCAACCCTCTCCATGGGAGATCTCCTGTCACTAAAAATTAACACTGTCTCATAATAAATTTACCAAACAAAATTTGGCCGCGCTACGAAAATTAGATCGAGTATTATAAGCACTTTAAATTTTTCGACCCTCACCATGGAGGAGGGGGGTCTCTTTCACCAAAAGTAACACTGTCTCATAATAAATTACCAAACAAAATTTGGCTGCACTGCGAAAAGTAGATCGCGAGTTATAAGCATTTTAAATTTTTCGACCCTCACCCTGGGGGGGTCTCCTGTCACCAAAAATTAACACTGTCTCATAATAAGTCAGCAAACAAATTTTGGCCGCTCTACAAAAATTAAATCGCGAGTTATAAGCATTTTAAATTTTTCGACCCTCACCGTGGGGGGGTCTCCTGTCACCAAAAGTAAGAGTGTCTTATAGTAAATTACCAAACAAAATTTGGCCGCGCTACGAAAATTAGATCGCGAGTTATAAGCATTTTAACTTTTTCGACCCTCACCGTGGGGGTCCGGGGGGGTCTCTTGTCACCAAAAATTAACACTGTTTAATAATAAATCACCAAACAAAATTTGGCCGCGCTACGAAAATTAGATCGCGAGTTATAAGCATTTAGAAATTTCGAAACTCACCATGGGGGGGGGGTCTCCTTTCACCAAAAACTAACACTGTCTCATAATAAATTAACAAACTAAATTTGCCCGCGCTACGAAAATTAGATCGCGAGTTATAAGCATTTTAAATTTTTCGATCCTCACCGTGGGGGTGGGGGGGGGTCTCTTGTCACCAAAAATTAACACTGTTTTATAATAAATCACCAAATTAAAATTTGGCTGCGCTACGAAAATTAGATCGCGAGTTATAAGCATTTTAAATTTTTCGAACCTCACCGTGGGGGGTCTCCTGTCTCCAAAAATTAACACTGTCTCATAAGAAGTCATCAAACATATTTTGGCCGCGCTACGAAAATTAGATCGCGCGTTATAAGCATTTTAAATTTTTCGATCCTCACCGTGGGGGTGGGGGGGTCTCTTGTCACCAAAAATTAACACTGTTTTATAATAAATCACCAAATTAAAATTTGGCTGCGCTACGAAAATTAGATCGCGAGTTATAAGCATTTTAAATTTTTCGACCCTCAAAGTGGGGGGGGGGGGGTCACCTGTCACCAAAAATAACAATGTCTCAAAATAAATTACCAAACAAAATTTGGCCGCGATACGAAAATTAGATCGCGAGTTATAAGCATTTAGAAATTTCGAACCTCACCATGGGGGGGTCTCCTTTCACCAAAAACTAACACTGTCTCATAATAAATTACCAAACAAAATTTGGCCGCGATACGAAAATTAGACCGCGAGTTATAAGCATTTTAACTTTTTCGACCCTGACCGTGTGGGTCTCCTGTCACCAAAAGTAACACTGTCTCATAATAAATTACCAAACTAAATTTGGCCGCGCTACGAAAATTAGATCGCGAGTTATAAGCATTTTAAAATTTTCGACCCTCAGTATGGAGGGTCTCCTGTCTCCAAAAATTAACACTGTCTCATAATAAGTCATCAAACAAATTTTGGCGGCGCTACGAAAATTAGATCGCGAGTTATAAGCATTTTAACTTTTTCAACCCTCAGCGTGGGGGTGGGGGGTCTCTTGTCACCAAAAATTAACACTATTTTATAATAAATCACCAAACAAAATTTGGCCGCTCTACGAAAATTAGATCGAGCAGATTAGATCGATTGCAAATTAGATCGAAAAGCACTTTAAATTTTTCGACCCTCACCATGGGGAGGGGGTCTCCTGTCACCAAAAATGAACACTCTCTCATAATAAATTACCAAACTAAATTTGGCCGCTCTATGAAAATTAGATCGCGAGTTATAAGCATTTTAAAATTTTCGACCCTCTCCATGGGAGATCTCCTGTCACTAAAAATTAACACTGTCTCATAATAAATTTACCAAACAAAATTTGGCCGCGCTACAAAAATTAGATCGAGTGTTATAAGCACTTTAAATTTTTCGACCCTCACCATTGAGGGGGGTCTCTTTCACCAAAAGTAACATTGTCTCGTAATAAATTACCAAACAAAATTTGGCTGCACTGCGAAAAGTAGATCGCGAGTTATAAGCATTTTAAATTTTTCGACCCTCACCGTGGGGGGTCTCCTGTCACCAAAAGTAACAGTGTCTCATAGTAAATTACCCAAGAAAATTTGGCCGCACTACGAAAATTAGATCGCGAGTTATAAGCATTTTAAATTTTTCGACCCTCACCGTGGGGGGGGGTCTCCTGTCACCAAAAGTAACACTGTCTCATAATAAATTACCAAAAAAAATTTGGCCGCACTACGAAAATTAGATCGCAAATTATAAGCATTTTAAATTTTTCGACCCTTTCCATGGGGGATCTCCTGTCACCAAAAGTAACACTGTCTCATAATAAATTACCAAACAAAATTTGGCCGCGTTACGAAAATTAGATCGCGAGTTATGAGCATTTTAAATTTTTCGACCCTCACCATGGGGGGTCTCCTGTCACCAAAAGTAACAGTGTCTGATAGTAAATTACCAAACAAAATTTGGCCGCACTACGAAAATTAGATCCCGAGTTATAAGCATTTTAAAATTTTCGACCCTCTCCATGGGGGATATCCTGTCACTAAAAATTAACACTGTCTCATAATAAATTACCAAACAAAATTTGGCCGCGCTACGAAAATTAGATCGAGTGTTATAAGCACTTTAAATTTTTCGACCCTCACCATGGGGGGTCTCCTGTCACAAAAGTAAAACAGTCTCATATAAAATTACCAAACAAAATTTGGCTGCACTACAAAAAGTAGATCGCGAGTTATAAGCATTTTAAATTTTTCGACCCTCACCGTGGGGGTCTCCTGTCTCCAAAAATTAACACTGTCTCATAAAAAGTCATCAAACAAATTTTGGCCGCGCTACGAAAATTACATCGCGAGTTACAAGCATTTTAACTTTTTCGACACTCACCGTGGGGGTGGGGGGTCTCTTGTCACCAAAAATTAACACTGTTTTATAATAAATCCCCAAACAAAATTTGGCTGCGCTACGAAAATTAGAACGCGAGTTATAAGCATTTTAAATTTTTCGACCCTCAACGTGGGGGGGGGGGGCACCTGTCACCAAAAGTAACACTGTCTCAAAATAAATTACCAAACAAAATTTGGCCGCTCTACGAAAATTAGATCGCGAGTTATAAGCATTTTAAAATTTTCGACCCTCACCATGGAGGAGGGGGGGGTCTCTTTCACCAAATATTAACACTGTCTCATAATAAATTACCAAACAAAATTTGGCCGAGCTACGAAAATTAGATCGCGAGTTATAAGCATTTTAAAAATTTTGAACCTCACCATGGGGGGGGGTCTCCTTTCACCAAAAACTAGCACTGTCTCATAATAAATTACCAAACAAAATTTGGCCGCGATACAAAAATTAGACCGCGAATTATAAGCATTTTAACTTTTTCGATCCTCACCGTGGGGGTCTCCTGTCACCAAAAATTAACATTGTCTCATAATAAGTCATCAAACAAATTTTGGCCGCGCTACGAAAATTAGATCGCGAGTTATAAGCATTTTAACTTTTTCAACCCTCTCCATGGGAGATCTCCTGTCACTAAAAATTAACACTGTCTCATAATAAATTTACCAAACAAAATTTGGCCGCGCTACGAAAATTAGATCGAGTATTATAAGCACTTTAAATTTTTCGACCCTCACCATGGAGGAGGGGGATCTCTTTCACTAAAAGTAACACTGTCTCATAATAAATTACCAAACAAAATTTGGCTGCACTGCGAAAAGTAGATCGCGAGTTATAAGCATTTTAAATTTTTCGACCCTCACCCTGGGGGGTCTCCTGTCACCAAAAATTAACACTGTCTCATAATAAGTCAGCAAACAAATTTTGGCCGCTCTACAAAAATTAAATCGCGAGTTATAAGCATTTTAAATTTTTCGACCCTCACCGTGGGGGGGTCTCCTGTCACCAAAAGTAAGAGTGTCTTATAGTAAATTACCAAACAAAATTTGGCCGCGCTACGAAAATTAGATCGCGAGTTATAAGCATTTTAACTTTTTCGACCCTCACCGTGGGGGTCCGGGGGGGTCTCTTGTCACCAAAAATTAACACTGTTTAATAATAAATCACCAAACAAAATTTGGCCGCGCTACGAAAATTAGATCGCGAGTTATAAGCATTTAGAAATTTCGAAACTCACCATGGGGGGGGGGTCTCCTTTCACCAAAAACTAACACTGTCTCATAATAAATTAACAAACTAAATTTGCCCGCGCTACGAAAATTAGATCGCGAGTTATAAGCATTTTAAATTTTTCGATCCTCACCGTGGGGGTGGGGGGGGGTCTCTTGTCACCAAAAATTAACACTGTTTTATAATAAATCACCAAATTAAAATTTGGCTGCGCTACGAAAATTAGATCGCGAGTTATAAGCATTTTAAATTTTTCGACCCTCAACGTGGGGGGGGGTCACCTGTCACCAAAAATAACAATGTCTCAAAATAAATTACCAAACAAAATTTGGCCGCGATACGAAAATTAGATCGCGAGTTATAAGCATTTTAAAATTTTCGACCCTCACCATGGGGGGGGTCTCCTGTCACCAAAAGTAACACTCTCTCATAATAAATTAACAAACTAAATTTGGCCGCGCTACGAAAATTAGATCGCGAGTTATAAGCATTTTAAAATTTTCGACCCTCAGCATGGAGGGTCTCCTGTCTCCAAAAATTAACACTGTCTCATAATAAGTCATCAAACAAATTTTGGCGGCGCTACGAAAATTAGATCGCGAGTTATAAGCATTTTAACTTTTTCAACCTTTACCGTGGGGGTGGGGGGTGTCTTGTCACCAAAAATTAACACTATTTTATAATAAATCACCAAACAAAATTTGGCCGCTCTACGAAAATTAGATCGAGCAGATTATATCGATAGCAAATTAGATCGATAAGCACTTTAAATTTTTCGACCCTCACCATGGGGAGGAGGTCTCCTGTCACCAAAAATGAACACTCTCTCATAATAAATTACCAAAAAAATTTGGCCGCTCTATGAAAATTAGATCGCGAGTTATAAGCATTTTAAAATTTTCGACCCTCACCGTGGGGGTGGGGGGTCTCTTTCACCAAATATTAACACTGTCTCATAATAGATTACCAAACAAAATTTGGCCGCGCTACGAAAATTAGATCGCGAGTTATAAGCATTTAGAAATTTCGAACCTCACCATGGGGGGGTTGTCTCCTTTCACCAAAAACTAACACTGTCTCATAATAAATTAACAAACTAAATTTGTCCGCTCTACGAAAATTAGATCGCGAGTTATAAGCATTTTAAATTTTTCGACCCTCAGCATGGGGGGTCTCCTGTCTCCAAAAATTAACACTGTCTCATAATAAATTACCAAAAAAATTTGGCCGCTCTACGAAAATTAGATCGCGAGTTATAAGCATTTTAAAATTTTCGACCCTCTCCATGGGAGATCTCCTGTCACAAAAAATTAACACTGTCTCGTAATAAATTTAACAAACAAAATTTGGCCGCGCTAAGAAAATTAAATCGAGTGTTATAAGCACTTTAAATTTTTCGACCCTCACCATGGAGGGATGGGGGTCTCTTTCACCAAAAGTAACACTGTCTCATAATAAATTACCAAACAAAATTTGGCTGCACTGCGGAAAGTAGATCGCGAGTTATAAGCATTTTGAATTTTTCGACCCTCACCGTGGGGGGTCTCCTGTCACCAAAAATTAACACTGTCTCATAATAAGTCATCAAACAAATTTTGGCCTTGCTATGAAAATTAGATCGCGAGTTATAAGCATTTTAAATTTTTCGACCCTCACTGTGGGGGGGGGGGTCTCCTGTCACCAAAAGTAACACTGTCTCATAATAAATTACCAAACAAAATTTGGCCGCACTACGAAACGTAGATCGCAAATTATAAGCATTTTAAATTTTTCGACCCTTACCATGGGGGATCTCCTGTCACCAAAAGTAACACTGTCTCATAATAAATTACCAAACAAAATTTGGCCGCGATACGAAAATTAGACCGCGAGTTATAAGCATTTTAACTTTTTCGATCCTCACCGTGGGGGTCTCCAGTCACCAAAAATTAAGACTGCCTCATAATAAATTACCAAACAAAATTTGGCCGCGCTACGAAAAGTAGATCGCGAGTTATAAGCATTTTAATTTTTTCGACCCTGACCGTGTGGGTCTCCTGTCACCAAAAGTAACACTGTCTCATAATAAATTACCAAACTAAATTTGGCCGCGCTACGAAAATTAGATCTAGTGTTATAAGCACTTTAAATTTTTAGACCCTCACCATGGGGGTATCCTGTCACAAAAGTAACACTGTCTAATAATAAATTACCAAACAAAATTTGGCGGCGATACGAAAATTAGACCGCGAGTTATAAGCATTTTAACTTTTTCGATCCTCACCGTGGGGGTCTCCAGTCACCAAAAATTAACACTGCCTCATAATAAATTACCAAACAAAATTTGGCCGCGCTACGAAAAGTAGACCGCGAGTTATAAGCATTTTAAATTTTTCGACCCTCACCCTGGTGGGTCCCCTGTCACCAAAAATTAACACTGTCTCATAATAAGTCATAGACAAATTTTGGCCGCGCTACGAAAATTAGATCGCGAGTTATAAGCATTTTAAATTTTTCGACCCTCACCGTGGGGGGGGGGTCTCCTGTCACCAAAAGTAACACTGTCTCATAATAAATTACCAAAAAAAATTTGGCCGCACTACAAAAATTAGATCGCAAATTATAAGCATTTTAAATTTTTATACCCTTACCATGGGGGATCTCCTGTCACCAAAAGTAACACTGTCTCATAATAAATTACCAAAGAAAATTTGGCCGCGTTACGAAAATTAGATCGCGAGTTATGAGCATTTTAAATTTTTCGACCCTCACCATGTGGGGTCTCCTGTCACCAAAAGTAACAGTGTCTCATAGTAAATTACCAAACAAAATTTGGCCGCACTACGAAAATTAGATCGAGAGTTATAAGCATTTTAAAATTTTCGACCCTCTCCATGGGGGATCTCCTGTCACTAAAAATTAACACTGTCTCATAATAAAATACCAAACAAAATTTGGCCGCGCTACGAAAATTAGATCGAGTGTTATAAGCACTTTAAATTTTTCGACCCTCACCATGGAAGGGGGGGGTCTCTTTCAACAAATATTAACACTGTCTCATAATAAATTACCAAACAAAATTTGGCCGCGCTACTAAAATTAGATCGCGAGTTATAAGCATTTTAAAAATTTCGAACCTCACCATGGGGGGGGGGTCTCCTTTCACCAAAAGTAACAGTGTCTCATAGTAAATTAACAAACAAAATTTGGCCGCACTACGAAAATTAGATCGCGAGTTATAAGCATTTTAAAATTTTCGACCCTCTCCATAAGGGAATCTCCTGTCACTAAAAATTAACACTGTCTCATAATAAATTACCAAACAAAATTTGGCCGCGCTACGAAAATTAGATCGAGTGTTATAAGCACTTTAAATTTCTCGACCCTCATCTTGGGGGGTCTCCTGTCTCCAAAAATTAACACTGTCTCATAAGAAGTCATCAAACAAATTTTGGCCGCGCTACGAAAAGTAGATCGCGAGTTATAAGCATTTTAAATTTTTCGACCCTCACCGTGGGTGTGGGGGGGGTCTCTTGTCACCAAAAATTAACACTGTTTTATAATAAATCACCAAACAAAATTTGGCTGCGCTACGAAAATTAGATCGCGAGTTATAAGCATTTTAAATTTTTCGAACCTCACCATGGGGGGGGTCTCCTTTCACCAAAAACTAACACTGTCTCATAATAAATTACCAAACAAAATTTGGCCGCGATACGAAAATTAGACCGCGAGTTATAAGCATTTTAACTTTTTCGACCCTGACCGTGTGGGTCTCCTGACACCAAAAGTAACACTGTCTCATTATAAATTACCAAACTAAATTTGGCCGCGCTACGAAAATTAGAATGCGAGTTATAAGCATTTTAAAATTTTCGACCCTCAGCATGGGGGGTCTCCTGTCTCCAAAAATTAACACTGCCTCATAATAAGTCATCAAACAAATTTTGGCCGCGCTACGAAAATTAGATCGCGAGTTATAAGCATTTTAACTTTTTCAACCCTCACCGTGGGGGTGGGGGGTCTCTTGTCACCAAAAATTAACACTATTTTATAATAAATCACCAAACAAAATTTGGCCGCACTACGAAAATTAGATAGCGAGTTGTAGGCATTTTATATTTTTCGATCCTCACCATGGGGATCTCCTGTCACTAAAAATTAACACTGTCTCATAATAAATTATCAAACAAAATTTGGCCGCGCTACGAAAATTAGATCTAATGTTATAAGCACTTTAAATTTTTAGACCCTCACCATGGGGGTCTCCTGTCACAAAAGTAACACTCTCTCATAAAAAATTATCAAACAAAATTTGGCCGCTCTACGAAAATTAGATCGCGAGTTATAAGCATTTTAAAATTTTCGACCCTCTCCATGGGAGATCTCCTGTCACTAAAAATTAACACTGTCTCATAATAAATTTACCAAACAAAATTTGGCCGCGCTACGAAAATTAGATGAAGTGTTATAAGCACTTTAATTTTTTCGACCCTCACCATGGAGGGGGGTCTCTTTCACCAAAAGTAACACTGTCTCATAATAAATTACCAAACAAAATTTGACTGCACTGCGAAAAGTAGATCGCGAGTTATAAGCATGTTAAATTTTTCGACCCTCACCGTGGGGGGTCTCCTGTCAACAAAAGTAACAGTGTCTCATAGTAAATTACCCAAGAAAATTTGGCCGCACTACGAAAATTAGATCGCGAGTTATAAGCATTTTAAAATTTTCGACCCTCTCCATGGGGGATCTCCTGTCGCTAAAAATTAACACTGTCTCATAATAAATTACCAAAGAAAATTTGGCCGCGCTACGAAAATTAGATCTACTGTTATAAGCACTTTAAATTTTTAGACCCTCACCATGGGGGTCTCCTGTCACAAAAGTAACACTGTCTCATAATAAATTACCAAACAAAATTTGGCTTCACTACGAAAAGTAGATCGCGAGTTATAAGCATTTTAAATTTTTCGACCCTCACCGTGGTGGGTCTCCTGTCACCAAAAATTAACACTGTCTCATGATAAGTCATAAACAAATTTTGGCCGCGCTACGAAAATTAGATCGCGAGTTATAAGCATTTTAAATTTTTCGACCCTCACCGTGGGGGGGCGGGGTCTCCTGTCACCAAAAGTAACACTGTCTCATAATAAATTACCAAACAAAATTTGGCCGCACTACGAAAATTAGATAGCAAATTATAAGCATTTTAATTTTTTCGACCCTTATCATGGGGGGGTCTCCTGTCACCAAAAGTAACACTGTCTCAAAATAAATTACCAAACAAAATTTGGCCGCTCTACGAAAATTATATCGCGAGTTATAAGCATTTTAAAATTTTCGACCCTCACCATGGAGGGGGGGGGGGGGTCTCTTTCACCAAATATTAACACTGTCTCATAATAAATTACCAAACAAAATTTGGCCGCGCTACGAAAATTAGATCGCGAGTTATAAGCATTTTAAAAATTTTGAACCTCACCATGGGGGGGGGGGTCTCCTTTCACCAAAAACTAGCACTGTCTCATAATAAATTACCAAACAAAATTTGGCCGCGATACAAAAATTAGACCGCGAATTATAAGCATTTTAACTTTTTCGATCCTCACCGTGGGGGTCTCCTGTCACCAAAAATTAACATTGTCTCATAATAAGTCATCAAACAAATTTTGGCCGCGCTACGAAAATTAGATCGCGAGTTATAAGCATTTTAACTTTTACAACCTTCACCGTGGGGGTGGGGGGTCTCTTGTCACCAAAAATTAACACTATATTATAATAAATCACCAAACAAAATTTGGCCGCACTACGAAAATTAGATAGCGAGTTGTAGGCATTTTAAATTTTTCGACCCTCACCATGGGGATCTCCTGTCACCAAAAATTAACACTGTCTCATAATAAATTACCAAACAAAATTTGGCCGCGCTACGAAAATTGATCGCGTGTTAGAAACATTTTAAATTTTTCGGCCCTCACCATGGGGAGGGAGTCTCCTGTCACCAAAAATGAACACTCTCTCATAATAAATTACCAAACAAAATTTGGCCGCTCTACGAAAATTAGATCGCGAGTTATAAGCATTTTAAAATTTTCGACCCTCTCCATGGGAGATCTCCTGTCACTAAAAATTAACACGGTCTCATAATAAATTTACCAAACAAAATTTGGCCGCGCTACGAAAATTAGATCGAGTATTATAAGCACTTTAAATTTTTCGACCCTCACCATGGAGAGGGGGTCTCTTTCACCATAAGTAACACTGTCTCATAATAAATTACCAAACAAAATTTGACTGCACTGCGAAAAGTAGATCGCGAGTTATAAGCATTTTAAATTTTTCGACCCTCACCGTGAGGGGTCTCCTGTCACCAAAAGTAACAGTGTCTCATAGTAAATTACCCAAGAAAATTTGGTCGCACTACGAAAATTAGATCGCGAGTTATAAGCATTTTAATATTTTCGACCCTCTCCATGGGGGATCTCCTGTCGCTAAAAATTAACACTGTCTCATAATAAATTCCCAAAGAAAATTTGGCCGCGCTACGAAAATTAGATCTAGTGTTATAAGCACTTTAAATTTTTAGACCCTCACCATGGGGGTCTCCTGTCACAAAAGTAACACTGTCTCATAATAAATTACCAAACAAAATTTGGCTGCACTACGAAAAGTAGATCGCGAGTTATAAGCATTTTAAATTTTTCGACCCTCACCGTGGTGGGTCTCCTGTCACCAAAAATTAACACTGTCTCATAATAAGTCATAAACAAATTTTGGCCGCGCTACGAAAATTAGATCGCGAGTTATAAGCATTTTAAATTTTTCGACCCTCACCTTGAGGGGGGGGGTCTCCTGTCACCAAAAGTAACACTGTATCATAATAAATTACCAAACAAAATTTGGCCGCACTACGAAAATTAGATAGAAAATTAAAAGCATTTTAATTTTTTCGACTCTTATTATGGGGGGTCTCCTGTCACCAAAAGTAACAGTGTCTCATAGTAAATTACCAAACAAAATTTGGCGCACTACGAAAATTAGATCGCGAGTTATAAGCATTTTAAAATTTTCGACCCTCTCCATGGGGGATTTCCTGTCACTAAAAATTAACACTGTCTCATAAAAAATTACCAAACAATATTTGGCTGCGCTACGAAAATTAGATCGAGTGTTATAAGCACTTTAAATTTTTCGACCCTCACCATGGGGGGTCTCCTGTCACAAAAGTAAATCTGTCTCATAATAAATTACCAAACAAAATTTGGCTGCACTACGAAAAGTAGATCGCGAGTTATAAGCATTTTAAATTTTTCGAACCTCACCGTGGGGGGTCTCCTGTCTCCAAAAATTAACACTGTCTCATAAGAAGTCATCAAACATATTTTGGCCGCGCTACGAAAATTAGATCGCGCGTTATAAGCATTTTAAATTTTTCGATCCTCACCGTGGGGGTGGGGGGGGGGTCTCTTGTCACCAAAAATTAACACTGTTTTATAATAAATCACCAAATTAAAATTTGGCTGCGCTACGAAAATTAGATCGCGAGTTATAAGCATTTTAAATTTTTCGACCCTCAAAGTGGGGGGGGGGTCACCTGTCACCAAAAATAACAATGTCTCAAAATAAATTACCAAACAAAATTTGGCCGCGATACGAAAATTAGATCGCGAGTTATAAGCATTTAGAAATTTCGAACCTCACCATGGGGGGGTCTCCTTTCACCAAAAACTAACACTGTCTCATAATAAATTACCAAACAAAATTTGGCCGCGATACGAAAATTAGACCGCGAGTTATAAGCATTTTAACTTTTTCGACCCTGACCGTGTGGGTCTCCTGTCACCAAAAGTAACACTGTCTCATAATAAATTACCAAACTAAATTTGGCCGCGCTACGAAAATTAGATCGCGAGTTATAAGCATTTTAAAATTTTCGACCCTCAGCATGGAGGGTCTCCTGTCTCCAAAAATTAACACTGTCTCATAATAAGTCATCAAACAAATTTTGGCGGCGCTACGAAAATTAGATCGCGAGTTATAAGCATTTTAACTTTTTCAACCCTCAGCGTGGGGGTGGGAGGTCTCTTGTCACCAAAAATTAACACTATTTTATAATAAATCACCAAACAAAATTTGGCCGCTCTACGAAAATTAGATCGAGCAGATTAGATCGATTGCAAATTAGATCGATAAGCACTTTAAATTTTTCGACCCTCACCATGGGGAGGGGGTCTCCTGTCACCAAAAATGAACACTCTCTCATAATAAATTACCAAACTAAATTTGGCCGCTCTATGAAAATTAGATCGCGAGTTATAAGCATTTTAAAATTTTCGACCCTCTCCATGGGAGATCTCCTGTCTTTAAAAATTAACACTGTCTCATAATAAATTTACCAAACAAAATTTGGCCGCGCTACAAAAATTAGATCGAGTGTTATAAGCACTTTAAATTTTTCGACCCTCACCATTGAGGGGGGTCTCTTTCACCAAAAGTAACATTGTCTCGTAATAAATTACCAAACAAAATTTGGCTGCACTGCGAAAAGTAGATCGCGAGTTATAAGCATTTTAAATTTTTCGACCCTCACCGTGGGGGGTCTCCTGTCACCAAAAGTAACAGTGTCTCATAGTAAATTACCCAAGAAAATTTGGCCGCACTACGAAAATTAGATCGCGAGTTATAAGCATTTTAAATTTTTCGACCCTCACCGTGGGGGGGGGGTCTCCTGTCACCAAAAGTAACACTGTCTCATAATAAATTACCAAAAAAAATTTGGCCGCACTACGAAAATTAGATCGCAAATTATAAGCATTTTAAATTTTTCGACCCTTACCATGGGGGATCTCCTGTCACCAAAAGTAACACTGTCTCATAATAAATTACCAAACAAAATTTGGCCGCGTTACGAAAATTAGATCGCGAGTTATGAGCATTTTAAATTTTTCGACCCTCACCATGGGGGGTCTCCTGTCACCAAAAGTAACAGTGTCTCATAGTAAATTACCAAACAAAATTTGGCCGCACTACGAAAATTAGATCCCGAGTTATAAGCATTTTAAAATTTTCGACCCTCTCCATGGGGGATTTCCTGTCACTAAAAATTAACACTGTCTCATAAAAAATTACCAAACAATATTTGGCTGCGCTACGAAAATTAGATCGAGTGTTATAAGCACTTTAAATTTTTCGACCCTCACCATGGGGGGTCTCCTGTCACAAAAGTAAATCTGTCTCATAATAAATTACCAAACAAAATTTGGCTGCACTACGAAAAGTAGATCGCGAGTTATAAGCATTTTAAATTTTTCGAACCTCACCGTGGGGGGTCTCCTGTCTCCAAAAATTAACACTGTCTCATAAGAAGTCATCAAACATATTTTGGCCGCGCTACGAAAATTAGATCGCGCGTTATAAGCATTTTAAATTTTTCGATCCTCACCGTGGGGGTGGGGGGGGGGTCTCTTGTCACCAAAAATTAACACTGTTTTATAATAAATCACCAAATTAAAATTTGGCTGCGCTACGAAAATTAGATCGCGAGTTATAAGCATTTTAAATTTTTCGACCCTCAAAGTGGGGGGGGGTCACCTGTCACCAAAAATAACAATGTCTCAAAATAAATTACCAAACAAAATTTGGCCGCGATACGAAAATTAGATCGCGAGTTATAAGCATTTAGAAATTTCGAACCTCACCATGGGGGGGTCTCCTTTCACCAAAAACTAACACTGTCTCATAATAAATTACCAAACAAAATTTGGCCGCGATACGAAAATTAGACCGCGAGTTATAAGCATTTTAACTTTTTCGACCCTGACCGTGTGGGTCTCCTGTCACCAAAAGTAACACTGTCTCATAATAAATTACCAAACTAAATTTGGCCGCGCTACGAAAATTAGATCGCGAGTTATAAGCATTTTAAAATTTTCGACCCTCAGCATGGAGGGTCTCCTGTCTCCAAAAATTAACACTGTCTCATAATAAGTCATCAAACAAATTTTGGCGGCGCTACGAAAATTAGATCGCGAGTTATAAGCATTTTAACTTTTTCAACCCTCAGCGTGGGGGTGGGAGGTCTCTTGTCACCAAAAATTAACACTATTTTATAATAAATCACCAAACAAAATTTGGCCGCTCTACGAAAATTAGATCGAGCAGATTAGATCGATTGCAAATTAGATCGATAAGCACTTTAAATTTTTCGACCCTCACCATGGGGAGGGGGTCTCCTGTCACCAAAAATGAACACTCTCTCATAATAAATTACCAAACTAAATTTGGCCGCTCTATGAAAATTAGATCGCGAGTTATAAGCATTTTAAAATTTTCGACCCTCTCCATGGGAGATCTCCTGTCTTTAAAAATTAACACTGTCTCATAATAAATTTACCAAACAAAATTTGGCCGCGCTACAAAAATTAGATCGAGTGTTATAAGCACTTTAAATTTTTCGACCCTCACCATTGAGGGGGGTCTCTTTCACCAAAAGTAACATTGTCTCGTAATAAATTACCAAACAAAATTTGGCTGCACTGCGAAAAGTAGATCGCGAGTTATAAGCATTTTAAATTTTTCGACCCTCACCGTGGGGGGTCTCCTGTCACCAAAAGTAACAGTGTCTCATAGTAAATTACCCAAGAAAATTTGGCCGCACTACGAAAATTAGATCGCGAGTTATAAGCATTTTAAATTTTTCGACCCTCACCGTGGGGGGGGGGGTCTCCTGTCACCAAAAGTAACACTGTCTCATAATAAATTACCAAAAAAAATTTGGCCGCACTACGAAAATTAGATCGCAAATTATAAGCATTTTAAATTTTTCGACCCTTACCATGGGGGATCTCCTGTCACCAAAAGTAACACTGTCTCATAATAAATTACCAAACAAAATTTGGCCGCGTTACGAAAATTAGATCGCGAGTTATGAGCATTTTAAATTTTTCGACCCTCACCATGGGGGGTCTCCTGTCACCAAAAGTAACAGTGTCTCATAGTAAATTACCAAACAAAATTTGGCCGCACTACGAAAATTAGATCCCGAGTTATAAGCATTTTAAAATTTTCGACCCTCTCCATGGGGGATTTCCTGTCACTAAAAATTAACACTGTCTCATAAAAAATTACCAAACAATATTTGGCTGCGCTACGAAAATTAGATCGAATGTTATAAGCACTTTAAATTTTTCGACCCTCACCATGGGGGGTCTCCTGTCACAAAAGTAAATCTGTCTCATAATAAATTACCAAACAAAATTTGGCTGCACTACGAACAGTAGATCGCGAGTTATAAGCATTTTAAATTTTTCGAACCTCACCGTGGGGGGTCTCCTGTCTCCAAAAATTAACACTGTCTCATAAGAAGTCATCAAACATATTTTGGCCGCGCTACGAAAATTAGATCGCGCGTTATAAGCATTTTAAATTTTTCGATCCTCACCGTGGGGGTGGGGGGGGGTCTCTTGTCACCAAAAATTAACACTGTTTTATAATAAATCACCAAATTAAAATTTGGCTGCGCTACGAAAATTAGATCGCGAGTTATAAGCATTTTAAATTTTTCGACCCTCAAAGTGGGGGGGGGGTCACCTGTCACCAAAAATAACAATGTCTCAAAATAAATTACCAAACAAAATTTGGCCGCGATACGAAAATTAGATCGCGAGTTATAAGCATTTAGAAATTTCGAACCTCACCATGGGGGGGTCTCCTTTCACCAAAAACTAACACTGTCTCATAATAAATTACCAAACAAAATTTGGCCGCGATACGAAAATTAGACCGCGAGTTATAAGCATTTTAACTTTTTCGACCCTGACCGTGTGGGTCTCCTGTCACCAAAAGTAACACTGTCTCATAATAAATTACCAAACTAAATTTGGCCGCGCTACGAAAATTAGATCGCGAGTTATAAGCATTTTAAAATTTTCGACCCTCAGCATGGAGGGTCTCCTGTCTCCAAAAATTAACACTGTCTCATAATAAGTCATCAAACAAATTTTGGCGGCGCTACGAAAATTAGATCGCGAGTTATAAGCATTTTAACTTTTTCAACCCTCAGCGTGGGGGTGGGGGGTCTCTTGTCACCAAAAATTAACACTATTTTATAATAAATCACCAAACAAAATTTGGCCGCTCTACGAAAATTAGATCGAGCAGATTAGATCGATTGCAAATTAGATCGATAAGCACTTTAAATTTTTCGACCCTCACCATGGGGAGGGGGTCTCCTGTCACCAAAAATGAACACTCTCTCATAATAAATTACCAAACTAAATTTGGCCGCTCTATGAAAATTAGATCGCGAGTTATAAGCATTTTAAAATTTTCGACCCTCTCCATGGGAGATCTCCTGTCACTAAAAATTAACACTGTCTCATAATAAATTTACCAAACAAAATTTGGCCGCGCTACAAAAATTAGATCGAGTGTTATAAGCACTTTAAATTTTTCGACCCTCACCATTGAGGGGGGTCTCTTTCACCAAAAGTAACATTGTCTCGTAATAAATTACCAAACAAAATTTGGCTGCACTGCGAAAAGTAGATCGCGAGTTATAAGCATTTTAAATTTTTCGACCCTCACCGTGGGGGGTCTCCTGTCACCAAAAGTAACAGTGTCTCATAGTAAATTACCCAAGAAAATTTGGCCGCACTACGAAAATTAGATCGCGAGTTATAAGCATTTTAAATTTTTCGACCCTCACCGTGGGGGGGGGGGGTCTCCTGTCACCAAAAGTAACACTGTCTCATAATAAATTACCAAAAAAAATTTGGCCGCACTACGAAAATTAGATCGCAAATTATAAGCATTTTAAATTTTTCGACCCTTACCATGGGGGATCTCCTGTCACCAAAAGTAACACTGTCTCATAATAAATTACCAAACAAAATTTGGCCGCGTTACGAAAATTAGATCGCGAGTTATGAGCATTTTAAATTTTTCGACCCTCACCATGGGGGATATCCTGTTACTAAAAATTAACACTGTCTCATAATAAATTACCAAACAAAATTTGGCCGCGCTACGAAAATTAGATCGAGTGTTATAAGCACTTTAAATTTTTCGACCCTCACCATGGGGGGTCTCCTGTCACAAAAGTAAAACAGTCTCATATAAAATTACCAAACAAAATTTGGCTGCACTACAAAAAGTAGATCGCGAGTTATAAGCATTTTAAATTTTTCGACCCTCACCGTGGGGGTCTCCTGTCTCCAAAAATTAACACTGTCTCATAAAAAGTCATCAAACAAATTTTGGCCGCGCTACGAAAATTACATCGCGAGTTACAAGCATTTTAACTTTTTCGACCCTCACCGTGGGGGTGGGGGGTCTCTTGTCACCAAAAATTAACACTGTTTTATAATAAATCCCCAAACAAAATTTGGCCGCGTTACGAAAAGTAGATCGCGAGTTATAAGCATTTTAAATTTTTCGACCCTCACCGTGAGGGGTCTCCTGTCACCAAAAGTAACAGTGTCTCATAGTAAATTACCCAAGAAAATTTGGTCGCACTACGAAAATTAGATCGCGAGTTATAAGCATTTTAATATTTTCGACCCTCTCCATGGGGGATCTCCTGTCGCTAAAAATTAACACTGTCTCATAATAAATTCCCAAAGAAAATTTGGCCGCGCTACGAAAATTAGATCTAGTGTTATAAGCACTTTAAATTTTTAGACCCTCACCATGGGGGTCTCCTGTCACAAAAGTAACACTGTCTCATAATAAATTACCAAACAAAATTTGGCTGCACTACGAAAAGTAGATCGCGAGTTATAAGCATTTTAAATTTTTCGACCCTCACCGTGGTGGGTCTCCTGTCACCAAAAATTAACACTGTCTCATAATAAGTCATAAACAAATTTTGGCCGCGCTACGAAAATTAGATCGCGAGTTATAAGCATTTTAAATTTTTCGACCCTCACCTTGGGGGGGGGTCTCCTGTCACCAAAAGTAACACTGTCTCATAATAAATTACCAAACAAAATTTGGCCGCACTACGAAAATTAGATAGAAAATTATAAGCATTTTAATTTTTTCGACTCTTATCATGGGGGGTCTCCTGTCACCAAAAGTAACAGTGTCTCATAGTAAATTACCAAACAAAATTTGGCGCACTACGAAAAATAGATCGCGAGTTATAAGCATTTTAAAATTTTTGACCCTCTCCATGGGGGATTTCCTGTCACTAAAAATTAACACTGTCTCATAAAAAATTACCAAACAATATTTGGCTGCGCTACGAAAATTAGATCGAGTGTTATAAGCACTTTAAATTTTTCGACCCTCACCATGGGGGTTCTCCTGTCACAAAAGTAAATCTGTCTCATAATAAATTACAAAACAAAATTTGGCTGCACTACGAAAAGTAGATCGCGAGTTATAAGCATTTTAAATTTTTCGAACCTCACCGTGGGGGGTCTCCTGTCTCCAAAAATTAACACTGTCTCATAAGAAGTCATCAAACATATTTTGGCCGCGCTACGAAAATTAGATCGCGCGTTATAAGCATTTTAAATTTTTCGATCCTCACCGTGGGGGTGGCGGGGTCTCTTGTCACCAAAAATTAACACTGTTTTATAATAAATCACCAAATTAAAATTTGGCTGCGCTACGAAAATTAGATCGCGAGTTATAAGCATTTTAAATTTTTCGACCCTCAAAGTGGGGGGGGTCACCTGTCACCAAAAATAACAATGTCTCAAAATAAATTACCAAACAAAATTTGGCCGCGATACGAAAATTAGATCGCGAGTTATAAGCATTTAGAAATTTCGAACCTCACCATGGGGGGGTCTCCTTTCACCAAAAACTAACACTGTCTCATAATAAATTACCAAACAAAATTTGGCCGCGATACGAAAATTAGACCGCGAGTTATAAGCATTTTAACTTTTTCGACCCTGACCGTGTGGGTCTCCTGTCACCAAAAGTAACACTGTCTCATAATAAATTACCAAACTAAATTTGGCCGCGCTACGAAAATTAGATCGCGAGTTATAAGCATTTTAAAATTTTCGACCCTCAGCATGGAGGGTCTCCTGTCTCCAAAAATTAACACTGTCTCATAATAAGTCATCAAACAAATTTTGGCGGCGCTACGAAAATTAGATCGCGAGTTATAAGCATTTTAACTTTTTCAACCCTCAGCGTGGGGGTGGGGGGTCTCTTGTCACCAAAAATTAACACTATTTTATAATAAATCACCAAACAAAATTTGGCCGCTCTACGAAAATTAGATCGAGCAGATTAGATCGATTGCAAATTAGATCGAAAAGCACTTTAAATTTTTCGACCCTCACCATGGGGAGGGGGTCTCCTGTCACCAAAAATGAACACTCTCTCATAATAAATTACCAAACTAAATTTGGCCGCTCTATGAAAATTAGATCGCGAGTTATAAGCATTTTAAAATTTTCGACCCTCTCCATGGGAGATCTCCTGTCACTAAAAATTAACACTGTCTCATAATAAATTTACCAAACAAAATTTGGCCGCGCTACAAAAATTAGATCGAGTGTTATAAGCACTTTAAATTTTTCGACCCTCACCATTGAGGGGGGTCTCTTTCACCAAAAGTAACATTGTCTCGTAATAAATTACCAAACAAAATTTGGCTGCACTGCGAAAAGTAGATCGCGAGTTATAAGCATTTTAAATTTTTCGACCCTCACCGTGGGGGGTCTCCTGTCACCAAAAGTAACAGTGTCTCATAGTAAATTACCCAAGAAAATTTGGCCGCACTACGAAAATTAGATCGCGAGTTATAAGCATTTTAAATTTTTCGACCCTCACCGTGGGGGGGGGTCTCCTGTCACCAAAAGTAACACTGTCTCATAATAAATTACCAAAAAAAATTTGGCCGCACTACGAAAATTAGATCGCAAATTATAAGCATTTTAAATTTTTCGACCCTTACCATGGGGGATCTCCTGTCACCAAAAGTAACACTGTCTCATAATAAATTACCAAACAAAATTTGGCCGCGTTACGAAAATTAGATCGCGAGTTATGAGCATTTTAAATTTTTCGACCCTCACCATGGGGGGTCTCCTGTCACCAAAAGTAACAGTGTCTCATAGTAAATTACCAAACAAAATTTGGCCGCACTACGAAAATTAGATCCCGAGTTATAAGCATTTTAAAATTTTCGACCCTCTCCATGGGGGATATCCTGTCACTAAAAATTAACACTGTCTCATAATAAATTACCAAACAAAATTTGGCCGCGCTACGAAAATTAGATCGAGTGTTATAAGCACTTTAAATTTTTCGACCCTCACCATGGGGGGTCTCCTGTCACAAAAGTAAAACAGTCTCATATAAAATTACCAAACAAAATTTGGCTGCACTACAAAAAGTAGATCGCGAGTTATAAGCATTTTAAATTTTTCGACCCTCACCGTGGGGGTCTCCTGTCTCCAAAAATTAACACTGTCTCATAAAAAGTCATCAAACAAATTTTGGCCGCGCTACGAAAATTACATCGCGAGTTACAAGCATTTTAACTTTTTCGACCCTCACCGTGGGGGTGGGGGGTCTCTTGTCACCAAAAATTAACACTGTTTTATAATAAATCCCCAAACAAAATTTGGCTGCGCTACGAAAATTAGAACGCGAGTTATAAGCATTTTAAATTTTTCGACCCTCAACGTGGGGGGGGGGCACCTGTCACCAAAAGTAACACTGTCTCAAAATAAATTACCAAACAAAATTTGGCCGCTCTACGAAAATTAGATCGCGAGTTATAAGCATTTTAAAATTTTCGACCCTCACCATGGAGGAGGGGGGGGTCTCTTTCACCAAATATTAACACTGTCTCATAATAAATTACCAAACAAAATTTGGCCGAGCTACGAAAATTAGATCGCGAGTTATAAGCATTTTAAAAATTTTGAACCTCACCATGGGGGGGGGGTCTCCTTTCACCAAAAACTAGCACTGTCTCATAATAAATTACCAAACAAAATTTGGCCGCGATACAAAAATTAGACCGCGAATTATAAGCATTTTAACTTTTTCGATCCTCACCGTGGGGGTCTCCTGTCACCAAAAATTAACATTGTCTCATAATAAGTCATCAAACAAATTTTGGCCGCGCTACGAAAATTAGATCGCGAGTTATAAGCATTTTAACTTTTTCAACCCTCTCCATGGGAGATCTCCTGTCACTAAAAATTAACACTGTCTCATAATAAATTTACCAAACAAAATTTGGCCGCGCTACGAAAATTAGATCGAGTATTATAAGCACTTTAAATTTTTCGACCCTCACCATGGAGGAGGGGGGTCTCTTTCACCAAAAGTAACACTGTCTCATAATAAATTACCAAACAAAATTTGGCTGCACTGCGAAAAGTAGATCGCGAGTTATAAGCATTTTAAATTTTTCGACCCTCACCCTGGGGGGTCTCCTGTCACCAAAAATTAACACTGTCTCATAATAAGTCAGCAAACAAATTTTGGCCGCTCTACAAAAATTAAATCGCGAGTTATAAGCATTTTAAATTTTTCGACCCTCACCGTGGGGGGGTCTCCTGTCACCAAAAGTAAGAGTGTCTTATAGTAAATTACCAAACAAAATTTGGCCGCGCTACGAAAATTAGATCGCGAGTTATAAGCATTTTAACTTTTTCGACCCTCACCGTGGGGGTCCGGGGGGGCCTCTTGTCACCAAAAATTAACACTGTTTAATAATAAATCACCAAACAAAATTTGGCCGCGCTACGAAAATTAGATCGCGAGTTATAAGCATTTAGAAATTTCGAAATTCACCATGGGGGGGGGTCTCCTTTCACCAAAAACTAACACTGTCTCATAATAAATTAACAAACTAAATTTGCCCGCGCTACGAAAATTAGATCGCGAGTTATAAGCATTTTAAATTTTTCGATCCTCACCGTGGGGGTGGGGGGGGGTCTCTTGTCACCAAAAATTAACACTGTTTTATAATAAATCACCAAATTAAAATTTGGCTGCGCTACGAAAATTAGATCGCGAGTTATAAGCATTTTAAATTTTTCGAACCTCACCGTGGGGGGTCTCCTGTCTCCAAAAATTAACACTGTCTCATAAGAAGTCATCAAACATATTTTGGCCGCGCTACGAAAATTAGATCGCGCGTTATAAGCATTTTAAATTTTTCGATCCTCACCGTGGGGGTGGGGGGGTCTCTTGTCACCAAAAATTAACACTGTTTTATAATAAATCACCAAATTAAAATTTGGCTGCGCTACGAAAATTAGATCGCGAGTTATAAGCATTTTAAATTTTTCGACCCTCAAAGTGGGGGGGGGTCACCTGTCACCAAAAATAACAATGTCTCAAAATAAATTACCAAACAAAATTTGGCCGCGATACGAAAATTAGATCGCGAGTTATAAGCATTTAGAAATTTCGAACCTCACCATGGGGGGGGTCTCCTTTCACCAAAAACTAACACTGTCTCATAATAAATTACCAAACAAAATTTGGCCGCGATACGAAAATTAGACCGCGAGTTATAAGCATTTTAACTTTTTCGACCCTGACCGTGTGGGTCTCCTGTCACCAAAAGTAACACTGTCTCATAATAAATTACCAAACTAAATTTGGCCGCGCTACGAAAATTAGATCGCGAGTTATAAGCATTTTAAAATTTTCGACCCTCAGCATGGAGGGTCTCCTGTCTCCAAAAATTAACACTGTCTCATAATAAGTCATCAAACAAATTTTGGCGGCGCTACGAAAATTAGATCGCGAGTTATAAGCATTTTAACTTTTTCAACCCTCAGCGTGGGGGTGGGGGGTCTCTTGTCACCAAAAATTAACACTATTTTATAATAAATCACCAAACAAAATTTGGCCGCTCTACGAAAATTAGATCGAGCAGATTAGATCGATTGCAAATTAGATCGAAAAGCACTTTAAATTTTTCGACCCTCACCATGGGGAGGGGGTCTCCTGTCACCAAAAATGAACACTGTCTCATAATAAATTACCAAACTAAATTTGGCCGCTCTATGAAAATTAGATCGCGAGTTATAAGCATTTTAAAATTTTCGACCCTCTCCATGGGAGATCTCCTGTCACTAAAAATTAACACTGTCTCATAATAAATTTACCAAACAAAATTTGGCCGCGCTACAAAAATTAGATCGAGTGTTATAAGCACTTTAAATTTTTCGACCCTCACCATTGAGGGGGGTCTCTTTCACCAAAAGTAACATTGTCTCGTAATAAATTACCAAACAAAATTTGGCTGCACTGCGAAAAGTAGATCGCGAGTTATAAGCATTTTAAATTTTTCGACCCTCACCGTGGGGGGTCTCCTGTCACCAAAAGTAACAGTGTCTCATAGTAAATTACCCAAGAAAATTTGGCCGCACTACGAAAATTAGATCGCGAGTTATAAGCATTTTAAATTTTTCGACCCTCACCGTGGGGGGGGGGTCTCCTGTCACCAAAAGTAACACTGTCTCATAATAAATTACCAAAAAAAATTTGGCCGCACTACGAAAATTAGATCGCAAATTATAAGCATTTTAAATTTTTCGACCCTTACCATGGGGGATCTCCTGTCACCAAAAGTAACACTGTCTCATAATAAATTACCAAACAAAATTTGGCCGCGTTACGAAAATTAGATCGTGAGTTATGAGCATTTTAAATTTTTCGACCCTCACCATGGGGGGTCTCCTGTCACCAAAAGTAACAGTGTCTCATAGTAAATTACCAAACAAAATTTGGCCGCACTACGAAAATTAGATCCCGAGTTATAAGCATTTTAAAATTTTCGACCCTCTCCATGGGGGATATCCTGTCACTAAAAATTAACACTGTCTCATAATAAATTACCAAACAAAATTTGGCCGCGCTACGAAAATTAGATCGAGTGTTATAAGCACTTTAAATTTTTCGACCCTCACCATGGGGGGTCTCCTGTCACAAAAGTAAAACAGTCTCATATAAAATTACCAAACAAAATTTGGCTGCACTACAAAAAGTAGATCGCGAGTTATAAGCATTTTAAATTTTTCGACCCTCACCGTGGGGGTCTCCTGTCTCCAAAAATTAACACTGTCTCATAAAAAGTCATCAAACAAATTTTGGCCGCGCTACGAAAATTACATCGCGAGTTACAAGCATTTTAACTTTTTCGACCCTCACCGTGGGGGTGGGGGGTCTCTTGTCACCAAAAATTAACACTGTTTTATAATAAATCCCCAAACAAAATTTGGCTGCGCTACGAAAATTAGAACGCGAGTTATAAGCATTTTAAATTTTTCGACCCTCAACGTGGGGGGGGGGCACCTGTCACCAAAAGTAACACTGTCTCAAAATAAATTACCAAACAAAATTTGGCCGCTCTACGAAAATTAGATCGCGAGTTATAAGCATTTTAAAATTTTCGACCCTCACCATGGAGGAGGGGGGGGGTCTCTTTTACCAAATATTAACACTGTCTCATAATAAATTACCAAACAAAATTTGGCCGAGCTACGAAAATTAGATCGCGAGTTATAAGCATTTTAAAAATTTTGAACCTCACCATGGGGGGGGGTCTCCTTTCACCAAAAACTAGCACTGTCTCATAATAAATTACCAAACAAAATTTGGCCGCGATACAAAAATTAGACCGCGAATTATAAGCATTTTAACTTTTTCGATCCTCACCGTGGGGGTCTCCTGTCACCAAAAATTAACATTGTCTCATAATAAGTCATCAAACAAATTTTGGCCGCGCTACGAAAATTAGATCGCGAGTTATAAGCATTTTAACTTTTTCAACCCTCTCCATGGGAGATCTCCTGTCACTAAAAATTAACACTGTCTCATAATAAATTTACCAAACAAAATTTGGCTGCGCTACGAAAATTAGATCGAGTATTATAAGCACTTTAAATTTTTCGACCCTCACCATGGAGAAGGGGGATCTCTTTCACCAAAAGTAACACTGTCTCATAATAAATTACCAAACAAAATTTGGCTGCACTGCGAAAAGTAGATCGCGAGTTATAAGCATTTTAAATTTTTCGACCCTCACCCTGGGGGGTCTCCTGTCACCAAAAATTAACACTGTCTCATAATAAGTCAGCAAACAAATTTTGGCCGCTCTACAAAAATTAAATCGCGAGTTATAAGCATTTTAAATTTTTCGACCCTCACCGTGGGGGGGTCTCCTGTCACCAAAAGTAAGAGTGTCTTATAGTAAATTACCAAACAAAATTTGGCCGCGCTACGAAAATTAGATCGCGAGTTATAAGCATTTTAACTTTTTCGACCCTCACCGTGGGGGTCCGGGGGGGTCTCTTGTCACCAAAAATTAACACTGTTTAATAATAAATCACCAAACAAAATTTGGCCGCGCTACGAAAATTAGATCGCGAGTTATAAGCATTTAGAAATTTCGAAACTCACCATGGGGGGGGGGGGTCTTCTTTCACCAAAAACTAACACTGTCTCATAATAAATTAACAAACTAAATTTGCCCGCGCTACGAAAATTAGATCGCGAGTTATAAGCATTTTAAATTTTTCGATCCTCACCGTGGGGGTGGGGGGGGTCTCTTGTCACCAAAAATTAACACTGTTTTATAATAAATCACCAAATTAAAATTTGGCTGCGCTACGAAAATTAGATCGCGAGTTATAAGCATTTTAAATTTTTCGACCCTCAACGTGGGGGGGGGGGGGTCACCTGTCACCAAAAATAACAATGTCTCAAAATAAATTACCAAACAAAATTTGGCCGCGATACGAAAATTAGATCGCGAGTTATAAGCATTTTAAAATTTTCGACCCTCACCATGGGGGGGTCTCCTTTCACCAAAAACTAACACTGTCTCATAATAAATTACCAAACAAAATTTGGCCGCGATACGAAAATTAGACCGCGAGTTATAAGCATTTTAACTTTTTCGACCCTGACCGTGTGGGTCTCCTGTCACCAAAAGTAACACTCTCTCATAATAAATTAACAAACTAAATTTGGCCGCGCTACGAAAATTAGATCGCGAGTTATAAGCATTTTAAAATTTTCGACCCTCAGCATGGAGGGTCTCCTGTCTCCAAAAATTAACACTGTCTCATAATAAGTCATCAAACAAATTTTGGCGGCGCTACGAAAATTAGATCGCGAGTTATAAGCATTTTAACTTTTTCAACCCTCACCGTGGGGGTGGGGGGTGTCTTGTCACCAAAAATTAACACTATTTTATAATAAATCACCAAACAAAATTTGGCCGCTCTACGAAAATTAGATCGAGCAGATTATATCGATAGCAAATTAGATCGATAAGCACTTTAAATTTTTCGACCCTCACCATGGGGAGGGGGTCTCCTGTCACCAAAAATGAACACTCTCTCATAATAAATTACCAAAAAAATTTGGCCGCTCTATGAAAATTAGATCGCGAGTTATAAGCATTTTAAAATTTTCGACCCTCACCGTGGGGGTGGGGGGTCTCTTTCACCAAATATTAACACTGTCTCATAATAGATTACCAAACAAAATTTGGCCGCGCTACGAAAATTAGATCGCGAGTTATAAGCATTTAGAAATTTCGAACCTCACCATGGGGGGGTTGTCTCCTTTCACCAAAAACTAACACTGTCTCATAATAAATTAACAAACTAAATTTGTCCGCTCTACGAAAATTAGATCGCGAGTTATAAGCATTTTAAATTTTTCGACCCTCAGCATGGGGGGTCTCCTGTCTCCAAAAATTAACACTGTCTCATAATAAATTACCAAAAAAATTTGGCCGCTCTACGAAAATTAGATCGCGAGTTATAAGCATTTTAAAATTTTCGACCCTCTCCATGGGAGATCTCCTGTCACAAAAAATTAACACTGTCTCGTAATAAATTTAACAAACAAAATTTGGCCGCGCTAAGAAAATTAAATCGAGTGTTATAAGCACTTTAAATTTTTCGACCCTCACCATGGAGGGATGGGGGTCTCTTTCACCAAAAGTAACACTGTCTCATAATAAATTACCAAACAAAATTTGGCTGCACTGCGGAAAGTAGATCGCGAGTTATAAGCATTTTGAATTTTTCGACCCTCACCGTGGGGGGTCTCCTGTCACCAAAAATTAACACTGTCTCATAATAAGTCATCAAACAAATTTTGGCCTTGCTATGAAAATTAGATCGCGAGTTATAAGCATTTTAAATTTTTCGACCCTCACTGTGGGGGGGGGGGTCTCCTGTCACCAAAAGTAACACTGTCTCATAATAAATTACCAAACAAAATTTGGCCGCACTACGAAACGTAGATCGCAAATTATAAGCATTTTAAATTTTTCGACCCTTACCATGGGGGATCTCCTGTCACCAAAAGTAACACTGTCTCATAATAAATTACCAAACAAAATTTGGCCGCGATACGAAAATTAGACCGCGAGTTATAAGCATTTTAACTTTTTCGATCCTCACCGTGGGGGTCTCCAGTCACCAAAAATTAAGACTGCCTCATAATAAATTACCAAACAAAATTTGGCCGCGCTACGAAAAGTAGATCGCGAGTTATAAGCATTTTAATTTTTTCGACCCTGACCGTGTGGGTCTCCTGTCACCAAAAGTAACACTGTCTCATAATAAATTACCAAACTAAATTTGGCCGCGCTACGAAAATTAGATCTAGTGTTATAAGCACTTTAAATTTTTAGACCCTCACCATGGGGGTATCCTGTCACAAAAGTAACACTGTCTAATAATAAATTACCAAACAAAATTTGGCGGCGATACGAAAATTAGACCGCGAGCATTTTAACTTTTTCGATCCTCACCGTGGGGGTCTCCAGTCACCAAAAATTAACACTGCCTCATAATAAATTACCAAACAAAATTTGGCCGCGCTACGAAAAGTAGACCGCGAGTTATAAGCATTTTAAATTTTTCGACCCTCACCCTGGTGGGTCCCCTGTCACCAAAAATTAACACTGTCTCATAATAAGTCATAGACAAATTTTGGCCGCGCTACGAAAATTAGATCGCGAGTTATAAGCATTTTAAATTTTTCGACCCTCACCGTGGGGGGGGGGTCTCCTGTCACCAAAAGTAACACTGTCTCATAATAAATTACCAAAAAAAATTTGGCCGCACTACAAAAATTAGATCGCAAATTATAAGCATTTTAAATTTTTATACCCTTACCATGGGGGATCTCCTGTCACCAAAAGTAACACTGTCTCATAATAAATTACCAAAGAAAATTTGGCCGCGTTACGAAAATTAGATCGCGAGTTATGAGCATTTTAAATTTTTCGACCCTCACCATGTGGGGTCTCCTGTCACCAAAAGTAACAGTGTCTCATAGTAAATTACCAAACAAAATTTGGCCGCACTACGAAAATTAGATCGAGAGTTATAAGCATTTTAAAATTTTCGACCCTCTCCATGGGGGATCTCCTGTCACTAAAAATTAACACTGTCTCATAATAAAATACCAAACAAAATTTGGCCGCGCTACGAAAATTAGATCGAGTGTTATAAGCACTTTAAATTTTTCGACCCTCACCATGGAAGGGGGGGGTCTCTTTCAACAAATATTAACACTGTCTCATAATAAATTACCAAACAAAATTTGGCCGCGCTACTAAAATTAGATCGCGAGTTATAAGCATTTTAAAAATTTCGAACCTCACCATGGGGGGGGGTCTCCTTTCACCAAAAGTAACAGTGTCTCATAGTAAATTAACAAACAAAATTTGGCCGCACTACGAAAATTAGATCGCGAGTTATAAGCATTTTAAAATTTTCGACCCTCTCCATGGGGGATCTCCTGTCACTAAAAATTAACACTGTCTCATAATAAATTACCAAACAAAATTTGGCCGCGCTACGAAAATTAGATCGAGTGTTATAAGCACTTTAAATTTCTCGACCCTCATCTTGGGGGGTCTCCTGTCTCCAAAAATTAACACTGTCTCATAAGAAGTCATCAAACAAATTTTGGCCGCGCTACGAAAAGTAGATCGCGAGTTATAAGCATTTTAAATTTTTCGACCCTCACCGTGGGTGTGGGGGGGGTCTCTTGTCACCAAAAATTAACACTGTTTTATAATAAATCACCAAACAAAATTTGGCTGCGCTACGAAAATTAGATCGCGAGTTATAAGCATTTTAAATTTTTCGAACCTCACCATGGGGGGGGTCTCCTTTCACCAAAAACTAACACTGTCTCATAATAAATTACCAAACAAAATTTGGCCGCGATACGAAAATTAGACCGCGAGTTATAAGCATTTTAACTTTTTCGACCCTGACCGTGTGGGTCTCCTGACACCAAAAGTAACACTGTCTCATTATAAATTACCAAACTAAATTTGGCCGCGCTACGAAAATTAGAATGCGAGTTATAAGCATTTTAAAATTTTCGACCCTCAGCATGGGGGGTCTCCTGTCTCCAAAAATTAACACTGCCTCATAATAAGTCATCAAACAAATTTTGGCCGCGCTACGAAAATTAGATCGCGAGTTATAAGCATTTTAACTTTTTCAACCCTCACCGTGGGGGTGGGGGGTCTCTTGTCACCAAAAATTAACACTATTTTATAATAAATCACCAAACAAAATTTGGCCGCACTACGAAAATTAGATAGCGAGTTGTAGGCATTTTATATTTTTCGATCCTCACCATGGGGATCTCCTGTCACCAAAAACTAACACTGTCTCATAATAAATTACCAAACAAAATTTGGCCGCGCTACGAATATTGATCGCGTGTTAGAAACATTTTAAATTTTTCGACCCTCACCATGGGGAGGAGGTCTCCTGTCACCAAAAATGAACACTCTCTCATAAAAAATTATCAAACAAAATTTGGCCGCTCTACGAAAATTAGATCGCGAGTTATAAGCATTTTAAAATTTTCGACCCTCTCCATGGGAGATCTCCTGTCACTAAAAATTAACACTGTCTCATAATAAATTTACCAAACAAAATTTGGCCGCGCTACGAAAATTAGATGAAGTGTTATAAGCACTTTAATTTTTTCGACCCTCACCATGGAGGGGGGTCTCTTTCACCAAAAGTAACACTGTCTCATAATAAATTACCAAACAAAATTTGACTGCACTGCGAAAAGTAGATCGCGAGTTATAAGCATGTTAAATTTTTCGACCCTCACCGTGGGGGGTCTCCTGTCAACAAAAGTAACAGTGTCTCATAGTAAATTACCCAAGAAAATTTGGCCGCACTACGAAAATTAGATCGCGAGTTATAAGCATTTTAAAATTTTCGACCCTCTCCATGGGGGATCTCCTGTCGCTAAAAATTAACACTGTCTCATAATAAATTACCAAAGAAAATTTGGCCGCGCTACGAAAATTAGATCTACTGTTATAAGCACTTTAAATTTTTAGACCCTCACCATGGGGGTCTCCTGTCACAAAAGTAACACTGTCTCATAATAAATTACCAAACAAAATTTGGCTTCACTACGAAAAGTAGATCGCGAGTTATAAGCATTTTAAATTTTTCGACCCTCACCGTGGTGGGTCTCCTGTCACCAAAAATTAACACTGTCTCATGATAAGTCATAAACAAATTTTGGCCGCGCTACGAAAATTAGATCGCGAGTTATAAGCATTTTAAATTTTTCGACCCTCACCGTGGGGGGGGGGTCTCCTGTCACCAAAAGTAACACTGTCTCATAATAAATTACCAAACAAAATTTGGCCGCACTACGAAAATTAGATAGCAAATTATAAGCATTTTAATTTTTTCGACCCTTATCATGGGGGTTCTCCTGTCACCAAAAGTAACACTGTCTCAAAATAAATTACCAAACAAAATTTGGCCGCTCTACGAAAATTATATCGCGAGTTATAAGCATTTTAAAATTTTCGACCCTCACCATGGAGGGGGGGGGGGTCTCTTTCACCAAATATTAACACTGTCTCATAATAAATTACCAAACAAAATTTGGCCGCGCTACGAAAATTAGATCGCGAGTTATAAGCATTTTAAAAATTTTGAACCTCACCATGGGGGGGGGGGGTCTCCTTTCACCAAAAACTAGCACTGTCTCATAATAAATTACCAAACAAAATTTGGCCGCGATACAAAAATTAGACCGCGAATTATAAGCATTTTAACTTTTTCGATCCTCACCGTGGGGGTCTCCTGTCACCAAAAATTAACATTGTCTCATAATAAGTCATCAAACAAATTTTGGCCGCGCTACGAAAATTAGATCGCGAGTTATAAGCATTTTAACTTTTACAACCTTCACCGTGGGGGTGGGGGGTCTCTTGTCACCAAAAATTAACACTATATTATAATAAATCACCAAACAAAATTTGGCCGCACTACGAAAATTAGATAGCGAGTTGTAGGCATTTTAAATTTTTCGACCCTCACCATGGGGATCTCCTGTCACCAAAAATTAACACTGTCTCATAATAAATTACCAAACAAAATTTGGCCGCGCTACGAAAATTGATCGCGTGTTAGAAACATTTTAAATTTTTCGGCCCTCACCATGGGGAGGGAGTCTCCTGTCACCAAAAATGAACACTCTCTCATAATAAATTACCAAACAAAATTTGGCCGCTCTACGAAAATTAGATCGCGAGTTATAAGCATTTTAAAATTTTCGACCCTCTCCATGGGAGATCTCCTGTCACTAAAAATTAACACGGTCTCATAATAAATTTACCAAACAAAATTTGGCCGCGCTACGAAAATTAGATCGAGTATTATAAGCACTTTAAATTTTTCGACCCTCACCATGGAGAGGGGGTCTCTTTCACCATAAGTAACACTGTCTCATAATAAATTACCAAACAAAATTTGACTGCACTGCGAAAAGTAGATCGCGAGTTATAAGCATTTTAAATTTTTCGACCCTCACCGTGAGGGGTCTCCTGTCACCAAAAGTAACAGTGTCTCATAGTAAATTACCCAAGAAAATTTGGTCGCACTACGAAAATTAGATCGCGAGTTATAAGCATTTTAATATTTTCGACCCTCTCCATGGGGGATCTCCTGTCGCTAAAAATTAACACTGTCTCATAATAAATTCCCAAAGAAAATTTGGCCGCGCTACGAAAATTAGATCTAGTGTTATAAGCACTTTAAATTTTTAGACCCTCACCATGGGGGTCTCCTGTCACAAAAGTAACACTGTCTCATAATAAATTACCAAACAAAATTTGGCTGCACTACGAAAAGTAGATCGCGAGTTATAAGCATTTTAAATTTTTCGACCCTCACCGTGGTGGGTCTCCTGTCACCAAAAATTAACACTGTCTCATAATAAGTCATAAACAAATTTTGGCCGCGCTACGAAAACTAGATCGCGAGTTATAAGCATTTTAAATTTTTCGACCCTCACCTTGAGGGGGGGGTCTCCTGTCACCAAAAGTAACACTGTCTCATAATAAATTACCAAACAAAATTTGGCCGCACTACGAAAATTAGATAGAAAATTAAAAGCATTTTAATTTTTTCGACTCTTATTATGGGGGGTCTCCTGTCACCAAAAGTAACAGTGTCTCATAGTAAATTACCAAACAAAATTTGGCGCACTACGAAAATTAGATCGCGAGTTATAAGCATTTTAAAATTTTCGACCCTCTCCATGGGGGATTTCCTGTCACTAAAAATTAACACTGTCTCATAAAAAATTACCAAACAATATTTGGCTGCGCTACGAAAATTAGATCGAGTGTTATAAGCACTTTAAATTTTTCGACCCTCACCATGGGGGGTCTCCTGTCACAAAAGTAAATCTGTCTCATAATAAATTACCAAACAAAATTTGGCTGCACTACGAAAAGTAGATCGCGAGTTATAAGCATTTTAAATTTTTCGAACCTCACCGTGGGGGGTCTCCTGTCTCCAAAAATTAACACTGTCTCATAAGAAGTCATCAAACATATTTTGGCCGCGCTACGAAAATTAGATCGCGCGTTATAAGCATTTTAAATTTTTCGATCCTCACCGTGGGGGTGGGGGGGGGGTCTCTTGTCACCAAAAATTAACACTGTTTTATAATAAATCACCAAATTAAAATTTGGCTGCGCTACGAAAATTAGATCGCGAGTTATAAGCATTTTAAATTTTTCGACCCTCAAAGTGGGGGGGGGGTCACCTGTCACCAAAAATAACAATGTCTCAAAATAAATTACCAAACAAAATTTGGCCGCGATACGAAAATTAGATCGCGAGTTATAAGCATTTAGAAATTTCGAACCTCACCATGGGGGGGTCTCCTTTCACCAAAAACTAACACTGTCTCATAATAAATTACCAAACAAAATTTGGCCGCGATACGAAAATTAGACCGCGAGTTATAAGCATTTTAACTTTTTGTACCCTGACCGTGTGGGTCTCCTGTCACCAAAAGTAACACTGTCTCATAATAAATTACCAAACTAAATTTGGCCGCGCTACGAAAATTAGATCGCGAGTTATAAGCATTTTAAAATTTTCGACCCTCAGCATGGAGGGTCTCCTGTCTCCAAAAATTAACACTGTCTCATAATAAGTCATCAAACAAATTTTGGCGGCGCTACGAAAATTAGATCGCGAGTTATAAGCATTTTAACTTTTTCAACCCTCAGCGTGGGGGTGGGAGGTCTCTTGTCACCAAAAATTAACACTATTTTATAATAAATCACCAAACAAAATTTGGCCGCTCTACGAAAATTAGATCGAGCAGATTAGATCGATTGCAAATTAGATCGATAAGCACTTTAAATTTTTCGACCCTCACCATGGGGAGGGGGTCTCCTGTCACCAAAAATGAACACTCTCTCATAATAAATTACCAAACTAAATTTGGCCGCTCTATGAAAATTAGATCGCGAGTTATAAGCATTTTAAAATTTTCGACCCTCTCCATGGGAGATCTCCTGTCACTAAAAATTAACACTGTCTCATAATAAATTTACCAAACAAAATTTGGCCGCGCTACAAAAATTAGATCGAGTGTTATAAGCACTTTAAATTTTTCGACCCTCACCATTGAGGGGGGTCTCTTTCACCAAAAGTAACATTGTCTCGTAATAAATTACCAAACAAAATTTGGCTGCACTGCGAAAAGTAGATCGCGAGTTATAAGCATTTTAAATTTTTCGACCCTCACCGTGGGGGGTCTCCTGTCACCAAAAGTAACAGTGTCTCATAGTAAATTACCCAAGAAAATTTGGCCGCACTACGAAAATTAGATCGCGAGTTATAAGCATTTTAAATTTTTCGACCCTCACCGTGGGGGGGGGGGTCTCCTGTCACCAAAAGTAACACTGTCTCATAATAAATTACCAAAAAAAATTTGGCCGCACTACGAAAATTAGATCGCAAATTATAAGCATTTTAAATTTTTCGACCCTTACCATGGGGGATCTCCTGTCACCAAAAGTAACACTGTCTCATAATAAATTACCAAACAAAATTTGGCCGCGTTACGAAAATTAGATCGCGAGTTATGAGCATTTTAAATTTTTCGACCCTCACCATGGGGGGTCTCCTGTCACCAAAAGTAACAGTGTCTCATAGTAAATAACCAAACAAAATTTGGCCGCACTACGAAAATTAGATCCCGAGTTATAAGCATTTTAAAATTTTCGACCCTCTCCATGGGGGATTTCCTGTCACTAAAAATTAACACTGTCTCATAAAAAATTACCAAACAATATTTGGCTGCGCTACGAAAATTAGATCGAGTGTTATAAGCACTTTAAATTTTTCGACCCTCACCATGGGGGGTCTCCTGTCACAAAAGTAAATCTGTCTCATAATAAATTACCAAACAAAATTTGGCTGCACTACGAAAAGTAGATCGCGAGTTATAAGCATTTTAAATTTTTCGAACCTCACCGTGGGGGGTCTCCTGTCTCCAAAAATTAACACTGTCTCATAAGAAGTCATCAAACATATTTTGGCCGCGCTACGAAAATTAGATCGCGCGTTATAAGCATTTTAAATTTTTCGATCCTCACCGTGGGGGTGGGGGGGGGTCTCTTGTCACCAAAAATTAACACTGTTTTATAATAAATCACCAAATTAAAATTTGGCTGCGCTACGAAAATTAGATCGCGAGTTATAAGCATTTTAAATTTTTCGACCCTCAAAGTGGGGGGGGGGGTCACCTGTCACCAAAAATAACAATGTCTCAAAATAAATTACCAAACAAAATTTGGCCGCGATACGAAAATTAGATCGCGAGTTATAAGCATTTAGAAATTTCGAACCTCACCATGGGGGGGTCTCCTTTCACCAAAAACTAACACTGTCTCATAATAAATTACCAAAAAAAATTTGGCCGCACTACGAAAATTAGATCGCAAATTATAAGCATTTTAAATTTTTCGACCCTTACCATGGGGGATCTCCTGTCACCAAAAGTAACACTGTCTCATAATAAATTACCAAACAAAATTTGGCCGCGTTACGAAAATTAGATCGCGAGTTATGAGCATTTTAAATTTTTCGACCCTCACCATGGTTGATATCCTGTTACTAAAAATTAACACTGTCTCATAATAAATTACCAAACAAAATTTGGCCGCGCTACGAAAATTAGATCGAGTGTTATAAGCACTTTAAATTTTTCGACCCTCACCATGGGGGGTCTCCTGTCACAAAAGTAAAACAGTCTCATATAAAATTACCAAACAAAATTTGGCTGCACTACAAAAAGTAGATCGCGAGTTATAAGCATTTTAAATTTTTCGACCCTCACCGTGGGGGTCTCCTGTCTCCAAAAATTAACACTGTCTCATAAAAAGTCATCAAACAAATTTTGGCCGCGCTACGAAAATTACATCGCGAGTTACAAGCATTTTAACTTTTTCGACCCTCACCGTGGGGGTGGGGGGTCTCTTGTCACCAAAAATTAACACTGTTTTATAATAAATCCCCAAACAAAATTTGGCTGCGCTACGAAAATTAGAACGCGAGTTATAAGCATTTTAAATTTTTCGACCCTCAACGTGGGGGGGGGGCACCTGTCACCAAAAGTAACACTGTCTCAAAATAAATTACCAAACAAATTTTGGCCGCCCTACTAAAATTAGATCGCGAGTTATAAGCATTTTAACTTTTTCAACCCTCTCCATGGGAGATCTCCTGTCACTAAAAATTAACACTGTCTCATAATAAATTTACCAAACAAAATTTGGCCGCGCTACGAAAATTAGATCGAGTATTATAAGCACTTTAAATTTTTCGACCCTCACCATGGAGGAGGGGGGTCTCTTTCACCAAAAGTAACACTGTCTCATAATAAATTACCAAACAAAATTTCGCTGCACTGCGAAAAGTAGATCGCGAGTTATAAGCATTTTAAATTTTTCGACCCTCACCCTGGGGGGTCTCCTGTCACCAAAAATTAACACTGTCTCATAATAAGTCAGCAAACAAATTTTGGCCGCTCTACAAAAATTAAATCGCGAGTTATAAGCATTTTAAATTTTTCGACCCTCACCGTGGGGGGTCTCCTGTCACCAAAAGTAAGAGTGTCTTATAGTAAATTACCAAACAAAATTTGGCCGCGCTACGAAAATTAGATCGCGAGTTATAAGCATTTTAACTTTTTCGACCCTCACCGTGGGGGTGGGGGGGGGGTCTCTTGTCACCAAAAATTAACACTGTTTAATAATAAATCACCAAACAAAATTTGGCCGCGCTACGAAAATTAGATCGCGAGTTATAAGCATTTAGAAATTTCGAAACTCACCATGGGGGGGGGGGTCTCCTTTCACCAAAAACTAACACTGTCTCATAATAAATTAACAAACTAAATTTGCCCGCGCTACGAAAATTAGATCGCGAGTTATAAGCATTTTAAATTTTTCGATCCTCACCGTGGGGGTGGGGGGGGGTCTCTTGTCACCAAAAATTAACACTGTTTTATAATAAATCACCAAATTAAAATTTGGCTGCGCTACGAAAATTAGATCGCGAGTTATAAGCATTTTAAATTTTTCGACCCTCAACGTGGGGGGGGGGGTCACCTGTCACCAAAAATAACAATGTCTCAAAATAAATTACCAAACAAAATTTTGCCGCGATACGAAAATTAGATCGCGAGTTATAAGCATTTTAAAATTTTCGACCCTCACCATGGGGGGGGTCTCCTTTCACCAAAAACTAACACTGTCTCATAATAAATTACCAAACAAAATTTGGCCGCGATACGAAAATTAGACCGCGAGTTATAAGCATTTTAACTTTTTCGACCCTGACCGTGTGGGTCTCCTGTCACCAAAAGTAACACTCTCTCATAATAAATTAACAAACTAAATTTGGCCGCGCTACGAAAATTAGATCGAGCAGATTATATCGATAGCAAATTAGATCGATAAGCACTTTAAATTTTTCGACCCTCACCATGGGGAGGGGGTCTCCTGTCACCAAAAATGAACACTCTCTCATAATAAATTACCAAAAAAATTTGGCCGCTCTATGAAAATTAGATCGCGAGTTATAAGCATTTTAAAATTTTCGACCCTCTCCATGTTAGATCTCCTGTCACTAAAAATTAACACTGTCTCATAATAAATTTACCAAACAAAATTTGGCCGCGCTACGAAAATTAGATCGAGTGTTATAAGCACTTTAAATTTTTCGACCCTCACCATTGAGGGGGGGGGGTCTCTTTCACCAAAAGTAACACTGTCTCGTAATAAATTACCAAAAAAAATTTGGCCGCACTACGAAAATTAGATCGCAAATTATAAGCATTTTAAATTTTTCGACCCTTACCATGGGGGATCTCCTGTCACCAAAAGTAACACTGTCTCATAATAAATTACCAAACAAAATTTGGCCGCGTTACGAAAATTAGATCGCGAGTTATGAGCATTTTAAATTTTTCGACCCTCACCATGGGGGGTCTCCTGTCACCAAAAGTAACAGTGTCTCATAGTAAATTACCAAACAAAATTTGGCCGCACTACGAAAATTAGATCCCGAGTTATAAGCATTTTAAAATTTTCGACCCTCTCCATGGGGGATCTCCTGTCACTAAAAATTAACACTGTCTCATAATAAATTACCAAACAAAATTTGGCCGCGCTACGAAAATTAGATCCAGTGTTATAAGCACTTTAAATTTTTCGACCCTCACCATGGGGGGTCTCCTGTCACAAAAGTAAAACAGTCTCATAAAAAATTACCAAACAAAATTTGGCTGCACTACAAAAAGTAGATCGCGAGTTATAAGCATTTTAAATTTTTCGACCCTCACCGTGGGGGTCTCCTGTCTCCAAAAATTAACACTGTCTCATAAAAAGTCATCAAACAAATTTTGGCCGCGCTACGAAAATTACATCGCGAGTTATAAGCATTTTAACTTTTTCGACCCTCACCGTGGGGGTGGGGGGGGGTCTCTTGTCACCAAAAATTAACACTGTTTTATAATAAATCACCAAACAAAATTTGGCTGCGCTACGAAAATTAGATCGCGAGTTATAAGCATTTTAAATTTTTCGACCCTCAACGTGGGGGGGGGCACCTGTCACCAAAAGTAACACTGTCTCAAAATAAATTACCAAACAAAATTTGGCCGCTCTACGAAAATTAGATCGCGAGTTAAAAGCATTTTAAAATTTTCGACCCTCACCATGGAGGAGGGGGGGTCTCTTTCACCAAATATTAACACTGTCTCATAATAAATTACCAAACAAAATTTGGCCGCGCTACGAAAATTAGATCGCGAGTTTTAAGCATTTTAAAATTTTGAACCTCACCATGGGGGGGGTCTCCTTTCACCAAAAACTAGCACTGTCTCATAATAAATTACCAAACAAAATTTGGACGCGATACAAAAATTAGACCGCGAATTATAAGCATTTTAACTTTTTCGATCCTCACCGTGGGGGTCTCCTGTCACCAAAAATTAACATTGTCTCATAATAAGTCATCAAACAAATTTTGGCCGCGCTACGAAAATTAGATCGCGAGTTATAATCATTTTAACTTTTTCAACCCTCTCCATGGGAGATCTCCTGTCTCTAAATATTAACACTGTCTCATAATAAATTTACCAAACAAAATTTGGCCGCGCTACGAAAATTAGATCGAGTATTATAAGCACTTTAAATTTTTCGACCCTCACCATGGAGGAGGGGGGTCTCTTTCACCAAAAGTAACACTGTCTCATAATAAATTACCAAACAAAATTTGGCTGCACTGCGAAAAGTAGATCGCGAGTTATAAGCATTTTAAATTTTTCGACCCTCACCCTGGGGGGTCTCCTGTCACCAAAAACTAACACTGTCTCATAATAAATTAACAAACTAAATTTGCCCGCGCTACGAAAATTAGATCGCGAGTTATAAGCATTTTAAATTTTTCGATCCTCACCGTGGGGGTGGGGGGTCTCTTGTCACCAAAAATTAACACTGTTTTATAATAAATCACCAAATTAAAATTTGGCTGCGCTACGAAAATTAGATCGCGAGTTATTAGCATTTTAAATTTTTCGACCCTCAACGTGGGGGGGGGTCACCTGTCACCAAAATTAACAATGTCTCAAAATAAATTACCAAACAAAATTTGGCCGCGATACGAAAATTAGATCGCGAGTTATAAGCATTTTAAAATTTTCGACCCTCAAAATAGAGGGGGAAGGGTCTCTTTCACCAAATATTAACACTGTCTCATAATAAATTACCAAACAAAATTTGGCCGCGCTACGAAAATTAGATCGCGAGTTATAAGCATTTAGAAATTTCGAACCTCACCATGGGGGGGGGTCTCCTTTCACCAAAAACTAACACTGTCTCATAATAAATTACCAAACAAAATTTGGCCGCGATACGAAAATTAGACCGCGAGTTATAAGCATTTTAACTTTTTCGACCCTGACCGTGTGGGTCTCCTGTCACCAAAAGTAACACCGTCTCATAATAAATTAACAAACTAAATTTGGCCGCGCTACGAAAATTAGATCGCGAGTTATAAGCATTTTAAAATTTTCGACCCTCAGCATGGAGGGTCTCCTGTCTCCAAAAATTAACACTGTCTCATAATAAGTCATCAAACAAATTTTGGCGGCGCTACGAAAATTAGATCGCGAGTTATAAGCATTTTAACTTTTTCAACCCTCACCGTGGGGGTGGGGGGTCTCTTGTCACCAAAAATTAACACTATTTTATAATAAATCACCAAACAAAATTTGGCCGCTCTACGAAAATTAGATCGAGCAGATTAGATCGATAGCAAATTAGATCGATAAGCACTTTAAATTTTTCGACCCTCACCATGGGGAGGGGGTCTCCTGTCACCAAAAATGAACACTCTCTCATAATAAATTACCAAACAAAATTTGGCCGCTCTATGAAAATTAGATCGCGAGTTATAAGCATTTTAAAATTTTCGACCCTCTCCATGGGAGATCTCCTGTCACTAAAAATTAACACTGTCTCATAATAAATTTACCAAACAAAATTTGGCCGCGCTACGAAAATTAGATCGAGTGTTAAAAGCACTTTAAATTTTTCGACCCTCACCATTGAGGGGGGGGTCTCTTTCACCAAAAGTAACACTGTCTCGTAATAAATTACCAAACAAAATTTGGCTGCACTGCGAAAAGTAGATCGCGAGTTATAAGCATTTTAAATTTTTCGAACCTCACCGTGGGGGGTCTCCTGTCACCAAAAGTAACAGTGTCTCATAGTAAATTACCCAAGAAAATTTGGCCGCACTACGAAAATTAGATCGCGAGTTATAAGCATTTTAAATTTTTCGACCGTCACCGTGGGGGGGGGGTCTCCTGTCACCAAAAGTAACACTGTCTCATAATAAATAACCAAAAAAAATTTGGCCGCACTACGAAAATTAGATCGCAAATTATAAGCATTTTAAATTTTTCGACCCTTACCATGGGGGATCTCCTGTCACCAAAAGTAACACTGTCTCATAATAAATTACCAAACAAAATTTGGCCGCGTTACGAAAATTAGATCGCGAGTTATGAGCATTTTAAATTTTTCGACCCTCACCATGGGGGTCTCCTGTCACCAAAAGTAACAGTGTCTCATAGTAAATTACCAAACAAAATTTGGCCGCACTACGAAAATTAGATCGAGTGTTATAAGCACTTTAAATTTTTCGACCCTCACCATGGGGGGTCTCCTGTCACAAAAGTAAAACAGTCTCATAAAAAATTACCAAACAAAATTTGGCTGCACTACAAAAAGTAGATCGCGAGTTATAAGCATTTTAAATTTTTCGACCCTCACCGTGGGGGTCTCCTGTCTCCAAAAATTAACACTGTCTCATAAAAAGTCATCAAACAAATTTTGGCAGAGCTACGAAAATTACATCGCGAGTTATAAGCATTTTAACTTTTTCGACCCTCACCGTGGGGGTGGGGGGGTCTCTTGTCACCAAAAATTAACACTGTTTTATAATAAATCACCAAACAAAATTTGGCTGCGCTACGAAAATTAGATCGCGAGTTATAAGCATTTTAAATTTTTCGACCCTCAACGTGGGGGGGGGGCACCTGTCACCAAAAGTAACACTGTCTCAAAATAAATTACCAAACAAAATTTGGCCGCTCTACGAAAATTAGATCGCGAGTTATAAGCATTTTAAAATTTTCGACCCTCACCATGGAGGAGGGGGGTCTCTTTCACCAAATATTAACACTGTCTCATAATAAATTACCAAACAAAATTTGGCCGCGCTACGAAAATTAGATCGCGAGTTATAAGCATTTTAAAAATTTTGAACCTCACCATGGGGGGGGGGTCTCCTTTCACCAAAAACTAGCACTGTCTCATAATAAATTACCAAACAAAATTTGGCCGCGATACAAAAATTAGACCGCGAATTATAAGCATTTTAACTTTTTCGATCCTCACCGTGGGGGTCTCCTGTCACCAAAAATTAACATTGTCTCATAATAAGTCATTAAACAAATTTTGGCCGCGCTACGAAAATTAGATCGAAAGTTATAAGCATTTTAACTTTTTCAACCCTCTCCATGGGAGATCTCCTGTCACTAAAAATTAACACTGTCTCATAATAAATTTACCAAACAAAATTTGGCCGCGCCACGAAAATTAAATCGCGAGTTATAAGCATTTTAAATTTTTCGACCCTCACCGTGGGGGGTCTCCTGTCACCAAAAGTAACAGTGTCTTATAGTAAATTACCAAACAAAATTTGGCCGCGGTACGAAAATTAGATCGCGAGTTATAAGCATTTTAACTTTTTCGACCCTCACCGTGGGGGTGGGGGGGGGTCTCTTGTCACCAAAAATTAACACTGTTTAATAATAAATCACCAAACAAAATTTGGCCGCGCTACGAAAATTAGATCGCGAGTTATAAGCATTTTGAAATTTCGAAACTCACCATGGGGGGGGTCTCCTTTCACCAAAAACTAACACTGTCTCATAATAAATTAACAAACTAAATTTGCCCGCGCTACGAAAATTAGATCGCGAGTTATAAGCATTTTAAAATTTTCGACCCTCAGCATGGGGGGTCTCCTGTCACCAAAAGTAACACTGTCTCATAATAAATTACCAACAAAATTTGGCCGTGCTACGAAAATTAGATCGCGAGTTATAAGCATTTAGAAATTTCGAAACTCACCATGGGGGGGGGTCTCCTTTCACCAAAAATTAACACTGTCTCATAATAAGTCATCAAACAAATTTTGGCGGCGCTACGAAAATTAGATCGCGAGTTATAAGCAATTTAACTTTTTCAACCCTCACCGTGGGGGTGGGGGGTCTCTTGTCACCAAAAATTAACACTATTTTATAATAAATCACCAAACAAAATTTGGCCGCACTACGAAAATTAGATAGCGAGTTGTAGGCATTTTAAAATTTTCGACCCTCTCCATGGAAGATCTCCTGTCACAAAAAATTAACACTGTCTCGTAATAAATTTAACAAACAAAATTTGGCCGCGCTACGAAAATTAGATCGAGTGTTATAAGCACTTTAAATTTTTCGACCCTCACCATGGAGAGGGGGGGGGTCTCTTTCACCAAAAGTAACACTGTCTCATAATAAATTACCAAACAAAATTTGGCTGCACTGCGGAAAGTAGATCGCGAGTTATAAGCATTTTGAATTTTTCGACCCTCACCGTGGGGGGTCTCCTGTCACCAAAAATTAACACTGTCTCATAATAAGTCATCAAACAAATTTTGGCCGTGCTACGAAAATCAGATCGCGAGTTATAAGCATTTTAAATTTTTCGACCCTTACCATGGGGGATCTCCTGTCACCAAAAGTAACACTGTCTCATAATAAATTACCAACAAAATTTGGCCGTGCTACGAAAATTAGATCGCGAGTTATAAGCATTTTAAAATTTTCGACCCTCTCCATGGGGGATCTCCTGTCACTAAAAATTAACACTGTCTCATAATAAATTACCAAACAAAATTTGGCCGCGCTACGAAAATTAGATCGAGTGTTATAAGCACTTTAAATTTTTCGACCCTCACCATGGGGGGTCTCTGTCACAAAAGTAAAACTGTCTCATAATAAATTACCAAACAAAATTTGGCTGCACTACGAAAAGTAGATCGCGAGTTATAAGCATTTTAAATTTTTCTACCCTCATCGTGGGGGGTCTCCTGTCTCGAAAAATTAACACTGTCTCATAAGAAGTCATCAAACAAATTTTGGCCGCGCTACGAAAATTAGATCGCGAGTTATAAGCATTTTAACTTTTTCGACCCTCAACGTGGGTGTGGGGGTGGGGGGGTTTCTTGTCACCAAAAATTAACACTGTTTTATAATAAATCACCAAACAAAATTTGGCTGCGCTACGAAAATTAGATCGCGAGTTATAAGCATTTTAAATTTTTCGACCCTCAACATGGAAGGGGGGGGGTCTCTTTCACCAAATATTAACACTGTCTCATAATAAATTACCAAACAAAATTTGGCCGCGCTACGAAAATTAGAACGCGAGTTATAAGGATTTTAAAAATTTCGACCCTCACCACCCAGGTCGAAATTCATGCTGGTATTTGTTTGCTAGACAAGCACCAAGTGCTATAACCCAACAAGTAAAATAGCATAAACTAGCATTACACATTGCTGGTTCCAGCAGAATTTCCAGCAATTCATGGTGTGTATTGGCCCACTTTGGTGGAAATAAGCATGAGATGCTTGGATATAGCTTCTCATGCTTTTGTTGTGCAAGCTAGCGATATAGCATGTGATGCTAGCTAGCCTATAACAGCATAGAATTTCCAGCAATTCATGGTGTGTATTGGCCCACTTTGCTGGAAATCTAGCAGACATAGTAATACCTAGCAATAACTAGCATATTTTTGTTGCTGGTACAAGCATAAATTTTGACCTGGGCATGGGGGGGGGTCTCCTTTCACCAAAAATTAACACTGTCTCATAATAAATTACCAAACAAAATTTGGCCGCGCTACGAAAATTAGATCGAGTGTTATAAGCACTTTAAATTTCTCGACCCTCACCATGGGGGGTCTCCTGTCACAAAAGTAAAACTGTCTCATAATAAATTACCAAACAAAATTTGGCTGCACTACGAAAAGTAGATCGCGAGTTATAAGCATTTTAAATTTTTCGACCCTCATCGTGGGGGGTCTCCTGTCTCCAAAAATTAACACTGTCTCATAAGAAGTCATCAAACAAATTTTGGCCGCGCTACGAAAATTAGATCGCGAGTTATAAGCATTTTAACTTTTTCGACCCTCAACGTGGGTGTGGGGGGGGGTTTCTTGTCACCAAAAATTAACACTGTTTTATAATAAATCACCAAACAAAATTTGGCTGCGCTACGAAAATTAGATCGCGAGTTATAAGCATTTTAAATTTTTCGAACCTCACCATGGGGGGGTCTCCTTTCACCAAAAACTAACACTGTCTCATAATAAATTACCAAACAAAATTTGGCCGCGATACGAAAATTAGACCGCGAGTTATAAGCATTTTAACTTTTCGATCCTCATCGTGGGGGGTCTCCTGTCACCAAAAATTAACACTGCCTCATAATAAATTACCAAACAAAATTTGGCCGCGCTACAAAAAGTAGATCGCGAGTTATAAGCATTTTAACTTTTTCGACCGTGACCGTGTGGGTCTCCTGACACCAAAAGTAACACTGTCTCATAATAAATTACCAAACTAAATTTGGCCGCGCTACGAAAATTAGAATGCGAGTTATAAGCATTTTAAAATTTTCGACCCTCAGCATGGGGGGTCTCCTGTCTCCAAAAATTAACACTGTCTCATAATAAGTCATCAAACAAATTTTGGCCGCGCTACGAAAATTAGATCGCGAGTTATAAGCATTTTAACTTTTTCAACCCTCACCGTGGGGGTGGGGGGTCTCTTGTCACCAAAAATTAACACTATTTTATAATAAATCACCAAACAAAATTTGGCCGCACTACGAAAATTAGATAGCGAGTTGTAGGCATTTTATATTTTTCGACCCTCACCATGGGGATCTCCTGTTACCAAAAATTAACACTGTCTCATAATAAATTACCAAACAAAATTTGGCCGCGCTACGAAAATTGATCGCGTGTTAGAAACATTTTAAAATTTTCGACCCTCACCATGGGGAGGGGGTCTCCTGTCACCAAAAATGAACACTCTCTCATAAAAAATTATCAAACAAAATTTGGCCGCTCTACGAAAATTAGATCGCGAGTTATAAGCATTTTAAAATTTTCCACCCTTTCCATGGGAGATCTCCTGTCACTAAAAATTAACACTGTCTCATAATAAATTTACCAAACAAAATTTGGCCGCGCTACGAAAATTAGATCAAGTGTTATAAGCACTTTAATTTTTCCGACCCTCACCATGGAGGGGGGGGGGTCTCTTTCACCAAAAGTAACACTGTCTCATAATAAATTACCAAACAAAATTTGACTGCACTGCGAAAAGTTGATCGCGAGTTATAAGCATTTTAAATTTTTCGACCCTCACCGTGGGGGGTCTCCTGTCACCAAAAGTAACAGTGTCTCATGGTAAATTACCCAAGAAAATTTGGAGGCACTACGAAAATTAGATCGCGAGTTATAAGCATTTTAAAATTTTCGACCCTCTCCATGGGGGATCTCCTGTCGCTAAAAATTAACACTGTCTCATAATAAATTACCAAAGAAAATTTGGCCGCGCTACGAAAATTAGATCTAGTGTTATAAGCACTTTAAATTTTTAGACCCTCACCATGGGGGTCTCCTGTCACAAAAGTAACACTGTCTCATAATAAATTACCAAACAAAATTTGGCTGCACTACGAAAAGTAGATCGCGAGTTATAAGCATTTTAAATTTTTCGACCCTCACCGTGGTGGGTCTCCTGTCACCAAAAATTAACACTGTCTCATAATAAGTCATAAACAAATTTTGGCCGCGCTACGAAAATTAGATCGCGAGTTATAAGCATTTTAAATTTTTCGACCCTCACCGTGGGGGGGGGGGTCTCCTGTCACCAAAAGTAACACTGTCTCATAATAAATTACCAAACAAAATTTGGCCGCACTACGAAAATTAGATAGCAAATTATAAGCATTTTAATTTTTTCCACCCTTATCATGGGGGGTCTCCTGTCACCAAAAGTAACAGTGTCTCATACTAAATTACCAAACAAAATTTGGCCGCACTACGAAAATTAGATCGCGAGTTATAAGCATTTTAATTTTTTCGACCCTGACCGTGTGGGTCTCCTGTCACCAAAAGTAACACTATCTCATAATAAATTACCAAACAAAATTTGGCTGCACTACGAAAAGTAGATCGCGAGTTATAAGCATTTTAAATTTTTCGACCCTCATCGTGGGGGTCTCCTGTCTCCAACAATTAAAACTGTCTCTTAAGAAGTCATCAAACAAATTTTGGCCGCGCTACGAAAATTAGATCGCGAGTTATAAGCATTTTAACTTTTTCGACCCTCACCGTGGGTGTGTGGGGGGGGTCTCTTGTCACCAAAAATTAACACTGTTTTATAATAAATCACCAAACAAAATTTGGCTGCGCTACGAAAATTAGATCGCGAGTTATAAGCATTTTAAATTTTTCGAACCTCACCATGGGGGGGGGTCTCCTTTCACCAAAAATTAACACTGTCTCATATAAAATTACCAAACAAAATTTGGCCACGATACGAAAATTAGACCGCGAGTTATAAGCATTTTAACTTTTCGATCCTCATCGTGGGGGTCTCCTGTCACCAAAAATTAACACTGCCTCATAATAAATTACCAAACAAAATTTGGCCGCGCTACGAAAAGTAGATCGCGAGTTATAAGCATTTTAAATTTTTCGACCCTCACCGTGGGGGGGGGGGGTCTCCTGTCACCAAAAGTAACACTGTCTCATAATAAATTACCAAACAAAATTTGGCCGCACTACGAAAATTAGATAGCAAATTATAAGCATTTTAATTTTTTCGACCCTTATCATGGGGGGTCTCCTGTCACCAAAAGTAACAGTGTCTCATAGTAAATTACCAAACAAAATTTGGCCGCACTACGAAAATTAGATCGCGAGTTATAAGCATTTTAAAATTTTTGACCCTCTCCATGGGGGATTTCCTGTCACTAAAAATTAACACTGTCTCATAAAAAATTACCAAACAATATTTGGCCGCGCTACGAAAATTAGATCGAGTGTTATAAGCACTTTAAATTTTTCGACCCTCACCATGGGGGGTCTCCTGTCACAAAAGTAAAACTGTCTCATAATAAATTACCAAACAAAATTTGGCTGCACTACGAAAAGTAGATCGCGAGTTATAAGCATTTTAAATTTTTCGAACCTCACCGTGGGCGGTCTCCTGTCTCCAAAAATTAACACTGTCTCATAAGAAGTCATCAAACAAAATTTGGCCGCGCTACGAAAAGTAGATCGCGAGTTATAAGCATTTTAAATTTTTCGATCCTCACCGTGGGGGTGGGGGGGTCTCTTGTCACCAAAAATTAACACTGTTTTATAATAAATCACCAAACAAAATTTGGCTGCGCTACGAAAATTAAATCGCGAGTTATAAGCATTTTAAATTTTTCGACCCTCAACGTGGGGGGGGGGTCACCTGTCACGAATATTAACACTGTCTCAAAATAAATTACCAAACAAAATTTGGCCGCGATACGAAAATTAGATCGCGAGTTATAAGCATTTTAATATTTTCGACCCTCAAAATAAGGGGGAGGGGTCTCTTTCACCAAATATTAACACTGTTTTATAATAAATCACCAAACAAAATTTGGCTGCGCTACGAAAATTAAATCGCGAGTTATAAGCATTTTAAATTTTTCGACCCTGACCGTGTGGGTCTCCTGTCACCAAAAGTAACACTGCCTCATATTAAATTACCAAACTAAATTTGGCCGATCTACGAAAATTAGATCGCGAGTTATAGGCATTTTAAAATTTCGACCCTCAGCATGGGGGGTCTCCTGTCTCCAAAAATTAACACTGTCTCATAATAAGTCATCAAACAAATTTTGGCGGCGCTACGAAAATTAGATCGCGAGTTATAAGCATTTTAACTTTTTCAACGCTCACCGTGGGGGTGGGGGGTCTCTTGTCACCAAAAATTAACACTATTTTATAATAAATCACCAAACAAAATTTGGCCGCACTACGAAAATTAGATAGCGAGTTGTAGGCATTTTAAATTTTTCGACCCTCACCATGGGGATCTCTTGTCACCGAAAATTAACACTGTCTCATAATAAATTACCAAAAAAAATTTGGCCGCTCTACGAAAATTAGATCGCGAGTTATAAGCATTTTAAAATTTTCGACCCTCTCCATGGGAGATCTCCTGTCACTAAAAATTAACACTGTCTCATAATAAATTTACCAAACAAAATTTGGCCGCGCTACGAAAATTAGATCGAGTGTTATAAGCACTTTAAATTTTTCGACCCTCACCATGGAGGGGGGGGGTCTCTTTAACCAAAAGTAACACTGTCTCATAATAAATTACCAAACAAAATATGGCTGCACTGCGAAACGTAGATCGCGAGTTATAAGCATTTTAAATTTTTCGACCCTCACCGTGGGGGGTCTCCTGTCACCAAAAGTAACAGTGTCTCATAGTAAATTACCCAAGAAAATTTGGCCGCACTACGAAAATTAGATCGCGAGTTATAAGCATTTTAAATTTTTCGACCCTCACCGTGGGGGTTGGGGGGGTCACTGCCTGTAAGGCATGGTGACGTCACAGTGACGTCCTTGTGAAGTCACATTGTGACTTTTTGACCGTCGATGTGACGTCACGTGACGTCGACGTGAAGTCACAGTGACTAAAATGTGAAGTCGTTATGGCCGTTTTAAAGCTCGTTTGTGACGTCACATTGTGACCATTTTGTGAAGTCACGGTGTGACCAAAATGTGAAAAATGTGTCATTTGTGACAAAATTGTTATTAAAACTGCGACTATTTTGTGACGATAGTGACAAGGTTGTGAAGACAGTCTGCGATTATTTTTTGATTTGTGACAAATTTGTCACTAGCTTTATGACGGTGGCAGCATGGTCAATGTTGTGAAGTCACACTGGGACACAATTATATAGTTATGAACATTATTATGCAGTGTAAAATCACTTACATCTATAATTTTATTATATTTTGGCGATACATCTCAATTAAAACTTGGGAGCTGCGATACACAGAATGTACCAAAAGAAAGTTGCTTAATCAAAATATAATGCCATGCAGACTTTAATCTTTGATAATTTTTTTTCTGTTGCAATAAATGAGAATATTTAGGACAATTTAATATTCGATCTATCACAATTATTTCAAATTTAACAATTTGTTTTTCTAATGAGCATTAAAATTATCAAATAAATTCCTTTAAGGCTTTAATAACTTCCTTTAAGGTGCAAAACTAGTCACAGAAATAGACCCGGATGATAATAAAAAGTCTATGGGAGCGTTCTTTTCAAATTTGAATATTTTTGCATGTTTTTTTGTATAAGATAGCTGAGGACTATCTACAAACGGCCTCGTTTTTACCTTTTCAATTTTGCTTATACATTTTTTATATTTTTATAGTTTCAATATTTGAACCAATATAAACCGATTTTGAAAATTTAAAATATATATATATATATATATTTAATCTGAAACCAAAATTGAAAAAGTAAAAACTAGGCCGGCTGTGGATCGTTCTCAACTATCCTATATAAAAAAATCATGTAAAAATATTAAAATTTGAGCGAGATATTTGAAAAGAACGCTCCTACAGACTTTACATAAACATCCGTGTCTTTTTCTGTAACTAGGGCTGCACCTTAAAGGAAGTGTTTCTTAGATAATTTTAATGCTTATGAAAAAAACAAATTGCTAAGTTTGAAATAATTGTTATAGATCGAATATTCAATTGTCTTAAATATTCTCATTTATTGCAATATATATATATATATATATATATATATATATATATATATATATATATATATATATATACAGGGGTGCAAAAATCTAGGCGCCAGCAGGCAATCTCTCTCCACTAAAATTATTTCATTTCTTTTTGTCTAATATTTCGTGTTAAATTCTAGTAAGATTGCTGTTAAGTTTTGAGCGAAGAAGACTTTGAAATTTTTGTGGTGGGAGATTAGCCACTGGCGCCTAGATTTTTGCACCCCTGTATATATATATGTGTGTGTGTGTGTAACAAAGATTAAAGTCTGCATGGCATTAAATTTTGATTCAGTAACTTTCTTTTGGTACATTCTTTTTATAGCTGCTCCCAAGTTTTAATTGAGATGTAGCGCCAAAGTATAATAAAATTATAGATGTAAGTGATTTTACACGACATAATAATGTTCATAACTGTATATATAATTGTGTCCCAGTGTGACTTCACAACACTGACAACGCTGCCACCGTCACAAAGTTAGTGACAAATTTGTCACAAATCAAAAAATAATCTCAAACTATCTTCAAATACTATCTTCTATAAATATTAAAATACTATTAAGAGAAAGCAAAGAGGAATTATGACAAAAAGTTAAAGCTAAATATTTATTAGTATATTAATGAACAAAAAACATTAAGGGGCTATCCATTACTGGAAGGTTGTCCATCACAAACACATCTACCTAATAAAAATTCCAACGATAAAATAGAACAACAAATACGTTAATTGTAATTATTAATATTTTATTTATAATATTAGAGAGTAATTATAAATAAGAGACCCACTGTAACACTAGAACTCCCGGAAGGATTCGATTCGACTCTGACCATGCGTTTAAATTTCAATTCGAGCCAGAAATTTTTTCCAGAAATAAGTTAAATTCAAACCACGAGGATTTACTTTAAATAAATCAATTAAATAATCTTGAATAAAAATTCTGGTGAGAAATATTATTATCAAACTTGAGTAAAATTTCCGGGCGTTCTAGTGTTAATCACGATGTATACTAATACTACATATAATGGATATTGTGAAATTTACCTCTGTAAAATCATTCAGGAAAGGAAATAATAAGTGTCTAGAATGAAAAATAAATAATAAAATACAGTTATTAATTTCTAACTTCATACCGTTTAAGTATTTGCGTTATTTGTTTTAAATACAATCATGTTTAAATTCTTATTGATTGCGTAACTTCCAAATTTTCATTCAGACTTCTAGTTCTTTCAGAAAACATTCCAATAAGAATATTTACAACTGAAACGTTTTCACCCACTATCCATTTAGAAATTTTATAACATTTCACAGTTTGAAAATACATTAAACAATCATTATTTTTTTAATATGAAACATCTACGATTTCTTTTAATTGTTCTTCTCGTTCTCTTATAAATTACTCTTCTGAACATGTGTAATTTTTTAAATAAATTTATGTAATGTTTCAGAAGATTATTTAATACAAAAATTAAAAAAAGATGTTTGCAAATAATTTTATTCTATTTAAAGCTTCTTTATTAAAAAATATAAGATTTTATGTTTATGGAAACATATTATTTTAACCAGATATTTTAAATAAGGAAACAACGCAGATTAAAGAGCAATTAAAATCACTACCTTTAACAACCTAATCCAAATTATTAATAATCAAGTGTTCTATGTCAACAAAATAAATAATAAATGAATTAAACTTTATAAAGTTAATGGAGAATTAATGTTTTATAGCATGTTTTTGAGTAGCTAATTAAAATCGTTCTAAGAACAATAATAATTAAAAAGCAACCATGAAAAATATTTTTCCATACCTTTTTTTCCATCGAAGTCATTCCTTTTTCTTTTTCTATATTTTAGGAACTTAAATATGCAATAATTTTATGAGTGTGTCTTTGATTAATTTTTTTTTATTTAAATAATTTTTTAATGTATTTTTACCTTTTATTTTTATTAGTTTCAAAACAATTCAAGTTAAAATAAATTGTAAAATCGTTTTTTGTAAATAACACATTTTATAGGTAATTAGAATTCATTAGGGACTAGAATTCATTAGAATTCATGCTATTAGGGACGTTATTTGCAGTAACATTACAGTGACGTCACAAAAACTTTTTCAATTGACAGAAAAGAACTTTTTACATTAAATAACATCTTTTGAAGAATTTTTGTATTTTTTAAAAATTTTCTAAGAAGGTCACATTTTAGTCACAATGTGACTTCACTGAGTGGTGGCCATCTGGTCACAGATATGACGTGACGTACGTTATTTGCAGTGGCATTACAGTGACGTCACAAAAACTTTTTCAATTGACAGAAAAATATTTTCTCCATTAAATAACATCTTTTGAAGAATTTTTGTATTTTTTTAAATTATCTAAGAAGGTCACATTTCAGTCACAATGTGACTTCACTGAGTGGAGGCCTTTTGGTACAGTGACGTCACAAAAACTTTTTCAATTGACAGAAAAATATTTTTTCTATTAAATAACATCTTTTGAAGAATTTTTGTATACATTTTTTAATTTTCTAAGAAGGTCACATTTCAGTCACAATGTGACGTCACTGAGGGGTGGCATTTCGGTCACAGATGTGACGTCATATTTCAGTCACAATGTGACGTCACTGAGGGGTGGTATTTCGGTCGCAGGTGTGACGTCACATTTCAGTCACAATGTGACGTCACTGAGGGGTGGCATTTTGGTCTCAGATGTGACGTGACCACAGTGACTCACAGTGACGTCACTGTGACGTCACTGTGACCATGCATGCTATGTGGGTTGTCACCAAAAATTAACACTGTTTTATAATAAATCACCAAACAAAATTTGGCCGCGCTACGAAAATTAGATCGCGAGTTATAAGCATTTTAAATTTTTCGACCCTCAACGTGGGGGGTCACCTGTCACCAAAAGTAACACTGTCTCATAATAAATTACCAAACAAAATTTGGCCGCGCTACGAAAATTAGATAGCGAGTTATAAGCATTTTAAAAATTTCGACCCTCACCATAGAGGGGGTCTCCTTTCACCAAAAATTAACACTGTCTCATAATAAATTACCAAACAAAATTTGGCCGCGATACGAAAATTAGACCGCTAGTTATAAGCATTTTAACTTTTTCGATCCTCACCATGGGGGTCTCCTGTCACCAGAAATTAACACTGTCTCATAATAAATTACCAAACAAAATTTGGCTGCACTACGAAAAGTAGATCGCGAGTTATAAGCATTTTAAATTTTTCGACCCTCACCGTGGGGGGGGGCGGTCTCCTGTCTCCAAAAATTAACACTGTCTCATAATAAATTACCAAACAAAATTTGGCTGCACTACGAAAAGTAGATCGCCAGTTATAAGCATTTTAAATTTTTCGACCCTCACCGTGGGGGGTCTCCTGTCTCCAAAAATTAACACTGTCTCATAATAAATCACCAAACAAAATTTGGCCGCGCTACGAAAATTAGATCGCGAGTTATAAGCATTTTAAATTTTTCGACCCTCAACGTGGGGGGTCACCTGTCACCAAAAGTAACACTGTCTCATAATAAATTACCAAACAAAATTTGGCCGCGCTACGAAAATTAGATCGCGAGTTATAAGCATTTTAAAAATTTCGACCCTCACCATGGGGGGGGGGTCTCCTTTCATCAAAAATTAACACTGTCTCATAATAAATTACCAAACAAAATTTGGCCGCGATACGAAAATTAGACCGCGAGTTATAAGCATTTTAACTTTTTCGATCCTCAACGTGGGGGTCTCCTGTCACCAGAAATTAACACTGCCTCATAATAAATTACCAAACAAAATTTGGCCGCGCTACGAAAAGTAGATCGCGAGTTATAAGCATTTTAACTTTTTCGACCCTCACCGTGTGGGTCTCCTGTCACCAAAAGTAACACTGTCTCATAATAAATTACCAAACAAAATTTGGCCGTGCTACGAAAATTAGATCGCGACTTATAAGCATTTTAAAATTTTCGACCCTCACCATGGGGGGTCTCTTTTCACCAAAAATTAACACTGTCTCATAATAAATTACCAAACAAAATTTGGCCGCGATACGAATATTAGTTCGCGAGTTATAAGCATTTTAAATTTTTCGATTCTCACCGTGGGGGGTCTCCTGTCACAAAAAATGAACACTGTCTCATAATAAATTACCAAACAAAATTTGGCCGCGCTACGAAAATTAGACCGCGAGTTATAAGCATTTTAACTTTTTCGATCCTCACCTTGGGGGTCTCCTGTCACCAGAAATTAACACTGCCTCATAATAAATTACCAAACAAAATTTGGCCGCGCTACGAAAATTAGATCGCGAGTTATAAGCATTTTAAAATTTTCGACCCTCACCATGTGGGTCTCCTGTCACCAAAAGTAACACTGTCTCATAATAAATTACCAAACAAAATTTGGCCGCGCTACGAAAATTAGATCGCGAGTTATAAGCATTTTAAAATTTTCGACCCTCACCATGGGGGGTCTCTTTTCACCAAAAATTAACACTGTCTCATAATAAATTACCAAACAAAATTTGGCCGCGATACGAATATTAGTTCGCGAGTTATAAGCATTTTAAATTTTTCGACCCTCACCGTGGGGGGTCTCCTTATGAACAAAAAAATGAACACTATCTCATAATAAATTACCAAACAAAATTTGGCCGCGCTACGAAAATTAGATCGCGATTTATAAGCATTTTAAATTTTTTGATCCTCACCATTGGGCGGGTCTCCACTCACCTAAAGCTACATTATCCTACCCTGTTTTATCTTAAAACGATTCTTTTCTATACACATTCTATCAGGAATTTTTATTATTGAAACTATAGATTTATAGCAACTGAAATAAGATATATAAGTTTGAGGCTTGATATCCTCTAAATATCTGAAAAATACCTCGTCAATGTCTGCCGAAGTCTACCGAAGGATACCATGCCGAAGTCTGCCGAAGTGAAACGACGTTAGCCGAGTGTTAGGTTTTTTTCGTTACGGATGTGTTAGTATTTTCCTCGTTACGGAATTTTTGGATTCGGTCATCGCGCTCAAAGCCCGCGATAAAAGCTATGCAATAGCTTAAAAATACAGCATAATTTTGGATTAGCTATTCTATTTCCTGCTGCATGTTACTTTTATGTATAATATTGTAAGATTCGATAAATATTCTTGCATGCGATCCATGGTGGATTAAAGACTTATTAACGATTAAATGTGTATGAATCAAGTTTTATTTCACTTTTAATTGTAGTTTATTATTATTCGAACTCAAGTATTTTTTAAAAAGAGACATGCGAATAAGACTTCTATATTTACTTATACGGAACCTTGTGCTTGTACAACTATATTCAACCCTATTATGTACCTTATACAACTATACTCAACTCTCTCTCCCTCTCTTTTTTTTTTTTTTTTTTTTTTTTTTTTTTTTACAAAGCCCTATTCTTTTTTTAGCAATGATTTTTTTAATAATACAGTTAATAATTAAAATATTTATTTTAAGGAACCCTCTGAGCGCAAGTAATATTCGCACTTGATCGTTTATTTACTATACGATCAGCTGAATCTGTCAACTTTTATGAGAAAATTCAGTATTTTTGACATGTTTCCGCTAGTTTTAGGATAAAATTCGATTCTTATTGGCAAAGTATTGTTTCGAAAAGATTATCTTAATATTTCAGTACAGTAAATTGCATATACTATTAGTTTTATCGATATATATTTTAAAGAGCCTAGTCTTTTTACTAGCTGTTTTAGAATTTTACTGAATAATTTTAGTAAATATTTCTCCCAAATATTTTTCGGCGGCAAAATAAAAGGATCAACATGAATTTAAGAAAAGTTAACTTCTCATTTGCAAAAAATTGCTTATTTATAAGTGTGTATCAACTCAAGTTAAGACTTATTAGAAGTAAGTCTTTTTAAATTGTTTTGGATGGATTACACACTAAATTAAAAATGTATAATTTGTAGAACAATAATCTATTTTCGAATATACTTGTAATTGATATCGTCTTTTACTCTTTAACTTTCGACGTACCTTTTGATATTCAAATCTCAACGATAGGCATTACCATATGATCAATCTAAGGAGATTTTATTTTATTTTTTCAGCAAAAGCAGCTAATTATGTATATTCAAATTCACCGGAAGATAGTAAAATTGAAACATACAATTGCCTCCCGTGCTTTTTTCACTTGCAGATGTTTAGCATGGGCTGATAAGAAATACTTATGTAATGACCCGAATGTGCTATTTTAGCTAGAAAAACCACATTCAATCATTAGTCGAACATAAACAGATCATAATGTTAAGCGTTCTCCATACAGTAACAATACTATGCAAATACATTTAGCATATCATGTTTATACTGTATATAAATTTTTATAATGTGTAATTTTTATTTCATTTGTAAGTTATTTTTGTACGTCGGATATAACTTCTTTCTCCAATTTTATATGCATTCACAATTTTGTAATGTTTTCTTTTACCCACCCTCCCCCAAAAAGGATGATAGGAAAGTAACTTTCGCTTCAAAACATTGAAAAATTAAATTTGAATACTTATTGCTTTAACAACTGAATCTAAAAAGATAATCTTTTTAGCATATTTTGTATTGTTGTAATAGGCTATATGCATTGAAAATTTAATTTTCTCATAAAAACGCAAATAACTTCAGTCACACATAAGAGACGTATAAAACAATACATGTAGTAATAATTTTGGTTAGAATAATGACAACATAAGTGACAGTGGTATGGCATGTTGAATGGATAACCGGAAATTCTTGCTAATGGGTTTTATAAAATATTAATCTTCAGAAATATCTCATACATTCAGGCTTTCATAATGGTGATTAAATTATACTGCGTTAATACAGTAAATATAAAATAATTTATATTTTTATTTAAATTCTTTTATTAATAAAAATACAACACAAATATCTGATAACTGTGGTACAATTGTTTATTCTATTCAAGATTAAAAATAAACTGTTACTCAAGTACAAAAACGCAGCAGTATAAAGTGTATTCTGTATTTTTAGTCCCTCAAATTACCATTAAATGGCCACTACATTTGGCATCGTTGATACAAATTTTGCACATGCAAAGCCTAATTCAGCAGTTCGATCATAGATTAAATTTTGATACATCTCATACATGTCTGCAGTATTACATTTAATACCTTCCTGTTTAAGAATGCTAATTTTTATTTTTTTTCTAAAATTTACCAGAAACATGCATGTGTAACCTCTGTTCAACCAATATTAAAAAACATCTTATGGAAATAAAACAGACAAATTATGCCTGTACAGTAAACATTGAAACTCCATTTTCAAAGTTTTCAAATGTGCACATTGTTATTTCTGTCATTAAAGAAAATATATAAAAGAAACATATAATCTAAATTATTTGGTTATGTGTTTTTCTTTTTAATACATTTAATTTCACAATTTTCTAGATAAAATCTTGATATTTTAAGATGCAAAACAAGAATTTCACTTGTGTTGTTATACATATGGTGTTTCAAAGACACTCCTTGTTCAGAAACTTAATATGTCTTTACAATTTTGAGGACAAATTCTGTCATGTTGTTTTAATTTGGATCTCAAAACCATAAAACAGGGTTCTTACGCCAGCTGGAATTTTACGACCAGAAAATTCTTTGGCACAAGTATTTTCTTATAGAAAATTCTAGACTAAAAAAGGCAAAATTTCGCGCATTTAACCAAGATTTAGTTTTTATAAATAAATAAATAAATATGTATTTTTTTAAATAAAATAAAATTCTTATAATTTTCCTGGGAAACATACGAACCCTGTCAAATACAAATCTTGTTGCAGTGAAAAGGAATATCAATGTCCATCAAAAATTTCGAATCGATCAACATGGGACAGTTATATTTTTGAGTACACAAAACTTATGTTGGCAAAAAGTTAAAACATGTCATCATTATGTTTCTTATTGAGCAATGTCCTCAGCTCTCTTATTCTTATTCACGTCCATATTCCCCGTAGCGTGTATCTCAGAAGAAAAAAAAGGTCTACAACAAAAAGGCGTCTGTAAGAAAGAATATGAAGTAAGAGTTTCTCGCACAGTTTTTAGAAGATTTTCACAGCACTTTCAAAACTATTTTATATGAAATATTTGTGCCTCAAATGTTAAATTTGGTTATTAAGTGGTATTTTTTGGTAACTACGTTTCTGCACTATAATTGTCACGAAAATAATGTCTTTTATAATTTTGGCAGCGGTATTTCAACTCATTGCTCTTGAAAAGTTTTCCAGTGTACATAAAGGGTTGTAGACCAACGTTTTGATAAGGCGGTTTTAAAGAATCCAAAAGCAAAAAATCTATGAGTGATACTTCAGGAGATGAAGCATTTATATAAGTGAAGGGTATAGCCCTTATGGCTTTTTCTCGTTCCATTTTCCCCATGAAACTAACAGTAGATTGTCATTTGTAGCTGCCTAATTTATCTTGATGTAGCTCAACCGTTTCATGGCATTTCGGGTAAAGAGATGGTATTTCATGTTTGAAGATTAGAAGTAAAATTTGATTGTGATAGTATGTGGAGAAAAGACAGCGACAAAACACCGAATACACTGGCGATAATTAATAATTATAATAATAGACTTTGTAAAAATCACCCCAAAATAAAAATAAAACAAAGCAGGACACGTTTCGAGCTAAAACAATAAAGCTCGTCATCAGTTGAAGGAGGCACGTGTTCGTATGAGCACAAGATTAAAGATGGACTGATGAAATCAGTTGAGATGAACAATCAAAGATGAATATTCATATTTGACCTCGTGCCCTTACGGACACGTGTATCTTTCAGCTGATGACAAGCTGGATTGTTTTAGTTCGAAACGCATCCTGCTTTTAGTTTTTATTTTATGGTGATTTTTAGAAAATCTATTATAATAATGTGGAGTTAAACTTAACATTTTTCTCCACTTTCTTCATTTTATACTTTCAATTATACAGGGGGATTCTAAGTTCACAGTACAAACTTTAAGGGTTGGTACAGAACCCATAATAATCATTTATTGTATAGGAATGTATAGGTGGAAGTCACGTGTTAAGACACAAACACATAAGAACCAATTTGACCATTTGTTTATTTCAAAATTTCTCATGCGTACCAGAAAATTCTTATACTATTTTTTTCTTTATTTAAGACGAACATTTCATCGTTACACAAAGAAAAATGTCTTTGAAAATTTCTGGTACGACAATGAAACTCTTGAATTGAAAAATCTGAATTTTTTTTTTTTTTCATGCATTTATCGTGTTTCACAGATTTTTCAGTTTTACGTTTTTTTATTCCAATAATTTGAGTTCATACCAAAAATTTTCAAAGAAGCATTTTTTTATATAATCATCAAATGTCTGTCTTAAACAAAGAAAAAAGTAGTGCAAAACATTTTCTGGTATGAATGAGAAAATTTGAAATTAAAAAAGGGACAAATTTAGGTCTATTATTTTGGTGTTTGTATCTGAAAGCATCACTTAAACACATGCATTCTTATACAATAAATGATTGTTATAGTGTCATCTACCAACCCTTAAAGTTCGTACCATGAATTTGGAATCACCCTGCATATGCAATGCCTACGATAATCATAAATCCATTGTTAAAATTTTCTTATATGCATTAAAACATGTTTTAAAGAATATTTTACTTGTCTTTGACGATAATAAACGTGTTCTTTTTATAACAATCGTTTAAAGGTGCTCAAGCTTCATATACTGAAACATTTTCCCATTTTACTCCAGATGAATGCTTCTCATAAAGAATTCTGCACCATGTGATATGTTCGGCGATATATCGTGAAGAAAGACGATCAACAATATGTTTTTTTTTTTGGGGGGGGGGGAAGGGCTTTTAAAATTCGATCAATGTTAACGATTTTACAAACAGTTGACACGGGTATTTAATCGATTTAGCAACAATCCTTTCCCTTGCCGAATTTTCTTTTACCATAAAAGATGCCACCTTTGAATCCTCGAAATATGTACCGTTTTTGATCTTGGATACATATTTGAAATAATGTTTGCACCTGAAGCCAGACATTAACGTTTTCTCCTTGTCTTATTTGACAATATTACCTACTATGACTTTAGATATAGAAAAACAACGCTTTTTACATCGCTTTTCAATAATCGAACACGAATAATTTTCTTTCGAAAGTGTAGAAATATAGCCTTCGATCCATCGGTTCTTTAAAAGCGACATTTTGCATAAAAACAAAAATGTCAGTTTCAAGATGAGAATTTCTACTTACAAAATCATATTAACTGTGAATTTTTTTCTCTGCGTACGATTTTCTTTATAACAAAACTAACGTGTTTGAAAAATTGTGAAAAATTTCTGTATTATAAAATTGTGCAATGTAATGTTCAATTAATTCTACTTTCTTTACTGCAGAGCTCTATTATCAAACTACAGAGTAGTCGCTGCTACAACAAATCTTAGAGATGAAAATAGAATAAAAGGTTTTGGATCCGATTATCAAATACACAAGGTAAGCAGCTATTCCTATTTCAATATACTTTTGATTTACTTGAACAAAGTTTACTTTGCTCCAGAGGATTGAAAATACATAAAGAGTATGTGAATTACTATGCGATGAGTTTAACGTTAAGTAGTTACAAAGAAGAATAAGATTAAAAAAAAACTTTCATGGGTTAAGATTAGATTAATATTTAAATTTCATTTTAGTAGAATATCCTAGACATTATTTTGAAAAGACATTGGTCAATTACTTCAGAAAGTGACTTTTTATCCTGTGAAAGCAATTAATAAAGTTTATTCAGCATAAATTTGTGATATTTACCTCATAAAAAACATAAATAGTGTTACTTATTTATTTTATCACTTTAATCAACAAAGGGGGTGGGTTGATAATGGCTGTTTTCACCCATCACATACGCGAAAAAATATTTCAGATTCCAACAATTGTTCAGTGCCTTTTTATACTTAAAGCTATGTATTTTTGTTTAATGTAAGATTTACGTGATAAATAAAATAATATGTCATAAAATTTATAGCCCGAATATAGAGTGTTTTAACTTTTTCCTATATTTTTGTCGTTTTTTGTATTTTTTTATAAGAAGCTCTTCCTGAAACAAATTAATTTTCACTTGCGATTTTACTACTTTTTATAAGCTTTTATATGAGCATTATTTCATTTTGTTTCAATGTGGGCTTCCCCCTATTAGAGAAAAAAATTTTCATGGGAGAGTATTAGTTGCACTGCTACGGGAGCGCATTCAGATTTGTTTTGCCGAGCTCAAAGAGAATTTACGTTGTTTCAATGTTCTTTGCTAAAGCTTTATTTGTAAGTATTTATTTAAGAACTTAATAAATAATGCTTGGGAGTTAGTGTCATTGTTCTAAAACTTGCGAAAAAAATTGTGATTTTCGCATCTGTTTTACCGAAAAGTATTACTTAGATGTTTTAAAAACTGTGATCTACAATGTGGTTCTAATTTGGGCTCTAAATGCCGATCATACGTATTTCGGGTTCTTTGGACTCGAAATATTCCTATTTCTTCTTCTAGTGTAACAATAAGAGATTATGAGTCCACAAAAAAAAATCTGAATGTACAATTATCAATACTTCCTTGTGTAATTCTAACACTTATTATATAACAAGTAAAGGTAAGAACTGCATCGTGATTGTATCAAAAGCAGCTCAAACTCAATACTTTATAGAAACTAGAATAAATATTTCGTCGGGTAAATGATTATGTAAACTCATATTACAGAATCGGTATTTAGTAAGTTCGCTCCATAAAATGGCACCCTGTAAGAGAAATTACATGAATATATGAAAAAGATATTGAAAGTCTTTTAAACAATGTCAGAAATGTAGCAAAAAATAGAGGCCTCGGTTTGGACATACCAGGACACTTTTCCGATTTCCATTATTATATTCTCATGGATTTATTCATGTTCGATTTAACAATAATTTTAAACTAGTAAAGTCCAAAATGCGTTCCTGAAAAAAGAGGTCATTTCGTACTTGCTTGGCAATGTTACTTGTAAAGCTTAGTACTGGTCTTTTTAATGGAGTTTTATTCACCTTATACAATATAAGAAAAAGAATAATATCTTTAGTAAAATGTGCAAATGTTGCTTTGATTGAGAATTTTGTTACATCATCTCTTATAATGAAACACGTCACCAGAACACAGGTTATTGAAAAATACTTCATGGAGTCAGAGAACAATCGCGCTAATATAATTACACATTTCTTAAAAAAAGATTAATACAACATCAGATATTTGATTTAACTAAATGATGTTTGGATCTTTTATAAGTGCTTCCGGAATTATTTGGAACCTCTGCAAGAAATGGATCTTGAAATTTTATCCTAGATTACTAAATGAGCAGCAACAGTTTCCAACAGAGGATGCTACGAAATCATGTCTCGTGACTACAGTTCAATTATTCGGCACACAAGGGGCAAAAACTATAATATTTGGATAAAAACAAAGCGAAGTAACATCACACAATGGTATGTAATGGTATGTCAATGTAAAATAGGTGAAAGTGTCGTAAGGTACTGTGCACATGCTGCTTTTAGGGACGAGATTTTTCCGAGTTTTAGCATACCAGTATAATATTAAAGAAAACATTGTTCTGTTAAATCGCAGCATTTTTCTATTGAATAAAATAACATTTTCTCTAAGATTACACTGGTAGGAGAAAACGCGGAAAATTTTCATCCCTTATGCTTCGTACTATGGTTTCTAGCTGGTGCGATAACTCAGCCAAAGTTTTTTAAAAAAGCAAGTCTTGAATATACTCATATACTACAAGACAAAGCCGCTTGATGGTCCTGTAGTGATTCGTGTGAAAAAAATCAAGGAGGAAGAATAATCCAAAACACATTGCCGAAAGGGTCTAAAACTGTCTGATTATTTTCGGTTTTTGATTATTTCTACTGTTTCATATATTGAAATAATAGTTTTAATAAGCTCCATTCTTCTTAATTTTGCATTTAGTCTTGCATTTACTATTAATTATATGGAGTAAAATTAATGACAATGGCATTTATGTTCATTAATGTACATAATATTTACTTAAATATATAATTTATTTTTCCTCAATTATTGAACTTCAGTCAAAATATTATATTTTCTTATTTGTTATGAAGTAAACTAATGAAAAAATGCATTTCACATGAAGAGGCTTATGGGCGAAAAATGACCCTTATGAACCCACCTTCTTTAAAAAAAGTAAAAGTGGTTAAATCATAAATCATCGTAGATCATGCATTTGTTGTACCGAAAGACCCCACAAGTTGAGACAAAAATTTATTGATATTTTAGATAAAAATTAATTATTAAATTATCGACATATTTGGCAAGTAAATAAACCACATGTAATTCTCTAATCCTTATACAGTCAGTATTAACCCCTTCGTGATGGGAGCCTTTTACGAAATTTTAAATGTTTTGTCACCGGTTTTTTAAAACAGAAATGTGGGACTTATTGAATCGAGAAAATGCTTAGATTAAATAAGGCAAATTTTACCATAAAATTTTACTGGTGGGGATAAACGAATATTCTTAAGCCTTTTTGCGGCACGTATACGTGTCGCTCGTCCCCAAGGGGTTAAATAATTAAACCTCTATTTATTCGCAGACTACGATAAAATGATATCAAAGGTACTCGGAATAACATCTTACAGATTATGAAATTACTTTTTATAATAGGGAGTCTATATACATTTAAAATTGTGTTTCTAGGATCAAATCAGCAGTGTCGCACCAGGGTGGGGGTTTAGAGGTACTGGATACCATTTTCTTCTAAGATATATTTTTTTATTTAACAGGAAAATTTAGCAATTAAATTATAGGAATTTCACTAATTAAAAGTAGTGTATTGATCTTCAAAATCCTAACACTGGCTGCGCAATTGCAAATTATCTCAGCAAAATATATAGTTTTTTATTTTTCTAGAGGTTAAAATTTAAGGATGCTAATATCAAATTTACTTGATTTTTTTTTAAATCTATATCTTTACAAAAAAAGAAAAAAAAATCCTCCCATCACTATTTTTTGTTTTCAATGAAGCACATTGAATAAACCGAAATATAATTCCATCCACAATTTTTTTTTCTACTGAAAAGCCTAATTTTAATACGAAAACTATTAATAAGACATTAGATATTTTAAAATTTGAAAACACTTTGTGCGTGGTAGTCAACTACCGATAACAAGAAAAGGAAAACTTACAAACAAAGAAATGGTTACGTAAAATTAATAAAAACTATAATACAGCTATACTTCTTATGTATATTTTAGGGTCTAGAACTCACTTTTTAAATAATAACAGTTATGTGTTACATAAATAGGGGCATCAGAATTTTAGAGATTATTAAATAAGGCTGGTATTGAGAACCATTTATCTAAAAGGACCGTATTTTGCTACATTTCAAACATATATAAGAAAGTCAAAAACAGCAGTAAAAAATTAAATATGCTAGATTCTTATAAATAAAATTTGTTATTAGAAATGGTTTGGTTTTACTTTATTTTATACATAGATTGCCTCTATAAATTTAGTGGTGGAATACTGGAATTTTTTTCTTGCGAGCTGTTAATTTAATTTTTTTTAAATTTATAGATATGTGCTATATCAGCATTGCCAAGTCTCCGGCTTTTTGCACTCCAGCATTACGTTAAAAAACGTATTTTTTTAAACCCGCAGAATGTTCTAATTAAATAAAACGACATATTCTCTATTAAAACACTGGTATCCAAAAATTAGGAGACTTTGCAGCAATGCATTTATGTATTTATAGAAATTCCTTTATAACTCTGTGCCGATTTAATAAAAAATACGTACACATCAAACATTTTACGGTCTGCTTTGATCCAGGAATTTAAATATGGGTTTAAATGCGTTAGTTACCTTTTGAAAAATCGAAGTTGAGCAACTTTTTAATATACAGATGATCTTTATTTCAAAAATTGCTTCATATTCTCAATGAAGTCATTATTCTGAGTCAAATGATTGTAAAGGATTTTGAAATAAAATCAAGTGTATATATTTTTTATGCTCATTATATATTTGCAGTAGGGCTTCCAAATGTGCTACAGCTAAGCGTATTATTTATAAAAATTTTAACGGCTTTTTGTTTTGTAGAAAAATAAAATATTTTCATATTTTCGTAATTTTTAGGATTCAGAAATAAAATTGATGATGATGACGAGGCAATAGATCAATTTCACTCCAATTAAAATCAGTGTAACTCCAAATAGTTTTATAATAACTTTACGGTTTGATCCAGTGAAAAAATCAGCAAGTTTTTACTTAAAAATTTAACATTATAAATTAATCGATGTATTTTGTGCTGGTCATTTTAATTGTAATAAAGAAACTGCATAGCACAGGCATATTAAATACGGAAACAAAAATTAAAACATTCTTCTAAATAACTTTGAAGATATACCACGAGCAACTGTAAAATTTTTAGAATTTTTTACAATAAAATAACTCATAAAATAATTAACCCTTTCGACTCCGGCCTCTCTTACACAAATTTTATTCGGTTGGCCCTACTTGTTTAAAAGAATTTACTATCAATTACACAATATAAAAATCCTCTAATTAAATAAGTCATATACATTGGTGTGTAAAAATTAAGGACGAAGCAGATAAAATAACCTATTGTTTAAATAATTTTGATATCTTGTCACATATTTTCACATCTTGAATATCTTATGGTAATGGTATGATTTCGGTTGATGTGAAAAACGTCTCACTATGATACATTCGAAACACAATATCCTCCTTAATTTTTGCCCACCACCGTATATATATTTTTATTATTGGTGCTATAAACAGATTTTCCAAAGAATGATGATGTGCAGGCAGACTGTATGTACTTTATAGGTGAAAAGGATTAACCCTTTGCACTCTAAAGGTGATTCTCGGTGACTATTAGTGCCCCGTGTAAATGGGTTCTCAAAATGCTTTGTACAACATTATTTTAGACTAACTTTCTTCACCTTACCTAATGGCCGCTTAATCTCTGATAAAAGATGGCGAAATGAACTGTAAGATATTAGTGCTGTCCAAAGCATTTGGCATCCCGATTTACGAGGGACACCTGATAACACTAGTGGTGAGTGAGTGTCATCACTCGAGTGCAAAGGGTTAATGTTGTTTAAAAAATTAATTGCTGAGTAGAAGGATTTTGAAATTACCAGAAATGTATAAATGATAAAGAAAATCGAAATTGATAAATTTTATGCAATGTTAGAACATTGAAGGTTTGCTGTTATTTTGTGAAACAGCCAAAATATTGCAAACAGATAATATTTTAAGACAAAGAAATATTTTCGTCTGAATTCATATCTCAATAGACAATGTAATTAGTAAATGTGGTATTCAACTGATGAGGTGATGCAACAGATAAAGTGGCGTGACAAATAAGGTATTCATGTTAATAATATAAATGGTTTCAGTAACACGAAATAAACTTGCTTAACCGCTTTTTTAATTTACCCATAGGTCATACGGACAGCGTGTTTTTGCTAATTATGATTTGCCCGTGCCACGTACGAGCATCCATATTGCAATCATGATTTATTATTCTCACCCCAAAAATTTTTATTGTAAACTTCCCATTATTTAATCAGAGCATTTTTCTGGTTCAATTATTCAAAAATCTCTGTTTTGAAATTTTTTTTATAAAAGATTAAAAATTCTGTAAAAGTGATAAAAACAACATGCATTATTCAAGAGTTTTTTCAAAAATCTTGATTAGTTAAGTGGTTAAACTGAATTTATGCATTTTAAACTGTTTTTATAAATGTATACTTCAGATAGAGAAATTTTACTGTGCCACAAATATACTTTTAAAATGAGGCCAGAAGAAGTATTATTTGTTGATGGAAGATAATGCATAATTGTTCAAAGATAAAATTATTTTCTTCAATAAAGTAATAAAATCTATAGCAATTAACAATATAGCAGATAATCAAAATAAAATGTAATTTTTGTAAAAACTAGTGTTGTTTGCGTCTTCAATAGAAAATGCATGATTTGAAACAAAAATGTATTTGACAATAATTCAAATAATATTTCATTTTCAAGTTGTGAAAATAAGTGGTCTAAACAAAATACTTAAAAAAATTGAATATGATTATTGTTACATTTCATGAAAATATTACAGGTAGTGGATGTACATATTCATGATGAATACGACATGTTCCGATTCAGAAATGACATCGCTCTTATTCGGGTTGAGCCACCTTTTGAATTCAATCATAAAGTGCAAGCTATTGACTTACCTCCACCAGGTCACCAAGCACAAGGAATGGCTTATGCATCTGGTTGGGGTCTGACACAAGAAGGTAAGAGTTTTTACTTTATTACCTAAACAAAATAGCAATGATTTCTAGCTTCATTAATGAGATTTTTTATATACCACTTGATGTCTGAAAATTATTTATTTATACTAAGTGACTTCAATGTGTAGCCCGTGGCCTATTAAGATATCACTCTTTTAGGAACGACGCATTTCCCTGATTCAATGACAGAAACATTGCAGTTAAATAAAGAAAAGATTACATCTCAAAATATGTGACGATATCAGACTAAATGTTTGAAGACCATTAATTAGTTCAGACGTAAGACATTTTAATATAGACTTAAGGTATAAAATACATTTAGACAATAACTCGAAAATATTTAATCATAATTTATTACTTAGTATCTATACTTAATTGAAGCTCAAGACAGTACTAGCGTGTTAAACTGCAAATTATAATAGTGCACATATCAAGATAACCATTAAAAAGCACAAAGACACAATTCAGAATTCTAACTTTCAAAGAAGAGAAAGAGAGCAAAAATTTGGTGTTGGATTTTTTTAAGATAAAAAATTTGCGCAGAGAAAAAATGTTCACAATTTTAGTCCTTATTTAATTCATTGTATCACAAAAAAATGAAAACTTTATGTACATAAGACGCTAAATAAATTTGCTATTCTACTATTTACAAGCAAGTTTGACAATTCGACAAATAAAAGCATGATCCCGTTCATTTTCGTCATCGACTTTTAACCGTTAAGAGCTTAAATTACAACATTCCACCAAAATGTTTCCCAGGGAGTAGTTGAACTTTAAGTCAGTCATAAAATACGATATTTTTTACTGAATTCTTAAAGAAAATTAGCTTAAATCATTAATTATCAAATAACGCACGTAACTGTAACTAAAAATGTAGAAAACTGAAAGAAAAAGCAGCATATTTAAAATTTTCAACGCAAGCCTTACAATCTAATAGTTAATGCTCTTTATCTAACAAAATTTCCTTTTAACACTAGAACCGCGGTAAAGTTCATTCAAGTTTTATAAAAATATGTGTCACCGAAATTTTCATTTAAAACTGTTTAAGTTATTTATTGAAAATATTTTTGCTCAGCAAATAATTAGCTTATTTTATTAAGGGTTTTCTTGTTTGAATCGACATTTCTCCATATGATACGGGTCAAAATGACCCGTCGCCGCGGTTCTAGTGTTAACAGGAAGCTATTTAAAATTTACACAAGTATCTGAAATTAAAAAACTATTTTTATATAAATTTAGAAATACAAAGCTCAGTTTTAATGTAATTCATTTATGTAAAAATTAACAATATAACTCTCAAGAGAGTAAAAAGAAAAACTATATGTTAACTGCAGTTGCAATTTTGCAAATCCCACCAGATTTAGACTTGGCGAAGAGAGCTTAAAACACATTTTTTTATTTTAGATAAAAAAGAAATGAGTAAATTAGAATTAAATTTTTAAAATCCCATGTTAGGAAACTTTCTTGAAAATCTCTATTAATTAATAGTGCCATAAAATAATCTTCTACTAATTATGCCATTTAAATTTTTAAAAAATGCTACGAAAGGAAAATTTTTGTTTGGTAAAAAATTCCTTTTAAATGTAACCCACATGATGTTAAACAATATAAAATAATAACTATATTTCATGCATATATATATTAATAATTTTTAAATACCAATCCATAATATTTATTCAAAATAGAGAAATTCTATTATTTATAAAACAAAAATCTAAAATACAAAACTTTTATTAACATAAGTAGGATAATTGCACCATAAGACATAATAAATAACATATATATGTTAAAAATACATAAATTTGTTCAATGTTACACATAAACAGTAATTTTATATGAACTTGTATAAAAAATAATAATAAAGTACGTTATCGACGTTTCAAACTGTTTCTGCTGTCATCTTCAGAATAAATATAATGTTGAAATGCTTAAAAGTCAAAGGTGAGATCTTCTTATTAACTATTGATCACTTATATGAATGGTAAACTGCAGTGAGTACATCAAAAAGTTAAAAAATGACACAAGTTGAAGTGAATCGAAAATTCGAATGAAGATTATAGAGTGTCATCAGATATTAAGAAGAACGGATTACTTTCAAACAACATCATGGCAAAAAGAGGGGAAACGAAGTATTGCTAACAGGTAAAAAGTTATAAAAAGACTTTCTTTACAATATTAAGTCAAATTTTTGGTATACTGTAACATAGATTATCGTTACAGGCATTATGCCTACGTACAATGATTTCGACTGGTTCTCTGATCATGTTTTCGAATGGGTTATTCCCTGGAACCATGGCATTCACCTCCTCAAAATTAATATAGCAGCCTTAATTATCCGGAAAGAAACAACAAAGAGCTGTATTCTCTTTAAAATGTTTAATGTCTTTACAAAGCACCTTAATTCTTTTCGAAAACTTGCATTTTGTCATTCCAATATAACAGGTCATGTTAAACAATTTTCGATTAATACAAACACTCTTATGGCGAGATTAGACAGTAATATCACTATATTCTTCCATCCACATGCATGAGGTCATCAATACATCAATATATCAATAGATAACTAGTCAAATCAATTTCAAGATATTAAAACCTCACTAAAATCTGGTCTGACCCTCATATTTTATCGTATTTTTTTTTTTCTTTTTCATTTTTATGGTTTCGTTCATCTGACGAAACCCTATCCGTCTCTGTATTCTTTCTGTCTGTCCGAGTCATAGTCCGTACACAAAAACTGTGTAAATCAGACTTCAAATTTTGTCACACGACAAATAATAAAATTTTGAAAAAGACTATTATTTTAATTAAATTAATTTTTTCAACGTCATCCGTTCATTTTTGCAATTTTAATTTAAAAAAAGAGCATTAGTTTCACATTTTTTGTAGACATCATAGCTTGGAGGTAAAGCATCTCGCTAGTAAACAGAAGGTTCTTAGTTCGAAACCCGATGCTGGAACTTAAAATTTCCATATTAAGATGAATTTAATAAGAAGAAATTTTGCATTTTTCACCAATTTAAGTGTTTGTATTATTAGGATTTCGTTCACCTGACATTCATAATATTTTTAGGAATTCAATTTTCTTTTTATATTAAAAAGTTTTGCGATTTGTTAATGATTCAGCATTTTAAATTTAATTAAAAAAATTTTTTAAACTTTAATTATTTTAAAAATTATTATATAAATTATTTTTAAAATATTTCTTTTAAAATAATTTAAGATTTGATCTATATCTCTGTTATTTTTTTTTAATTTGGTTTTTTATAAAATTTAGAGCTTTGGATTTTATTTAAATGATTTGATTTGTGACATTTTTAATTTGATTAAAATGAATAACTTCCTTTTATAAATATTTTTAAATTAAATTTATTGGTGCTACCATCTTTATAAGATTTTAATTATTATAAATTAACAATTTGGATTTTTTAATTAAAGAATAAGTTGGTTTGAAAGAAATATTAAACGAAACCCTCTGCTCAATCTGCGATTACACTTACCCACTTGTTAATAAGACTATTTACAGATAGCTACATAATGCTCCAATGTTATCCCTCATTTCCGATTTATTTGCAGAATTCGCTTTAAGGCCTCTGGAAAATAAGAATTTTTATACGTTTATTCTGAAACCTTAATGTTGGTTACATTATGTTGATGATATTTTGTGTGTGTGTGTGGAACTACAGCCTTTTATTAACAAAAATTTTCTTAAGTTGTCAATAAATAATAGCACTAAAGTAATAGCAATAAATTCCCACTTGAAATTGAAGACAATGTTGCAATTCCATTTTTGGATGCTCGAATTAATAGATGCAGTTCTGGAGTAAAGTATTCCGTTTATAGAAAACCAATGAACGAAAACACTACTATCCCCCTTTTCAGCAAAAATACCTTTTCAGTATAAAATCTCCGCCTTTCAATCATTCATTAAAAGAGTCTTCATGATTTTTTCTGATAATCAAATGTACAAAGAAACCAAATTTATCAAGAAAACAGCGTTTGATCATCTTTTTCAACAAAATATATTGATAAGATAATCCAGAAGTACAACACTTCCCCTCTTTTGGAGCAACGTCAGGACAGGAATCAACTTATGATGCACAGACGATTTCACTACATTTTCAACATATTTGAGAAGTTAAAAGAGATCCTGCAGAAGTATAATATAAATTTGGTGGCAATTCCTCCCCTTATCTCAAAATCCCATTTGATTAAAAATCTGGAATGTATGAAACACCTTTTATATTACTAAATTAAGGTAAGAGAATATATATTAACATGATAATACATAAGTTATCTCAAACAATAAAAGAGCCTCTAGGGACATTAAATAATTTAAACATAAGACAGCTTTTTCTAGTTTCTATTTCGATAATGAAGGCTGTTATATTTATTTTGAGAAGGTAATGTCAACATCAATGTGCCCACCAGTGATAAATACACTTGAAATTGCATGCATATACGTGCATCACTGTGTTTAACGCTTAAAAAAAATACCCACATAGAGTTCTTTTTTCAAAAATGTTAATTTGGAATTTAATATTCCAAAAGTTTCATCAGCTTAATTCCTAAACTGTTGCAGCGAACGACTTCTTGTTTGGCTCCCAAAAGGTAAAATTTGAGAAAGAATCTAATTATTATGTCAAAATTTGGTTTGAATGCTGAAAGTTCCTAGTTTGTTACAATATAAATATTAAGGTGTTTAATGTCTTATTTTTCAAAACATAAACCAAATGAAGACTTTTTTTCCCCAATAGAATGACTATTTTAGTTTTCACAGCGTCAAATTTGCAATTACAAAATATGTTATGTTGTCTAGGCGACATGGCACCATTTAGATTTCTTATAACTAGTTTTCTCTGTTTTTAATTAAAAATGAATTTCAAATTACGATTTCTTTAAAAACAATAATATTTGCTTGAATTTATTTATTTTAGATACGATTAGTATTTTTGACTACTTCTGCTATCAAAAGGATCCACCCCCCCCTCCCTCTCAGAAAAATTGAAATCTAAATTTACTATGATTGCTGTTTGTGTGTTAATTGTTGTTACATGAAGTTCCTTGATCGTATAGACAATGTGTCCGATATACACTGCTCAAAACAATCAAAGGATATTTGAAGTTTTATATAAAATAAAGATATAAACGAAATTTTTTTTGCCGAAAATAGAGAATCACAAATGCAAATTTTTCTGGTTTTCAAACTGTGGAGTATGCAAATTTTGAGTTCGACGTCAAAAACGTCGTTTCAGCGGCAGCGAATGAAATTTGACTTTCAACTGGATAAAAGAGAATGAAGACAAGGATGATCGGCATTCAGTGATTGCTTTGTTTCGATGAGTACGATGTCTCAGCGAAATCATTTGACAGATTCAGAAGCTTGGAGAATTGTTGGTAGGTTAGAAGGGGGCCAAACTCAAGCCGAAGTAGCGCAAGCCATTGGAGTGTCACAAAGTGTCATTTCCAGGATCTGGAACCGTTTTTTGGAGAGTGGATGTGCAGGCCGAACACCAGGGCAAGGTCGTAGACGGGCAACAACGCCCAATGAAGATCGGTATTTAGCGTTAACAGCTCGGAGACACCGAAACATGAACGCTACTCTTCTCCAACAACACCTTCGCTCGGCTACAGGCACCACGATTTCAACTCAGACTGTCCGAAACCGGCTCCATGCTGTAGGTCTGTTGCTCGCCGATCGATGGTATGTGTTAGATTAATATCAAGGCATCGTCGCGACCGCAGAGAGTGGGCAACCGAGCATGTCAGCTGGAGGAGAAATGAATGGAGCAATATTCTGTTTTCTGACGAGTCCCGTTTTTCTGTGCATCCGGATAATAGGCGTATTTTCATCTGGAGGGACCGTAGTAGTAGGAATAATCCTGCGTTCGTGCACGAAAGTGTCAGATTTGGCGGTGGAGGAGTGTTGGTGTATGGTGACATCTCCATTGACGGGCGCACTGACCTTTACATCATTCGAGATGGAGCTCTGACTGGTCGCCGATATAGGGATGAGATCCTCAGAACTATTGTAGTCCCTTACGCTGCAGCAATCGGAGGTAACTTCATTTTAATGGACGATAACTGCAGGCCACATCGTGTAAATCTGGTGGAGGGTTTCCTTTTCAAGGGAGGAATCGTTCGAATGGAATGGCCAGCGTGTTCTCCAGACATGAATCCAATCGAGCACGTTTGGGACGCTCTGGGAAGACGAGTTTCTGGCCGCCAACAACCCCCACAAACTCTCCAAGAACTGGAAAGAGCTCTTCTGGAAAAGTGGGGCAGAATACCCCAACTCGTCATTTATAGCCTCATTGAGTCCATGCCTCAAAGGTGTTCAACGTTGCTGTCCGCCCGTGGAAACCATACCCCCTACTGAAAATGATTTTCTTTGAAGAAAACACTTTTTCTTATTCTTTTTTTCTCATATGCACAAATTGTGTTTTTTTCCTTTTGTACACAAATGCGCAATAAAATGCATTTTTCTCTGCCAAACATGTGTAATTTATTCTCATATAACCTACTATGTCTGTCGACCATGTATCAATCAGCTAAAAAGTTTACCAGATACAAAATCCACCTAAAACTGCAATATCCTTTAATTGTTTTGAGCAGTGTATATGCATCGTATAAGACGCATCGTCGTGCGAAAGGGGGGGGTCGCTCCGGGCGCGGAAATTTAGGGGGCGACATATTTATACTACCAACATCCTTTTTGTCCTGTCACAAGAAAAAGTTGGGGGTGGGGGGCGCCAAATTACAATTTTGCCCCGGGCGCAGTTTTCCCTTCGCACGCCCCTGATTAGACGTCTCTGTTTATGTCGATGTCACTACTACAAGGAAATAATATTATATTATTCTATGTTTTGGGTTGTGAATAAAGCGCCCTCCCTGGTTTACTGCTAGCCCAGATTTGCCCCTGCTTAGGTTAGATAATCCTGTTATAAAGGAATGTCACTACTGGATAACTTAGATAACAAACAGGTAAAATCAAATAGAAATAAAATAAAATTTTAACAACAACAAAAAAAAAAAAACCTTTCCTTGAAATAATGTCTGTCATTATAAAAATATTCAAGGCCTTCTGAAACACTTCAGCTGTTATACTTATTCTTTTTAAAATTGTATGAAGAAAAGGAAAACGATCATTTACCCACAATTATATCCTACTACAAATGGTAAAAAAATAACAAAAATTCAAGCACATTTCCTTATAGTAAATAAATTTTAAAGAAAATGGTACAAATTCATTCTTAAGATTCATTTTTTATTAAACTGAATATTTATTATGTAGTTTGTTCTACTTCAGTGGTGGCGAGTTACTGCATGTGTGGTTGCGTAAGATAAATAAACATTTTTATTGCATTTTTGACGTGTTTAGTTACTTTAAAAAATGAGAAAGAAAATAGAAACTTTTACTGATTTCTATTAAAAAATACGTAAAAAAACATAAAGTTCTAAATTTAGCTTATAAAGAAGGATTAACCGAAGAGTCGAAATAGAAATATTTAAGGTCGAAATAGAAACCGAATTCGTGACTTTCCTATATTCTGCCGAAAACGTAAACGAAAATATAAAAATAAATAAATAAATATAATTAATTATAAAATTATTTTAATTAATCATAAAAATTATATTAATGAAACTGTTCAGAAAGTATTTGTTATTGTTGTACAACATTTATTTATTGAAAGAAAAGCTATTGAAATTCAATTAATATTCAATTAGTATCACTACTTTAAAAAAAGTCCTTCCGGCAATGCCGGGAGGAAGAGGTAGCTTTATTTGCTTATTTTAAATTCAGTTATATAAATCAAATATATGAAGCTCAAAATAGTGGAACACGATTATGTAAGGTTGAATACTAGTTTTTGTCAATACTGAATATTAATAGGAATTTTTAGAAATTAGTCATCTTTTATTTAACCTGGTTTTATTTTAAGCGATTTATAGGGTCGCCAAATTCTACGATATCCATTTTAAAGCAGCATAATGGATAAACAAAACCCAATGAGCTTGATCGAAATCTTAATTCATGTGAACATGCACACTCACATCGGAATCGATTAATATATACGAGTGCTGTCCCGGGCAAATTGACTTTAAAAAAAAGCCACCCACATTAGAAATTCAAACTGCTATATCCCAAGCGTTTTTCAAGGTAAAGACAAAAAATACTCTGGAATTCATTATTAAGATAAATAGTTTAGAAGGAACCTTTTTTCAATTTCTAATTTTTTTTTTAAACATCATCATACATTTAAAAGATTTTTGATAGATTTAAATGGCCGCCGTTTTGAAACAAGATGGCGGATAAAGTTGGCCCATGAACTCGGTCAAGACATTGGTATGTACCATGAACACACGGAGTTATATTGAAATCAGTCTATAAATATACGTATTAACGCGTGACAAATTTCAGACCGTTTAAAAATGTCACTCTCACTGGAAGTTAAAAGTACTAAAATTCAGTCATTTTTCAAGATATAGATGAAACAAAAAATGCTCTGGGATCTTTGTATCAAGGTCAAAACACAAAAGAAAAATCTTTTTCAATTTCTTACTTTTTTGCACCTAATTTTAAAATTTAAATTAAAAAATATAATATTCCGCCATTTTGAAACAAGACGGCGGTTGGAGCTGGTCAACAAATTCGGTCCAGGCATCAGTTTGTCCTATCTACGCACCAAGTTTCATCCAAATCAGTGTACAAATACGCGTGTTATCACGTGACGAAAACCAGATCATTTCAAAATGTGAGCAACACTAGAAATTAAAAGTACTATAACTCAGACATTTTTTAAGATACAGGCGAAACAAAAAGTGCTTTGGAATCTTTGTATCAAGGTCAAATGCATAAAAGAAAAATCTTTTTCAATTTCTCACTTTTTTGTACCTAATTTAAAATTTAATTTTTTTTAAATTTAAATGGCCGAAATTTTTAAACAAGATGGCGGATGAAACTGGTTAAAGAACACGCTCCAGGCCTTATTAAGTACTATGTACACATCAAATTACATCCAAATCGATTTATAAATACGTGTGTTATCATGTGACAAAATCAGATCGTTTAAATATGTCAGCCATAAGAAAAATTCAAAGTGCTATAACTCAATCATTTTTTAAGATATAGACAAAGTAAAAAGTGATCTAGAATCGGTGTTTTAGGATCTAACATAAAATAAAAATATTTTTCAACTTTTACTTTTGTCGCATTATTTTTTAAATTTTAAATTTTTAAATTTTTTTGAAATGGCTGCCATTTTGAAACAAGATGGCGGATGATGCTGGCTAAAGAACTCGGTCGAGATATTTGTATGTACTATGTACATACTAAGTTTCATTCAAATCGGTTCATAAATACATTAGTTATAGCATGACAAAAATCAGGTCGTTTCAAAATGTCAGCCATAAGAAAAATTCAAAGTGCTATAACTCAATCATTTTTTAAGATATAGACAAAGTAAAAAGTGTTCTGGATATGGTGTTTTAAGATCTAACACATAAAATAAAAATGTTTTTCAACTTTTATATTTTTCGCATTTAATTTTAAATTAAAAAAAAATTAAATGGCCGCCATTTTCAAACAAGATGGCGGATGATGCTGGACAACGAACTCGGTCGAGATATTTGTATGTACTATGTACATACCAAGTTTCATTCAAATCGGTTCATAAATTCGTTAGTTATAGTATGACAAAATTCAAATCGTTTCAAAATGTCAGCCATAAGAAAAATTCAAAGTGCTATAACGCAGTCATTTTTTAAGATATAGACAAAATAAAAAATATTCTGGAATTGGTGTTTTAAGATCTAACACATAAAATAAAAATATTTTTCAACTTTTAATTTTTTTCGTATTTAATTAAAATTTTTTTTAAATTTTAAATGGCCGCCATTTTGAAACAAGATTGTGGATGATGCTGGCCAACGAACTCGGTCGAGGTATTTGTATATACTATGTGCATACCAAGTTTAATTCAAATCGGTTCATACATACGTTAGTTATCGCATGACAAAATCAGATATATATATGGTTATATATACATATATACATTGGTGTCCAAAATTTAAGCATAATTGGTAATTAAGTAATTATTTTTAAGTAATGAAAGAAATATGAATCGGAATGTGCTGAAACTCTAGGGGTGTAAACAAAATAGTACGCGTCACATATTTTCGCGAAGAGTTTTCCCGGAAATCGAACAGGGGACCGTCAACAAATTGAAAAAGAACGAACATCTTTTGGATAACCCTGTCAAAACTAATGTAGCAAAAGCGTTCAAACTGCACACTATGATTAATTGGCTTATTGTAAGTGTACTGTGTTAATTTTTACAAGGATAGCATGTATACTCGTAGAGAAATTAAGCTTTTTATAAAAACAGTCCTAAGTTTTTTGCTTATAATTTGCAGAGTTCTTAATATAAAATAGTGTTCTTTTTTGAAAAAATGACAAACATCATTGTACACAATACCCTGTCATCAGAATTAAAAAATAATAAAAAATGTATGACAAATGAGCAGGTTTACTAAATAATTTTTTACTGCGCATGCGTGAACGCTATTAAAATTTCATTTGCATATTATGTTAGTTAAATGTATAGAGCAACTTTTGTGAAAGTCTCAAAAACATAGCTTAAAAATTCTGAAAATTATCGTTGATAGAATGAGATCAAAATCCTTTATTCCCTAAATGAAGCAAAAAGATGAGGGGCTGTATCCATATTCCATTGTTTAGTGCCTACACAATATTGCACGTACAACTATATTTAGGTAAAACCCCTGATTTTTTTGCTTCCTTTAGGAATAACGGATTTTGAGTTGATTCAATAGGCTCCCATTTTCAGAATTTTCAAGCTATGTTTTTGAAACTTTTACAGAAGTTGCTCTATACATTTAACTAACACGATATGCAAATGACATTTTGATATCGTTGACGCATGCGCAATGAAAAATTATTTACTAAACATACTCATTTTTCATACAATTTTTATTATTTTTAAATTCTGATGACAGGGTATTGTGTACAATGATGTTTGTCATATTTTCAGAAAAGAACATTATTTTATAATAAGAACTCTGCAAATTATAAGCAAAAAACTTGGAAAAATTTAGGACTGTTTTTATAAAAACCTTAATTTCTCTACGAGTATACATGCTATCCTTGTAAAAATTAACACAGTACATTACAATAAGTCAATTAATCATAATGTGCAGTTTGAACGCTTTTGCTACATTAGTGTTGACAGGGTTATCCAAAAGATCTTCGTTCTTTTTCAATTTGTTGACGGTCCCCTGTTCGATTTCGGGGAAAACTCTTCGCGAAAATATGTGACGCATACTATTTTGTATACACACCTGGAGTTTCAGCACATTCCGATTTATATTTCTTTCATTACTTAAAAATAATTACTTAATTACCAATTATGCTTAAATTTTGGACACCAGTGTATATACACTGCTCGACATTGAAAATGCAACACCAAGAATGAGTGGTCAGAAACTTATGCAAAATTTAGAGTACACGCACGTCACTGAGTAATGTGAATGATGTGAAATGCACAAGTCTGCGCCCCACGTGATGTAAGATATAAGGGAAGGAACTTGCAGAATGGGCAATATTCATGTTGTTATTTCTGCCCGACGAATTATCGAAGAAATTTTATTTTTGTGTCGGAGGATACATGTACAGAAGAGAATGCCAGGCCGCGTCAACGAAGGCACTTCCAGCAGATAGACGATTTTACGAGAGATATCGTCATGGGACTGAGAAGTGGGGGGTTAGTCCTTACATCAAATCGCAGCTGATACCTACATTAATGCGAGCACGGTGCATCGGCTATGCCGAACATGGTTGGAACAAGGGAATGTGGCAAGATTGAGGGGTGCAGGTTCAGCCAGAGTGACGTCAGCACGCGTTGATCGACGCATTCGCCGGCAAGCTGTGGCGGATCCGCAAGTTACTTGTACCTCGATTCTGCAGCATGTACAAGATACCATGGATGTTTCTGTGTCGACCAGAACCATTTCCCGTCGACTGGTTGAACATGGCCTGCATTCAAGGCGTCTGTTAAGAAGATTGCCATTGACTCGACAGCATAGACGCCAAAGTTTGGAATGATGCCGGTCTAGAGTGACGTGGATGACAGAATGGCGAAACCTCGTGTTCTCAGATGAGTCACGCTTCAGTTTATCCAGTGGCAGTCGCCGCATACGTTTGTGGCGTCTTCGTGGAGACAATAATTGTAAAACTCCCTACTGCGCGACAACGAGACATAAGGGTTTGAGGCGCTATTGCGTATAATTTCATGTCACCTCTACTTCGTATTTAAAGCGCTATGACGGTCCAACGACACTTGGATAATGTACTGCGGCCGGTGGCAATCGCCTACCTTCAGGTGCAGCCTAATGCAATTTTTCAGCAGGATAACACCCTGCCACACACTGTTCGCCTGTGTCAACATGTTCTGCAAGGTATACAGATGTTTCCCTGGCCACCGTACTCTCCTGACCTGTCACCAATCGAACATGTGTGGGATGAGATTGGACGCTGTTTACGGACTCTGCCCCTGCCTCGTTCAGAACACGATATGTGGCAAATAGTTGAAAGGGAATGAAGATCCATCCCTTAGGACACCATCCGCACTCTTATTGACTCTATGCCTAGACGTGTTTCTTCGTGCATCGCTATCCGCGGTGGTTCTATATCCTACTGAGCCGACGCTGTTCTCGTTCTGTATTCTGACTTTCATTTTGAAATAAAGATCACTTAATGCTCCTTGCTGTCTCTGTATTTTTCCCAAATTTCATCACTTTATGACCACTTCTTCTTGGTGTTGTATTTTCAATGTCGAGCAGTGTATATATATATATATATATATATATATATATATATATATGTAAACATTTGAACGGAGGGTGGTTTTGGGGTCTGGGGGTCATGATCGGTGAAAATATAGCAAAATTTTTTGGAAGTGCTTTTCTCCGGACGGCTGCAATACGTAGCTTTTTACTTTTTGTAATGAAAGCTACTTAATATAAGCTATAAGCTCCTTAAAAATCATCCCCTATTCCGGTAAATGACCAAATTCTGCTAAAAGAAATATTTTTTCAGCATCAGAAATAAGTGAATTAATCTAAAATGTTGAATAACATTGAAAAATATTAATCCTACCGTCTTGTTAATTATTTTTTACATTCTTGTATAATGCTCAATAATGAATAAAATTTCCTTTTTGTTTTTATTTTGAGCAAAATTTGTATTTTTTAAATCTCGAAATGATGTAGTTTTTTTATTAGTCTATCATGATAGTGGTTTCCATTGTCTTACAAACTTGAGCTTCTGTTGAGATAGGGGGCGCTTTAGACTTTGGAGTAACAAACAACTACTTTTTGCCCTTTTTTTTTTTTTTTTTTTTTTTTTGCATTTTGTTAAATATTTTTAGAAGCTTAGACATAAACTTAAATTTTCAGCTCAAAATCTAAATCGTTGGGAGTGGTTAAGTAGCGCAAACTGAACTTTGGGGGGGGGGGGGTTCAAATTTGAAATGATTATGAAAAATTGATCAATTGATTCGCGATTTTCACTAAAATTATTCTTTATGTCAGTATTACCTTGAAAATAAATTATTATAATAAAATTCAAAAATGCCGATAGAGGGCGCTTTAGACTTTGGAGTAACGTACAACTATTTTTTACCGTTATTTTTGCATCTCATAAATTTTTTTAGAAGCTTAGACATATAAACTTAAATTTTGAGATGAAAATCTGAATTGTTGGGAGTGGTTAAGTAGCGCAAACTGAACTCTGCTCAATGGAGGTGGGGAGGTTCAAATTTCAAATGATTATAAGAAGCGAAAAAATTGGTCGGTTTTCGCTAAAACTATTCTTTATGTCAATATTTCCTTGAAAATAAATTTTAAAGATATGTTTCAAAAAATTTTGTCAGAGGACGCCTTAAACTTTAGAGTAACCAACAACTATTTTTAACCGTTATTTTTTGTATCTAATTAAATGCTTGTAAAAGTTCAACTTAAATTTTGAGCTCAAAATCTGCATCGTTGTGTGTAATTAAATAGCGGAAAATTGAACTGCGTTCGAGGAGTGGGGAGGGTAACATTTCAATTCCTGAACACAGCTAGTTTGCAATTCTTAACTACTCCCTTCGATTTAGAATTTGAGCTCAAAATTTAAGTCTGAGCTTTTGCAAGCATTTAATTAGATACAAAAAATAACAGTTAAAAATTGTTGTTGGTTACTCTAAAATTTAAAGCGCCCTCGAACGGAATTTTTTTGAAAATTATCTTTAAATTTATTTTTAAGGAAATATTGACATAAAGAATAGTTTTAGCGAAAACCGACCAATTTTTCCGTTTTTTATAATCATTTGAAATTTGAACCTCCCCACCCCCATTGAAAACAGTTCAGTTTGCGTTACTTAACCACTCCCAACGATTCAGATTTTCATTTCAAAATTTAAGTTTATGTCTAAGCTTCTGAAAAAATTTTATGAGATGCAAAAAACAACGGTAAAGAATGGTAGTACGTTATTCCCAACGTGGCGGGTTAGGTACTAATATAAGGTACCCTGGGGTAATAACGCTACGTTAAGGTTCTACCAATTTTCACGGTTCAGTTTTAGTTTGTATTTTTCAAACAAATATATGAGTTGATACAGCAACTCATTGACTATCTATATAAAAAAAATAATTTAACAGATATGTATTCATAAAATGTAATGGCGTGATTTCTTGACCAATGCTATTTGGCGTTATTACCCACCTATATGAATAATAACGCCATGCAAACGAAACTATGAAATAAGATGGAATAATTGCATGTAGATTGCCCAATTCTAAAAATACAAACTCTACAAACTTAGAAATTGACAAATTGCATTCTAAGCTATTGGAAATATTCAATTTTTTGTGAAAGTGTAAGAAAAATAAAGGTCGTGTGTGTGGGGGGGGGGGGGAGGGGGGGCAGGATGAGGCAAAAGAATATCAGACCGTGAGCTTCTTTTTGCTTAAAAAGGACCGCTTAAATAGAACTATTAGAAACATTGCACAGTTTTAACTGTGTTTATTTGAATCAGTATTTAGGATGTAGCTCGGCCACTGTTGGGAATCAACCGGGGTGATAACGCCAAAGAATGGCGTTATTACCCCGGTATAGTTATTGCGCAGTACATTTTAAATTACAAATTATTTCGAGAAGATATCGAAAATCTTCTACAACATTTTGAAAGTACATGAAATGCACTACAAATTTATGTAATAAACATAGTATTTCCCGGATAAAAAATAAAATCTTCAGATCACAAAACTTATCTCACAAATTTTAGATCAAGCGTTAATTTTAGTTGTTTGTAAAAACAATAAGACCTAAAAATGATACAAATTAAGTTGAAGCTGTTTTTTTGCTATTTATATGACTCAAAACCCTTCTGCGCAGACCACGTGGGTGTCATTTACCAGATTTTTTTCATAATTATGCAAAATATTAGCACTTGGCGTTATTACCCCGCCTGGCGTTATTACACCAGACCACCATATCTCATATACTAACGCTTTATTTTCGAAAAGCGAGGAAATTTTACTAATCTTCTTTTATATTAGTTTTGTTTGCAAACGCATTAATTTCTTATAATTTTGGGTGTCACAAAACTGTCCTTTACTAACCTAAAAGTTGGTTAAATTTAGCGTAAAACTGCAATTCTATCTATATACGAATTACTAACATGATAGATCAATTAATTATTCGGTATTTTATGAATCGTACTTTGATTATTCTATGCACATCTTTTGCATAATACATTGCCTATTTTTATTAGTTATTTAAATAGCATTTAATTACTTTATGACACTTTGTCGAATTCAAACGAATCCGCCTAATACAACTACTTGCGAAAGTGAAGTACTTCTAGAACGCATTGTTTTGTTTACGACGCGAAAGAAATACGACGCTAGCTCGAGAACCTTCTTTGAACGTCAATGGTATTTTAAAAGGTACACTGTCATAGCTACAAAATTTTAAATTAGTAAATAGTAAAATCAATAAGTAGTAAAATATTATAAAAGGGAATCACTGATTTAAAATAACTAAACGTTGCTATTTTACAAAAGTAGTAATATTTACTTATAAAGTAACTGATATTTAGCGGACACATACATGAATTTATATTTTAATCTATTATACATTCAGATATATGACTTATTATCAGGTGTGGTGGTTAATAGTTTTTTTATTTTTTCAAGTGATGTCTCATGATTTCACGCTCTGTGAAAAAAGGGTTGGTTCACAATATAACTTCTTATATCATTTTGTTGCTATGTTAGTACCTTTCAAAATACCATTGATGTTTAAGCATTCAGGAGTCAGCGTCGCATACTTTTCATATAGAAATCATGTCAAGATTCCAGATAGATGAATGGTAAACAGAAATCTTTTTTTGAATAAACAAAAACAAACAAACAAACAAATAAATAAATAAATAAATAATATTGTTGATTTTTTTTCAATTTTCCGCCCACAATTTTCATCCGAAATGCATAATAACGAATAATAACGTCATTAATCTGTCGCAATTTGAAAAGCTTTTATTATCCAAAAATTATGTTAATCCTTTATAAGTCAATTAAACAAAATTACGTGAGAGAGTTATGGCTATTGCACACTAATTTAAATTTTGCAAAAACAATAAAATTTTGTTGGTATTACAAATTTAAAATACAAGACTTTAGTAAGACTCAAATAAAATTGATGAAATTTTGTTAAAATATTTTAACGGTGTAAACAATATTTTTTGCCTGAGCAACAAAACCGATTTTTCACTTCAACTAAAAAATTCGCTTAAAACAACCAAAATGTACTCAACAAAACCTTTTTTGTAGTTTTAATCAATTCCTTTTTCTAGTGATTTAACCCTTTCGAGGGTGGTATATTTAAAAAAGGACACCTAATTTTTATTTGATTGGCAGCCATAATCTTGTATTAAAATTTTCCTTTTATAACATACTTGAAAATAAAACAAATCGCATTTTCTAAAAATTCGTTCATAAATTCTAGTGTAAGTTAATTATTTCAAATAGATTTACTCCTCGCCTGAAAGGGTTATTGCAAGATCAAAGGTTTACTCAGGACAACCATCAACATTATCCGCAAAACTGAATTTATTACGAAAGAAGATGATGCAGTGTATTTCGTCAAATCAGAAGGATGTCGTGTACTATGATCTTCTAACACCAAGTAAAGCAGTTAATATCATCGTTCTCTACCATCAATGACTAATCAATTTGAGTCATACATTGATCCAAAAGCATTCAAAATCAGCTATGATACACGAAAAAGTGATTTTGCTCCTCTAGCTCCCACTTTTCAAATCATCATTTTTATATTTGGTGTGGAATTCATAATCAACCGCCGTACTCACCAAACTTACAAGGGCACCACCAAACATTGTGCTCACAGATTTTGATGATTTCTAAGTATGTTGTAGGGGTCATACCACTAATTATTCAGCTGAAAGAAGTCTTTCAAATGGGCCTTAGTTTTTGAGAAATTGGGGGTCAAAGTTCAGCGTATATTTCAAATACTTATTAGTACGAGCGCCGAATGTGCATCGGTGGCGTCGTGGTAACGAACGAGCCTGCGAGTCGAAAGGTTGCGGGTTCGAATGAGTCATCGGCTTTTATTTATTTTTGTATTTTTACACGTTACAAATTTTAAGTATTTTTATTACAAAATTTCTACAGCTTTTGATATTTTCTTAATAAATTACATTTACATTTTTTAATTTTTTCATGCAAATTTATTTTTTTTCTGCAATTTTTAAACGAATATTTCTATTGTCAAAACTACAAAACTAGTTTACGCCTAGAACTTTTTTTTATTAATTATTATTCGGGTTTTTTATTTTAAGCACAATCCTGAAATAATGATTTTTTTTTTCCTATCGCTTTTTTATTTTATAGCATTCTAAATGAAAACTTGCCTTTTTTTGTATATGTATAAATAATACAAAATAATTTTCGGGTGCAATTTTTTAAATGTCTTTAGGATTAGATTATTCAAGTAATGCGTATCTTTGAAAAAATAATAAAATATTAATGCAGTAATGTTAAAATGCAAGTTGTTGCCAGTTAATCCAAGTTTTCAATTTTTCAATTTTCTGTAAATACATTTATCTCCAAAGTTCAACATAAACATAAGTTATCGTTTGCACAAATAAGAAATGACAGATTACATCTATTTTTATAACAAATCAAAACATTCTTTCCGTATCGTCTGTTTAATGAGATAAAATTTATAATACATATAAAAATACTTTTTGTAATCGTCTGCTTTCCTCCGTAATTATCAGAATAAATGAAGATTTCTTGTTATTGGTCTTATTTTTGCACTTTTACAATTGAAGATTAAACCTTTTTTTTTTTTTTACTTTTAATATATTTTTAAACATATTTATCACGAATTAAGTATTTTAGTAATATAAATTACATTAAATGCAATATTAAATTATCTAAAAATCCAAGCACAATATTGTGTAATACACATTTGAAAAGAAAAAAAAGTGACTGATTAATCTAAAAATATTAATATTTAAAGTAGTGAAGATTTTAAAATATTGAACTTTTCTTATACTTTTTCAAAATTTTAATTAAATACAAATTTTTATTTATTTATTTGTTGCAAAATGAACTTTTAATTGAACCCTGAAGTGCAGTCAGTTCACCATATTTTGAAAAAATAATAATAAAAAAATGTTGACAATGTAAACTGTCCTTTTCAGAAAATATCAAAAGGTTCAAAGCTGTCGAATTTTCAATTCTGCTTATAATTTGCAAAGTGTAAAAAAACATAAAAATATGTAAAAAGCCGAGGACTGATTCGAACCCGCATCCTTTCGACTTGCAGGCTCGTTCGTTACCGCGACGCCACCGATTCACATGCGGCCCTCGTACTAATAAGTATTTGAAATATACGCTGAACTTTGACGCACAATTTCTCAAAAACTAAGGCCCATTTGAAAGAATCCTTTCAGCTGAATAATTAGTGGTATGACCCCTACAACATACTTTGAAATCATTAAAATCTGAGTGCACCATGTTTGGTGGTGCCCTTGTTAGTGTCAAACCACTTGTTTTCATCAATGTCATGCGCACTGTCCATGAAGTACTTCAAAAATTATGGAGATATCGAAAAATAGCTTGATGAATGGATCAACTCAAAAGATTCATGTTTTTCTGGGATGGTAACAACACCTTGACAAAGAGATGGGGGAAATGTATAACCAGCGAGGATACATACTTTGAATAAAACAGGTTTTTACCTTCCTACCATTTTATAAGCGATTAACTATTTGGAAAATAGATGTTGTCCTCGGTAAAGAACTGGGAAATCTGAAGTATATCTCAATCTTTTTATTGGTTGAATTCCGCAACTTTTTTATTTTATTCGTTTTCTGATTGGTCCCTGTTTAATGTCCAAAAATGGAATACTTCTGTTTTCTATTTTATTCGTTTTCTGATTGATCCATGTTTAATGTCCAAAAATGGAATACTTCTGTTTTCTATTTTATTCGTTTTCTGATTGATCCATGTTTAATGTCCAAAAATGGAATACTTCTGTTGCCACGATGGCAAAAAAAATAATTAAAGTTAAAAAAGTAATAATAATTTGAAAGAAAATTGTGAAAAAGATTTCAAATAAATTTCATTTAAAATTGCATTTTTTTCTGAACGCAACGGTGTAAAAATGAAAAAAGTGCGATGCCTAGAAGTTTAAAATTTTTCAGTTCCAAAAATTATTATAACTGAAATTTTATTAAAAATTTGTTAATGATAGTTCTAGGAATATTAATGTTTAATCCATGTCGTACGTAACATAAGGCGTTCAGAAGTCAGTCTGATTAACTCCATCAAACAAAAATGCATATATTAACCCATTAACGCCCAGCGTCTTCTTTTGAGGAAGGTTACAAAAACGGGCAAGAAAGCGGTTTTCCCACCATTAAAGAGAAAGATAAATATATATGTTATTTCACGAGACAGAATCCTCGATAAATTTAGATAAAAGTTAATTTGCTTTTAAAAGTGGTTGGAAATACAAAATTTAAATTTTAGCGAAGAAAATAGTTCGGGTGTTAATGGGTTAAATAGTTAAATTTTTATATCTATGAACTACTGTTTTTTTTATCATTGGTGTAGGAATATTAATGTTTAATGCATGCCGTACGTAATATATGACTCATTATGATCATCATAAAAATGATGTTTATTATTATTATTAATTTAAATATGAATTTATTTATAAGTCTAAAATTTTAGTCTTGGAAAATATCATTCTCCAAATAGTCGTTGTAATTTGTTAAATTACATTTTTTTGTGAAAACATTAAGATATAAACTGTTGCACCTAATATAAAACACTTTTTTTCGGTAAAAACTTGTAATACTTATTTTATTTTTATTTATTAACTTGAATTGCTTTATTTTTATATATGGAATATTAATTTCTCATTTTTTTTTTCTTAGGAGTGCGGGTAACTCCAAGCAGATTAAAAGCTGTAGCTTTACCCATAGTACCACATCATGAATGCCGACAAGCATACGGTGATAATCTTGCAAAAACAATGATATGTGCTGGATACAGGGAAGGAGGAAAAAGCGTTTGCCAGGTTTGTTTGTAATTTTATTGTTTTGTTAGATTTTTTTGTACATTTGAATAAAATTTTTAGGACATCATATGAAACGTTGGCACTAATTCCGTTTTCTCATCAAGGAATTTGAACAGTTTAAGCGGCGATATGTTTATATGAATAAGCTTAATTTTTTACGAATGAATTTTATAATAAAATCCTCAAAGAACATTAAAAAAATGAAATGAGTACAAAAATATTTTTTTCCACATAATACTACACGTTATAATTAATTTAAAAATTTCAGAACTTGAAAATATTGGAATGGGTGAAACATATAGAAAATAAGAACAACCATTAAAATGTTCACAAATATTCAATGTTTTGAGATAGCTTTGCATTATTTTATTGCTGATCGTTTTTCAAATCATTTATGTTTTATTTCTCATAAACTTATTACAATTTAAAATGCTCCACTTCATACGAAAATTATAAGGATTATTGTTTCGCTGTGTGAGCATACATATAAAATACACTAAGTTAACGAAAGAAAAAGAAGAATAAACTTTCAAGGACTCGGATAAACAACATCATGACCGTTATTCTTTATGCTTTGATATTATTTTGCGTATCATTAAAGAACATTTATCATAAAATTTATTTCACCCACCTATTAATAAAATTAGATTATAATTTTCATACAAAATACTTTATTCGATCGCATTTAGAAAGAACATCGAAACTGTTGAAGCTAAATATTTTTCTTAAAATGGTATTTCTCAGCCATTTACATATGTTAAAACATTTCTTTAAAAAATATATGTAGTACATAAAAAATCTGCATTTATAATTTTTTTCAGTTACATATAGGATCACAATGCATTTATTTACATTGTTTTAATTAGAAGTGAGAGAGTTTCGCAACCTTTTTTTTCTTTTCATTTGTCTATTTATTGATTTAAATATTTTTCAAAAAGTGTTATAACTATCGATTTATTAAACAAGCTTTGTGAAAAAAGTTACCCAAAATTTCATATCATTGTTATAATATAAATCTTCTAATGTATCTTCAGAAATTAAAGAAAATAATTATCCGGTTCAAGCAGTTCTTAATTAGTAATCTGGGCATAAAATGTTAAATGATATAAATAAAACGCATTTTTAAATATCGCCACGTATTTTCCATGTGTCAAAGTTAAAACAACAAAATTTTAAGGTTTCACATAAAATTTTTCTCGATCAAAAGAAAAAAAAAGAAAGAAAAACTATTAATCTGAGGCGATAAAAAAATAAAATATAGGTCATAAAATTTGTATACGAATCGAGTAGCGTTTGATGCAATATAAATCTTTAAAAGCTAATTTATATCTCTCTCATAAGTCGTACTTATCCTGAAATTTCCAGACTAAACGATTCCTCGATATTAGTATTTTCTTAACCTTCCTACCCTGAATGGGTCGAATCGACCCATTTCTGTTATGCATTTTATTCGATTTGAACCAGAAATTTCTTTATACACTAAGTTAAATAAAAGATTCAGTGAACTAAGTTAAATAAATAGGTAAAATAACTTTATATAAAAATTCTGGTGTCAAACGTTTTTAATCAGGGTAGGAAGGTTAAAGAAAATATCTTCTTAATAAAGGAGAAATTTTACGCGCTTAAACTACATTTATTTTTCTATAGAAAAAAAAAAAAAATTGATATTTGTCCTCGAAAGTTCCCTGAAGTTTAAAGCTTATTTTTATAAATTTTGTTTCCTTAAAAATATTGGGGTACAGAAATAAACTAAATTGTAAATGAGTAATTACAATGATTCAAATAAATGAAAATTTTAATAAATCTCGACATGTACGCCATAATTATTTCAATCTTGATTGTGTCTTTTCAAAGCTGTTTTTACTTAATAAAAAAAGTTTCAAATTCTTTTATAATTGCAGGGTGATTCCGGTGGTCCATTGTTTCAAAAACACGGTGGTAATGGTGTGCTCATCGGAGTTGTGTCATGGGGAGTGGGATGTGCAAGACCTGGAAAACCTGGAGTATATACGGAAGTATCGCACTATATCGGATGGATTGAGGACATTACTGGTGGAGCCGGCAGACAAAATATTATACATTAATGGCTTGGATCTCTATTATTTAATCTTGAGTCATCAACATGGTATGATCTGGCGCACAATTGCGAATTTTGGTGAAAGATAAATGCTTTCAGTTTACGAAATACATAAGTATTGAACGAACTCAAAGATGACAGTGATGCATCATGTTGTTTTAAATAACAAGTCAACCTTGGACAGTTATACATAAGATGGCTTTACTATTATTTATTTATTAAACATACCATCCATCGAATGGATTTGTTAAGCATGCAATATAGCATATTGTCTTTAAAAGACTGGTTTTTAAGTTACATTATTATTAAACCCTGTAAAAATTCCAGTTATAAAATAATCGCCGCCAGCATAATGTTTGCAATAATAAGGTAGAAACCTTGTAACCATTGTAAGATCTTCATTTTAAGTATTTATAGCAAGATTGGTATCCTGATTCGAAAATCTACCAAGTCCTTACGTAGTTAAAAAACATTTTCGGTTAGTTATATGCATAAAACATTATTTTTTATCTTTTACAATATTTCTTTAAATAATGTCTAAATTTAGAATAGATATAAAAAAACAGTGCAAAAAATAACTAGTTTTGGTAAGTTCTATTCCAAACAAAATGACAGCAAGACACTTTCAAAAGAAAAAAGAATCTCTGACACTCAGAATATATGGCGCGCACTTAAAATTGAAAATTACAGGGAAAAAAAACAAGTCAGCTGTTCAGTCCATCTAAAAATAGCTTATTGAACTAATGAAATTACGGCGCTTGTTAAAGTTCATGTTAAATAATAAAATAAATTAGAAATTTCACTGTGTATTAAAAGAAATGTGGCATTATGCGATAAAATGCTAAATGAATAAAATAATCTGTACCTTTTCACCTAAATTTAACCTGCCTAGCTGTCTTGTTCATATTCATTTTATTCTGTGGAAACTTAAATACCAAGTAAATATCAGGAAGATAACAAAATTCTGACAAACTTAAACTGTTGCTTATTGAAGTTCATAAGCAACACCTTTATACGTATAGCTACTCCATTATCAACTAAATTCTTTTGTATGTAACAGGATTCTTCCTGTACTGTCTTTGAGTGAACTAAAATGATTATACGCATTGGAAAATTATACAAATTTCCATATGCATGCCTCATAAATCCATTTGCACATCTAACACGATTTAAAAATTAAATTTGAACCTTGTAAAGAAGGGAGGAAAAATATGCCATTACTTTTATTTAAATGAATCTGGCATAAATTCTTTTGGACATTTTATATGATTTATCCTATTGTCAAGAAAATATGGCATAAATATAAATCAAGGTTTTCTTGCTTCACATTTTCTTATGAATGATCAGAGGCACACTTAAAGCCATCGCTTTATTTTACCTCAATTGCCATTAATGTACAAAGAGATTTTTATATTTGTTGATAGTATTTGTCTTTGTTATATGTTTATGTAACAGTTAATAAAAGCAATCGTAGTTGATTTGTTTTTAGTCTCATTTTATTTTTTATTTCATTTTCAATAACAAGGTCACGAATTCATCAAAAAACTTGAAAGCCGAAATTTCAAATCTTGAAGCACACAATAATAATAATAATAATAATAATTTTGTTACCACAATAAAAATTATTTTTATTAAAATTCTATTGGAGTACGAAAACAAATATATTTATTATTATTATCATTATTATCATTATTATTATTGCAAAAGTTCATTAGTATTTTAAATACAGTTTTTCGTAGAGTACTATCAAAAACCACAGAACTAATAATATATATCTTTGAACTTGCGCCAAGAGTGGTGTTTTTTCAAATGACGGTTATTTTGTCAACTATGAACTTTAAAACTAAATATTGATAGCCCCAGGGTATCAGTTCAGGTGTCAAACATTACAGAGACTACCATAATTACTCAGAATCTAACAAAAAATGCGTTTCAGATGACTGGATTGTTCGAAAAATCGTCGATGAATATTTGGATCACTGATGAATATTTGGATATACATTCGATGATATGAAGCAAAATTTCAATAATTTCCCCTTGAAAAAATTCACAGAGATTCTCTGATCTTCGACAAACATGACACAAAAATGTCTGAATTGATATTTTTATTCGAATTCAAGAAGCAAATTCCCTAACAACGTGCTTTTATTTTTTTATATAATAAGTTAGCAAATTCCAGTTTAATGAAAATGGGTAGGTGCACACTACCGATGCCTTCGAAATACTCGAGGCAAGAGAAACGAGTGTAAATCAGATGCGGTAACACTGTGGTATTCCGCATCTGGCTGAATTTCTATTTAGGGATTCCGAAGTAAGTTTAAAAAGTTATTATTGCCTTATACATGGGAGAATCTGAAAATAAGCTTCCCCTGGGGACTGTGGCCAGAGGTGTGTATGAAAGATAAAACATAAAATGAAACATTAAAGATAAGACGTAACTTTACTTTTCTACATAAGTGCCAAGTGAGTTGAGGCATTTACCATACCCCTTTATAAGCTTCAAAAACATATTCATAAAAAAATCAGGACTTTGCATGCGAAAGAAGCGTTGAATCACTTGTGTGATTTCGGCATTGCTTCCAAAGCTGTAGTCAAGTATTGCTTTAGTCTAAAGTGGTCGTGCACGCCCGTTCAGTCTCTCTCTGTTCAACAATTGATGGTGACTCTCACTGAATTGGCGGTACTATTTCCGCACCTTTTTTTTCGATATCACATCTGGCCCATTGACTTCCACAGAGAGGTATCAACAAGTGTTGGACAGAACTAGACCTGGACGGGCGTGCACGAACACTATAGACTAAAGCAGTACTTGACTACAGCTTTTGAAGCAATGCCGAAATCACAAAAGTGGCCCAATGCTTCTTTCGCTTGCAAAGCCCCGATTTTTTCCTATAGCTCTCTTTGAAGCTTATCAAGGGATATAGCAAACGTCTCATTTGGCACTTACGTAGAAAAGTAAAGTTACGTGTTATCTTTAATTTCCATTATAAGTTTTGTCTTTCATACACCCCTCTGTCTACAGTCACTAGGGGAAACTTATTTTCGGATTCTCCCTCGTAAGATGATAGATAATCCAGAAATAAAATAAAATAAAACTGCTATTCAAATTTTCCGGTGTGAATCCCAACACTAGTCAGAAATCGATCAATAAGTGATATGATGTCACACTTGTGTCCTCTGGTTTTGAGCATTTCGATTGCAGTGGCAGTACACATATAATATACTACCGATTTGTATAGAGCTGCCATATGTGAGAAATGTCATTAAAAAGTTGGTAGGACTTCCATTTGTCCGCGTTCGTGTAATGTATAAGTGTGTTCAAAGAGGTATGGAAATTTTAGAAATTCTGAAGAAAAAAAAAAAGTTAAAACTCAGAGACATCATGTATTTTTAGGAAAATAGGGGTATCTGTGAGTTCTCTTTTTTCTCATTAGAAAGATGGTGAAGTTTAGCCTTGTTGTTTTTCTCGTGGAGGATATGTGTTTTGTAGCTGAGTATGGGGGGGGATGAGAAAATTCGGTTTCACAGAATACCGGAGTTTTCCGAAGTGGCAGTTTGACTTTAGGAGCCATAAAATCAAAGAGAGGATATGGGTTTAACGTCAGCTATTCCTCCCAAGTTGTCTGAAAAGTAATTTACCAACGAATGTCTGGTTTAATCGTCCCGGATTTCGGAGGTTAAAGGGTTCGGCGTTACTTTAATATTCTCGGCTTCAAGAGAGGCGTTGACAATTTTAACTAATTAAAGTTAGGGAAGTTTAAGGGAACCTCCCGTCGGTTAATAATTCTAGAAAATCGTGAGAGTTGATTTTGAATATAAATTCATTCATTCTCTTTTTTGATTTGGCATCCATCTTTTTTTATCTCGCACTCTCGAGCAAGAAAAATCCTTTTTTTCAAATGGAGATAGGCTCACCTTCTTCACTAGCAGAAATCTTCTGACCTGACTAGAGTTACGTGATCTATGTTGGATTTAGCATTTCAGACGGATCAGTTGCTTCTTTACCTGATTGAGTTAAAAAAATAATATAATGCGATAGAAGTTTGCAAATAGATGGGACTAAGTCTAACAGGCGACTAAACCCTGGCAGTCCACACAACGCAAGTCTCTTCTGATTGGACCGTCAGATAGTCCATTTCTATCAAAAAATCTAATAATTGTAGCTCAATGAGCATGCGCTGAAAAGGGTCTTTCTAGAGTATAGAGTTGCAAACAACTATTACGTGTATTAGTTTTTGTTATATTTTCCATAAATTTGTCCATTTGTCCTTCGATGTCAAACATGGAATATTAATTTCAGTAAGCAAATACGTTCCAATGATCCAATGTTGCAAGAGAGCAAAGTTGTTTTGCTACAGCACGTGCTCATTCAGCTAGAATTGTTTAGGTTTTTTTTTTTATAGGAAAGGTCATTTTTACGGGCCAATCAGAGAAGACTTGCGTTATGTGGACGGCCAGGGTCTAGCCGCCTGTCTAAGTCTATGAGAGGCCCAAGTCCGTCATGTTTTCAGAAACGGACAGTAGCGTGTGACCATACCTGGGGGCTTAGTGTCGACAACGACGGGTTCCGGATGAGGATAGATGCTGGTAAAGAGGGATGGTGGTCATCACTGAGGGATCAATTTGAACTTAGGTAGAGGAGCTAGTGAGACTTCACGGCTGCCGATAACGTCGCTCAGAAGATTCAAGTAACTTGGAAATATTTTATTAAACTTTGATAACTCATTATTAAGAATATTAAGAAGTATTTATTTTTAAAGTATTGCTGAACAGGGGTAAGTGTTTATTTTATGTTTGGAAAAACCTATATTAATTTGTTTTGTAATTTTTAAAGGTAATTCAATTCATTCCTAAACCACGCATTCCAGTACTTTGTGTTTTTAAGGAAGTTCAGAATGTCACTAAATGTGTTACTTTCAGTTTATTAAATGAGAAAATTTAATTATTCAATTAAGGTAAATAACTTTTAATTGTAGTGTTGGTAAATAAAATGTTAATTTTTGGTAACTTACGTAGAACTTTGCTTAATTTTGGAGTATTTGTCTATTATTCTTATTAGATAATACCAAGATTAAGATAATTGAACCATACTTATTCCGGTACTGAAATGTATAATATTTTCATTATTTGAGGGATTGTCGTTGGAGCACCATAGAGAACACAACGCTATGGTAATTAAATTTATATACAAGAGTGAAACTGCATTTAAATGTTATAGGTAATTCTGAGATTTATTGGGTTAATTTAATTTAGCATAATTTTGAGTAAATTTAATGTATCAAATAAACAGATAAATGTAATAACAAACAAAAAATATATAAAATAAACTAAAAAAATAAAAACAAATGAGTTATAACGTAAGTATCATATGAAGTTTCGAACTTCATAAACAGAGAAATAAGAATTATATTTTAAAAAAATATTACACATCATTATTTTCTGTGCATCTGTGTGGAGTCTGACTTAAAATGTTGTTTCTAAATGATGCGGTAGGGATCCTATCAGTCTTATGGTTTCTAACTTCCCTTGGCGATTATACGGCAGATGAGTGCATCCAAATTGCAACCGTTTGATATTGCAGCTTTAAATGAAGTTTCACAACATAGAATGCTTAGTACACTCCTCTACTAGAATGGATGGATAAAGTTTAATAACTCAAGGTCATGGTCATAATGCACTAAAAAAAATAGATAAATAAAATAAAATAAATGAATGAAAATGACAAAGCGGCATTTAAATAGGCAAAAAAAAAAAAAAATCGTTAAACTCGTAATGAATGATGATAACCTACAGTTGAGTTTAATTGTCGAGGTTTCTACTCCAGATACAATCGAACAAGTTTACACTGCCAGAAAAAATTCGTTTTTATATGCTAAACGATGAATAATTGTTCACCTTTTTTAAAGAAATAATTTCCGTACTTCAAGAAAGCATGCTTGATCAGTTCATTCGTCTTGAAAGTCTGAAAAAGAGGTGTAGATTTCGTCTATTCCTTATATATATGTGTATTGGCTATACTAACCAATCTTCGAATGTATTTTTAAGTGAAAAACCGAAAATTCAATAAATTAAAATTTCTAATTTATTTTAAAACAAACAAACAAAAAGAGTTCTTTCGAATTTAATAAAGTATCAATTTTCTCATTCATTTAAACTTATTCGGAATTTATTTTTTAGAGTATAAATAAATTTCATGTAAAATATATTCTAAAGCAACACATTAAAAAATATATCTTATACAGTAAAAATATCGATTTTTTTTCAAAACAAGGGAATATTTCTTCTTTAATTTAATTAAAAATGTAATATTCATTTATTACATCAAACAATCAAATAATTTCTTACTAAAAATATGCCTAATATGTAATAAACCTTTATTATTCTATAAATGTTAAAAAATACAATCATTATTTCATAACGATGAAATGATGATGGAATCACATTTAAATTTCAGAACTTTCTGAACAAGAAATTTAACAAGCCTTATTAATCACTCATTTGAAGAAAATCCATACCTTCATTTAAAGCTTGTCCTGTATCAAATGCTCGCTTAGGGTTACGATGCTCGATTCGAAACTTGCGGTTCCAGGTTCAAACCTGAGACCATCGTCGGAAGAGCGAAAGTTTTTTTTAGAAAACTTCCCTTTTTTCAGATTATGGAAGTTTTCTGTCTTAGAACGGAAAAAAAGAACGAAAATTACTTCGAAATTACTTGTCACAGATAAAAAGAAACGGTCATTCCCAGTGGTAGTCTTTTTATTAAAAATATTGAATTCACATCACAAAATTTTTATTAAACATTTTCTTCTGTTTAATTTATGGAATATCAGTTATTTTATAAAGCAAAAATATCTATTAAAACTTCCTGGTGATACTTCGAAATGCCTAGCCGGAAACCAGCCAGAGGTGGCAATACTAAAATTTATCTGAGAATTCAAGAATAACCAGTGGGTTATTCTTTAATTCCCGGATAAATTTTCGTAACAGTGCTACCAGGAATATTTCTGGGAATTAAAGAAAGTATTTCTAAGAGTGTAGAAAACGCAAATTGTAAATGATAAAACCACAAAAGCGTAATATAGGGGATGTTTAAAACATTTAACAATTACATCCCAAAATTAAAGCCAGCATGTATTAAAGCGATAAAGAGTGCCCCATTAGCGTTTACCCTAATGAGGTTTGCTAGTCTAGGTGGTGAAGAATTAAGGATAAATTCTGTATAAGTGCCGTAATTTTGGACAGTATGATGAATAGTAATAATGTCTTACTAAGAAGCCACATGGGTGTATTCTTTCAAAGCAAGAGATATTTACGAGTGATTTTAGCATGCTCATTTGAGAAACGAATCCGCTTCAGTTTTTCTTGGATAGTTTATAGGCCAAATCGCTATTGCGAATTTTACTTTATGCAATTTGTTATTTTATTCTTTATCCCAAATTTAATGTCACTTTTCCATAGTAAAATGTTGCATCACATGTTTAGCATCAGCAATAGAAATCTGATGAATTAATGGTTTGAGAGCACATTAATGGTTTTTCTACTTTCTCATTTTATGAAACACTCGTGTGTTCTGGGATTTGTATGTGTTTCATAAGATTCTCACTCATAATGAATATAATCCATAAATGACAGGACATATTAAAACATAAAATACAACCTTTAATGTAAAATACCATTCATTTAATCATATAAATTATGCATTATAATCCTAGTTCAATAAGTATTTGATATTTGGAAGTCTACTGTATTTACACAAATATTTTCCTTGATAAAGTTCTTTGTCAATTCATTTTCACAGAAAATTGTAAAAGAAATCGAAAACTCCAACATGATCATTCTAAGCAGAAACAGATCATACAAAACTTTTTATTTGTTCATTCATTTATTTATTCCTGTATTAAATAAAAAACTTCTTTAACTTTTATTTTTGTTTTCTTCTTTGTTTAGAATTTTTTTCTAAACAAAATATATACATTGAAGTAAATAAAAGAATATAATAAAGCCTGTACTAAATCTAGTTATATCAAGACTTAATTACAATTAAAGCTTTTGCGTTGATTCTCGTTGATATTCCTGTTAACTAGTTTTGGATATTTACTCAGTTAAGTCTCTTGAAAAAAAAAATCATTTAAACGCAGAGTCTACAAGGTTTGATTGTTTACTGTTCTCTTTTTCATAGCTGCAAAAATTGGAATAAAAATTTAAATATGTGGAATATAGATAAAAATATATATATACTGTTGAACTGTAAAATAAAATTGTTCATGTTCCAAAAGTAAGAAAATGTTCTATATTTTCAATCATCTTGTAATTATAAGCAAAACGTTTATATATTTTATACCAAAGACAAATGCGTAAAGGAAACTTTGAAAACAGCAGCACGTAGCCATTAAAATCACCTCTAGTTATTTCAAAAGTTACAATAACTAATAAAAGTTAAATAATGTATAATGAAAAATTAAAATAATTAAGACATTGCATTTAAATGTACAAACTTTAATAAAGAAAATTGCAGTGAGTATTTGTTTACTATAAGATATAGTATATACAGTTCAAGAATTAATAGTGTTAAACAGAATTACCAAGCCGAGTCATCTGTAGCCCCTGTTAATTTACAAAATAAAAATTTAAAATTTCTTCCCCCTTCCTAAATACTCATAATAATGCCTTAATATGAATTTACTTAAATTCAAATGAATACTGGAACGTTTCCATTGGAATTTCACTGGAATTCCAAATGTTTTAACTGCAGGTCATTATAATAATGCCTTAATATGAATTTACTTAAATTCAAATGAATACTGGAATGTTTCCATTGGAATTTCACTGGAATTCCAAATGTTTTAACTGCAGGTCATTATAACTGAGTGTTACCGTGCTATATCACCCCTGATCCTAATAAGATAATGTCTGTCTCTTTTACTTAATCAGGGATTTCAACTCTACATTTTGCAATAACAGTAAGGATAATGTACGGACATGTATCTCACATTTTTGCTCACAAGGAAGGTCTCCATTGGGGGCATACTCAGAATTTTTTGAAAAAAAAAATACGAATTAAACTACTCATGTAGGTACTAAAGGATCAGTAAAAATTAGCGGCGGAATTACATTATTAGATATGTAAAAAAAATAAAATAGTTTAGAATAATTGGCGTGAAAAGCTGAAATCGACGCGGGATTTGGCGAGCAGTGCATTTCCTCGCCAAAAGCAGACGATTTTAACGAATCTGAAAATTGATTTTAATTGAATTCACTGTTGCATTTACTGCAACGTCACTCCACTACTTTTATAGAATATCTCTCTTTTGACCAATGAGAATGCTCCATAGCACGGTGAATTGACCGTGTCATACACTGATAAAAATCTGCTGCATTTTGTTGCAACGCACTCCACCGCTTATATATAATATCTCTATTCCAACCAATGATAAAGCTCCATTTCACGGCCAAGTAACCGTTTTCTATACAAGCAAGGGAGTGCGTTGCAACAAAATGCAGCAGATTTTTGACAGTGTATTTTTCGATTTGGAACAATTTTAATCAATTTAAATTGTGTTTTAAATGATAAAATATATTAATTTCATTTTGTTATAAGTACGTATAAACGTATATGACAAAATTACACTTAAAGTAAAGTACTTCGGTGATCGGACGAGAACCGGTATTTTCAGCATGGTATGGCCGTTGGCTAAAGTAAAGTAAAGCAAATGGGTAGGTGTTCGCGACCATTGCTGGTCATCACACCGTGCTCTGATCGGGGCCGCCACGGCGCTCGAGAGCCCCACTTTGGCCGTCTATCAATGATCGGGGCCGCCACGGCGCTCAAGAGCCCCCCTTTGGCCGTCTATCAGATATGCACTTTTGCTGAAAGTCACGGACCGTGAGAGGCGAATTCCAAACCATCAGATCACTTCAACAAGGGGTCGCGACCTCCCCTAGAAAAGCCAACGACGTTGGTTCTCATCGAGTTGAAATAGATCAACCTCAGCTTGAAGATTCCTTACCTACACTCAGTCAACTTAGAACTTCAGCGGGGGACTGAAATCTGGCCCTGCGTTTGATCTTCTGACACCCCACACTTGGCACAACATCACCGCTGCCGCTCGTGCTCCTAGGTTTGAGATGGAATTCTGGATGCGTTATCAAGACCCCTCATGAGCAAGAGGGCCCGCCAAGCCCCGTCGACCCCACCCTCAACATGGGCTATGTTCCCTGAAATAAAGACAACTCACACATAATTTTCAAAACTCCTTTTATTAATAAGACTACAATACAGAGAACTGTTGATCAGGGTGGAACCGCAGGAGCGGTTTACATCTAGATTAATAGGTGTCTCCACACCGGTATTCGCATGTTAGACTAAATAGGAATAATAATGAATTTAGTAACTATTTACATATATACAATAAGGTACTTGCCCTCTTTTGCCTTCACTTAAACCATTCCATTGAGCACAGAACACTCCCAGAAAGACGACCTTCAACTATGAGATTCCTCCACGAGGGAAAAGGTAGACCTACCAAAGGTGAGGCTCTACCTCCTTCAAGAAGGACTCGAGAGCCTTCCTGAGCTTTGGAACCACAAAGTAGTTCCGCACCGAGAGTAATGAGAGTCTCGGACAATGACGTTCCCTCAGTGGCTGAGTTCCCACACACTCCAACAGAATGTGACGACTGGATGCTGGAGCAGGAGATGAACAGAACGGGCACGGACGAGGCAAGGGCTTGATCCGGAAACGTCTGTAGTAAGCCGGAAAAGGGCCGTGGCCGGTTACCACCCAGTTTATCAGTGGAGATGTCCAGGCGCGTCTCTCTGAAACTCGCGGTATGATTTCGAAGACGCTTCTGCCCAGAGCCTCGCCTTCCCACCGGTCTTGCCAGGTTCTAATAAATTCCTGGTGTACATAGTGTTTAACAACACTCGGTGGAAGGCAAACATGGGTGTCGGTAACATCAAGCTCAGTTCCTGCTTTTGCAAGTTTATCTGCAGCTTCGTTACCCCTGACGCCAACGTGCGCCTTAATCCAGAACCACTTAATCTCCAGACCCTCCCTCAGCTCGTGTATTCGCACCACAAGTGGATTCTGACGATTCGCGAGCGAAAGCGCATACAGAGACGACATTGAGTCCGTGTAAATTGAAAAGCTCTCATACAGTGAGCCACACAGCTCGATAGCCTTAATTATTGCTGTAAGTTCCGCCTGAAAGACCGTGGCGTACGGTGGGAGGCTGTAAGACCTCTCCACAACCAATGCCCCATTTTCATAGACTGCGAACCCCGAACCGACACCTGATTCGGTTTTGGACCCATCAGTATACACCGATGTCCCCTGGTCCAATTCCACACTTTGTATTGAAGCTTCCCTCCAGTCGATGGATGGAGCCCTCGCCGGGTGGTATCTGAAATGAGACACTTTCCTTTCCACTTCGTCTGCTCTAAAGTGAATCGGACCGTAATCCAAATCACAATCTAATCGGAGGATGCGTGCGAGAATGCACTCCTTCTCGCATTGTAGATCCAGTGGGAGGCACCCAGCCAGGACTTGCGTGGCTTCCGTGTTTGTGGTACGAAAGCACCTGGTTATTGACAAGAGGGCCGGTCTTTGCGCGGAGACCAGTTTTTCCCTCATGCGTTGTGTACCTGTCCACCAGAAACTACTTGCATATGTAGCTATCCTCTCGATTCCCAGTTTGTACAATCTCTTCAGAACACACCCGCTCAAGCCCCAGTCCCTCTGACTGAGGTAGCGTAGGGATCTAGTGTAGTTCGCAATCGTTGCCTTAATGTACGCCACATGTGCCATTCCATTGAGTTTTGCGTCTACCATGACACCGAGGTATCTGGCAGACTGTACTGACTGAACGTTTCGTCCCAGAAAACGTATACGTGGAGCAGTAGAGGGGTTCCTCTTCTGTCCCATCCGTCTCATCAGGCGGAAGTAGATGGAAGTGGTTTTCTCCGGAGAGAAAGCGAGCTTGTGTGCTTTTGCCCATTCTGCAATTCTGCTTAATGCTTGTTCTGCTCGTCTTCCGCATTGGTATGCGTTCGGACCTTCAATGAGAAGTGCAAAGTCATCCGCATACGCAATCAGTCTCGCAAACCTCCCCAACTCCAGCTCAAGGAGTGAGTTTGCGACCAAGTTCCAGAAGAAAGGTCCGGAATTAGAACCCTGCGGGCAACCCACATTATACTCATGCACCATAGAAAAGATTTCAGTTCGGTATAGTACCTTCCTCTCGGACAGAAAACTCTTCACCAGATGGAAAAGGTTACGAGGGCACCCCATTTTTGCTAGTGCCACCACAGGTTGTTGAATGCTCCCCTTATGTCTAACATGATCATACAACAATCGTTATCTCTCCTATGACAGTCATCTACTGTCTTTCGCACTTCATGAAGTGCGTTCTCTGTGCCTACACCAGGAGTAAACCCAAATTGGTTCTCGTGAAGAAAACCTGACTGTCTGGCATGGTAAGCTAACCTATTAGTCACCAGCCTATCAAGGATTTTACTCCAAGCAGGCAACAAACAAATGGGCCTATATGAGCTAGCAGCCGAACGATCCCTGTCGCACTTATTGAAAAGAACCAGTTCTGCCGTTTTCCACGAATCTGGGAAAACACCTTCCTGCAGGCATCGGTTCAAGATCCCTCTAAATAGGGGTTTGTTTGCCCTGAAGAGCATCTCGACTATCTCGAGAGGTAATCCATCCATTCCTGGTGCCTTGCCTCTATTCAATGACCTGAAAACCCCTTCAATCTCCTTCAGAGTGAATTCTGGGTCGTCATCGGCGAGATCGTGCATCAAGTCCTCAGTATTGAACTGAACAGGGCGGTTATCTTCATCTTTAACTACTGGGAAGTGATAATTAAGCAGTTCATCTATAGTAGAGGAGAAGTCCGCAGTTTTGTTACCACTCCGATCGGTTATTGAACTGAGCTTGAGGCGACCCGTAGATCGGCCTCTGATCCAGTCGAAGTGAGGGCCAAAAGGATTATTCGGATTTATCTCTTCGAGAATTGACCGATAATGAACCCACTTGGCCCTACGGACCGATCTTCTAAATTTACTTTTGAGCTTACGATAAATTAATTCGTACTCCTTTCGCTGCAGTTCATTGCTACATCTTTGGGCACGGCGCCTCGCTGCCTGTACCCCTTTTCGCTCGATCGTAAGAGAGGTACTCCACCACGGGACCTTCCTCTTCCTACTTCCCTTCCTTTTGATGGATTCATTACAGAGTCTTTGAACGATCTCTGTCAAGGACTCGACACACTCGTCGACGGACTTCCCTTCCAGCCAGTCCAGAGACATGCTCCCTATCTCACGAGACAGGGCCACTCGGAGTTTCTCGAGGTTCAGATCCTTCACTCTCACCCGATAACGAGGGCGAGGGACTGGTATCTCCGTACTGAGAACCGTCCTTATACGTCTATGCTGGGTGCCCGTCTCACGAGGCTCCAACTCCCATCCAACTGCTCTTGTGGGAGGCTTGAAACGCCCCAGAGCAAGGTCGATCCAGGACTTTCCATTGGCATTCCAAAACGTTTCCTCACTAGAAGGATCATTCAAGAGCTGCAATTCACATTCCTCAATGAATTCTACTACCTGGTCACCACGTACATCAGTGGTGTGCAGAGGATTACCCCAAAGCGAGCTTTTAGCGTTAAAGTCTCCAACCAATAGAACACTGCTGTCCTTATACTTGTGGAGCAAGTCCCGCAACAAGTTCAGCTCTGCGTCGACCTCCCCCTCTGGTTGAAGGTAGATCGAAGCGACCACGACTTTGATTTCAGGGCTCACATCTATTGACACTGCAACGATGTTACTAGCTGTGAGAACTTCCATCACTGGGAGTGAGTTGTTCAACACAGCGACAGCGGCTCGACACCGCGTCTTCGAATAGAATGTCACAATGTCATTTGGGATTCCACCGATTTTCCCATGAGAGATGTAAGGCTCCTGAAGACACAATATATCGTAGTCCATGAGGTCGAGCTGCATCGCATTCATCGTCGTCAAAGACTTGCCCACATTTTGCTGTCCTATTACTAGTTTAGTCGCCATAATCGACGCGTCGTTTTAAACGACTCACCTCTAAAGCTCGCGATGGACATTTGGGGTCAAGGGCTGAATGATTTATGTTCACCCTCATATGTGGTGGGTAAAGTTTGTTAACTTCACGACAGTTCAAACAACTGAACTTGCAAGACTTCTTTGCTTGCTTACTCTTATGCTTATCACCACCACATTCAAGACATTTGTCTTCGTTGGGGCACGTCCCACCAATGTGACCGTAGCGACCACACTTGTAACACTGCGTTGCTCTCAAATGCTCTCCGATCTTCACTCTCGACCAGCCAATGGTAATCCTTTTCTGACCAAGTAATGTGTGGAAGGTGGCTGGTGAACACTCTATCACCCAATTCGTCATGTCTTTTCCTTTAATGGGAAATTTGATGGACATTGACTCCACCTCCACATTCGATTGCTCCGAGACTGCCTTCAGAACCTCCTCGCCCGAATACTCATTCGGGATATCAAAGATGATTACACGCGGCTTTCGAAGCTGAGGCACCCTGCATTGCACGGTATCCTTCAGCTCTTCAGCCTCTTTCACTGCATGCTCGAGCGTCTCCACATCCCTGCGGGATCCGAGGCGAACCAAGAGGCCTCCTGAGTTAGTATGTCTTTGCCCGAGGACTTCTACTTTGAGCTCGTCGGGCTTTATGACCCTTTTAACTCTCTGTTCCACACTCTTGACTCCCTCCTTCCTATCCTTAGGATAGATGAGAATCACGTGATCTGTGGTCGGGCCTCTGGAACGGGTCTTCCCTCTTCCTCCACTAGGACGCGGAGGCGCCCCCTCCTTCACCTCCGGAACCGACTGCCGAGTGGCGTCTGCGAAGGTGGTCATTCGCTGGTCTTTCTCTGCCACCTGTTGTTTCAGAATCTCATTCTCACTCCTGGCTGCTGCCAAAGCCAGCGCTTGTTCAATGAACATTTCATAAACATCGTCCAGCTGAGAGACGACTGCACTCAATTCCAGCTTTTCTTTCTGCGTTTTAGCAGTGCCAGTTATAAGGACCGTTTTCATCCGGTCAATCAACGCTTTTGCCTTGATCCGAGGATCTAAAGACTCATCTATTACTGAGTCGTCTAAACTGCTAGCTCTTTCACTAGAGCCTGCCATTGTTGTGTACCTTTAATTTACCAGTCTACCCTACCGGTATCCTCTGGCTACCTGGAACTCACTAAAGTAAAAACCAGGCGAACGAGACTGATTAGACACCTAGACGGTTTCTCCGCTAAGGGAGCCGGGTGGCCCCGCCAAACTAAGTATATCGAATTTTTGCGGGAAAAAAAAAGAATTTGCTAGCTGCATAGCAGTTTTGCACACATATTGAGGTGGAATCGTGGCAGTGAGGTCTTTCGAAAGTGGAAATTTTAAAATTTGTAAGTAAATTGCTGGAAATTATTCCTGCAATGAAATTACATCTGATGATAATGACGATTTCGGCATAAATAATGAAACAGATTTTTGCAAAAATGCTCATAAAACATTTTCTCCCAAAACCAGTTCAAGTGACGATGAGATGAATGAATATATCTGAAACAAATGTAGCGGAGAAACTCATAAAACATAAATAAATCGTAAAAATTTTTTAAAAAGTACAAAATAAAGACGAAAATTGAAAAAGAAAGGATAGAAGGATACCAAATAAATTACCCTTTGAAAAAGATTTGGAAGAAACAAACAAACTTCATCAACAATAAAAAAATTATCTATATAGAAGTTAGAACCGTATTGTTCAATATTTTCTGGTCCATGATCTATTCAATATCTAGCGGTTCAAAATCAAGAGGTCATACATGCATGGGTAGTTTTTAAAGAAACAACAGGTTGTTATATAAGCACAAGATTCTACATTCTAAAATTAGTCTAGTACTAAAAAAAATCCCTGTTGGCTTGGCCTATAGGCGGAGGTCGATTTCGAAGTTAAGTGCTCCTTCCGACGACAAAAAATAAAATATCATTAGAGTTAAACCCTGTTTAACAACTCTATTTGGCCGCTTTTAAGGAACTTTTAATTTCATTTTTTTGTAAGAGCTGCTTTTATTAGAATAATCTTAACGATGTTCGGCAGAAATGCTCACTTTGACAGCATTTTTTGAAATATATTCTGACTTTATAAAAAATCAACCAAAACGGTACATTATATAGTTACTAAATAATACAAACTGTCAATTGAAAGCGTTTGAGAGCAAAATTGAATTTAAAAATTAGTCATAAAATATGCAATTTGTTATTTAAATACATACTCAAAACTTCAAGCGCGATCGAAGACATGTGTAAATTAAGGTATTGCACTGTAAAATTTGTAGAACCATTTTCGGCTGTAGCATAAACGGTTGTCATTTTAAGGTGACCTTGCTTTTACGCTTGATTACGAAAAGAGTTTTCTTTAACTTCAGAAATCATTTAGAGAAGCCGTTTCTAAAAAAATGACATATTTCCGACCCGTAAACTTCGGAAAAATTGATTTATGTTACTTTCAAATATTTTTAGTTTTTGAAGCTTCTGATTGGCTTTTGAAGCATAATTTAACTATGTAAATTCTGTAAATTTTTATAATCTGTTCTATTAAAAAAGGTACCGGAATTTTTTACGGTGTGTTTATGATGGAAATGTCATCAAACTTGATGAAATCATTCTATTTGTTTTGTATAATATACTGTAGGTTTTTGTTCAAGTTATTTCGCGCCGTGCTTTATTGTTGATAACCACTGTTTATCTTATAAAAATGTTTTCAAATTTTAAGTTATAAAACATTTCTTGTAAAATCAACATACCTTCTTTAAATTTATGTTTCAAGAGTTTTATAATATTAAGAACTTTAGGAAAGTCATCCTAATTCTTAAAATAAAGTATAGCAAGTGTTTTTATTGTACGTATTTCAGCAATTCTTATTCTTAAAGCTAAAAAGCTATTTAGATATCTTATGAAATATAATAATATATGTTGAAGCATTATTGTTACGAATTTTGTAAATACTTAGTGTTTGTACTGTAAAATAATGTAAATAATCTTATTAAGCTCCATTTCTTTACTAATATTAGTTTTAGTTACATTGTCTCTGTTATCAAGCAAACTTGTCTATTATTTTCAGTGAATGTCAATGGCAGCTTCGCGAAATATTAGAGATATCGCCAAGTTGGCGTCACTTTTGGCGACTAATTTTGGTCGCCAAATTTGGCGATATATCGCCAAGTTGGCGACAAACTTGGCGATTGCTGGCGATGGTAACCTTTCCCTATTTATGGTAAACCCCCCCTCCCGTAGGTCTACTGATACATTGAATGTTGTTCCGTGGTTTTCCAGTTTTTTCTAGAAGGTTGTAGAAATTTTCACCGTATGCGGCGAGACTATATATAGGAGAGCCGGATGCGAGCTGTGTTGTTATTATTTACCAGTCAGTCATTGAGTGAACAAGGCGTTTGTTAGCAAGTTTGCTTGAGTTTCATTTATGTTGTTTTGAATGTTATTAAGTGTTGAGACGTTGTATAAAGAGTCTCTGGGATCTAAAACTATACTTGTACGATAGATTTGAGCAGTTATTTTTGAATATCTAATAATATTTGTGAGTTTCGAAGACTCTGTTGTTCTGAAGATCTGTAAATAAATTATTTTCTACTTTTCTAAGAGACAAGAGTTTTGAAGTTCTCTAACCATAAGATCAAAAGAACCCTATATACGCAACATTATTTTATTTATTTATTTTACATTACGCAAACTTTATACAAATTAAACTTTTACCTTCTGAACATCAAATCAGTTTTTATAGATTCTTTAAAATATAATGATCAGATTAACGGATGTAAACATCAATGTTGTTAAATATTTTTCCGCGGAATTACGTGAAACTAATCCAGGCTTTTCAACAAAGTCTTTAATCCTTAGCGAAGAAGTAAATCGAATAGTTAACACAGCTTTAAGTTAAGAAAAGCTTTACGTTAACACTATAGCAAACAATGAAAACATTAGAGGAAACATTCATGAATCCTTAAATAATCCTATGCAAGGCGGTTTTTTATAACATTTTCTTTGTCTTATGATTTTTATATTTCACTTAGGAAAATATTAATATTTAAATATAAAGGAATTTCCTCTGCAAAGAGAATATATTTGAATACTATAAAGCAGTTTGATTTCGAAATAATCTTTCAAAATGTTTTTGAAGCAATTCCCTGTTTAAAGATATAAAAAATGTGTGTTAGAAATAAAAGTTAGACTTACATATGATGGCATTTTTACATAGAGATTAAATTCTTATTTTTATTGATAAAATATGCCTTTTTTATGAATAGTTTTCTTACTATATCAAATAGAAATATTTTAAAAAAGTTGTTTTCCCATACATTGAAACCACGTTTTATCGATAAAATATACGCTCAATGAAATTAATGGTGTATTTTTTAATACATATTCAAGTAAATGATTGTGTTTTATACTTTTCTATGCTAAAATCATAGCCTCTGAATTTGATGCTAACATATTATTTTTGTTCAACGCATGGAAAATTCATGTTCGACGCATGTTGAGTTCCGATCATTTTCTCAAAGAAGAATTTCTGAAGCTCCGACAAACAGATTTTCACTTCTATATCATTAATTTATAAAATTCTGAGTCTTCCAAAACGGGCAATTCATCCATCCCCTCCCAAACTGATAACGAAAAATTGTTTGCTTTTTGTAGATTTCTTAATAATTTGCAATAATCTTTTTTTTATTATATCATTTTTTAAATATATATGTATATTATTCGTCAGAGGAATGTTGTAAAATTCAAAGTGCATTGCTAATACAAATAAATATTGACACTTCCGGTAAATTTACTCCTTTTTAAGGGAATTTGCATACAAAGTAATACTGAACTTCTTTGCTACTTGGATACACCTCTCCATTTTTTCCCCATAAAAACTATGTTGTTTGATTTTTTTATATTTTGACTTCATACCTTAATAGCTGAATCATTTTGGTTTGAAAAGCAAAACGAATAAATTCTGTGATTTTTTTCATAAAACAAATGTTATTCCCAAACTGGCTTCAAGATAGCGTAGTTAAGAAAGAGAAAATATTCATAAATATTTAACTTAAATCCTTTAGAATAAAATTTTTTGAGAATTTGTGTATCATTTACTTATTTAAACCGCTTAAATTTGTGATTGTGTAAATTTAGGCTAGGAGTAGTTAAATTGATATTTTAAGGGGGTTTGTAATTTTAAATCCGTATCTGTTACCAGCATCCTCAATGAACAATTTCAAAAACTGTCTTTTTTCCGTCATCTATGACGTCATTTTGTTTGTGAAAAGCCAACGAATGAGTATTTGTATCGATACTTCAACTTTGCTAACGAAGAGAATAAACTCAACATTGGAAATACCAGATGGTCTACTAAAATTGCAAAGCGAAGTCATTAGCATTAACCCTTTTGGGTCTGGTGTACAATTAATAGTACATGTGTTTTCATCCAGTATTATTTTGTATGAACAATTACTTAGTTACTTTTAACTTATAGAAATGATAGTATATGGCTATGCCTTTCTTATTAAGACTTCATTTAAGTTTTAGCATTTAATAGTAATAATAATAATAATAATAAAAGTTTACTTAATTACCATTGCACCGTTGGCAATTCCTTTATTATATACTAGTATAATAACCCCGTCAAAAATGACGGAATTTTCATTTTCATTTTATTTTCATAATAATACAAACAGAATGAAGAGTTTAGTATTGAAGAGTTCGTATTGTAGAAAAGCAAATTTTAAAAATAACAATAGATTTCTACAAATACAAATGATAAAGTTTTTTTTTTTTTTTTTTTTTTTTTTTTTTACTTGATATTTAGTTTTTGAACAAATTTTAATTTCAAAACAAAGAGCAGTATTTATTACAATAACGATAATAATAATTAGCAAAATGAAACTCAATTTCTGAAGATTTCACAAAGTATTAAAATTAAATATTGAAGTTTTTTTAAATTTTAAAATACATTATTTTTATTAAAAGTATGATTCGGCAGTGGCTTTAATCATGGGTATATGATAGACTTTTAGTTCGATGCTTTTAGGCATGAATTAAGAAGCTTTGTGTTTTGTTTTTTAAATTTAGATTTGGCGCTATCTATACGCAGTTAATATAAACAAAACAACTTTTTTTAAAAAATAGCAGTTTTATCTTGAAAATAGCAAGTTTTTCAAGAAAATTCGCGTATTTTCGACTATCTTTCGAGAAAATTCGTTTATTTCCCTTGATTTTTCGAGAAAATTCGCATATTTTCCGCGATTTTTTGAGAAAATTTGCGTATTTTCTGCGATTTTTCGACAAATTTTGACTATTTTCCCCGATTTTTCGACAAAATTCTCGTATTTTCCGCGATTTTTTGACAGAATTCGTATATTTTCCGTGATCTTTCGTCAAAATTCTCGTATTTCTCACGATCTTTCGTTAAGATTCGCCTATTTGCCACTATTTTTTGACAAAATGTGCGTATTTTCCCCGATTTTTCTACAAAATTTTGATATTTTCCGGGATCTTTCTTCAAAATTCGCGTATTTTCGGACGAATTTTTTGCAAAATTTGAGTATTTTACACGATTTTTCGATAAAATTCGAGTATTTTTCACGATCCTTTGATGAAATTCGAGTATTTTTCCGCAGCCTGTTCACGGAAATTGCATTTTCCCTGCAATCTTTTGACGAAAATCGCGCCTTGTTCGTGATTCTTTAACAACAATCCTGTCTTTTCCTGCAATCCTTTAACGGAATTTTTTTTTCTTTTTTTTCTGCAATCCTTTGATGGAAATCGCATTATCTCCCGCGATTCTCTGAAGAAAATAGTATTTTTTTCAAAATTTTTTTTTTTGTGTGTGTGATCATTTGCAGAAATTTGCTTAATTTGGTCCAGTTCGCACTGGCTTTTTTGTTCTATTTCATCCGTCATGTCCCCCCCCCCCCTTAAAATATCAATATAGTTTAATGTATCTTTGCATCGATCTCAGGGGTAATAAAATTCGTCGCCGAAAAAGCGGAGTTTCGCGTTTCCACGGAAAAGTAGAAGCTCTCTTCAAAAACAGGTTTGCGAGTCCTTTGTTAGTTCATAGATGGCAGCACTGAAAAGTGTTAGATGAGAGGAAGACGTCGGTAGCCTTCACTCCATAAAATGAAATCGTACTAACGATAAAAAACTTATCAGTTCAAACTTCCGCTGATATCTTTATGTATTATAATTGGGTATCATAAACATGTTTTATATGAAAATATGCTGAACAAACATTATTTCAAGTGGAAGAAATTTTAAAAGCATCATTTTAGCACCAATATTCAGCTAAGCCTAACGTGGCGTTGATCTTCAGTGGATTCCCGAGTGGTACGACCTGGAACCGTTCATACACTTCCTAAAGACGTAAATTATTATAAGTAGATATTTCATTCTTCAAATTTAAAACATAAGTTACTTTTTAAAACCAATTATGAGTGATAAAATGCAAAAAAAATATTAGAAAGTTGTAATACTCTTTCAAATCCTGTTGAAATACGACTTTTTCTAAACGGCTTCAAAAACTCTTCCTTAGTCTATTATCGTATTAATATGAATCATATAATACACATAAATAAGTACATTCATTAGCTTTCAAACAATGAGATATCTTTAAACTTCCATAAGTCGGTTTGGATAAATGTTATGTTATGTTATGTACGATAACTGATATGAAATAAAAGTTATTTTGCCCTCAAAATGAAAAAAAAAATCGGACCCGAAAGGATTAAACTAATCGTCATTGGTGCAAAAATAATGATGAAATTTTGGTCACATAGACCGTGGAGCACAAATTAGAAGCCAATGTTTAATCGACCAATATAACTGCAGGACAAGGGGACAAGGGATTGGTCGATAAAATACACGGTGGTTTTAAATTGAACTTATAAATGCATTTGTGGCACACAAAGAAAATATAAACTGAGTAATATGTCAAAAAAAAAGAAATCAAATAAGAATGTAACACAACTATCAAAAAGGAAATTTATTTATATCAACATCATCAAACACAACACCTGACTTTATTATTCCATTTATCCAATCTATATAATGCGAAACTTGTGTGTATACGCCTGGTTTTTTTGGCCTTGCACAACCAATTCCCCAAGAGACGACGCCAATTAGAGATTTTTTTTGCACAAGAGGTCCACCGGAATCACCCTGTAATGAAATGCAGAAAAATAATCATTGGTTACTCATTCATGTGTAAATGTTACAATTACGCGTCTGTTACAAGCTTCGCTGTCACAGTTGATGGACTACGTTTGCTTGGTTGATGACACGAATCGTTGGAGACAATTTTTTTTTCCGGTAGGTAATAGTTTTTATAAAACACTTGGAATTTTTGCCATATGCTCCAGATTTCTTTTTCTTTATCGCCAAGTACAATACGTTGATGGCATCCATAGAATATTCATCGCAATTTTTAGCTAGTAATCACATTTCATGAAGGTGTTAAAAGCTTCTAACATGACAATAGTATTCGAAGATAATTTAATCTTTTTTTAAATATAATTTAACTGGGGGGAAATATTAAAGGGTTTCAGAAATTTACTTTTTCATAAAAGACGGAACTAATATCAGGTCACATTTAATTTTATTTCTAATTCCATTTGGAAAACAATTTTACAAAATTTTTACTTTTGTCAGCTTGTGTAGCATAATTATTTCAGTAGTCTATAGTTGATATTTTATTTTTTTTAAGGTTTAATTTTCATTAAAAAATGTACATCCATTGCACAGAGAATTTATTGGGTTTAGAGTCCTTAATAATATTGAGAATGATGTAAAAATAATATAACGAGAACGTAAACGTAACTTAAAGCAATTTAAGGCTTATTTTTTTTAAATTTAGATTTAAATGATAGAATTTTAAAATAAAATATTCTTTATACATATAAAAAATATTTACATGCCATTTTTACGTAACCAATGCATTTATAATGCTAAATTTGAAGTATACGTTCAATTTAAATTAATTTGACATTAATTCATAAGACGAAATGAGATATCATGTGAAGAAAATTTCCATCACCCAATGGATAGAAGTTAGATAAAATGTATGTTTTAAACTTTTAACACATCTATTATTTATGCTCACCCTTTAAACAAAGAATTGATTTTTAAAGTTCACACAATATTTTAATTTTATAGCATTATCAATATTATTTCAGACGATTCAACCAACAGTTTTGCGCCTTGTGCATGCAAATTGAAAGACAATTTTCATCTTCTTTTATCAAAATTAAATCTTAAAAATTGTAAAACATCAGCTGTAGAATATTGAAATAATCATGTGATATAGAACCTATATTATGCTGTCAGTATTTAGTCATTTGTCTTTTATACGGAATCAGCAATAAAATTAAGCGTGACATAATGCTCAATTGCAGGGAAAAAAAGAAAAAAAAACTCTTGAGTACTTTTACGCCTTTTTTTTAAATAATTTTATGTTAAACAGTGTTTCACGTTTGTAGGCAACTCTAATGAAATGATAGGATTACTGAAATTAATTTTATAGTTTCCATTACGCTACTAATAAACCGAATTTTCTCTTATCTATAATTAATGCGCATGTCATTTATATTTAAACGGTCATTCTTTAGCAGTGTGTTTGCTAAATTTAGTATGTATAATACGTATTTTATTGTTAAATTAACTATGTTTGTGTTTGTTGCATGTGTGCTTCAATTAAATTGAATGTTATTAAAAGATAAATATTTACATCTAAACGTGAGAATAAAAATCATAAATCTAATAACTATACAAACATTAAAATGAAGTTATAATATTCAACGTTTCGATCTTCATGTGAGACCTTCATCAGGAAAACGCTATCATACTGCTTCCAAAATAGAGCAAAACCGTCTTGAAATTTAGAAATTCATTTTATTTTCCAGTCAATTATTGCTTTAACCAATCATAAGCAGAAAAACATGCATTGCCAACATCTATCTAACAAAAATTACAAAAAAAAAATTAAATTGGTTTAACGAAGGAGAATCACGCGGCGTCATCTCACGTTAAAAAATATAAGATGAATAAAGTTATTGGCAAAAGATTATTTTAACACGTGCATTCAAAGTTTAGGGATATTAATGCGATGTTATCGTTGTAAACTTCATTTTATCTAATCATAACTTCAATGGATTCTCTCTGTATTCATCAATACCAGTAATACATGTAAAACTGACGGCCTACAGAAAGAATCCGTTGAAATTATAATTAAAAGAAATGCATTTCTCGAATTAACATTTCTGCAAATCAGACATGCATAATTCAATTACTCAAATATTTCACATTTTAATCATATAAAGAGCAAATACATGAAATATTATCCATACATATTTAATGTGTTTTTTATTATCGACACTAAAATGCAAAACTAATTTTTACTTCAATAATTTTAATAATGATTTCGTTTTAAAAATGAGAAAGCCAATAATTATTACAGTTGAAAGTAGAAATAGTTTCTGGGACTGAACTTAATGAAAAGCTATATATTATTATTAGTTGTTGTTCCACTTATTTTATTAAAAATTTACTTTATAAGTTATTTACTTAAAGTAAATGGAACTGCGAGTAATAATAATATATATCTTCCCTCATTAAGTTTAATCCAAGAAACTACTTCTACTTTCAACTGTAATAATTATTGGCTCGCTCATTTTCAAACCGAGATCACTTATTTGTATAAATAAACAACAATTAGTTATAAAAAATATTCTCTAATGAAGAGGCTGGACAAGGCTTGAAAGTACTTAGATATTGTTTAAAAAAGTAACTATTAACATCTCTTTAAATGTTTTAGTCGCCTTTTAAGTAAAACAGTGAAAGTTTTAAAGTTCACATTATATAGTTAATGACTTAATTTTTAGTTTTCATTCTCAGAAAAATAATTTTTTTTTTAAAATTTTCTTTCCTTTTTAAACTGATTCCAAAATTTTAAAATGCAAAAAATATGACACTTTTAGATTTTGTTCACATGAAAAATATCTAAATTAATTCTCATTTTATGGAGAGTTAATAATAAAACATCTGACGAAAAAAGCACATAACTGGCAAATTAACGAGAAGCTTTAAGATTACTCAGCTTCCAAATTCCTTTAGCTAATGTTAAATTTTTTCGTATATTGTATTCTTATATTTAATGTATCTCTTTAAAAAATTAATATTTTTAACTTTTTTTTCCTTATACTTTTTTTAAAGAATGCCTCTTTCTCTTACTTTTCAAAGTATTTCTAAAATATATGCTGAGTTTAAAATTTTATGTGTTAAAAGCCAACAAACGGTGATTATGATTTTAATATTTCGCATAAAATTAAGTGCATATACAGGGTGATTATAATTAAAGTCCGAGTTTCAAAACACTCTAAAAAGCGAACCACTCGTTAGAATGGAGTCAAAATTTAACAGCGTATTATTGAAGAAGGGGGAAAGAACATAAACCAAAAAAATGTTCCAAATTTTAGCGACAGATGGCGCTGTAAGCGTCAGAATTTCGACTACAAAGAACAAATCGTAAAACAACGGCTAAGGCGTAAGTTACACGATATAAACCAACTGTATTGTTCAGTGTGCATGACTGTACGCGTGTGATACTGTTAGTTACGTAAGCCCGTCCACCACGGCAAGGTCGTACCACATCGGATGGGAAAAATCGGTTTTTAATTGTCCTGAGGCCAAAAACCGCATAAAAAGCATCCATCTAACCGGTTTTTAATAGTCCTGAGGCCAAAAACCGCATAAAAAGCATCCATCTAACCGGTTTTTAATTGTCCTGAGGCCAAAAACCGCATAAAAAGCGTCCATCCAATCGGTTTTTAAGGTTTTGGCGAGACTGGCGCAAAACATGTTCAATATGCTGTCCACCGTTGTGTGCAACAAGATCAAATCGGGAAACAGCCCCAGACTGTTTTTTCCCATCCGTGGTACGACCTTGCCGTGGTGGACGGGCTTACGTAACTAACAGTATCACACGCGTACAGTCATGCACACTGAACAATACAGTTAGTTTAGATCGTGTAACTTACGCCTTAGCCGTTGTTTTACGATTTGTCCTTTGTAATCGAAATTCTGACGCTTACAGCGCCATCTGTCGCTAAAATTTGGAACTTTTTTTTGATTCATGCTCTTTCCTCCTTCTTCAATAATACGCTGTTAAATTTTGACGCCATTCTAACGAGTGGTTCGCTTTTTAGAGCGTTTTGAAACTCGGACTTTAATTATAATCACCCTGTACTTTAGAAGTACTTTGACAAATAAGAAGAAAAGAGACCCTTTAAAAAAATACACAAAAGAAAGATGTTTAAAAATTAATTTCCTGGGGAGATATTTTAAATATACGAATGCGTTTCAAGCCCATATGCTTAACATTAGCGAGGAAAAATGGGGAGTTATACAATTAACTGCCTTAACCCTCGAATTCGCATTGTAAAATAAGTTCTAGAAATTCCGTAATTCAGAGAATCTGAATTCGTACGAGAAAGTTTCGATTATAAATTTCGCTTTTTTAAATGATGGAATGTCTGTATTTAAATAAAGAAAACATTACTATTTTAAATTTCTGGTGTAAATTTGGAATATTTGAATTAAAAATCCAATTAATTGTAAACACTGGTGATAGCATAAATGCTACCATTGGACTTTAGAATGTTAACGAGACATATTTCTTTTTCAAAGTTCCATAAAGAAATCCCTACTCCAAAGAATTAAGAAATAACAGAAAGTAAAAAGCAAAGTAAGCAACAAATATCACTGCTCTCGCGAAAAGCAAAGCAAGGTTGGAAAACAGGCATTGCAAGTTACATAGTTACGTTAAAGAAAAATTATCATTCTTCTCTGCAAGATAATAGTTGAAAAGTGTTTATGCATGGATGTAAGAAGTGCTGCGCCACAAACGATCGATTGGTACCACTAAATTTTTTTTAATATTCCTCAGCTTATTTCATGACAAGATTTCTGAAACTTAATAAAGCAAATAATGCTATTAAACTTAAATGGTTAATATCAGACATTTCTGGAGCATCGCTTGCTCCCCTTTCTGGTTTCGGTTTGTCTGTGTACCGTCTTCCTGTACTCTGGCAAATCTCCTGTATTCTCGGATTGCCAAGTAGGGTCAGGAGGAGTAATTATGACCACTTTCTACATTTTCAAAATTTTGTTTTTTGAAAAGTGATATTTTTAGTACATAGGAAGTAACTTTGACTCTTTAAGAACCTTTCTTTAAATTTTAATTTCTCACAGCTGTTTTTTTTCTAAGTTAAAAGGGTGGTTATAATTACCCCATCAAAATTTCACAATAACAAAAATTTTAGGGTAATTAAGACCACTAGTGGGGAAATTATGACCACTATATTGTCTCTTTATACTTTCCTGTACATATATGCTTGGGATATTTCTCACAGTCTAAGTTAAGGTATCCGACTACGTTCGGAGACATTTTTTTTAAAAACTCTAATTTAGACACATTTTTTGGTATTTTTCAGTGTAATGTAACACAGAATAAAGAAAATTATAAAAAAATATATAATATCAATGCAACTTTTTGAAATTTTGAAGACTTTTGGTCATTTTTTAGCATTTTTTTTATAAAAACGGCTCTGGCTCTAAAAAAAAAAATAATGCATATAATCCAATTTTTTTTTCATCATATGCATATTAGACACTACTGAGTGTAATGAACTAAAAACTAGTCAATATACAGAAATCTAAAAGAGATACAGCTGATTATATACAACTACATAGAAAATTTCGATAATTTTACGTGTAATTTTTCATTAAAATAGCTATATATTGACAAATAAGTCACTTAGAGCTAATCTTTTAGTTCATTACACTCTAGACATTCTCAAAAAGCTACACAAAAAATTTCATGGTTATAAGATAATAAAATTTTGAGTTAGAGCAATAGTCGTTCACCTTTTCCGATGAAAATTCAATTTTTCAGAAAACGCGTTTAAAGTTTTCATATGAGTTTAAAAGAACATTTTTAATTAAATAAACACTTAAAAAACCACTAAATTTATAACTTTAGCCTTCTACTTGCTTATTTTATACATATTTCTATATTTTTATGCATTTAATTATTTTTTGGAGCATTTTCGAGTTTGCTATTGTAAGTCGTCATATTAATATTTAATGCTATCAGACTATATAAAAAGCCATTTTTTTTAAATAAAGTGTAATTTTGGTACTTTTAAGTATAATACAATACAAAATAAGAAAAACAATGAAAAAATATAAAAATTTTATGCAACTTTTTAAAAAATTGAAGAATTTTGGTCATTTTTTAGCATTTTTTTTTAATAAAAACGGCTCCGCCTCTGCCTCTAAAAAAAAAGTAATGCATATAATCCATTTTTTTTCATCATATGCATATTAGACACTCTTGAGCGTAATGAACTAAAAGCTAATCAATATACAGAAATATAAAAGAGATACAGCTGATTATATACAATTACACAGAAAATTTCAATAATTTTATGTGTAATTTTTCATAAAAATAACTACATGTTAACAAATTACTTACCTAGAATCAATTCTTTATTTAATTACGCTCTATTTATTATCAAAAAGCTACTCAAAAAATTTCAGTAATAAAGATTAATAAAATATTGAGTTAGAGCATTAGTCGCCTACTTTTCTTGATAAAAATCAAATTTTGCAGAAAATGTAATAAATTTCCACATGAGTTTAAAAATGTTTTTCGAAAAAAATAATCACTTTAAAATCCACCAGCATCATAACAAATTCCTTCTTTTTCTTCATTTTTCACATACTTCTTCTTTCTTTTGGCACTTAATTTCTTGCGAACTACTTTGGACTCCGGTAACGAATGTCTTCGAGAATCATGTATTCTCTCTTTATCAATTTGACACAATCCCTTTAGCATATACTGACCAGTTGTAATCCCCATTGACTCTAATACAGTTATAACACTACTCATACCTTTGTTAAACTGCAAAACAGCTAAGTAGGCTCCTAATTGCAATGTTTTTAGTTCTACGAATGTTGATTTTGGTACCATTTGCCATAAAACACCATTAAAACTTTCATTGTTATTTTGCGTCATTCCGTGCAAACATTTTTTTAATAAATTTTGGTCACAAAGCTCCATATATACGGGTTTTACAATATCCATTATAGGTTTAGGGAGGCCAGGAGACTTTTCATTATAATTTTTCTTCAGTGCTTGATTTTTTTTATATTTACACCAACTATCTGCTTCTGAAGGACACTGACCATGCATCGGCTGCTTCTTACTTGAGCAAGTGTGGAAAAAGGCGGCAATAACAGCACTTTGTAATTCCTTCACATCACCACTTTTATGGCTTCGAATGGCTATGCCATAGTAATTTTGCAATTTATCTATGAAAGCGTCAGTTAGTTTCCCTTTTCCTCCAAGACCTTTTTGAGTTTTCTTTAATTTTCTTAATCGGCTGCCAACTCTCTTCTGCACATGCCCAATGCACTCTAATTTTGAAACAGAATCTTTTCCATAAATGTCTTTGACACTCGTATATCCTTTAGAATCCCCATCTCCATAATACTTTGTATAATGAAGCTTTCGCAGTGTTTCTGAGCGTTCGAATATTCGATAGGCTCCAACACTCTCCATGCTTCCAGCTGATCCTTTATGATTTCTACAGGTATGTGGCTGTTTTGGTTTCTTTCCATTTGAATTTTGACAAATTCTGCAATGTTGGGACATTACCTCCAAATCCAAAATCTTTCCCGTATCAATGGAAACGGCTGAAACACAACCATTCAAAGAAGAAAAACCCCGCCGCTGCCAAGTGCCATCTACTGACACACCACACTTTACAAGAACATCAGAGCCTTTTCGAATTTCTTCAGCAGCTTCAGTCATATTATCATTTGCAATTTTTGACACTACATTCAATAGCTTTTCTTCGAGTCGTCGAAAAGTTTGTTTTGAAAAATATGGCAAATTCAGTATGCTGCAGAGTTTTTTCCCAGAAGAATAACCTTTTCCTATCAAGCGTAATCCGTAAACCATTAAAGTATTAATAATATTTAATTGTTCTACTTTCTTGGTTGAGCTAAAACCTTCCATAAAATCACACCCTTTACATTTCAATAGATAGTTTGAACACAATCCGAATGTTGAATCTTCAGTTAGTTCCAAATTATTTTTTAAGCATTTAGGACAGCAGAGTAAGGTAAAAATTGATATTAAAATTTCCAAATCAAATATTCGATTACCATATAGTTTTTCCTCTGAAATACACTCTGAATTTTCAGGAATAACTTCATTTTGATCAAGTTTTAAAGAGCTAGCTGTTGGGACATTTTCTGTAACTTCCATATCGTCATCATTTCTTCCTTGATCAATTTTCGAAAAGCGATTTCCACTAAACTTACGCTTCTTTCGGACATAATTTCTTGATTTACCCATTCTCAGATATAAACAGAATGGTTTTCGAAACAATCAGATCTTGATTAATCCTTAAAATAGCTAAATTTTGAACCAAAACAACGAACAAGCAAAAGAATAAACAAGATTGACAAAATGTAAACAGGATGCGAGGTTGATGTTGTTGCCAATTTTAACTTGATAAAGTAGCAGAAAAAATAATTAAAACCTTTGAGGCAATGCTATAGACACAGATAAAATATAATATTAATTCTAAAACCTAAAAAATGGGCAAAAACAGTTGAATAAACATCAATTTTCGATCCACTTCCGGTTTAAATGTCTCCACTTCCGGCTTAAATAAACACCGTCTGCTTTTGTTTCAAGGGCTCTAATTTCATTTCTAATAAGCGTACAGGAAAAATAAAAACAGATTTAGATACAGAAATGTTCATTCTATAAAAAAATCAAATAAAAAAAATTTGCGAATTTTCATCGAAATTGACCTTTTAAACGTAGGCGGATACCTTAAAAGGGTGGTTATAATTGCAACATCAAAATCTCACAATCACAAAAATTTGGGGTAGTTAAGACCACTAGTGGGAAAATTATGGCCACTATATTGTCTCTTTATACTTCCCTATACATACATGCTTGGGGTAATTGTGACCATTAGAACTCCGAACTGACAAATTCATTTATGAAAAAATTTGGTAATCTTTGCTTCCAATTGCTAATATGATATCAAAAATGCTTTAGCCTATTGATAAAAATATCTAAAATGAAAAATACATTGTGAGGCCAATATCTAAGCATGAAAAAAAATTTAATTGTATACAGATTTCTCCTATATGGATATAGACATAATTAACTCCTGGTCATAACTACCCCACCTGACCCTAATGATACATGTTATTGACAAGGACAGTGTCCGAGGATGGAGTCACCGAATAAGCTGAACATCTGCACCTTATTTGTATCCATACAGCAAAGTTATTAAATAAATATATGACAGCCATAAGGTGCAACAGGCAGGGGGTCTAGAAAAAATAAGTCTGAAAGTTTATGCTACAATTTATGATTAGATAAATGTCCCTCTTTCCCAAGCGGTTCAGTGGCATAGTCTTCAGCGCATCGGATTTGAGATTTTTATTTGTCAGTTTGAATCTTGCTCGAACTTAATTACCGGAACAAAAATTTCCATCAATTATTTTCGAGCTGCAATTAATAAAATATGTATAATAACTGAAATTTAAGAAAAATATAAATTAAATATAAACTTTGTAACAAATAAATGCATTTTTAACCACGAAATTTTGCACATTTAAATATTTAATGAAAAGAAAAAAAGCCAATATGTCTGTAGACCAGAAATTTTTTGTTGTTATTTAAAATTATTTACATTTATTTCAATGAATAGTGTAATAATTTTCAGTGAAAAATAAATAAAAATACATGATATTAATAGGTGGATAATTTGTAAAAATATTATGCTAAAAGTTTAGATGGATTTTTTTTTTCGGTTGGTTGGTTGGTTGGTTGATTTTTGACGTCCGATTATCTACGCTAGGGATATAGGACCAGGGGGGGAGTGCCCTTCGTGGGGGTCTTTCTAAGGGAACCTAACCCGTATTTACGCAAGGTTCGAAGAAAACCACGAAAACTCCGAACGGTTAGGCCGACAGCCCTAACGCGATTGGGTTCGAACCCAGCACCTGCCGTCTACCAGTTGAGAGGTCCAAGCCTGGCCACTGGTGGGGCTTTTTTTTTTTTTTTTTTTTTTCGGATTTTTGACTTTGTAGTTATTGTCTAAATAAATATTTTCAGCAATTAAATATCTTTTAGAACTTATTTTTAAACATATAGCCAGTTATTTTAGCTATAAGCATAAGAATCTAAGATTTTAAAAAATCAAACGTTAAAAAGCTAATTGTTAAAAACGATACATTTATACATTATTACGATGATCGAAAAAAGTTACAATTTAAAACATAAAGCAGCGTATCAGATATTTGGTCTAATATTAAAATTTTATATAACATACTTTAATTTATTTCACTGTATTTGAAATCATTATATGAAGCATAGATGCTTATTTATGTATAGAATAGCAAATAAATTTTTAAGTTAGTTTAATTTTACGGTTTATAAAAGTTCCAATTGACTTTTTTAGTTTTTTATTAGTAGCACTTATTTATTTTATTTTTACTATCATTAAGTATATAATCATGCAAAGATTCATAGTTAAAATGTTATTTATGTAATAAAAATACATTATATAAAAATATTAAACAGGGAAAAGATTGAATTGCTTGATGTTCCTGATTTGGAACTCGAATGTCTTTGGGTTTCCCTGAATTTGAAATATCAAGGTAAACTGCTATTATGTTTAATTTATTTTCCCCCTAATAGTAATATTGATACCTATATAAAGTTTTTTGACGTGTTTGTAAAGTTTACTTCTTATAAAAATATTTTTGTTTGTGGTGATTTTAATCTGTCTATTATTGGTGAATTGTGTAAGGATAATATTCTAGATCCTACTATAAGAGAATTGTTTAACTTTGTTCAATTCTATAATTTAAACCAACTAAATACTGTACCTAACTGTAATAACAAATATTTAGATCTGATTTTATCTGATATTGATGTTTTAAATGTTAAAGTTAAACGCAGTGATCGGCCTTTAGTATCTGAGGACAAATATCACCCAGCTTTGTCTATTGTTATTAATCTTATTCCCATACGTGCCAGTAATAACAATGCCAAATCTGTGAAATATGATTTTAAAAGGTCTGATTTTTTAACTATGTGGTATTTGATTTCTGAAATTGACTGGAATTTTCTGAATACTTATGACAATGTTAATTTAGCAGTTAGTGAATTTTATAGTTATTTAAATGATGTTTTTAACCAAACTATTCCTGTAAAGACTTTTAATAATAAATTCCCCTTATGGTACTCCAATGAAACTATTAAACTCATTAAACATAAAAGTAAAGTTCGTAGGATGGCGTTACGCAGTGGGAATCCACTTTTCTTTGATGAATTCTCGTGTTTAAGGTCTTCTGTTAAACTCAGTATTAGGAATGATTATGCTTCTTATTTGCAGAGTACCGAAAATGATCTGATTTCTAATCCTAAGAAGTTTTGGTCGTACTTTAAAAGGCATAACACATTGCCAAACAGTGTATTCTACAACAACAATTGTTATGATGGTGATGATAATATTGCGAATGCTTTTGCATCTTATTTTAGTTCCGTTTACAATCCTAGCACAAATTATGATAAAAATACTGGTAAACTCGACAACTGTTTTGGTGACATCATTAAAATTGACAGGGTTACATATATGGATGTGGTTTTGGCGATTAACAAGTTAAAATCGACTTTGACAGTTGGTGTGGATAATGTCCCTTCGTTTATTGTTAAAGGTTGTGCTGATGCCTTGATTTATCCCCTTCTTATTCTATTTAATCTTTCTTTAAAAAATAACGTTTTTCCTGATGTTTGGAAGCAAACTAAAATTATTCCAGTTTTTAAAAAAGGTGATCCTAATGATTGTAAAAATTATCGTCCCATAGCAATCTTGAGTCCTTTTTCTAAAATATTTGAAATTATAATCCATAATAAAATTTTTCGTCAGCTCAACATGGTTTTATTCCAAAACGGTCCACTTTTACCAATTTATTTTGCTTAACTAATGACATTATGTCATCATTTGAACAGGGTTATCAGCTTGATGTCATTTATACTGACTTTTCTAAGGCTTTTGACTCTATTGATTTTGGTATCCTTTTGAATAAGTTGATGGGTATGGGTTTTCATATTAATCTTATTGACTGGCTTTTGTCTTACTTAAATAATAGAATGCTTTACGTTTATTTCAATGGTGCTATGTCTCATAAATTTACCAATACATCTGGTGTACCACAAGGCTCTAATTTAGGGCCATTGCTTTTTATTTTATTTATAAATGATCTGTGCTCTATTTTGAAATTTTCTTATTATCTTTTATTTGCAGATGATTTAAAATTATATAAACAAATACGTTCTGTTATTGATGCTGCACTTTTGCAGAAGGATCTAAATAGCTTATATAACTGGTGCATTTATAATAAATTATTCCTTAATATTAAAAAATGTAGTGTTTTAAGTTATTCACGTAGAACTGGTACTTTAATTTACTCTTATGAAATTAATAATCTTGCCTTATTTCGTCCTAATACTGTTGTAGACTTGGGTATTACTTTTGATTCTAAACTTGATTTTTCACTTCATATTAATAACATGGTTTCTAAGGCATATAAAAAACTAGGGTTTTTAAAGCGTAAAACTAAAGATTTTACCAATCAACATGCATTAAAAGTTTTATATTTTGCTCTGATACGTCCTAAGCTTGAATATTGCAGTCTCATTTGGGATCCTTATTATTTTAATAAAATTAAAATTCTTGAGCAGGTGCAGTCTAAATTCACTCGTTACTTATTGTTCAAAAGTGATCTTACTTTTTCCTATGACGTTTCTGCTTCCTATTTACGCGGCATTTTTGGCATTCCAAGTTTAAAATCTAGACGGGATCTTTTTTGTGTTTTATTTTTTTAGAAGATTATAAATAACATGATTGACTGTAGTGAAATTCTTAATTCTATTAAGTTCAATGTACCAAATAGATCCCTCAGGTCCAACCAGTTTTTTCCCTCACCATTTCTCAAATATAATTACATTAGTAATTTCTCTTTGTATAAATTTTACAAAATATTTAATGAACTCTCTGTGCATCTTGATATTTTTGATATGTCATTTCATGTCTTCAAAGATAAATGTTCTGAACTTTTAATCTCTTAATTTTTGTTTTATTCATGTTTTATTACATGTAATTATATTATTGTAATTATTTATGTTTTATATATATGTATATATATTTCTGTAGTCTTGTGTCTCTTGATGTTCTTGCAACACTGTAAATGGGTTATTCTGTAGTGTGCATTTCAATAAAATAAAATAAAATAAAAAATAAAATAAAAATCTTGACTACATAGACATTTATTCTAATCTTTAAAAAAATCAAGAATCCCAAACAAAAATCATGTTAAAAATATTATTTTTAATAAACCATGAAATATTTGAAGTACTTGTATAAGTTAAAAAAATGAAAATAATATATTTGTTCACGTATTTTATTTCTCTGTAAAAAAATATTAGATATGATTTAAAATAACTGTAAACAATTTTAAATAACAACAAAAAATTCTTCTCTATAGACATATAAATTTGCCCACTTTTATTTTTTTAATTTTCATTATATATTTAAACGTGAAAAAATGTGCATTGAAAAATACATTTAAACACTACAAAACGTGCTTTTATTTTATATTTTTCGCAGAATTCAATTATTATATAGTTTTTCCAATTGCGTTTCGAAAATTATTGATGGAAATTTTCGCAGAATTCAATTATTATATATTTTTTCCAATTGCGTTTCGAAAATTATTGATGGAAATTTCCCTTCCGAAAAAAAAAAAAAAAAAAAAAAAAAATGGCAGAGCAGATTTCACACTGACAAAGAAAAATCTCAAATCCAGCATAATGACGACAATGCTATTAAGCCGCTTGCCAAAGAAGGAAATTTATTCGATTATAAACTGTAGCGTAAATTTTGCGACTTATTTTCTTGAGATCCCTTAGATGTTGCGCTTTATGACTGTCATATATTTATATACTATCTATACTTTATCGATCATTGTAGGATTTTTGGATCGATTACAAGGACCTTAAAAGAAAGCTATTATATTATGGTCATGGTTAAAAATAATTTGATGTCTACACTGTAAAAAACATATATGTAATCTTACAGATGTAAAGTTTCCTAAATCTGTATGCTTACTAACATTTTATCTGTACACTGTACAAAAAAAGATGTAACTCTACAAAACTTGTTTTTGTAAAGCTACAGAAATCTGTAACTTTACAAACAAATCTACTAAAATTACAATTTCTTACTAAAATTTTATCTGTAACCTGGGTTGCAGTTACATAAAATATTTTAGGAATCCCATTTTCCTAAAAAATTCTTACTAACCTTACACTTTTTTTTTACTTTCAGTGAAAATCTGTATCTGTTACAAAAATTTTTGCTGTTGCTGTTACTCAAAAAGTTCTAGGAATCCTAGTTTCCAAGAAAACTTTAAGTAAATTTACATATTTTATTTTACAGCAAATTATAATTATATTACACTACTTAAAACATTTTAGCATTTATATAGTTTCTAGAGATACACTAAAACGTTCTTCATGTCGAATGTGTAGTGTAAAGCATCTATCATTAATTTACAGGATTTACTCAAAAAATTTGTAAAAAAAAAAAAAAAAAAAAAAAAAGATAGTTTATGGGAATAAATTGTTTGCGGTATATTTTAAAGATGCTATTCTATTTAACGCATAAAATAAAACTTATATGTATTTCTAAGTGCACAAAAAATATGCATTCTATGGATTATGGAATGAAAAACATTTATTCCTGATTTGAAGGGTTACACAAAACAATTATATTACAGTACTATATCTATGAGCAAAATATGCTGAAAGTAGTGCGTTTTCAATTTTAGTTGAAGATCAAGATCAGAGATGTAAATGTCTAGGCGCCAGCGCTCAGTCTCTTACTTCTAAATTGCATTAGCTTTCTTCGCTGAAATTTTATTATCATTCTTAAAATTTAGATGAAATATTCAACGAAAATTAAAGCTTAAAATCTTTTCTTAAGAGACATCTACTGGAGTCTAGATTTTTACACCTTTAATCAAGATTGACTATTTTTTTCTTTTGTATTACATGGTGTGTATTAATTTTATAGATTATATACAGTGACACACAAAATAGATGAAATAAGTCACAAGCATTATTTTGTACAATAGTGAATTGCTTGACTGTGTTTTCTAATTAAGTTATGAATTTTCCACCTGAACTATATTTAGTATACTGACAGATATTTGTAGAATATACGCATTTGATAAACAGGCCAACGAAAAGAATTGGATGCATTGCTTTCTATAAATAATTATTTCTGAAATTTAATAGTTATGTGTTTTCTAAGGTATTTATTTAAGTATATTCTTTCGCCTTATTTAACTCTGAAGTTCCGTTCCAGTATTCTAGAAATGTTGGAATGTGTTTCATAATACATGCCTGACGCATGATTTTTTCTTCTTCAATTTCGAACTACAGTTCAAATTAATATAATTTTATGCAGCATGCCTCTGTACTCTGTAAGAAAGAAAAAAATCCGTGAAGTTACTAAACTTTTTCTAAGAAACTGGGATTCCTAGAACTGTTCATTTTACAGTGACAGCAAAAATTCGGGCAACCGGGTCTGTTACATGAATTTTTGCTGTTACCGTCTCATAAAAAGTTCTAGGAACCCCAGTTTCTTAGAAAAAGTTTAGTAAATTTACAGATTTTTTTTCTTTACAGTGTGTTAATTACGGCACAAAATCGCTTAAATATTTCAGCTGACCGCAGAGCAAAAGAGCAAAATTGCAATGTTGTTTTCTCTGTACTTGTTTTTTTTTTTTTTTATATAAAAAAAAATGATTTTTGTAACATCACATAAAAAATTTAATCACGCATTCAAATATAAGCCTTGAGAGTATTAGTCATAATAAGATATTTTAAAACTGCATTATATTTGTAGAATTATATTAATTTAAATAATGCTTCTATTGCAGTGAAATCTGTAGCTTAGTGAACGGATATATCAGTTCGCTGCGGCGAGAAGGTTAAAAAGACTATCCTGAAAAATGATTTGGATAAATTAAAAACGAAAGAGACGAAAATAAATTATAACCATGTCGTTGATATACATATTTATATATATATATAAATGTTAGGAAAATTTTGGTACTTGAGGGATTTCAGTCTCGTTTATTCTGATGATTTAGTTACATTACTTAACTTTTCAAAACTGTGTAATTTCTTTTATAAATAAAAACTATCAGCTACAATTTATGACCACTGAATACTTTCATACAATAAGCGAAGTATTGTCATAAAAAATACTTCGAATCACGTTATGATATTTAAACTAAAATTAAAAAAGCATTTATAGAATAATATTTTAAGCAACGTATTCAATTACTTACTTGACAAGAATCTTTCATTCCAGCTTCGTAACCGGCACAAAGCATTGATGGAGTTATGGCTTCTTTATATGCTTCTCTGCACTTTTCATCGCTGATGAGTGGTACAGATACGGCTTGTAACCGTGTTGGAATTACTCGACTACCTGATAAAAAAAATACAGTGAATTTATTTGAAAAGGTAAATTAAGTACACAATTCTTTGTTAGAACTTGATGTGTTATCATACACAAAAAGTACCGGACTGCACTGCAATTGTTACTTATTTAGAGACTGTATTGCGGTGTAAAACTTTCTAACTCATATGCGATATTTATTGAAGATCTTTTAGTATGTTGATTAAACATGCTGCTCAAAGAAATAATGACCACTAAAAGATATTTATTAATAAACTTTAATAATGGAGTTCAATGTATTTAATTAATCTATAATAATAATGCAACATATCTCAATTTCATTCATTTTGATATGTTACAGGGCTCCTACAGACCGTTTTTTGAATACAAGTTTTATAAAATCTTTATATTTTTTTTAGATTTTGTTTACATATTTGGTAGAAGCCTGTCACGACGGTTGTTTCTGATGAAAATGATCTAGAAATCTACAACAAAAATTGTTCTTCGTAATTATTGATATTAAAAAGGGGACATTCTGGAGTCCTGTACTTCCTTTCCAGAGACTAAGAAATTCCTTCATATTATTAATTTTTCTATTTTATCGACTTCAAAGATCTTCTATCTATTTTTACAAAAACATATAAAAAGTATATGAAAAGTCAAATTTTACTGTAGGGGAAGATTTGGTACCTCTGACTATATTGTTCCTATAACCAGTTAGGCTGCAGTACTATGTAGTATCATTTTATGAATTTTCGCATACTTTGAGAGTAGTTCCTTCGGTAGAGGGCTTGTGCAACCTACTGGGGATTATTCAATGTCAAAAAGTATTTCTGAGAATAATACTATTCCAATTTCATCATAGAAATGTAAGTAGTTATTTGTTAATATTTTACCTGATAATATTTTTTGTTTATGTCGATAGACAAAATTTGACATGGTAACTATCGACTTTTATAAATATGGTGGGGCTTGTGAAAATGATTATCCTAACCCTAAAAGTGTTGCATGCTTTGTAATTTGCACTAGTATGGTGTTGTAACTCTGATCATGATCAGTTGTTTTTCCTTTGATCAGGTGAAAGGAACTACACTCTTAAGAAAAGACAAAATTAGCTGCAATCCTATGAAAACTATGCCTGCTTTAATAGAAATTCTCGCGAAAACTACCCGACTGATTTTGGTGAAATTTGAAATCCATATTCGCTTGATTATGCTAAAGGTCTATGTCCGACAGTTCTTTTTTCTGTGTCTTTTCTGACCAATGTCAATTTTTCAGAAACTAATTAAAGTTTTCTAAAACTGTCTGCCATATATGACTATCTACCAGCAATTTTTTTTTCAATCAAAGTCGCTCGAGTACTTTATGCGAGAATGAGAGTTTTACCTGAAACGTATGATTTTTCAGGAAAGACAAAAAACTTAGACATTTCTAACTTGTGTTAAGTTCTTGCACAATTTTATCAGTCACTTCCCACGTGACTTCCGGACCAGAATCCATTACACGAATTTTCTTCGGTTAGCACCACTTTTTTTTTACACAAGGAAGACTATTATATATGCTTCCACAAAATCTGCACATTATAAGATTTATTTTAAGAATATAGTGTTGCAAGTAGTATTTAAAAATAGAGATAATTATAAAATTTTAGCGTAAAATTAATGTGAATCGGCGTAACGTCCTAGTTCGTGTATTCCCTTGAATTGTTACGATCATTTCTAATAGTAAGGGAAAAAACAGACATGCTAAAGGATTCAGGAAAGTTCAAAGAATATTTTAAGCCAGTAAAACAAAAATCAAATTTTTCAAAAAACTTCACTCATGTATCCCCTTAAAAGATTTTTTAAACATTAAAACTTTTATGACTTACACTATCCATAAAACGCAGCCCCTTAATCCCCTGGTGACGAGCGGCATCCCAAGAACTAAATTTTACTGAAAAATTTGCCTTATTTAAAGGGAGTATTTTCTCGATTTTATAAGGCACAAACTTCTGTTTTTGAAAACCGGTGACAAAAAATTAAAAATTTCGTAAAAGCCTCCCATCGCAAAAGAGTTAATTCGTGTGTTTATGGGGTTTTTTTTTTAAGTCTTTTATAATCAAACTGTAAATAATTGAATGGTTTCTCCAGAAAATATTGTCAAGCCTCTTAAAATCTAGTGATGAATTAATTTGCATCTACTGTAAAGACAAACCTATGCTACAAGAAACTGAATTTGATGAACCATCAACTAGTGGTGTAACTCAAACTCACAATATCATTCGTTAATCTAACATTTCGAATCTATCGACCCTTATCATTATACCTGAAGCTGCGATATCTGATCCAAAAGTATAAGCAAGGAAAATGTCAAATGGGGTTCGTCGTAAAGGGGAATCTCGTATCCTGACTGATACTCCTGAAAAGCTACTTATTGAAGCTGAAAAACAAGACACCACATACAAACAAATCTCTTCTTAAAAAAGTACGCAAAAAGAAGTTTTCCCCCAAAGACAATTCTGAATCTGATAGCGACGCCAAAATTTCTTCAGGGAAAGTGATTCCGATTTGTCAAATCAATGTCGTGAGTTAGTTGATCTGGTATAATTCGAAAAAAGTGAATTGGAAAAAGCAAATTTTATTTTTGTTAAAATTACAAGTAAAAAAAACTATTACATATTTTGTCGCACACTGAAAAATAATCTGTAAAGTTACTAAATTTTTCTAGGAAACTGGGATTCCAAGAACATTTTATGTAACGGAAGCAGCGAAAATTCCTGAAACCAATTCTGTTATATGAATGTTTGCTGTTATCGTTTCATATACTTTTCTAGGAATCCCAGTTTTCCAGAAAAAGCTTAGTAACGTTACAGATTTTTTTTACAGTGCAGAGATATGTGATATTAAATATCCAGTGTTTTAGGTCCAATATTTCAAAAAACAACTTTAAGCTAGATTTTAAAGGAGATGAAAAGAATGATATTGATATAAAAGAAATTGCAACTAAACCTACAAATGTAAAATAAACTTGCAATTGCCAATTGATCCGCTCGCTCGACATTAGAACGTTTCTCATTTGGAGTGAATTTTCATCATTTAAAGTGCACTGTAAAAAAAAATCCGTAATGTTACTAAATTTTTTCTAGTAAACTTGTATTTCATGAACTTTTCATATAACGATAACAGCAAATTTTCATGTAATCTTCCTCGATTACATGAGTTTTGGCTTTTACCGTTACATGAAAAGTTCTTGGAATACAAATCTACTAGAAAAATCTTAGTAACTTTACAGTTTTTCTTTTTAAAGCAAACATGAAATGCAAAATTTTTAAAATACTATCATTAAAATAATTCTTAATATGCATATATTTTCTTGTACCCATTTAACTTAAAATTATTTATAATGATACAGAATAAAAAATGAATTTTTTCTTTATTGCTGTATTGTGTCTAATTGCCTGGTCAGAGGTATAATAAAACATGGTCAATTATACAATTATGTGTTGTACTTTTGACCGCGCAATATTATTATTTTTTTTAATTGAAATGAAACATAATAAAAGTAAAATTAAAACATCGAAAAAATTAATTATGGTAAACCATATGGTACTGATTATAAAAAAAACATTAAATTTAACCTTAATAGTTAAGCTACACTGTAAAAAATAATCTGTAAAGGTACTAAACATTTTCTAGGAAACTGGGATTCCAAGAACTTTTCATGTAATGATAACAGGAGAAATCCATGTAACCTGTTCTAAAACTTGAGGTTTTGTTGTTACCGTTACAGGAAAAGTTCTTGGAATCCCAGTTTAATGGATAAAGTGTAGTACCTTTACAGATTTTTTTTTTTACAGTGTACGAAAATTGAAATTTTGCCGAAGTGATCAAACTAACAACACTTTCGCTTACAGAAAAGCAAAATTTTAGAGTAACGTTTCTATTAATTTGATAACTGCAAATGTTTTTTATAAACAACTGTCATCTGTTTATTTCTGAAATATCAAATCCATATTAATTATTACACTGTAAAAAAAATCTGTAAAGGTACTAAACATTTTCTAGGAAACTGGAATTCCAAGAAATTTTCATGTAACGGTAACAGGAAAAAATCATGTAACCGATTCTGAAACTTGAATTTTTGCTGTTACCGTTAAAGGAAACGTTCCAGAAATCCCAGTTTCCTAGAAAAAGTTTAGAATCTTTACAGATTTTTTTTTTTTTTACAGTGTACATTTTTAAATTTACCCGGCACACTCTTTTGGTGTGCATATGCACGTATATATTTCAACTTCGACTTTTGTTAAAACATATTTGAAATGTATTTATCAATATATATATTTTTTTCTAATTGAGCATTGCATGACATTTAAGATATTTCAGCATAGGATCTGAAACAGTGAAAAATCTAAAAAATAAAATAAAAATATAGGATTATTTGTAATTCTTTAAAAACTTTTACATGTTTGATTATTTTTAGTTGAAAAATCGTGTTATTAAAGAAAATAAAGCATTTATTGAACTGATTAATGTTGGAAGTACAAAGATTTGAAACAAAACAGAAAAAAATAAAACATAAAGAGCACATTAAAACTAATAACACAATTTTAAACAAAATCATTATCTTTGATTTAAAGAATCAGTTACGGTTGCGCCAATAAACAACAGTTAAAAAAAACAAAAACAATTTCACTATAAAGTGATAATATGTTTCTAACATGATTTGGTTTCTGTAAGTCAAGTTAGGTTTCCTAATAACCTTTATGTTTCACACAAAGTGATGTATCTTCATGGAAAAATGCTAAAATTATTTCCTTTAATGAAGAGTAAAATAATTATTTTAAGTGTTGTTTTTAAATTAATTCTTTGTACTTATTGCATTTTTATATTATTTGTCTATTGAACTTTGATAAATAATGATATATATGTGGGAAGTTATACGTGTGAGGGTAGTAAGTATATGAGTATATATTTAAATATTTGTGTTAGTATTGTTACAACGTTGTAAAAAAATCTGCTTTTTTTTTGTTTCTTAAGTTTGAGATATTAGTCAAATTATTTAATAAACAAAAATTGCAATTTCTTCAGCAAAATAGATCAATTATATGATAATTATTTTATTCTACAATAAACTATAGGTGAATAAAAAAGCAAAATTCCAGTAATGTCAGGATCTGAATGAGATCGTCGTGAAAACTGGCAAATTAATGTTAAGTTGACAATGTTTTCAGCTGAAATTTGTCACGTGTGTATGTGTTTGTTGTACATAAATACTACTGCATTGAAGTATACGCTACATTGAATCTCTTCTGAAAATCTTTTCATGTTTTTTTCTATGCATATAGGGTACTCGTGACCTTGTGGGCCAAAATGTAAGGGAAGGCAAAGTACACATTAAAAAGAAACAGTTTTTGTATAAGAACGTGGGGTTGGAAAGGAGAAGTGTTAGCAAAAACAAAAAATGTAGAGGAAATGAAAACAAAGTTTTTTTTAACTTTTTTTATAGATACAACAATTTTAGTAAAAACTTAAATGTTTCACTGTAAACATCGATAGAGGTCCGGCAGCTCTTGAAACTGACTGGAGTACCTATTCGAAGAGTTCGGGTGTCTTATCTTCGAAAATCTAATAAGGCCCCATTTCAAGTCTTCTTGTCGTGACTGCAGTCGTTAATGAAACACCTGGTATCTTCGAAAGAGTACGCCAAACAAGTGTCAGACGCTGCAGGGCCTGTATTGATATTGATGGTGGCACATACTGTAATTGTTATATCAACAGAACGTTTGTTTTTAATTCCACCACATTTCTTGTTTTTCATTTCCGATCCAACATTGTTATACTAAAATTTCTTCTTTATGTGTAATTTATCCCTTCTTACAGTTAAGCCCATAAGTTCATGGACACTCTGTGAAATGACATCACAATGTAATCCATCAAATGTTACGCTTCATTGGACTCTATCTAAAATTTTGATTTTGAATGTTACCTTCTTTTAAAGTTCCCCAGCCAGAAACAGTAGCATAGCCATGAGGCTCATGACCTGGAGGAGGTAGGCAAGCGGTTTGTATATTGCCTCCTAAATCAAATGGGGGATCTACTTGCAGCAATGCTATGTCATTTTGCAGATTCTGGGCTGAAAAGGCCTCGTGTACGAAAGCATCCACTACCTAAATATAGAGGAAAATAGTCAATTTTGTTGCAAGCGCGAAAAACAGACAAAATATTTTACTAAGAGCAATTAATGAACATTGTTTCAATTCCCTCTGAATATTGAAAATATATATGATATAACATTTTGTAAAAATTTTCAAATACTGAAACACTTTTATGTGTTTACTTTTTAATACAGAATTTACTTGAAGACAATATTACTTAAATATTAATAATAAAAATCGAAAAAGTTTTACTCGTGATTTTTGTATAACTACATTAACGTTAAACTGAATATTTCAATTACATTAATGTTTGAAATATTTAGATATTACAGTTGAAATTTTCGTTTAAAGGTCAATGAATAAGTATTGAAACTCTTTTAGGGCAATATTATTCTGAATATTTGGATCTACGTATTTTGTAATTAGATCAAAAAGAACTACGCATTAATAAGTACTTATTTGATACTAATAGTTTCGCTAAAACAGCCATATTTGAGGGAATATACAATCATAAATCATATGATAATCGTAATAATAATCACGAGTATCATTATGAAAATATGTTAATAATTTAAAAATGCTATTAAATTATCTAAAGATAATTTAATAATTGGTTATGAGCCTACTCTTCTTAAAAATGTAGCAGAATGAAAATAACTACATAACTTTAAATTTTGATTCAACATAAAATTTCAAGGCAGCTTGTAAATCAATCACATATTATGTTTATTAGGAAAATTTCGAATGTTTATTAAATATATATCCCTTTAATTTATTTGATACTAATTTTTTTTTAATTCCATAATTATATTAAATTATTATGTTATCTAAAACTCGTGAATGTTACGGGAATAACTGTTTCTGTTAATAAGCACGCATCTGTGTTTATACAAATTTATATTTGTTCAGTCAATAATACCTTGTATATAAACTCTGTAATAAATGTTTTTTTTTTTTTTTTTTTTTTTTTTTTTTTTTTTTTTTTTTTTTTTTTATCTACCAGGTAGGAAAATTGACAGTTATTCAGATGCATTTCTAAATTCGTTTAAATATGTAGCAATCTACGTTAGAGAGCATTTTCTAGATTACCATTAATGGTTTTTTAATCATATTCGAAATATAACATACTCATTAATTAAAATTATATATCAATGTTCCTGTAAATTAATTTCAACGAAGCGTTATTTTTACTTTAAGCATTCCATTTTTGCATAAATAAATTGTTCTTTACGTGTCAATAAAATTACAGAGCCCCGCACTGTTTTGTTCAATTCAACAATGTTTAAGACAAAATAAATAAACAACGTTAAAGAGCACAAATATTATAAAAACAAAGGATGTTAAAAGCATACAGCTGTTTCGAGACTTCTAAAGTCCCATCATCAGTGCTAAAAAATTGTAAAACGTAAAAGAAATTCACATCGTTAAATAAAATAAAATCGTGCATCTGAGCTCGCCGCTAAGGCGAACTGACCACGAAACGTCGCAAAGCAACAGTAAAAGTAAACTGGCACGCGCACTCAGAGGGAGACCAATCATATGTCTCTTCCCACTAGACGAGTCCAAATCAAGGAGAAAAGGAGGGGGGAGGGGAGTGATATTACAGGAATGGAAACCAAACATCAGAAAATCTTGGAGTATTGGACAAGTCATTAACCAAATTACTAGAGTTTTTCCATATATGAAAAGCTTCACAAAAGTCTGAATCATAAACAGATGAACAATATTGTATTATTGAGGCTTCGGAAAATTTAAAATTGTGACTATTGGACCAGCAATGGTTGGCGATAGCGGAACGTCTTATTTCACAATTTTGAACGTTAGCACTGTGTTCTCCCACACGTTTTTTCAAGGCACGCTTCGTCTGACCGATGTACATTTTATCGCATTCGCAAGAAATCTTATAAATACCCCAATGTGATAAATCATCTATTGGATCTTTGAGATTTGAGAATTGTATTTTATTGAAAGGAGTAAAGGTTATTTTAAAGTAAAATTTTGACAAAATTTTAGAAATTTGATGACTGATTTTTGGAAAATATGGAAGAATAATTAAATTAACATTGCGGTCACAGTTGAAGTTCGAAGGAGTACGTTTTCTTAATTTGTTATGAATGGAATCAACGATTTCGATCGGGAAACCCCGATCAATGGCAATGGATTTGATATGGTTTAATTCTGCTTTAAGTAAACTATCGGAGAGAAAATATTTAAGGCTCGGTGTACATAAGTGTTAAAGGCAGCTAATTTCTGATTAGGGGGGGTGAAATGAAAGGCGATGGGGGGGGGCAAAGATACAGCGAATGGTTTACAATAGACAGCTGTGTGAAAAAAAAGTTATTTTCGCGGGAAACCAAAACATCCAGGAAAGGTAATTGATTGTTATTTTCAAATTTGTAGGTAAATTGAATATGGTCATCTATTGAGTTCATAACTGTAAGAATATTAGTAAGATAAAGTATATCAGAGTCCAGCAACGCAAAACAGTCATCCACGTAGCGGATATAAAATGGAAAAGTAAGTTTTTTGAATAGTTTTAGTTCGAAATAATGCATGTAAAAGTCGCTAAGAATTGGACTGATGGGAGAGCCCATGGATAAACCATCAGTCATCAGCCATCAGTCAACTTTGTAGATTACAAAGAGGAAATGAAATTCCCGAGCCGCTACATTACAATCCAGAAACACTTGAAGGATATAGCAAGATAAAGCACGAACAACCAAGATTGCTAAAATCTTCATTTTCTACCTTTTCTCCAGTAACTCATTTGTTTAGAGCGGGGAAATGAGGTTTCAGTTTATCTTATTCTTTATGGAAGAAGTTGTGAAAGAAGGAACACGATTAACTTTCGGCGGGGGGGGGGGGGGGATGTACTAAAACAAATTAATTCTACATGTAACATATGATTACTAATGTCTTAATTAAAAATTAAAACTCTTGTGAAAGATTTTATCAAAATGTTTAAAAGTTATTTTCAAGGTCTCTTATTTCTTGGTCTTTTCGTTTCGGAGTACCCCCATTTCTCATAAACCCTCCTCTACTCAACTAGATAACGTAAAAATCCTTTTGTTTATTAGTAATCTTCACATTTCAACCATTTAATAAATCTACGCAAATTACATTGCCATTTCTAACATTTTCGTGATTATTATTACTATAAATGATTACAATAAATGATCGTGATTATTAATATTTTAAGTAATATTTGTATGACTTTCCTCTGCATTTACTTAATTTATATCAGAAAGCTGAAAAAATGCAATTTTATTTAACCATTTGTAATAATATTTTCCGAATTTTGAAAATAAATACGAATGAATGATTTCTGATAAAACATGGAGCTATTATAAACAAACAAATGAAGGCATATAAACCATTAATTGCCGATTTATTTTGCCGAGCTACTTAAATGACGGCATAGCTTTTTTGCTATAATTCAATTGTTTAGTACTATTTTCTTATCATTAAGTTAAAATAATATTTGTTTAACAATCAATATAAGACACATTTTTTATTGTAATTAATTTTGTGGGTTTATTATAAATCAATAAACCAGTTCCTTCTAAAACCTTTTTTGTTCCGAAATTCGACGTGTTTGACCTTGTTTTTTTAAAAATCAATAAAAATTTTGCAAATAGGGATGCATTTTTCAAATTAATTGCGATGCCGTTTTCGAACAAATTTCATTTGAAAGTAAATTTTCCCCCTCTTCGAATGTGTAAAAATTTAAAATATGTGATACTTAAAAGTTTAAAAAAAGTAAAAGTTATATGTAATCGTTTGGTGTTGCTATCGTCAATTTGACGTCAGCGTTATGCACAGACACATTTGTTCTTTATAATATAGCTCATAATTTTATGGTATACATACAAAAGTCATCATAAATACACGAAAAGCAAATATTAATACATCTAAGTTTCAAAATGATGAAAATGCGCAAACACCTTAACCTTTTGCGGTGCAATAAGCTGAAAAAGTGATTCACTGACATTCTAAAATATTTTGGATCATCACAAGATGAGTTCAGGCAAAATATGATCATACACCAATAAAGTTTTCAACGGAGTTTCAAGTATATTGGCATTGCTTTTAAATTATCATTTTTAGAGCATTTTCTTTTAACTTGTGCGATATTTTAATTCTATTAAAATGTTCATTTAAAAGGAGAAGAATAAAATAAGTTTTAAATACAAAAATAAATGTTAGTTTTATTCGTTTGTTATCGTATATTGTAAAAAATCTTTTATGTTTTCAATTTTACCCAGAACGAATATAATAATTCTTTGACTAATACGTTCTTTTTCATTATTTTAAATTTCTTCCGCACTAAAAATGGCACCTTCTGGAGCAATATGGAGGATATTTAAATTAAGGAATGCCAAACATATACAGTTCCTTTATTCTTCATAGAAACAACAGCGAAATATTTTTTTATAACATTTTAACCATTTCGAGTCTAGTGTACTATAAATAGTATATGTCTTTTCATGGAGTATTATTTTTTTCCTTAATAATTATTTTGTTACTTTCTACATGTAAAAATAATAGTATATGTATATTCCTTTATTATTATGACTTCATTTATATTTTGACATTTAGTAATAACAATAATAATAAAAGTTCTCTTTGCACCGTTCACAGTTCTTTTATTTTATGCATATATTTACTGTTTAAATTTAAAATATAGGTTATTTTTTTGAGCAAATCGTGTGTGATAAAGTTCAAAAGATATTAGGAAGTTGTAATATCTGTGAAACCCTGTTGTAAAAAGATATTTTAAAAACATCTCCAAAAATTGTCCTTAGCCTATTATTAAATAAATATGATTTGAATAATACTCAAAATAAGTACATTAGTTGCATTTCAGACAATGAGATAAACTTTAAACATCAGTAAGTCTTCTTGGATAGATACAATTAACATTATTAAAGTAAAAATAATTTGTTTTCAAAATGGAAAATAATTCGGACCTGAAAGGGTTAAAATAGTTTCCAGTTTTTTGCATTTGAATTTATCTTCTTACATAAAAATAAGCATTACTCATAAATTTCTGTCCGCCGTTTTGTTTCAAAATGGCGGAATATTAATTTTTTTAAATTAAGTTTTAAAAGTAAATGCAAAAAAAGTAAAATAGTGAAAAAGATTTTTCTTTTGTGTGTTTGACCTTGTTACAAAGATTCCAGAGCATTTTTTTCTTTCATCTATATCTCAAAAAATGGCTGAGTTATAGCACTTTCAATTTCCAGTGTTGTTGGCATTTTGAAACGGTCTGAAATTTGTCACGCGATAATACGCATATTTATAAACTGATTTGGATATAACTCCTTGTGTACATAGTACATACCACTGTCCATGTGGATATAAAGAGTTCACGGATCAACTTCATCCGCCATCTTGTTTCAAAATGGTGGCCATTTAAGTTTGTCAAAAATCTTTTGAATGTATAATGATGTACAAACAAAAAATTTAGAAATTGAAGAAGGGTTCTTTCCAAAGTGTTTATCTTAATAATGAAATTTGGATATTTTTTGCTTTGTCTTTACCTTAAAAAACGCCTGAGATATAGCAGTTTGAATTTCTAATGTGGGTGATATTTTTTTTTAAAAATCAATTTGCCCGCGACAACACTCGTATATATTGATCGATTTCGATGTGAGACTGTATGTGCACTTGAATTAAGATTTAGACTAAGCTCATTGGTTTGTTTTTTCCATCATGTTGCTTTAAAATGGCATACACTTCAAGATATCGTTGAATTTGGCGACCCTATAAATCGCTTAACTCTTTGCGGCGCAGGGCAAATTCATTGCTTAAGTATTGAAATTAATGATTGACACCGGAATTCGAAAACAACTTTATTTGTAAATAAGAAAACGCTATATTTCACGCATTCAATAAACCGTAATTTTTTAAAAAGAAATTCCGGTGCCAATGTGGCGTTTCGGAATTAAAATTAAGTGGTATATCTATGAAGCCACCACGCCGCAAAGGGTTAAAATAAAACCAATAAAAAGATTTAAATTTAAATTTGAATAAAAGATCACTAATTTCTAAAAATTCCTGTTAATATACAATAATGACAAAAACTAGTATTCTTTCTTATATAATTGGTTTCCACTAATTTGAGCTTCGTATGTTTGAATAATATAACTTAAATAATAAATAAATAAGTATATGAAAGATACCTATTCCTCCCGGTACTGCCGGAAGGACTTTTGAAATTGTTTTCAGTAACGACAAAATATTAAAGTAAAATATGTTTATCCAAAGTATAAGAAATATTTCAAAAGATTGCCATGCTTGTTTTAGTAACTTTGCTTTTCCTTGCTATATACTCCTTTAGTTTAAACTAGATGGAACCCGTCAAAATTTGACGGCAACAATATAAAAGCAACAAAGAGAAAAAAAAAAGTATTTTTTCAGCTATAAAAGAATTTTCTAAAGATTATTTTTTATTAAAAATTTCAATAAATGAAAAAAACCCCTGCATTTTATATCGAGGCAAATTACATTCACAAATGCACTCATAGAATTTCTCTCATCTGACACTTTTCCATTTACCGACAAAATACCAATATCACATGATATCGGGTACAGAATCGGCGCAGTGGTGCAATGCTCGTCACAGGCACTTGAGAACGTCTGCAGACTATTTTTAACCCGTTAAAATTTTTAAAAAATACTAGAAATCATTTACCATGTTCCATTGTAATATTATCCGGATCACATACGATTGACGAAGCTCCGATTCACGTTAAATTATAAATCAAGGACGATTCTGTTTTGAATTTTACAAAAAATTTAGGCAATCATTTCTAAACATAGAAAAAACCGTTATAAATCTGAAAATTCCGAAGTAAGAGTAAATTTTGGCAAATATCAAAAATAAAAAAAAATTTTTGTCAATTGTGCGAAGAAAAAGCACCAATTTCGCACATATATCTCGAGGAAAACATTATAAAAACTATAAATCAAGGACGACTTTGTTTTGAATTTTCCAAAAAAATTAGGCAATCATTTCTAAACTAAGTAATCTAACTAAAATAATCGTAAATTTTGACAAATAATCTCAAAAAAAAAAAAAAAAATCACCAGTTTTGCCATATATTTCAGAAAACATGATATAAACTTTAAATTGATATAAACATGATAATATAATCATGATAACATGATAATTAAATATGATATAAACATGATAAAAACTATAAATCAAGGACGATTCTGTTTTGAATTTTTTGAAAAATTCAGGCAATCATTTCTAAACAGATTTATAAAAAAGGAAAAAAAAAAATCAAATTTGTCAATTGTACGAAGAAAAATCACCAATTTCGCCCTATATCTCTGGAAAAACATGATATAAACTATAAATTGATATAAACATATGATCATGAAATGTGATATAAACATGGTAAAAGCTAAAAATTAAGGACGATTCAGTTTTGAATTTTCCGAAAAATTCAGGCAATCATTTCTAAAACATAAAAAGAAAAAGCCATCATAAATCTGAAAATTTGTAAAATTTAACAAATGGTCTAAAAAAAAATCTATTTTGTCAATTGTGCGAAGAAAAATAACCTATTTCGCTATATATCTCTGGAAAAATATCTCGCAACTTGACAGCAACAATATGAAGCCACCAAAGAAAAAAAAGTATTTTTTTTTTCAGCTATAAAAGAATTTTTTAAAGATTTATTTTTCTTAAAAATTTCAATAAATGAAAAAAAAACCCTGCATTTTATATCCAGGCAAATTACATTCACAGATGCACTCATAGAATTTCTCTCTTCTGACGCTTTACCATTTTGAAATAGTAAGTTATTTGTTATTTATCATTATTTATTTTATTTTGCTGTGTCCATTTCGATCTCTATTATTTTGCATAGAACTATCTATTATTTTGCTATTTTTCATAGCGAGTCCTAAGCTAATTTAGTTATGGATCTAGCATATTTTCGCGAAATGTTATACCTTTTCCCCCTGCAATAAATGAATGTTACAGAATTTGAGTTGAGAACGTCTGCAGACTATTTTTCAACCGTTAAAGTTTTTTAAAAAATGCTAAAACCATTTACCATGTTCCATTATAGTATTATCCGGATCACATACAAATGACGAAGCTCCGATTCATGTTAAATTATAAATCAAGGACGATTCTGTTTTGAATTTTCCGAAAAATTTAGGCAATCATTTCTAAAGTTAGAAAAAACCGTCATAAATCTGAAAATTCCGAAGTAATAGTAAATTTTGACAAATATCAAAAATCAAAAAAAAAACAATTTTGTCAATTGTGCAAAGAAAAAGCACCAATGTCGCACATATATCTTGGAAAAAAACATGATATAAACTATAAATTGATATGAACATGATCATGATATAAACATGATAAAAACTATAAATCAAAGACGATTCTGTTTTGAATTTTCCGAAAAATTTAGGCAATCATTTCTAAACTAAGTAATCTAACTAAAGTAATCCTAAATTTTGACAAATGGTCTATAAAAAAAAGCAAAAAAAAAAAAAAAAAAAATCAATTTTGTCAATTGTACGAAGAAAAGTCACCGATTTCGCCATATATCTCTGGAAAAACATGACATAAACTTTAAATTGATATAAACATAATATGATCATGAAATATGATATAAACATGGTAAAAACTATAAATCAAAGACGATTCTGTTTTGGATTTTCCGAAAAATTCAGGCAATCATTTCTAAATATAAAAAGAAAAATCCATCTTAAATCTGAAAATTAATAAAATTTGACAAATGGTCTCCGGGAAAAAAAATCAATTTTGTCAATTGTGCGAAGAATGATCACCAATTTCGCTCTATATCTCGAGAAAAACATGATATAAACTATAAATTGACATAAACATGATGATATAAACATGATCATGATAAAAACTATATATCAAGGACGATTCTGTTTTGAATTTTCCGAAAAGTTTAGGCAATCATTTCCAAATTAAGTAATCTAACTAAAGTAATCGTAAATTTTCACAAATGTTCTAAATAAAAAAGTAATAAATTTTGTCAATTGTACGAAAAAAAATCAACAATTTTGCCATATATCTCGGGAAAAACATGTTATAAACTATAAATTGATATCGTAAATTTTGTCAAATGGTCTAAAAAAATCAATTTTGTCAATTGTGCGAAGAAAAATCACCAATTTTGTCATATATCTTGGGATTTTTGTCAAAGGGTAGTGAAAAACACTCAAATTTTGTCAAAGGATCGCAAAAAATGCACATTTCAACAAAAGATCCCAAAAAACAACTATGAATTTCATTTAAAGTTCACGGGAAAATGCAAAATTTGTCCAGGTATCACGGAAAAAAGCAGATTTCGACAAAAATTTGCCAAAAATGGAAAATTTCGTTGAAAGATTTTGATAAAATGGCAAATTACATTGAAAGATGGCGGGAAAACAACAAATTTCCATGACTTCAAGAAAATGACAAATTTCATCAAAAGACCTTGAGAAAACGACGTATTTTGTCCACGTATCACAAAAATTGTAAATTTTATCAAAAGATCGCAAAAAAATACAAAAATTTTCTAGGCACCATAAAAAACACAAAATTTGGCAAATAATCACAAAAAATAGCAAATTTCATCAAAAAATTAAAAAAAATAAATAGCAAATTTTACCAAAATAACCCCCCCCCCAAAAAAAAACGAAAATTTTGTAAATAGATGACAAAAAACAGCAAATTTCGTCAAAAGATCACAAAAAAGCCAAATTTTTTCTAGGTATCCCTAATAAAACACAAATTTCGTCAAAGTATTGCAAAAAATTAAAATTTTGTCAAAACGTCTACAAAAACGGCAAATTTTATGAAAATTTTTTGAAAAAAAAACAGTAAATTTCGACAAAAAGTTGTCTAAAAAAATAGCAAAATTTGTAAACAGATCGTGAAAAAAATTGTAAAAGATTGTGAGAAAACAAAATATTTTCTCAACCGCAATTTTTAACAAACGATTGGGGAAAATAAAAGTGCTGGAATGGATTTTCTCCCTGTTTCAGCAATGAAGGATGGTGTTAAAAATTCTGAGGTTAAAAGTAGTTCAATTTTAAAAGTACTTCCTTTTTATGTCAATCACAAATACTTGTAACATAATGCAAGGGATTGAAAAGAGGATGCAAGTCTTTACGTTCTGCAGACTGTTTTTAAATTTCTACTTGCGTTGCAGACTGCAGAAAAAATTCTGCTGCTGGGGACATGATATGGATAAATCATAAATTACAGTCATTATTCATTACTAATTTCATATAAAATGCATTCATATACACTATGATGACAAAATCACTATTGTAATTTACTCTTTACTATTGATTTTTGTGCATATATTTAAATGACAACATTATGACGAATGTTATTATTAACGCTTTGTACTTTGTTATTAACGGATTTATTAACTCAATTCAAAGGTTTAAATAGATCGAAGCGTTTTAAAAGATTCAATGTTGTCTACAATAAGGTAATAACAATATGCTCTGTTGTGCTAACTTAAAAGTACCAAATTTAAGGGGGTTTCTCAAACATTTCCAACGCTACTTTTTATTTTCTAAAAGATTAGATTTTATAATTAAAAAAAAAAACACTAATATTCAAGCATGCCTACTGAAAAAAAAAAGTTAAAATGCTGAAAAAGGTGCTTTCCCCAATCAAGATGATGTAATCATCAACCTGATTAATAGGAACGTCGTAAGAAAGATCACCAACAATAAACGGATGATAAACATCTCAACTGTCAACAACGTGTTTTACAATGGCGTGGCGAACGCGAGGGTGATGATCTTCTGTATCATACAGGAACACAGACAGAGTTCTAAATAAGCAATTGCCATCCGGTTCAATTTCTTGAAGATTGTAAGACGCTAGATCCATAACTACTCAAAAATGGACACATAAAATAAATCAATAAAGATAAATATGATAAATAACTTACTATTACAGGACAGGTAGTAACACCATCAGAAGCGTACAGCGTGAGAGATCGTATCTCTTAAGTAAGAATCAATCTATATTTATCTGTATTTAGGCACCCAATGTCATCTCACACACTGAACTCTCATTGGAGCACAGCGTCCCCCACATGCGCTCTGACGATGATACATGGAGTAAAGGTTGTTACTCCGTGCGATGATGTGATTGTGTTTTTCTTTCTCTGCGGTCAATCGTTCTCGTGAATGAATCACCTGCTCAAACCGGAAGACTTGCTCGCGCATGCGTAGAGACCAGTTATAGGTATGCTGAAAAAAATTTCTTATGGTTTTAATATATATGATAATTATAACATTTTTTCTTCAAAACCAGACAATTTTCTAGTTAAAAAATATTGAGTGTCACCTTGTGAATTGAATATGTCGATTTACTGCTTATTTTAACTTTATTTTCTTCCGAAAGATCACTTGTTCCCGCAACTACTCTGTAGTTTGGTATTCTTGCGCTGAAACAAACAAAGAGAAATTACACTTATATAAAGAAATATACACTGCTGTCCAAAAGTTAAGCATAATTGGTAGTTAAGTAATTATTTTTAAGTAATGAAAGAAATATGAATCGGAATGTGCTGAAACTCCAGGTGTGTAAACAAAATAGTACGCGTCACATATTTTCGCGAAGAGTTTTCCCCGAAATCGAACAGGGGACCGTCAACAAACTGAAAAAGAACGAAGATCTTTTGGATAACCCTGTCAAAACTAATGTAGCAAAAGCGTTCAAACTGCACATTATGATTAATTGGCTTATTGTAATGTACTGTGTTAATTTTTACAAGGATAGCATGTATACTCGTAGAGAAATTAAGGTTTTTATAAAAACAGTTCTAAGTTTTTTGCTTATAATTTGCAGAGTTCTTAATATAAAATAATGTTCTTTTTTGAAAAATGGCAAACATCAGTGTACACAATACCCTGTCATCAGAATTAAAAAATAATAAAAATTGTATGACAAATGAGCAGGTTTACTAAATAATTTTTTACTGCGCATGCGTGAACGCTATTAAAATTTCATTTGCATATTATGTTAGTTAAATGTATAGAGCAACTTTTGTGAAAGTCTCAAAAACATAGCTTAAAAGTTCTGAAAATTATCGTTGATAGAATGAGATCAAAATCCTTTATTCCCTAAATGAAGCAAAAAAGATGAGGGACTGTATCCATATTCCATTGTTTAGTGCCTACACAATATTGCACGTACAACTATATTTAGGTAAAACCCCTGATTTTTTTGCTTCCTTTAGGAATAACGGATTTTGAGTTGATTCTATAGGCGACCATTTTCAGAATTTTCAAGTTATGGTTTTGAAACTTTTACAGAAGTTGCTCTATACATTTAGCTAACACAATATGCAAATGGCATTTTGATATCGTTGACGCATGCGCAATGAAAAATTATTTACTAAACATACTCATTTTTCATACAATTTTTATTATTTTTAAATTCTGATGACAGGGTATTGTGTACAATGATGTTTGTCATATTTTCAGAAAAGAACATTATAGTTATCTTACTAAAATTTTATCTGTAACTTGGCATGCAGTTACGCGAAAAATTCTTGGAATCCCAGTTTCCTAAAAATTCTTAGTAACTTTACAGATTTTTTTTATTTTGGGGTGCTAACCTGTATCTGTTACATACATTTTTGCTGTTGACGTTACACAAAAAGTTCTAGGAATCCTAGTTTCCGGGAAAACTTTTAATAACTTTACAGTTTTTTTTTTCTTTTTTACAGTGCACGTTACAACATTTCATGAAACTTAAAAAAAATTATTTTTTAAGAATAAAATTTTGCTTTGTTTAACTGAAAAGAACATAAATGCATTTTTTCTTAATGCAATACATATGAAGTAAGAAAACTATACTAAAACACCATGAATTTCTCATAATGAAAAAAATAAAACAAACATTGTTGTTAAATCTTGTTTGATTTGATACTACACTGTAAAAAAATGTGAAAAGTTACTAAACTTTTTCTAGGAAACTTGGATTCATAGAACTTTTTATGTAACAGTAACAGCAAAAGTTCATGTAACCGATTCTGTTACAGGAATTTTTGCTGTTACCATTACATAAAAAAATTAAGTTACTAAATTTTTTCTAGGAAACTGGGATACCAAGAACTTTCTATATAACAGTAACAGCAAAAATTCATGTGACCAATTTTCTTACAGGAAATTTTGCTGTTACCATTACATAAAAAGTCCTAGGTATCCGAGTTTACTAGGAAAAGTTTAGTAACTTAACAGATTTTTTTTAACAGTGTACGATCATCGAGTATGTCTAGCACTCAACGCTGCTTTTATAACTACATTGTAAAAAAAATCTGTAAAGTTACTAAACTTTTTCTAGGAAATTGGGATTCTGAAAACATTTCATGTAACGGAAACAGCAAAAATTCATGCAATAGATTCTATTACATGAATTTTTGCTGTTATCGCTACATAAAAAATTCTTGGAATCCCAGTTCCCTAAAAAAGTTTTTGTAAATTTACAGATTTTTCTTTGCGGTGTATACTGCCCTAAGGCAGCTCTCTATTCGGCTCATGATCCAGTCCGGTCATTAATGCGACAGAGTATATTCATATGCACATTTGCTAACACTTTGAATAAAGTTTAAGAGAGAAAATAATCTTCTCCTTTATGAGCATCAATATTTAGTGAAAGTTGACTGATATTCCTCATTTATATTAACTTCAATGGTCTAGTAAAATCATGGATTTATAAGAATACTCATGGAGAGATTTAACTTCCGTTACTGAGGAACAAATTCTCATATCGTAAAAAAATTGAAAATGGTTTGGGTTCTGGCAAAAAGGTCCTATCCATTACAATGGCAAAATACTAATAAAAATGGGTAATTATTTAAAAAGTCCTTCATATAAATTTATTCAATGAAGTTAAGTTATTAACTCAATCTCAGCGTTATCACGCAGTCCAATGATATTCACCTTCGCTACACTGTAAAAAAAAATCTGCAAAGGTACTAAACATTTTCTAGGAAACTGGGATTCCAAGAACTTTTCCTGTAACGGTAACAGCAAAAATTCAAGTTTCAGAATCGATTATATGAATTTTTCCTTTATCGTTACATAAAAAGTTCTTGGAATCCCAGTTTCCTAGAAAATGTTTAGTACCTTCACAGATTTTTTTTTTTACAGTGTACCTAAAAATTTGCATATACGATAAATTTTCGCATGTGGAGAAAACTTGTACAGTTGAAAAGCTTGCATTCTGGTCTGGAGTGTCCACGCACCATTTAAGAATTTTTTACGAATCTCTAAAAGTTGTAAAACGTAACATTAAATTTCTCTAACCCATCATATCACTTTCTGTAGAAAAAAAAGAGAAAAAATCAAAATTATCATACAAAATTACTTAATAAAAGCACGTGAAAATTGGCATTTTGTTAATGCTTTATCTACAATCAATGTTAGCTAAGCCTTAATTGTGGCTTTGCATAAAAATAATATAATTTAGCAAAATAAATATTTAATTTCTCTAGTTTACGCAGGAACTAAATATAACTGCTGTTTTGCTTAAATTTCAAAAATAAATTATTGGTTGACATATTTCCCCCCCCCCCAAAAAATATATATTTATAAAATTATTTTTATAATATTCCCAAATAAACAAAATCCGGAAAACTGAAGCTTCGTGGCATAAATTGGCAGCAAAAATGTTTATTTAACTTCTCTATTAACCCAAAGCTATAAAATAAAAATCCCCCCCTTTTTTTTGAAAAATCGTTTTTTACCACAAATTTTGAAAGGTAATCTTTGCGTTACTTAATGGGCAAAGTTTCTGCTATTAAAAAAGGTAAAAAAAAAAAAAAAAAAAAATAGTGGTAGTTAAATAGTAAATTTAAGCATGCGAATTTATCTCTAATGTTGCGTCAACACAACGCCAGTGGATATTGGATTAATACTGAATGAACTATATATTCTTATAAATAAGAATATATAGCTATTTAACTTTTGCAGAAATAGGATACCTTGTATTTTGAAGATATGTAATAAATCACAAAATGAAGATCTTCTTTTCATATTTTTAGCTGAAATTCATTCATGTACATACATTTTTATATATGTTTCTTTACATTTTCTGACGATGTTTATTATTAAGCACTACCAGCCATCTTTGAATAGTTTATAGCCAGACAATCTTTAAAAAAAATGTTCTAGATAACAGATATTGTTATAGGGTATTGTCATAATTTGTAAGAGCCAGAACAAATCTAAGGGAAATATTTAAAATTTTTCTGAGTGTCCATTTTCATAAATTTTTTGTGATAAAAAACATAACTTAGAAAAGTTCAAGTTTGGAGGCTAGCTATATTAGTTATTAAAATGATATCGATAAGTATCGATACCATTCACTATAAAAAAAAAAAAAAAAAAAAAAAAAAAATTAGATTTAAGCAACAGTCAATACTCTATAACGTATTTTTATGTCATTTGAGAACTACGTTACGTTTTAAGGGATAAGAACATTATTTGTTTTTAAGTAATTCAAATTTATTGAAAACTATAGGGTTGTAGCAGATAAAATACAATGAATAACTTTGTTGAATTTATGACTAAAATTTCAATTTCATTCCATGCAAGCACAGATTTTGTGTAATAACTAAAGGAAAATATGGGTGATAAATAAAAATTTAACATTTCTTTCCTCAGTTATCAGCATATACAATACTTGTATATGCTGAATATTGTATAATATAATACTTATATTATACAATAATATACATATATTCTTGGCGCAGTCTCTGTCCTTTTTTTTTTTTTTTTTTTTTTTTTTTTTTTTTTTTAAGTCGTTAATTAAACGGATTTTTACTGTTTTTCGAGCTGACAGTTTTCTTTGTAAAATAAACATAGTAGGTAGTTATATAAAGTAAAGTTCATTATACTGCCTTCCACGGAACAAAACATTTTGCAGGTTAACTTCATCTGGTGGTTTCCTCGAATTAATGAATGTTGAAACTCTATCCTTTATATCAAAGCCTTATATTAATACAATCAATATTTTAAGTTAAATTAACAGAAGAAATGGAAATACTTTCAATCAAAGAAAAATGATTCACTTTGAAAACTTACAGGTTAACACAATGTGCTGCTGTCAGAACCCAATTTTTATTAATAATAGTTCCACCACATATATGATAAATTCCATTGTCTTGCTCAAAGTGTCTCTGCAGAGATATCTAAAAGAAATAAAAAAGAAAACTAAATATTCTGAAAATTCATAATTTAAATAAGAATTATACTTCAGGTAAAAGTACTTTTTATCAGAAAAAAAGAGTATTTTCAGAAATTTGTTGCAAACAAATAAGACATCAGATTCTCAATTACAAAGAAGGGAAAAAAAGAGGTTTTTTTTTACTTAAAAAGAATTTTCAGAGGAAGAATTTCTGTAAAGGTCTTGGATTGTCCAGTTTTGAATCTTAGATATTGTGTATACTTAATTATTAACAAAGAATATTTTATTAATTGATAAAATAATCAATTGTTAAACACAAAACATTATGCCACATTTGTTAAATAATTTTCAAGCTTGGATATATCCATATTTTCAATATTTTCATTCATATTCAAAAACCGTGCCTCCAATACATATATATGCATATAAATATATCTTTGTAAATTAAAATTATATGAATTATTATAACGTCGACTACCACGTTCATTGAAAAATTTATCAAATGAATTTTGTAGCCTTTGCTTCTATTTTTGTTATGAGAATGTACAAATTTATTTCATTTCATATTTAAATAAGAAATTCCGTCTTTTTTATTTCAAAGATTATATGTCGAAGCAAATATTAGCAAATATGGATGAAAAATATTGCGTGCAAAGTAAAGAAATGCAGAAAATGATCCTAATATAGCAAAAACGTCAACGAAAATGCAATTTAACACTTTGCTTACCGTTGTTCGGGAAACTGAAATCATTTCCGTCCTTTAGCTACAAAAATTCATTTGAAGAACAACCACTCATAAAACTTATAAAATATGCTTATTTTTATAGAAACTTTTTTAAAATAAAATGATTTCTTTTCTGTCCTTAAATTTAAGAAAACAATGCTTGTAATATGCTCAGAAACAAGTTTTGTTCCATCTACACTTTTACAGATTTATGGAGATAAAATAACCAAAAGAAAGTTAACTGTAAAATTACACTGGGTTTTTGTAAATGTTTCATTTCTATTGGGAAATATTTCAGTAATTTTTTTAAAGTATGTTTGTAGAGTAGAACTTTTTAAAAACCATTTCTATTGAATTTAAAGGGATTGTTTTAGTTATAAAAGCACTTCTTAAGGGAAATACTATGTCAGACAATTATAATATTATATTTTATAAAACTTACTGCAATGCATTATTATTTAAAAATATAACACAAGAATGCATTTTCAATTATTAATTACTTGATAATATTTTACCATCCAAATATTTACGCTATCTTAGCTTGATTTATCAACTGAAATTCTAAAATAATGTACGAAAAGTGAAGAAAAAAATCACAAAGCAGTTTTTGATATCCAAGCATTTGACATAGAATATTTCTTTTAAATTGTTATAGTAGATTAAATCAGATCTGATAATAATAAATTCACAGGAAAGCATACATTTATTAATTAATTTGAGCATCTTTTTTTTCTATGAAGGAAGAAAATATGTCTTACATATAGTTTCGAAGTATGTTAAAAACAGAGAAAAATAACTGAGTACAGAAAATTAAAATAGTTTAAGAATATAACAACCCGCATGATTTATAATAAATAGGAAATACTATAACTATTTAAAAAGAAATATGGTTATGTATTCAGAATATATTTAATTGAAGAAATATCAACATAATTTTGTAGCAAATAAAACGTTTTAGTTAATTAATGTGATAATTTTGCCTTCAAGTATGAAACTTGAGATTACGCATGGGCCAGTTTACCAACGGGGTTCTCATTCACCAGTAAATTTTAATAGACATTTTCATCATATATAAGCGCCATAAACGTTAAAACATGCATGTAATTACTTAAAAGCTGTTACAACATATTACGATATTAGTAGTATAATCCTGTGATTTTTTGAACGGACATGCGTTGATTTTCAATGGGGGAAAGATGACTGAAAACATAGAAAAAAACATACGTAAAGATATTTGATGAATATTAATCTTCCAGAGTTACGAGAAACACGATGTTATAATAGGAAATAATTGTAATCAGGAATATTTACAATTAGTATTTTGTCGTTACAGCTTTAGCAATAATTATTGCGGCGCAGCGATGTGCCATCGATTCAACGAATGGTTGAAAATCATCTATGGCAAGTTTTTTGTAATTCTTCTAGCAATTTTGCAAAACTTCTGCTGAATTTGAAAATTTATAATTTCGAATACGTTTATAAAGGTCTTTCCAAAGATTGTCTATTGGATTCAAAATCGGTGATTAGACTGGCCATTTCAAAAGCGGAATTTTTTAGTGCTAAAGCTACTGGTTGACGAGCTTGCTTGATGCTTTGGGTCCTTATCATGCTGAAACAAATGGTTGCACCCAAAATTTTTCCTCCACTAAAACAGCAAATGATGTAAGATATCCTTATAAATTGCATCATTTATCTTGACGCGTATTTCAACTAACAAACCGACACCTTTACTCGAAATGCTCCTCTTAGAATAACGTGCCTTCTGTCATGTTTCATTGCAGGAATAACACATCTCGAATCATATATTTTGTTTTTATGTCATTGGGAATAGTGCCTGCTTTAACTCTCGAAAAAACTGAAATTCGAATAATCAGAAAGTAATACCTTTTGGCAATTTTCAAGTGATCCATCTTTGTGATCTTTGGCAAACGCCAGTCGAGTGCGCTGATTATTATTATTATTATTATTTTTATTATTATTATTTTTTTTTTTTTACTTATAAAAGATTTTTTTAACTACTACTCTTCCATAAAGTCCCACATCACATAAGCTTCTTGACTCGGTAGACCGGTTTATTTCATCTATGCTTTTACTTCGTAAATCGCTGGTTAGTGTAGGGGCATTTTTATGTGGCTCATCAACTGCTTTTCTCCTGATAATTCTGTGACATGAAAAGTCATTTTCTGGGGGGTCCTGACCATGACAAGTCCTGGAGGCCATGGCCATCTGTATATATATTTAAAAAAACCGTTCACAGAAGATTTTCTGATCGATAACTTTGCCGCAATCTTGCTAGAAAATTGGTGTTTTAGTGATGAACAAATCACTGGTTTACGAACAATAATTGTTGAAATTTTCATTTTTTAATTTTAACTACGCTATTCTCGTTTATTAATTGACAAACATGGCAAGAAAAAATCACTTTATCGATAGCAAAAGCAACAGAATGACAAATGGCCGGAAACTTTTGTGCCCGCGAATTTCGAATTCTTCCCCTCATCAAGTGTCTTCAATATCAAAAAAAAAAAAAAAAAAAAAAAAAAAAAAAAAAAAAAAGATCACGTGATCAGAGGTCATTTGCATATTCCTAAAATTTGAAGCAATTGCGCTTCTGGCAAACAAATAAAAAAAAACTAACTAGTCGGAAACTTTTGACTTCTACTGTATGTTTTTAACAATATTAAATAATTATATGTATATTTTAACGTTCATATTAATAACCTAGTCAAAACTTCCTCCAAGACGCTAGTTTTAGTACAATGTTTTGACTCTTCTGAATATAAACGCCATATTCATGAAAAATTACTACTGTGAATAACGAAAACAAAATTTTTTTTAATAGTGGGAATTTACCCCATTGGTAATCTGCCCCTTTTATAATAACATATTTTATATTGATGACCTGATAAAGTCAATAATAAAATATTATTAAACAACACATAGTGCCATAATATTTTAAATATTTGTAAACGCTTGAAACACGTATATCAAGATATATTTTTAGTTATTATCGTATGTTATTTTGTATAAAAGATTTACTGTTATTTAGAAGCACTAATTTGTAAAACTTAATATATATATATATATATATATAACCTGCCAAGGAAATTCTCCATCGAAAGCATCTCTTCCTCCTACAATGTAACCTTTCAGTTCATCATCTTGTTGAGACATTTGAAAATAGTCAGAACGCCGGGAACCTCCGCAAGTCGGTTCATCAAAGGACCATTGGCTATCCATGTTGTAACCTTAATATGAAATGATATTTTGCAAATGCAGTATTATTATAGATTTATGAAAGAAAAAAAATATATATGATTGAGCGAGGCCAGTGAGAAGTACGTCCTTTTTAATTTTGATATATATGGCATGGTTACTATAAGTATGCATCACATTTTTCAGAGAAAAATGGTATCTAATTATCACATTCTTGGTGTTTATTTTTTTTTTATTTGTTTCCAATTTAAGTGAAATACTTATGATACCTCCCATTTACTTCTCTTGAGTGTTTTTGAGTTAAAATGATACTCTTGTTGATGCTTAATGTTTTGTTGGAATAGTGATTAATAATATCAAAACTCTAAGCTACCATTTGCGCTTACATTTTTTACACGATTAATATAAATTCTTTTAATTTACACTTTTTTTTTAATCGGAGAAAGCAAATTATTGCGTATCATTTCTTATAGTTACATATTAAAGGAATAAACATTCAAAATTATGCCTTTAAAGAAAAACAATATAAAAACACACATAAATGTCCTAACTCTGCCTTTGCATGCCTAAATCATTCAAAGTCATCATTACGGCAGCATCTAATTAGGTTGATGTACAAGTGAGTACTATTTTCTTTGGCGCGACAAGAAAAATATCTATATCGATAAATGGCAGTAAAATATCGATATATAAGGCCAAAAATATCGATTTTTGACATCGATGATTGACTCGATATACATCAGTTTTTTATATACAATATATCGATATTTTTCAAAAATTAATACTTTACATGTAAAAATCAATTTTATACATTTTTCACGTACTTGCCTAACTGATTAAATTAATAAAAAAAATTCTCTTTTTTTAACCCCTTGGTGACGAGCGACACTTATAGGTTCCGCAAAAAAGGCTTAAGAACCCCATTTTACAGTAAAATTTGTTTTATTCAATCAGAGCATTTTCTCGATTTAATAATGCACAAATTTCTGCTTTTAAAAACCGGTGAAAAAACATTAAATATTTCGTAAAAGGCTCTCGTTGCGAGGGGGTTAATGGACATTTAAGATACCTGAGAATTTTACATAATGTGAAAACATTTTTCTTGGGGTCGAAAGGCCTCCATCATAACTTATATGATTTTCGGCTAAATATTATTAACGAAATTGTACACTGCGGAAAATGACACTCTTATTGTCTATCCAATTCTCTTAAATGACATTTCTGATTGCCAAGGTATCAAAGATACTTAATACTAGAACTATTGTGAGCTGTCATTTTGACGGCTACTATATGAATATAATTAAAATAATTTATAACACGATTATTCAATCAGTAAATTAATTATAACAGATGTATATTTTCCAAGTGGGTGAAAAAAGTCCGGGACAGGAATCGAACCAGGGATGTATTGGCTGAAGCCGCCAATGCTCTTTCAACTGGGCCACCCCGGACGAATACTGGAGGACTGTTTCACCCACCTTACCTTAACAATCACATTATCTGGTCTGATACTATGGATCAGCTCAACAGAATAAATCGAAGGTCAATATAGTGAAACTGAAGAAAACGCTTTATACGAAATCAAATTAGAATAATTTATAACACGATTATTTAATCAGTAAAAAAATCATAAATCGTGTTATAAATTATTCTAATTTGATTTCGAATTTTGATTTCCGAAAATTCTTAATTAAGGGATCTTTCACCATGGTCAACCCTCCCTCACATTGTCTGGGTCTAGCCTCTATACATAGCCATTTTGTAATCAATAGCACATAGTTATATTAAGCCTTATTTACTGCGCAAGCTTCATACCTACTTACTTTAATTTCCATGGCATATTTTATCTGAAAACTCATACAAAGTATTTCTAAAAAACTCACCTTTTATGTTGAAAACACATCACAACTGATTCTGTCTACACTTGTTTCAGTTACCTGCATTAAACGAAACTTGTTGTTTGATCATTCAATTAGCTTTGAATGCCATCTAGCAATAAAAGTCTGAAACACATTTAAATATGGAAATGGACGGGTGGGTCAAACCTCCCGTATGGTCAACCATCCCTAGTCTTTTCTAAAATATCCCTATACTTCTCTAAAATTATATTTGAAAATCACTTGAAAACCTCAAAGTAAGTAAATATTTGCCAAAAGTGGTAAAAATACTTTTCCAACGCAAATAAGTACCTTTATTTAATAAGATCGACATGTTTCATCGCTTAAACGGTGACATTTTCAATTCAATGTCTAACCCAATATTGGCCAATATTTCGAAAGCTGTTGAATCTCATACGTCAAATTTATGATGTCAGTCGATAGTCACAAATGTAACTTAAAATTAGTATATAAAACAAATCATTCAAACGAGTATTTTGTATTATTTATAATAATATAGAAATAGTATTATAAAAACTAAAATTTAATCTTACTTAATTTACTTAATATTACTTAAATTAATGTTAATTTAATTAATTTAATTAATTAGTAATTAAATTATTAATTTAATATTGCTTAAACTAAATAAATTAAGTTTATCGTTTTTCGAAAACTTTATGTTTTAATGCTTAATATTTAATATTTCATTTTCATTGGCCAATGTTTTAAAAATGACATTTCTATTCTAACATTCAGAGATCTATCTCTGAATGTTAGAATAGAAATGTCATTTTATCTATCGATATTTTTAAAAACAATATAAAAGAAACTAAAGATGTTTTTTGTGCATAATAATGTTTTTATATAAAATAAGAAACATATTTAAATAGTTTTTAATAGATACTAGTTTATCTTTTTAAAATGCTTTCAACTTTTTCACTTTCATAAGAATTTGTTTTCTTATTACTGAAAGAATACAAGGTTAGTTTTAAAAATAGGTCATCAATTCTTAATTAGACTTTATCCATTTAGGTAATAATAATAATTATAATGTATATATACATTAATAATAATAGCTCAGATGGTTAATTTATGTACGTGTTAATTTGTAGATAGCGCATCAATTTTTCTAGAAATCTACACCTTCTTTTAAAGAAAAATTCTCCTTGTTTACAGCCGAAATTACATTTTGATATCTGCTATTTTATTTCGATATTGGCTTTGTGCTACCTAGGGAGTTACTTTTTATCATCCATGCACACACATTTGATATTCTTATTTATTTATTTATTTATTTATTTATTTATTTATGGCATTTTTAGCAACAGGAATTTTTTTTTGCAACATCATTTTCAATAGAAACCTGTCAGTCATCACATGTGAAAATTTCGAGCCCTGAAGTTTTCAGAATAATCAGGAGTCTTTTTTAATAATTTCATCTTTTTAACTCTCAAGCATTTTAGCGAATGCACATTAGCGAGGATTTATGTCTCAAAATTAACCACCATATCAAATCAAATTTTATTATTTTAGTCTCAAGACATTTAAAATAATAAGAATTTCAGAACATATATTTCGCTTTTGCACCCCTTTAAAGGCAGTTTATATACACAGATAAAATATAGCATATTTTCAAGCACATATTATTATCATTATTATCTCGAAAAAAGACTTGAAATAATTTTTTGTAGTTTCAAATAAATATCGATTTTAGAACGTATTCCACTTATTTTCACTTTTTTAAATTTCGAATGTCTTAGAACCTGTTCTGTGGGAGCATTTGCATCTTAAAAGTAAAATACATGTCATATTTCCAGTTTCCAGCAATAGCCCTAACATTTCCAAATATATAATTATTTAATACGGTTTCCGCTAATTTCACACTTTCAAATTACTTTCCATTTATTTAGAAACACTCTTGTTGAGTAGAAGAAAGTTGGATAAAACCGGGTAGGTGGATACAACCGGGAATCAGGCTTTATGGCTTTATTTGTGGCAGTATCTAGCGAAACTTCTAGAATTACTTCTAGGCGAGGGGCATGCCAGCTCCCAGTCAGCAGAAGTCGTGTAAACGAACTCATTTTGCAGTGGTGATTTTTTAAAGATTTCACGTGAAAAAATGAAAAAATCGACGTCTGCAATATTAGATTACCAATCTTCAATAAATTAGGATTTAGTTTAGGTAATTATAACGTGTGATATTCTATTATTTACTTGTTATTTTATTGTTTTGTATTGGTGTCTACGAGTTATATGAACAACGCTAGAGTAATATTTCATCAAAATGGCGTTCTCGGACAAAATCGGGATGCAGAGAATCGGACATAACCGTTACAGAAAGTTACCGGTTACTTATGTTACCGGTAACATAAAGTTTCCGGTATTTCAACGTCTTCTCAACGTCTGGGTAGGGATATCAAGCGTCTTTTTGCAATCTCACAACGCGATATTAAAGCCTATTCCAGTACAAAAGAATCCTAGAACCACCAGGAAATCAGACAAACGCGAGGTAAAACAGCTATCCTTACTTCAACCCTTTACAAATTAGAACAAGACGTGGGATGTATGAAATCTGCCCCCAGTATATCTGCCCCCGTCCGCCATTTTGACTTCTGCATTAGAAGGTTGTAGATATCCAGTGCTGCAGCATTTCACTTTCTACGAGGGCCTGATATCTGCCCCCAGTATATATACCCACATATCAGAAAGGGGCAGATATCCAATGCAGAGCATTTTGTCTTTGTCGAGAGCTGGATATCTACCCCCAGTATATCTGCCCCCATACGTCATTTTGATGTCACAGTAGAAGGGGGTAAATATCCAGTACTACAACATTTCACTTTCTAGGAGCGCCTGATATCTACCCCCTGTATATCTACTCCCATACGTCATTTTGATATCACAGTAGAGGGGACGTACATACAGTGCTAGAACATTTTTACGTTCGTCGACAGTTGGAAATTCTGAATATATGTCTCTTTCTACGTATAGTTTTTATTGTTTCCGCGAATAACCATACAGTTTATTTATCTGGAAACTTATAGACGATATTTAAAATATAGTTCAATAATTATATAATTATATATGAGGACGTGAACTTCAAAACTCACCTTATCGAAATTTTTAAAAATGAAATTTCTGTATGAATCTATTCTCGCAATGTATCTGCATAAAAAAAAAATCTATAATCTCAGAAAAAAAAATTAACGTGTGTTTTGACATTGTAAAACCGTGGTGTTTACAATAAAAACTAACAGTTTTTACGCGATTTATTTAAATCTCAAAAAATTTACTTTCTGGAAAAGGCAAAATTTGAATCTCACATTACGCTATTCCAAATCTATTGAAACTGATGCATATTCCTCGATTTCTTTACAATCACGTTAAAATAGAACATTAGTAGCATTTTTTATTAATTTACAGGGACACAAAAAAGAAATCTGTTACAAAACTCTCTTTGCGTCATAATTGCTGGTGTGTATTTTATAAAATTCGGTATGCGCTATTAAATTTAATTAGTTTTTTGCATATTGCTCTTTATATTAAATTCTATACAGGGCTGCACAAAGGTATTCGCATACCATTCTTCTCATTCACTGTAAAAAAAAATCTGTGAAGGTACTAAACATTTTCTAGAAAAATGGGATTCCAAGAACTTTTCATGTAACGATAACAGGAAAATTTCATGTAATCGATTCTGAAACTTGAATTTTTGCTGTTACCGTTACAGGAAAAGTTCTTGGAATCCCAGTTTCCTAGAAAAGGTTTAGTACCTTTGCAGATTTTTTTTTACAGTGTTAGATGAGATTGCTGAAGATGAATTTTCAACTGAAATATATGTATCTATTAAATGATCTAAATTTTAAAATGTATGTTGCTAAAAGATATAAATGTCTATATTATATACAGGGTTGCTAAAAAAATCGGTTAATCGTCTTATTGTAGATCAGAGCAGCAGAAATTCGTTTTGGAAATGCGTTATACTTTTCCATTGGATAAAATGAGACGGAATATTTTAATTTTTTAGACAGTGCAGTTTTGTTACATTATTTTTAATGAGTTGGGAAGTTCTTCCTAATCTATGCTTGACGCATGATTTTTTTCTTTCTTGTTAATATTAAAAATACATTTTTTATTATTTTTGCTTTCGTTTTAAAGTATTATAGACCGATGGTTAGTTATTGTTTCCAAAAGAAAAAAAATATTGCTGGTTTTCCACCTGAGATTCATTCCTGCTGATAGCATATAGGAATAAAACAATAAAGAAAATCATGCCGGTATCATAGATTATTGAACATTTTCCAAATTCTTTTACCTACTATATTTATCCACTTTCAGTTTTTCGAAATAGTCTGTGCATTTATGTAACATATAACATTAAAGAAATTTCGATGAATTTATTCAACAAAAAATCATCAAAATACACTTTAAATAAATTACTGCACTGTAAAAAAAAAAAAAAAAAAAAAAAAAAAAAAAAAAAAAAAAAAAAAAAAAAAAAAAATTGTAAAGGTACTATACTTTATTTAGGAAACAGATTCCAAGAACTTTTCCTGTAACGGTAACAACAAAAACTCAAGTTTTAGAATCGGTTACATGGATTTTTCCTGTTATCGTTATATGAAAAGTTCTTGGAATCCCAGTTTCCTAGAAAATGTTTAGTACCTTTACAGATTTTTCCCCCAGGGGGATACCTTCTTTAGGTATTCACGGGCTTCACAACCCCGGGGCACCTGAGTGATCTTTCTCCTTTCCTTTTCCTCTCACTCCTCTGGTCTTACTTTCCTCTTTGTTTCACTCTCGTTGTGGTTTCCTCTTCGGAGGTGAGGGCAATTCTGTATGAGCCGATGTCATCCTGCATATCGACTCATGGAGAATTGTAAACCACCCACGTGTTGGCCGTGCGTGGCAACCCGTGTCCCTGGAAAGGGGGATCCTGGTAGTTGAGGGAAACCAACACACTGCTTTGGCCTCTGCTTCAGGTAGACGGGAGGTGCATATTGGTCCCGTATGCATCAATCGGCTGGTCAGCTGACTTTTGTCACTGGCTTTAGGGATCAAGTGATCGAGCAACTAATTGAATTAATTTCTTTTCTATTGGTCTTTGTTTTAGTTATAGTTTGGATTTTCTGTGGTACTTTTCCAATTTGGTTTTCGTGTCGTCATCTTGTTGTTTTGGAATTTTGACTTGTTTCCGAATTTTATCTTCTTGCACTTTTAAATATCTTTGCCTAGTTTTAATTGGGTTTTAATTTCATGTATCACCGCATTGCCTTTATGCCCTTGATTCTCATCTACGACAGGTTTTAACGTAACATTCACATTTTACTCTGTATTTAAAATATTTTTACATTCTATTTACTTTCATGTTGTTATTTCTTTATTGATTGCTCCGATCTACTTTTTCACCATCATTGACTCATTTTAATTATATCATGACTGTGAATTCGTTTATTTTTAATCTTGTTTTTTATGTAAATTCACTCATCTTATTCATTGTTTATGTTTTAACCAAATTCTACAATTTTTTGTCACTTAATGTTTTTCATGATTTTTGTCCCCTTTTAATTAGTCTTTTATCTCATTGCTGTGTGATTTTTAACTTTAAATAACATTGTTTTCTTTTCAACATTGTCTTGGCGCAGCATGTCCCCAAAGGGACCTTGCGCTATAAAATCCCACACAACCAACCAACCAACCTTTACAGATTTTTTTTACAGTGTGCAACAGACTAAAATACTTGCGAATTCTTTTGTGCATCCTTTATAAAAACTATAAGTATCACATATAACCCTTTTTTCTCCTATGACAAACATTCTGTAGCATAGTTTAAGTCTGTTTTCGCATAAAAGGTTGGTATTTTCTTACACATATGGGTCATTTTCTCTAACCAGTGATATTTTTGTCTTTGCTTCAAAAATAATGAATAAAATTGTATATAAATGAGATAAAATGCTAGAATACTTTAATTACATGTTTTTATATATGTGTATCAGGATAAAAAGGGATTTAAACATAGGCCATTTAAATATTTTTTTATGCTATAAAAATGTCATTTCGCTGTGTGTCCCTTTCTCCTCCTTAACACAAAAGTAGTTCCCAAAAGTTGTCCATCCAAATATATGTATTTTTTTTGTTGGTTTAATTAATGTTAAATTTCATAGAACGCTAAAATTTGAAAAAATAAAGATTTTTTATTATTTATTTTTCTGATAAAATAATTAAAAATATTCTTTGGTTTTTTGTCACGTTGGTTGTTGTCATAAAATGAAAGTAATGATTCTCTGCTGTGAGAACATTTATATTGCTCCAGAATTTCATCTGTGAATAATGGCATCATCAGAGAAGATAACTTGAATTATTCTTTTTTGGAGTGTAAAGTCTGGACATGTAAAATTTGTTGATTTCCAGAAACAAATTGCTAAGTATTTTTATTGACTGTCATTACAGTAATTCTTTTATTTACTTAAATTCTACACTATATTGCCATTGATTATGGGACACTTGCGATTTTAGACATTTTACTAAATATCTAGAAAAATACATGAGGAATCATCTCGAAACTCTTAGTGTATAAATATAATAGTATAAGTCATACATCTCCGTGAAGATTTTTTCCCGAAACTCCAAAGGGGACCGTCAACAAATTAAAAAAGAATGAATATCTTTTGAATAACCCTGTCAAAACTAATGTAGCAAAAGAGCTCAAACTCTAGATTGTAATTGAATGCCTTATTGTAATAAGCCTTGTTCATTTTTATGCAAATAGCATGCATACTCGCAGAGTAATTAAGGTTTTTATAAAAATGATAAAAAATTTTCCAAGTTTTTTCCTTATAATTTTCAGAGTTCTTAATATAAAATAATATTTTTTTCAGAAAATATGACAAACAACATTGCACACAGTACCCTGTAATCAGAATTAAAAAATAATGAAAATTGTATAAAAAATGAGTTGGTTTACTAAATAATTTTTTACTGCGCATGCGTCAACGATATCAAAATTTCATTTGCATATTATGTTAGCTAAATGTATAGAGCAACTTTTGTGAAAGTCACAAAATCATTACTTGAAAATTCTGACAATAATCGTCAATTGAATAAGTCGAAAATCCGTTATTCTCAAAATGAAGCAAAAACAAGAGGGGTTGTATCCATATGTTCATTGATTAGTGTCAATATAGAATACACAATATGGGATGTACTACTGCATTTGGATAAAATCCCTCATTTTTTTGCTTCATTTTGGAAACAACGGATTTTGTCCTTTTTCTATAGACGATTACTTTCAGAATTTTCAAGCTATGATTTTGAGACTTTTACAAAATTTGCTCTATACATTTAACTAACATAATATGCAAATGAAATTTTGATATCTTTGACGCATGCGCAGTAAAAAATTATATAGTAAACCTACTCATTTTTCATACAATTTTTATTATTTTTTAATTCTGATTACAGGGTACTGTGTGCAATGTTGTTTGTCATATTTTCCGAAAAAAATATTATTTTATATTAAGAACTCTGAAAATTATAATGGAAAAACTTGGAAAAATTTGGAACCATTTTTATAAAAACCTTAATTACTCTGCGAGTGTACATGCTATTTGCATAGAAATGAACACAGTGTATTAAAATAAGGCATTCAATCATAATCTAGAGTTTGAGCGCTTTTGCTACATTAGTTTTGACAGGGTTATTCAAAAGATATTCATTCTTTTTTAATTTGTTGACGGTTCCCTATGGCGTTTCGGTAAAAAATCTTCACGGAGATGTATGACGTATACTATTATATTTATACACTAAGAGTTTCGAGATGATTCCTCATGTATTTTTCTAGATATTTAGTAAAATGTCTAAAATCGCAAGTGTCCCATAATCAATGGCAATATAGTGTATAATGAGAGCTAATTCAATTATTAAACCTCATTTTATTAAGTTTCTTTAAGCTTCCTTTAAGTACAATTTATTTTTGTGCATATAGTTATGATAGTATACAAGCTAACCCTAATTTTTGTCATTTCCCTGTGTTCATTCACTTGTATGTAATCCAAGGGAATGACTACTGTCTCTAATTTTTACAAATTGTGAATATTTATTAGAAAATTTAACTTTTTAAATATTTTATGTAATTGTACCATAAATTTAATGTTTCGAAAGTTAATACTGTGTGCTTTAAGAGTTGAAATTGTTAGACACAAATTACGTAAATGAAATTTTAATCTTGTTCATTTGCATTGCTACATGCTTCAATGCACCCACCCTCTGCAGGGTAGGTATACTGTATCCAACTCTTAGGTTTAGATTGTTCATATAAGCTGTTGCAAAAGATGCATGCTTTCATCTTCTTCCTCGTCTGATGTCAAGAGTTTTATTTTATGTTTGGACTCTTCTTTTTCACATCAGTTTTTCTACCATCATGGAAAGTTTTCGCTTCAGGGTTAAGTTCTTCTTGTCTTGTTTTTCCATCTTTTCTTTTCCAATTTTCCTTTAATAAGTAATATTAATGCAAAGTTATAATGTCCTTTTAATTATTTTTTTCTAGTTCCCGGTTTTGCCCGACTTGGTCGGACAAAACTAGGACATTGCACTTTTCTAAAAAAAGCGTTGTTATGGTCTCAATTACTATTGTTCGCGACTGAATGAATACTTTTTTTTGCAAGGCATCAATTTACAGTTTTAATACAAATTTTGACTGTTTTGTTCACATAGTGTACAATAATAAAAAGAAATGCGTTAGGGTCCTCTTTTTATCCGACTTTCCCCTACTTATATCTTAAAAGTAACCCCCATGCCAAATTTCAAGTTTCAGCCCAAACAGTTTCTTTTTTCTGCTGTACTCTTTTAAATTTCGATTATTTTTAGAATCTATTTAGTGGTAAGTAAGAGTCATGCTAAATTTCAAATTTCTATCTCTAACACTTCCAGATAAATCGTAATTTAGGATTTGTGCTAATTAACTCTTGAAAAATTTTTTTTTAACGTTTTAAATGACCATTTAAAATAACCACCATGGAGAATTTGAAATTTCTAGCTCCAACATAATCAGAAAATTTGCAATTTAAGGTTAGCTTTTAAATCACCTTCTGGCATTTTCAGTACATTGTAAAAAAGGCAAATATTTCTTATTCTACAAAAATGTAATATAATCAAGAACGAAAATATAAAATAACCTTTTCCGAGTCACCACAGTTTCCGAAAAATGTTCCTTTAACTTTACAAACGGTAGTAAACTATTTATTACCTTCACACTTTTAAATTTCAATTTTTTTAGAAACTCTTTAGTGGTAAGTAAAAATCATGTTAAATTTCAAGTTTCTATCTTTAGCAATTCAAAATAAATCGTAATTTAGAAGATTTTGCGCTCATTTAACTCGTTTAAATTTATTTTTTAACGTTATAACCACTTAAATCTTTTAAAAAAACCACCATGCAAAATTTGAAGTTTCTAGCCCCAACAATATCACAAAATTTGCAATTTAAGGTTTGTTTTTAAATCAAGAATAGGTACTTTCTGGCATTTTCACTACATTGTAAAAAAGTCAAATGTTTCTTAGTCTACAAAAATATAATAATAATATAACCAAGTAATATAATCAAGAACGAAAATATAAAATAATCTCTTCCAAGTGAGTAGAAACTTCGAAAAGCCTTCCTTTATTTTTACAAACCTCAGAAAACTACTTATTTACGAAATTTAAAGAATATTTCTTTTTCGAATGCTAATAACCGTGTAAATATTTTTATATCCAGAAAACATGCTTATCAGACAAACATATAATACTAACATTATTAACATTAACCATTTAAATGATCAATTTTTGCCTAATTGAACCAGAAAAATTCTCGGATTAAATAATGCAAAATTTACAATGAAATTTTACTGTTGAGATTAATAAATTGTGATTGGCGTATGTTTACCCATACGTGGTAGGGGTAAATCATGTTTGGCAAAAACCATGTGCCCGTATGACTTACGGGCAAAACAGAGAAGCGGTTAATATGGAAAACTTATTTTATATAATTGCATACACAAATTCAATTTTACAGATGAAAATGTTTAGATGAAAATTGATAGCATCCGAAAAAAAAAAAATTCCGTGGACAGATATCTGATTAATGCATTGTAAAAGCTACTAGAAAATGTTTCCAAAAATAACGGGCAGCTAATAAAAAATATGTTTATAAATTCTTCTTTAAATTTTGAAAATATCTTGTTTTCTGATATTTCTACTAAAGAAACATTTTTAGGAATGTTGAGTGGCTTCAGAAAGGATTATTATGTTGAATTAGTGATTATTGTACATTTTCGTAGATTAAGAAACATTCGTCTTTTTTTTTTTTTTTTTTTTTTTGATTATTTACAATGTATCTTTCGAATTTCTTCAGAATTTTTTTTTTCACTTGGCAAAGCACGCACACGCACACAGAAAGGAAAAGAATCACTTTAAGTTTTACAAATAGTCTAATTTTTTACCTAAAATTGTGTTAGTATTATTGTTTTTATTATTTGTATATTTAAACTAGTTTTCTGGAAATGAAAATCATACTTGTTTATCAGTTATTAAATAATACATTAGATTTACACAGAAAAACAGCTGTCCAATTCTATGAAATCTATTTGAAAATATTTGAATGTTTCGTGCTTGTAGAGATAAAAATGGTTTTATTATCCATAAGAAATATTACTTACAAACCACGTTGTTGAATAGGTCTAACTCTTTAACGTTCATTGGTTTCTCTACGAAACCACAAAATTTTAATTCCGATATGCAGCAACGACACCGGAATTTTGATTTAGAAAGAAACATTTTATTATGTATGCAATATATCACTTTTTTCATAATTACAAATATATTTCTTCGCATTTACTGGTGTCATTCATTTATTTCAACATCTAAGCAGTGAAAAGGGTTTGAACGTTAAAGGGTTAAGAATGTTCTTAACTGCTCCGCTCAACAAGCGCAAAACGTTTTGACACATTTACAAATTCATTTTTTAACAGAAACATATGAAATTGGAAAGCCTGACTATGGAATCGATTTTGAATTTAACTTATTTTTCCATTTTATGGTAATTAAATTACCTACCGAGTTATCAATGATTTTGATCACGTGATCATCCGTTTGTCACGTGATCATCCATCTCCTGCTTTTCGACAGGTTTTTCTGCTTTCGTCGGCAAATGTGCCCAAAAACGTAAAATTTCAAGGCTTGTTATGAAAGATCTATTGTGTTCTTTAAAAAACAGAAAACTGAGTGCAATTAGACTATTTCTGAATAACAGTACCTGCTATTTTTATGCATTTCCGAACAAAAATAAATTAAAGCATGTGTCACAAAGTTGCCCTTTTAGATTTAAGAACTTTTAGATTTTAGATTGTCCTTTTAGATTTATAACTCTTAAAATTACAATTTAGATTTATTTCTCGTTTTCATTCTCAATTTAAATCGTTTCCCTATGGCATATAAATGAAGGTACGGTTTAGCAACATGAAATAAAATGAAATGAAATGAATTTTACATTTACTGTGGATTATATTTAAGAATGTGTATGCAAAATTTCGATAACTTTAAAATTAATTAATCTCTTCAGACCTGAGCATAAAATAACTCTACAAATATATATTTATTGCTTTTGGATAATCGAAATGACACCACAGATGACAGAAATACTCATTTTTATAAAATCAGTCCTTTAGGGAACTCGTAATTTAGGTTTACAAATATGGATATAAAAGTACAAATCCCCTTAAAACATCAGTTTAACTATCAATAATATAAATTTACGCAATAACAAAATTAAGGTCTTTAAGCAAATAAATGATCAGAAAATCCTCAAAATTTTTTATTTTAAAACATTTAAGTTAAATAATCATGAATATTTCTTACTTTCTTGGCCACAATGTCTTGAAGGTATTTTCGGAACTTGGATGAAAATAATATTTAATTTATGAGGTAATATTCATCAGTGCTGACATTTATTGGTTTTGTTTTAAAGCAAAAAACATTCAGATGTATAGAAGTAAAGTAAAAATGCAAAAAAATTGAACAATTTAGTTTTTACGAGGAAAAGAATGGAGGTTTACATTTGTGTATCTCAGGTCTGAAGAGGTTATATCAAATTTTCAGCGTCTAATAACAAATGACTCAGAAACAAAATACTCAACTTAAAATTTGAAAAAAATACTACAATTCATCAGACATTCATGGAAAAAATTACATAAATACATTACACAATTGCAAATGAAAACGCTTCCCGCTAAGTTTTAATCCCACATTAGTGCAATAAGATTCAATTGATAATAAAACTACATATCATGTTTACAGTAAATAAATACAAACAGTTAAAAACAAAGAAATTCTAAAGTTTAACTGTTAGTAATTATTAACTGCAAACATGCTATGTAGTTTTCTGGTCATTTGAATGTTATTGCACTGATGAGGAGCTAAAACTTAGCCCGAAATGTTTGTATTTTTAATTATATATGCATTTATGTAATCTTTTACTTGTACGTCTGGTAAATCGTAGTATATTTTTTAACTTTTAAATTTTGTATATAAGACGTTAAACAATTTTTAGTTCTTTTAAATTACAGAACTCTTCGGTTATTCGTATATAACTGCACGCATCAGAATGAGCAGCATATGAAAAAGATTAAAAACAATGTCTGTACCCCTCGTAGTTCAACTCATTTTCAATCTATTTCTTTTTCCCTTTGCAAATATACACATTTTGACAAATCTATCTTTCAAAAAACAAATGAGAAATGTGGTTATCATAGAATAAAAATAAAAATCTGTAGTTGATAAAAAGTTGTTAGAATTTTTTCGCTATCCCTTCAACTTTTTTTTCCTTTGAAACTAAATCTATTCTTTAAATCTCGCGCATTGCAAGCAAAAATCTCTCATGTTTTCAGACATATTAAAACATTTTTATGTATTAGAAACTAATCCACTAAAAAACGATCATCGTTAACATCATTTGTTACAGATAAAATCAGATTTAATGATCGATCCACTTACACGTAAATAAAGCAAGCGGAAAGGTTGACTTAACCATGACTGCTGGTCACATCGCTTGACTGATGCTCGATTGTGTAATTTATGCATTTTAGGAAGATTGTGTCTCGGTTAGCAAACTTCCTTAATTTGATTTTTGACCTTTCCCAGAATAATCACGCAATTTTTATTTAAATTTGTTGGAGTTTTTTCGTTTCAAGTAACACTTTTAATCTAATCATTCACGCAATTTAAAGTCAAGCTTAAGCATAGCATTAAATTTACAGAGATTAATATTATATTTCATTACAAATAACGATTGTTTTTATCGGTTAAAAAATGTTGCCGCATTTTTAAGTTATATCGGTAGTAAGTTGTGAGAGAAATGATTGTTTTTAGATTTAAAATTAAAAGGTGATGATTATTATATTATTTTTTATGCTGCTGTTTTACCATTTTTGAACTCGAGCTGAATTATATGAATATTTAAAGTTATATGGAATTGAGTTTTATGCAAAAATTAAACCGGTTGTCGTCCATTTACAATGATTCATAATTATTTAGAAAAAATATTCATTTATAAATAACAAAAATGCAGAAAAAGTTTTGAGAGAAGTAATATATTCATACAGATTGAGATACGTTCCTTCGAGACCCACTATATTTTTGTAAAGCACATGCGAATCATTTGTTCAATTAATATTTTGTGGTTATTTCAAGAACTAAATAATCACTAAGTGTATGTCCGACGTAGTTCTTCACAGTTACAAAAATATTGGACTTTGATATGATAATTCTAAAAATACCAACTTTTTTTTTTGTTAAAAAGGGGGGGGGGGAATCTTCTTTTTGAGACATATCCAAAATAAGAATTACTTGAATAGGAGAAAATCTACATCAGAGGAATCTACATACATAATTTTAGGAAAATTCACGGAATTCAACAAAAGCTATGCAAAATTCTGGAAAGTTATTTCCTTCGTTCTATAGCTGAATTTGAGAGGAATCTCTCTGCCTATAGTACTTTAACGGCGAAACTCGCATACGCGAAAATAAGATTAACTTTTTAAACTGAAAAGTTGTTAATAAAAAGGTAATTTAAATTCTTTTTTTTCTTCTTCTTTAATAGTTTACTTTTAGCTTTAGTTTCCCCATGTATGACATAATGAATTCTTTAATTATTTTAATCATTTTTCCAATTTTTTTCCATTTTTCCCCAAAAGTCTAATCTTGTACAAAAGAGTGCTTTAAGGCATTATTTAATTAAAAAATAAGTGGTATTTTTTTTATTCGTTACTTTAAAATCATGCACTAAAATGTGTTAGTACATGAAATTTATAGAAAATAGTACATTGATTAAAGTATATTGAAATTAGAGTACATGAAATTCTAGTTCATCTTCCTCCACGAAATATTGAAAAGATCTAAAGTTCTGCTGTTTTTGAAAACATCGGAAATATACAACATATATTTTACATTAGCCATACTATTAAAACAAGTTATTTTATTTTTTCCACATAACTGAATATATCATAAATCGATGCGTATACTTAACAGAAATGATATGTTTGAACATTTAGCATATTCTGCAGATTTGATGGAATCTTGTTTTCGAGTATCCATTAGTAGATTTCATTTAATAATATTTTACACTAACTTTTTAATTAAAATAACATTTAATGTAGCTTCAATCAATTCAGATATATTTTCATTCGAAGTGTTTTCTAATATATATTATTATTTATATTATGATTTACCATCCCCTATTTTTATATACATATGTGGTTCTAAGTATAAATTCTGTGTTATTTTAATTAAAATTTATTTTATTGATATTTACTAATAATGGTATAGTGAAGTAATTTTTATAAAGATGTATATTTTGAAAAGAAAAGAAGTATCAAAATTCAAAAAGTTATACATCTAAAAGTTGTATCATACCATAAACTTTTTCCGAGATTTCTTTAAAGTTTCCCCCATGAAAAATATTACCTTTTGCGCATAAATAAATTAGTCAAACTGAATTTGAACATAAATATACTTTTTATAAAGGAGTAAAGTACTTTAGCAATTTTTAAACTACTCAGTTATCTTCTTTGTACTCAAAAACTATAGATTATTATTTAATTGAATATACATATATCGAATAATTCTGAATATAAAAACACTATTGCTAGCAGCATTACTATTTAAGAAACATTTTTGTCATATTATCAGATATTTATGGAATAATATTAGAAATACTGAATAAGAAAAACATATTATATAAAATAAATTATTTCATGCGATTCTATTCAAAAAGTGATTGCAAATAGATTATTCCTTAAGATATATTCTTTGAATCGAAAAAATACATAATTTTAAAATCCCCGAGATAAAATATTCTACCTTAAACGATTATTAATGCAAAAATAAATTGTTATAAATATATATATTTTTTTATGAGTGCTATTTTTTCTGTACAAAAACTATAAATTTATTTACGGCATACTTTACTTTATATTATAGTTTATATTTATAGTTTAAATTACTATAATAAATTGTTGATGAAGCAATTCTATCTATCACAGAAATAAAACCAAAGAAATAAAATAAAATTCAAGTTTCTTTTTTTAAACAATAAATAATTTTTAAGAAGCAATTTACTAAGAAATAATAATTGATATTAACTTTAGATTATTCTTTATAATAACTGCTTTTAGTCACAAAAAAAAAAAAAAAAAAAAAAAAAAAAAGATTTTGAAATGCGTTTAATTTATCTATTAACGGTGATAATTAAAAGGAAAGTTACGGAAAAAATCATCTTACCATATGCACAAAGGAAGCTAGTGGGAAAAAGGAGCCAGCGCAGCATCATACAATTTAGAATCAATGTTGCTTATAGTCTTCAAAAGCCGATCAGTGATGAAATGAAAACTTTAGAATTTGTTATGCAGGAAACAATAATTGACTTCCTATATCAACTTCCTTGGATCACCAGTATGCGTTAATATTGGGCAAGATTATCATGATATTATAAAAGCTTGTCCGAATTATACAGTTTCTTTAGAATTCCTAAGGAAAGTGTGGGAAATTCTACAAGAAGTCAATCACGCGTAGCTTGTTGGAATTTACTGTAGATATACTTATGGTCCATTATTTCAATTTTTTTTCTCACTCAACTTTGTTATTAGAGCTTTCGCTCTCTTTCTTTTTCAGCGTATTGATGCTTGAAGTTTTTTCTAGATTAATTAGCTTCTTTAACTTTTTTTAAACATTTGTTCGTGAAAATTAGCTTATAATCTCTTTTATGTGTTTAACATCTTCATGGTGTTGATTGCAATCTTTCCTCGAGATGTTCAATAAATAAATAAATAAATTGAACGTAGGAATTTAGTTGAATAAAGACATAGTGCATTTTGGATACGCAAAAATGATGTATGGCGCAAAAAGGTGATCTATATATTAAAACTGATCCTTAATTTTGAAATATAAATAGCAACACGATAACTTTAAAACATATTTAAATACAGTAGGTAGAAAATGAAGATTTTCGTCATTTATGAATCTATTATTGATGAAATTTAAAATTGAAAATAGAGCGAATGTTGGATAATTAGGCTGTTATGCTAGTAGAATAAAGTGTATCTTCCATTATTTTTTATTTACTATAATAAATCCAATAATATATATCGGAATATATATATCTCATAATATATAAAAAATGTCCGAATATAATGACCATGCATAATTTAAATTAAAAAAATTTTCGGAATATCAGTTATTAATTTACGATAACATTACTAAAAAGTCCTTCCGGCAATGCCGGGAGGAAGAGGTAGCTTTCATATACTTATTTATTTATTTTATATTAAGTTATATAAATCAAATATACGAAGCTCAAAATAGTGGAACACGATTATGTAAGATTGAATACTAGTTTTTGTCAATACTAAATATTAATAGGAATTTTTAGAAATTAGTCATCTTTTATTCAACCTGGTTTTATGTTAAGCGATTTATAGGGTCACCAAATTCCACGATATCCATTTTAAAGCAGCATGATGGATTAACAAGTAAGAAAAATCATGCGTTAAGCATAGATTATGAAGCACTTTCCAACACTTGATGAAATCTTTAACAAAACTTTGTTATTTAGGGAAATAATAGTTTATAGCCAACCATACCCAAATATGTATTCCAGTACATTAAAACAGCCCTGTATTTCATATGTCAGTTCATATAATGGGAAAATTTAGCTTAGCAAGAAAATACCCAGTAGCTTAAAATTTCTTTTTCAGCAATTCATACTATTAGATGCAAACATACTTGAATACTCTTGTTCATCCCTGTAGTTTACATTGTACCTTTATTACACATCAATATTAGGCTAAAATTTATTGTAAACTAAAACACTTTTAAAACAACTGAAATCACATTCTCATAAATCATCATTCATAGGCGTCCATGTACCGAATTCTTTGCGTGGCCCTGTATATCCCTTTATCTATATTCTGCAAACATTTCTCAGTAAATTGAATGCAGCTCAGCGTAAAAATGCATAGCTTATTTAAGAACCACGTTTAAATAATTTACGCTCATATTCAGTAACATTGGTGAGCTCTTTTGGGTAGCCCTGTATATCAACTATAACATTTATACACACCATATAATGTGCATATATTTAGCGAAATATAAACGCGAATATCATAATTAAAATGCATTTCATCCCTCCATCAGCCATCATCGGACACATATATGGTACTTCGGAAAGAATATACTATTTGAAATCTTTTGTATCGCCCTGTAAATGCTATGTACTTCATATTGTGCAAGACAGTAGCGTATAATTTATATCTAGCTTCAGTGGCATATATCAATTTTATTATACATGAAAAAGCTTAATATATTTAAAATATGTCACACACAATTCTCCCTTTTACCGTTATCTAATGGAACTCTTTTGTGTAGCTCTGTAAACGAAAAATAGCTACATTTTCACCTTATATGTTATAAAATGCGTATTTTAATATGCTTGACAGGGTATAACATCTTTAAAATTCCTTTGAAACGATTTTTCCCCATAGGCCGTAATGTAATAGGAAACTTTTAATTTGCCCTGTAGATAAACTAATCATGGTAGAAACTTCATTTTCGATAGGACTTGTGCTAGGGTAAACGTCAATAACGTCCTAAAATTTCATGGCAATCCGAGTATATTAACGATTCTTCCCCATGGGCCGTAATGTAATGGAAAACTTTTGATTCGCCCTGTAGATAAACTAATCATAATACAAACTTTATTTTCAATAGGGTTCGTGCTAGGGTAAACCTCAATAGCGTCCTAAAATTTCATGGCAATCCGAGTATATTAACGATTTTTCCCCATAGGCCGTAATGTAATGGGAAACTTTTGATTCGCCCTGTAGATAAACTAATCATGGTAGAAACTTCATTTTCAATAGGACTTGTGCTAGGGTAAACGTCAATAACGTCCTAAAATTTCATCGCAATCCGAGTATATTAATGATTTTTCCCCATAGGACGTAATGTAATGGGAAACTTTTGATTCTCTCTGTAAATAAACTAATCATGGTAGATACTTCATTTTCAATAGGTTTCGTGCTAGGGTAAAGCTCAATAACGTATAAAAATTTCATAGCAATCCGAGTATATTTACGGGAGTTAGAGCGCGGACAGACGGACAGACGGACAGACGGCCATCCGGCCAGACGGACAGACGGACAGACGGACAGACAAACCGAATGCATAAGCACTTTTCAACTTTGTTGGAAAGTGCTAAAAAAACCCCAATGAGCTTGATCGAAATCTTAATTCATGTGAACATGCACACTCACATCGAAATCGATTAATATATACGAGTGCTGTCGCGGGCAAATTGACTTTAAAAAAAAATGTCACCCACATTAGAAATTCAAACTGCTATAGCCCAGACGTTTTTCAAGGTAAAGACAAAGCAAAAAATACTCCAGAACTCATTATTAATATAAATAGTTTAGAAAGAACCTTTTTTCAATTTCTAATTTTTTGTTTATACATCATTATACATTTAAAATATTTTTGACAAATTTAAGTGGCCGCCATTTTGAAAGAAGATGGTGTATAAAGCTGGCCCGTGAACTCGGTCGAGACATTGGTATGTACAATGAACACACGGAGTTATATAGAAATCAGTTTATAAGTATGCGTAATAACGCGTGACAAATTTCCGACCGTTTAAAATGTCAATCTCACTGGAAATTGAAAGTGCTAAAACTCAGCCATTTTTTAAGATATAGATGAAACAAAAAATGCTCTGAAATCTTTGTATCAAGGTCAAAACCCACAAGCAAAATCTTTTTCAACTTCTTACTTTTTTGCACCTAATTTTTAAATTTAAATTAAAAATAATAATATTCCGCCATTTTGAAACAAGACAGCGAGCGGTTTGAACTGGCCAACGAACGCGGTCCAGGCATAAGTATGTCCTATGTACGCACCAAGTTTCATCCAAATCGCTGTATAAATACGCGTGTTATCATGTGACGAAAACCAGATCATTTCAAAATGTCAGCAACACTAGAAATTAAAAGTACTATAACTCAGACATTTTTTAAGATACAGACGAAACAAAAAGTGCTTTGGAATCAATTTGTATCAAGGTCAAATGCATAAAATGAAAAATCTTCTTCAATTTCTCACTTTTTTGTACTTAATTTCAAATTTTAAATTTCTTTTAAAAAATTTAAATGGCCGCCATTTTTAAACAAGATGGCGGATGGAAGTGGTTAAAGAACTCGGCCCAGGCTTTATTAAGTACTATGTACACACCAAGTTTCATCCAAATCGATTCATAAATACGAGTGTTATCACGTGACATAAATCAGATCGTTTCAAAATGTCATCCATAAGAAAAATTCAAAGTGCTATAACTCGATCATTTTTTAAGATATAGACAAAGTAAAAAGTGTTCTGGATATGGTGTTTTAAGATCTAACACATAAATAAAAAATATTTTTCAACTTTTAATTTTTTCGCATTTAATTTTAAATTAAAATTTTTTTTTTTAATTTTAAATGGCCGCCATTTTGAAACAAGATGGCGGATGATGCTGGCCAAGAAACTCGGTCGAGATATTTGTATGTGCTATGTACATACTAAGTTTTATTCAAATCGGTTGATAAATTCGTTAGTTATAGCATGACAAAAATCAGATCGTTTCAAAATGCCAGCCATAAGAAAAATTCAAAGTGCTATAACTCAATCATTTTTTAAGATATAGACAAAATAAAAAGTGTTCTGGAATTGGTGTTTTAAGGTCCCCTATCCTCGCTCGAGGAAACGCTCGCGAGCTAATGCTATTCCTATGGAGAAGCATTTATCTTATAACTCTTTCGCATTTTCACATTTTTGAATAGTTTTTTTTTTTTTTTTTTTTGCATTGGATAGCTGAAGTGCATGCCGAAAGCTCACCTTTTTTACTTTTCCGATTTTGGTTGCAGATATATTTTTTTAAAAGCACTTTCAGTTTCGAAACCGGTTTTGAAAGTGAAACTAACTTTGTAAAAAATATCTGCAACCAAAATCGAAAAAGTAAAAAAGGTGCGCTGTCGGCATGCACCTCAGCTATCCAATGCAAAAGAAATTATTCAAAAATGTCAAAATGTGAAAGAGTTATTAGAAAAATGCTTCCCCATAGGAATAGCATTAGCTCGCGAGCGTCTCCTCGAGCGAGGATAGGGGCCTTAAGATCTAACACATAAAATAAAAATATTTTTCATCTTTTAATTTTTTCGCATTTAATTTTAAATTTAATTTTTTTTAAATTTTAAATGTCCGCCATTTTGAAACAAGATGGCGGATGATGCTGGCCAACGAACTCAGTCGAGATATTTGTATGTACTATGTACATACAAAGTATCTTTCAAATCGGTTCATAAATACGTTAGTTATCGCATGACAAAAATCAGATATATATATGTGACGATTTAAAGTTAGAGGGGCAGAAACATCATCGCCAGGTTTTCCTTTCTCCGCACAGAAGTCATGGCCAGCGAGAAAAAAAACAAAATAAATAAATGTAGAAGGTCAAAATAAACACTCCTTGGCTGCTGCAAGTTCATTTTATTAAACGGTAGCTATAATCTAGGGAAAAGCTCCTGTTGCAGACGATATTTTACCGAAACATCCGAAAAATATTCCATGCTTTACTGCATCAAATCGTACTCATGCAAGAGCGCACCCCAGAATCCTTCTTCTCATCTCCCTTACCACCTCTCGAGCTTCCTCTTTTAAAACTAAAAAGAAAATTCTAGAACATTCTGTAACCTCAAACCATCATTCTTTTATGTAAACAGAATTTTTGTCCAGCTTCGAGATTAAACATTTCATTCAGACGATAATTTTATTAAAAATAAAAAAAAATTATTTAACCAATTTATAATCGACTCAGAATTTCTTAGGCAGACGATTTTTATAGATGATTAATTTTAAGAGAAAAAAAAAGAAATGAATTTATTGATATGCACACTATCAAAGGTTGCCAGAGGAAAATAAATAAATAGATAAAATAAAATAATGATATTTTTTGAAAGGTATGATTTTGGAATAAATTAAAAGACTTTCTTAAAAAGGGTTGATAAAAACATAGAAGGAATGTGTTTTACTTGGAATATTAAGAAATAAAGTTTAATTAAGAATATTTTTAATTTAGAGCCATCTTTTTAAATTTACGCATACGGGAATAATGCTTTTTAAGGCAAATTAAGAATTTATATCGTCTGCATAACGATTAACAAATTAGATCTAGAAACAAGATTTTAATTTAATAATTTGAAGTAAGTACGGAATATTATTATAAGAAAATTAAGATAGTATAAAGGTTAGTTTTGGCGCAAAAAATTAAAAATTTGTAATATTATCCCCCCTCCCCAAAACTTTGTATGAAATTGATAGTTAAATAAAACTACAAGTTCAGACAACAGAAATATAATAATTTAGAAAAGTTAAATTTTAGAATAAAACTGTCAAACTCAGGAAGCCAAGAGATGGAAGAAAAGAAAATTAACGCAATATAAAAAATATTACCGATTGAAAAAAATAGTTAAGAGAAAATTAAATTGAATTAAATTTAGGTAGGAGCATTTCCCTGAAAGAAATACATTAATGTTACAATATCACTTACTATTTGTAAGTGCATAGGCGATAATATATACAATAAAAGTAAATAAGTTATAAATATTAATAAGCAAGAAATTTTAAAAATATAATAAAAACAATAAGAAGTCTCCTTCATGGGAGTTTATAGAATTTCACTGACTTAATCAGTAGTTTATTTTAAACAAAGTCCTTCAGTGAAAAAAGTCTTTTAAGAATATATAAAAGAGTCTTTTTCAATGTCCAGTGAATACAGTCTCTTTAATTAAAGATCTTAAAATCTTGTTTAATCTTTGGTTTTAATCTTATGTTTTTTGTTGGATTCCAACATTTTTTAATAATATGTCAAATTTCTAATAATAAATATTATCACTTCAAAAACTAATAATAAATAATCTAGAAAAATTCAAATAATAATAATAATAATAAGTAGCATAATAAGACTCCATATCCTAATATTTTTCAATAAGAGTATAATTACTACTAAACTTCATTATAGAAATCATAATAATAATAATAATAGTAAAACAAGAGTATAATCAAAAGAAAATATCACTATTTGTTTATTATTGATAGGGAAAATATTGGTTGAGGATAAAAATAATTACATAGCAACTAAATAATTTTCTTATCTTCTAATAGCATAAGAAAGTATTTTTTGCTAGCCGAAAGTATACATAAAAAATAATAATTCCAAAATCCAAATAAAATTAAATCTAACTATTTAGAAAATGGACTCTCAACCAGTATTTCCTTACAATAGTTCCTCTCTGATACTCTTTTACAAAATTGTCAAGTTTGGTTATAAGTTTTCAAATGCCAAATGTAGAATAATGTTTTATCTACACATGGTTTATAAACTTTTATAATAAAACAAATAGGAATAAAAATTGTCATTCTTAATTGAGAAATTGAAATAAAAATAGTGTGCTTTTTTGAAAAACTTTTAATATCTGTAGTTTTCACAACCACTGAAAATCACATATTAAGTTATAGGTTTAAGTAAAGTCATCAAATTTTATAACTGTTATCACATAATATCTGTTGAATAAGTAGAATAATACTAATGTCAAATAAATGAGTACATATAGTTAGACTTAAATACACTTAAAATTAATTTATCAACATCAATTTGAAAGCTTTTACAATCAAAGTGCACACCTTATGCCTGCATAAGAAGCCCAATTTAATCCCAAAAACTCCCAAAAACAAGTAATATTCTTGTTGCGCACCAAGAACATACCTGCTAATGTTGAAAATTATGGTGATAAAATATTTAAAGAATAAGAATTAAAATTTAATCTACTGTCTTGACTTTAGTTTGGTCTAGTGATTGTGATTGTATCTGAGGTTTTGTTTGTTTTTTGGGTTGCTCATGAAACAATTTAAAATCTTCTGGTGAAAAATAGGGTCTTAATTTAGAAACATGCACAATAACGGAATTCTGTCCTGTCTCAGAATTAAATTTATCTATTTCATAAGTTACATCAGAAAGTTTATTTATAATTTTATATGGTCCAGAGAAAGTAGGTTCTAATTTTCGAGTGTTAGGGTATTTAAATTCTTCATAAATTACAGGGTCTTGTATTTTTAATAGGCATTCGACAAAATTTCGATCATAGAGTCCTTTACTTTTAAGATGAAATTCATGAGTTCGCGCTTTCGCAATTTTGAGGACTTTGTCACTGGTGTTGTAAACATTTTAACTGCCTCACACAGAACCATTACCCACCTTTAAAAAAAATCTGAATCAGAATTATCGTGAAATTGTGACTATCTTTAGCTGTTAACTTTAACCAGAAATTTTATCTAATAAAATAGGAATTGTAAATATCATAGTTATACCTTAACTTGGGATCAACTTTTTAATTCTATTATTTTATAAATCATAAACAGATTAAAAAATTTTAATTATAGGTAATTCCTTACTTAAAATCACAAAATTTACTGAAAAAATTAATTATATTTATCAGTCAAAACTCTAGCAACAGCGTTGCACAGTTCCATCTTTCTTACTGAATTTAAATAAATTATAAGAATCTGGGAACCAAAGCTCACTGTCACCAGAAATTCTAACAAATAAAAGAAAAAACATAAATGTTAACTTAGTTTTCAGCTCAAATGTCTAGTTGTAGGAACATTATCATGAAAATACTGCATTCTGAAAATAGTTCTTTATAACTAAGAAATATCAATAAATTAGAAAATGTACCTTTTTGAAATAAACTTGAGCTTCTAAATTCTTTTATACTTCATTATTATTACGAACTTATCTTTAAACGTGCATAAAAATATCATAACAGTCTTTAATATGCAACAGTAAATGTCTTAAGAATATCATACTCTTCAATTTAATACTTAAGAACAAAAATGTTTCAATCTCCAACAAGTAATAATGATAATAATAATACTCATAAATAGATTATTAAATAAGACTCAAAGAAAAACAAACAAATAAATAAATAAACCTCACAAATAGAGAATAAACAATCTACACAAATACAACAAAAGGATACACACAATAATTAAATACATCTTAAAATAACTCACTGATAAGGAGAAATTCTCAAGATTCTAGAGGGGACAAGAATCCCGAAAATTATCCAAGTTATCAGCAACCGAAGTTCAGTTGTCCCTGTAAGTTTTTTTTCATTTTATTTGTCATCACTACCAGTAATACCTAAAGTCATTGATCCAATATTTGGGCGGCAACAAGATGAATGTCAGTCATCGTGGAACTTCTTTAATAAAGCCAACAAAATCTCTCAGAGTAGTGTCTTTCCAAGCATAGATTTGAAGCACTTTAGAAGGAACATTCTTTTACTTTAATTAAGTAAGAAATTACGGCGATTTTGGCACAAGAACATTCACGAGAAGTCGATTTCCGGCGATTCGCAAACCTGCCATCATTTCGTTCCACAGCAGACTTCATTAGCAAGCTGAAAATACCATACAGAATGTCCTTCAGAACATAGAATTCAATCGAACTTCAGCGATAGCATGTTCTTCTTCGTTCCATAGCAAAGCTCTTTAAAATCCAAAAAAGGCAGCACAGGCATAAGCAATCCTGTCGGACTTTCGAGTAGATTGTGACGATTTAAAGTTAGGGCGGGCAGAAACATCATCGTCAGGTTTTCCTTTCTACGCACAGAAGTCATGGCCAGCGAGAAAAAAACAAACAAAATAAATAAATGTAGAAGGTCAAAATAAACACTCCTTGGCTTCTGAAAGTTCATTTTATTAAACAGTAGCTATAATCTAGGGGAAAGATCCTGTTGCAGACGATATTTTACCGAAACATCCAAAAAATATTCATGCTTTACTGCATCAAGTCGTACTCATGCAAGAGCGCACCCCAGAATCATTCTTCTCATCTCCCTTACCATCTTTCGAGCTTCTTCTTTTAAAACTAAAAAGAAAATTCTAGAACATTCTGTAACCTCAAAACATCATTCTTTTATGTAAACAGAATTTTTTCCAGCTTTGAGATTAAACACATCATTCAGACGATAATTTTATTTAAAAAAAATATATAGATTATTTAACCAATTTATAATCGACTCAGAATTTCTTAGGCAGACGATTTTTATAGATGATTAATTTTCAGAGAAAAAGAAAATAAATGAATTTATTGATATGCACACTGTCAAAGGTTGAAGGAGGAAAAATAAATAAATAGATAAAATAAAATAATGATATTTTTTGAAAGGTATGGTTTTGGAATAAATTTAAAGGACTTTCTTAAAAAGGGTTGATAAAAACATAGAAGGAATGAGTTTTACTTGGAATATTAATAAATAAAGTTTAATTAAGAATATTTTTAATTTAGAGCCATCTTTTTAAATTTACGCATACTGGAATAATGTTTTTTAAGGCAAATTAAGAATTTATATCGTCTGCATAACGATTAACAGATTATATCTAGAAACAAGATTTTAATTTAATAATTTGAAGTAAGTACGGAATATTATTATAAGAAAATTAAGATAGTATAAAGGTTAGTTTTGGTGAAAAAAAAATTAAAGTTTGTAATATATATATATATATATATATATATATATATATATGTAAGTCGTAGATTAGTGGGGGTTCTGCGGCCAGAGGAGCAAAGGAGGGGAGCAGCTGCTCATCTGCTCATCAGTCTTATGGCAGACTTTTATTAAGAAGCAAAATTGAGCAATCTCTTAAAATCAAAGACACATTTTTATCGTATTATCTTGTTTTCACTGGTATTTGTTAGAAGGGTTTCAAAGGCTTTTTACATGTCTTACATTTTATGACATAAATATATAAAAATATCTAATGTGTATATATATGTGTTTAAATATGATTTTCTGTTTACATGTGAATAGTTAGCTATCTATGTGTATGGATCTTTGTATGAGTATCTATTAATTAATTTCAAAAAGATTTAGTAAATTAAAAAATTTTTTAACGTATTTTGAAAAGTTTAAATGAATTTTAAAAAAAGTGTCAACACATTTAAAAAATGTTTAAGTAAATTTTAACAAATTTCAACAAATTTTAAAAATGTTTTAAGAAACTAAAACATATATATATATAAACTTAAAAATGCTTTAAAAAATTCTTAAAGTTTTAAATCGTATTTAAAAATTAATTGTAAGTGAATAAAAGTATTAACACATGTATTACATAAGTGTGTACATGTATGAGTATGTTTGCATATGTGTGCACTGCGCTTGAAACAATATGTGAAAAGATAGTCTGTAGAAGTTTTAAATAATTACACATAAGTAAAATCAAAAAATTTTTATTAAAATAAAACAATTTACAGATAAAAGCATATTTGCAGGCAAGATGTATTAACATAACAACATTTTTCTTGATAATTTTACAATATATTAACAATTTTCTTCAACCACTACAATCTTGACTCATTTCACAATGTCCATAGGCTAAACTGGGGATACCATCTTCTAGCAGATATCTTTTGTCGTCAAATGGTGATAAACATTTTTTGTTCTGTGTTAATGTATACAGACGGTGTGCATCTTGAGCGATTCTTATCTGCTTTTCAATGCTAGTTTTTTTTGTTGAAGGCACCGCAAGTAATCTCCATGCTTGATTTTCTGACGAACAACATAAGTCGATACACCCTTCGCTCGTTTCTTCTCTTTACGGCATGATTTCAAAGAGTACATTTTGGATTTCAACCCAAAAAACTCAAGGGCTAAATCACCATTAAGTTCATCCTTGAACTTGCCGATTGCTTTCTTGTTAACATCCGAGTACAGTGAATGATGTTTCGGATAGTCTGAGAAATCAAAAAGGTTTGAATGCTGTTTCAAATCATCATAAATATTTTGCGGTTTAATATGATAACACAACGAGTCCGTGTCGGTGAATAACAGCTTTGCAGTATCATCTTTATATGTTTTCTTAATAAAATTATAATGAAATTCATACATAACCAATTTAGATAATTCCAAAATAGCAAACCCAACATAAATCGGGCGATTCATGAGTATGCTAGTTTTCATCCATTCAACAGCAGCTAAATCTTCATCATATGTTTTAAAAGATTTAAAAGTGGGTGAAGCCACTAATTTCTTAGCTCTATTTTCGTTATTAACAAGCAAAATATTTCTACGTTTTCGCAGATTTTCCATAGTTTTCCCAAACACGGAGTTATTCATTAGTTTAAAAAAAAATTCCGAAAGAAGATTTGGCTTCTTTTCTTTTCTCAGAATTAAAATGAATGTATTTCTGAAGCCAAGGCGCCTGTTTGAATTGGAGAGCTTTATGAACACATGAAAGTTTCAATCCAAGTTTCAAATAAAATTTCAGATTACGATAATGAACAACATAATTTCGTTTGTCATTCAAATTGGGTATAAGTTTAGAGGCTGCAGCGAGCTTTGTATTACCCTGTAATCTACGTGCATAGGAAGACAACATTTCCTGACTCACAGTCACTCTTTCAGGTGCGACAGGGTATTCGTTATGTAATTTATGGAGTTTCTCAGGATATTTAAGATCCACTTCGAAAATATATCCAATTTCAGAACGTCAGATAATGATAAAATCCATTCTTCCGTAATATGTTCTGTCGCACACCATTCAAATCCGCCAAAGGGTAGAAATTGGGACATAGCCCAGCCATAGAGATTGTTAGCATCCCAGTACATAATGTAACTGGGATCCTCATCTTTATTAAATTCAGGTGTATTAGGTATGTTGGATCAGGCATATCTATGACTAATGTTAATTCCCCCTCGAATGGCTTGTTCTATAAACAAAAGCATGTTTATATCTGTCAGCAATTCGAGAGGCGTTTCGCACATCTTCAAAGATGCTTCCCAAGCAAACCCAGCAGCTGTCATTAAATGCACACAATCAATGTCATAAAACTGGTGACATAATTTCCTAAAATTCTGGAAATCATCCGCTAACAATAGTACGTCAGTCTTAATATAGTATAAGTTGTGATATTCTCCCAGCGACTTCATGTTGAATACCGACCAAATATTTCTTGCATGGTGGTAGTCCTCTTCAGTAATATTTTCATCTGTCAGGTCATTATGGAAGGTTTCTGGTGGTGGAAGCTGCGTTTCGTTGAATTTTTCGAAATTAGTAAAATAGTTATATGGATACACACCTTTTCTTTTAAGCAGATTGAAATTGATATTGCATGGAAAATTTTCTTTCAATATTTTAAAGTCGCTGGAGGAAAGGTTGGAGGTAAGTTTTTCTAAGGATGCAGGGAGAAATTAGAACGAGTCTAAAAAGACCAGCTAAAATCGACTTGACCGCTTCCACAGTTTAAAAGTTGCAAACTTTTCTATACTGGATGCAATCACATCAATTTCGTAGTCTTAAAATCTTCCTAATTTGCTCATGATGTGATGAGCATCATAATTACGTAAATTATGGAAGATAACGGGAATGATCTGTGCTTGTTTATAGTTCAAAAATCATCCCACATGAGCTGCTCCTCTCTATTCTCCAGAGATGTGGTCGTGATCACGGACTCTTTTTTTTCTCCCAGCACCTCATGACAAATACAACATTCTGTCGCCTGCTGAAATTCTTTTTCTTGAAGAGGTGAAAGCTTCATCGGTTGCACTTTCATTAAAACTTCTTTCAAGTTGTCCTTCTCTTGAATCATTTGTTTTAAAAAGCGATCCACACAGTCTTCACCTCGATACACTTGAGCTTTCTTCACACATTTTCCATCAGGTCCGATAACAACAGATGCATACCCACACGGGAAATGATAAGCTGTTTTTTCAATAAAGGATGTTTTGGGTGAAGGAGTGACTGAAGCAACAGGAATAAGCAGACTCTCAAAATCAGCGTAGATAACAAAAGGTACCGGCGCTTGCAGATGAATACCAGAAAACTTGAGTATGTTATCAATTTCACTGGGCATCTTTATAGCCTGTGCTGTATGTTGACGACAATAGTCATAATGTTTATTCAGGAGATCTTGTCTTGAAAAACGATGAAGGCATCGATAACAATAAAAAGCAGTAGCTTTATGATTGGTGAGATCTCCTAAAAATCTTGAGAAATTCCTAATAAGGCAATAATGTTGCTTTTCGCCATCATCAACTAATAACAAGTTAATAACATCCAGATTCTGCTTTTCAGAAATATACAGAGGACATACTTCATCTTCTTCATATCCAAATACATTAATCCGTAAATTGTTCAGTTGTTCAATAATGGATATCTTCTGAAGGTGAACAGGATATTCAACATTCCCTAGTTTAATATCACTTTCATAAGGAATATAATGAGAAACTCTTTCAGGCTTCTTCTCTCGGGATATATTCAGTTTAAATGCCAAAAGACACACCAACAAACACTTGTTATCTTCATTTTTGATATTAAGTACCGCTTTTTTATCATATAATTTCTTGGGTAAAGCTATATATGAACTTGTGGCAAGAGGGTGATATTTAGCAATCTTTTGTTCTAAATGATGAATCTTTTGAAGTTTCCATCCAGACCCTCTTTAAATAAATTCTTCAAAGTATTTAGTTATTTTGGAAAATCCTTCTTCCATATGTTCTGAAATAGTATCTTCTGTAAGTTCGGTAAAGCATTGACAGCGAAAATAAGATCGAATCTCCTCCATCTCCTGATTATCAACCATGCGTTCAAGAGATATTTTCATCACCATATACTATTTAATGGCTCCTTTTTCTTGAATTTGATTCATCAAACATTCTTGAATTTTCTCTGTAAAGTTTCTTTGAAACACTGCTATGTCACTGTCTTCTCGCTCATCAGGATGAAACATGACAGTCTGAAACACATTAAGCGCATCACACTGGTTTTGTTTCAGTTTTTTGGACTTCACATATGATGAAGTTATTTTCCGCTTTACACTCACAAGAGGTGCGCGCGGATGTTGAGTACGTATATGGTCTTTCAATTCAAACTGTCGTCCAAACTTCTTTGCACATTCACGACAAGAAAATCTCAAGTCTTCATGTGATCCAAGATGACGCATCAAATTATCCTCTCGTGTGAAAACATGCCCACAGATATTACATTTAAATACAGATTGTTCATGAGTTTTCAAGTGTCTCTGTAAATCACACTTCAATCCAAATGTCTTCTGGCACACATCACAGTTAAATAACTTCTCTTGCAAATGAATCTTCTTATGTCGCTTTAAGTTGAAAGAGTTTGAAAAACTCTTATTACACAAAGTACAAATCTTCTTCACATCTTCAGGGGTTACAGTCTTCAAAAGCACATCATCATAAGATGACATGTCAATATTCATAGAACTTCGTCAAAGAAAGTTGAGAATGTCTGTCTCGTTCTAATGATTTAACATTAGTATGCATTTGATAATGTCTAATCAAATTAGACTTTCGACCAAAAGTCTTTTGGCATATATCACAAATATGCACGGAAAGAACGATTTTGTTAAAACTACCAAAAAAAAGTTGTTTCAACAAAATTTTCCGTGTACTATTTCCCCCACAAAACGTTTTGTTGGATTTACCAAATCATTTTGTTAGGTTTATTTTGTTATCGCAAGTAAATAATTTGTTTACAATAACCAAATGAATTTTGTTAATGGGTTCTGTTTTGTCGTCGTAACCAAATGCTTTTGGTTACGTTAAACAAATAGATTTGGTCATCGTAACCAAATATGTTTGATTAAGAATTATTATAACCAAATGAGTTTGGTTTCGAAAACAAAATAAATTTGTTTCTTGCAACAAAATCTATTTGGTTAATCGACATTTTAACCAAAGAAATTTTGTTTTAACAAACATATCGTTTTTGTTATTGAAACCAAATTCATTTTGTTAATAATTACTGTAACCAAATGAATTTTGTTTGAAAAAAAAAATAAATTTTTTAGTTGCAACGAAATCTATTTGGTTAATTAACATTTTAGCCAAAGAAATTTTGTTTTAACAAACATATCGTTTTTGTTATTGAAATCAAATCCATTTGATTAATAATTGCTGTAACCAAACGAATTTGGTTTAAAAAACAAAATAAATTTGTTTCTTGCAACCAAATCTACTTTTTTAATATATATCATAACCAAATAAATTTGATTAAAACACTTTTTTTTTATAAATTTTGTTGCAGAAAACAAATTAGTTTTCTAGAATCAAATTTATTTAATTATTATTATAATAGTTAATGCAGCCAAACAAATTTGGTAACAAGAAATTTATTTTGTTTTTTTAAACCAAATCACTTTGGTTAATAGTTTAGTGTAAACAAATGAATTTATAATGAGATAAATTTGGTTTTTGTAACCACATCAACTTCATTAATAGGTGTTGTAATCAAGCGGATTTAGTTGCAATAACTAAGCACATTTGGTTGCAATAATTATATAAATACCAAAATTATTAAAGAAAGTCAGATAAAAGTAGTAAGTAAAACCCTTTTCTCACAGGGTCCTGTTTTTGTGAAATTATAAATTAGTTTCTTATATTTGTGAAAATTCTAGTTAGAATTTTGTGAATTTTAAATTTTTGATGATTCAGGTTCAATTTTTCATATATAAAAAGCTAATATGTTCTTTGGTGACTTAAACTGCTTATTTACAAGCCAGATTTTATTATTAAATGATTAAATGTGTGAAAAGTTCAATTTGAAGGTGAAAAAATTCTCTGAAAGGTCTATTTAAGAGGCAAATAATTTTGTGAAGGGTCCTGTTTTGGGATAAAATGTTTTGTGAAGGGTGCTGTTTTAAGATAAATTGTTTTGTAAAGGTTCCTTTAAAGGACCTAAACTTTTGTTAAACTTATCCCTGCCCTGTATCTGAACTAAATGTTTCATTGTTTACACCCATAAATTATGCGCAGATTTTAGGGAGTCTACTGTAATATATTTTTATTAAACACAACGTTAAACAATGCTGGATGAATTTCTTTAACCTGTATTAATTTTTTCACAGGTTTGAGAAAAGTTTTTAGCTCACAGGCTATCATAGCCTGAGAGCTTATGTGCCCGTCCGTTCTGTATGTACGTTCGTACGTTCGTATGTTCGTTCGTGCGTAACGCGATAACTCATGATAAAAATATCGGATCCACTTGAAATTTTGTATATAGGTATATCCTGATAAGGCGCTTCCCTGATTAGTTTTTGGAGTGCATTCGATGTGTATAAGAGGGGGAACGGGGGGCTCAAGCCCCTCCCCTTAATTGATATAAACGAGATTTTCATGCAGAATTAACAGTTTTTGTTCAAAATTTAGATATAGGATCATTCTGATGAGGCGATTCCGTGACTCTTATTAGGTGTTCATTGATTAAGTATAAACAGGGGGAACGGGGGGCTCATGCCCCCCCCTTAATTGATGTAAACGGGTTTTTCATGCTGAATAAACAGTTTTCGTTCAAAATTTAGATATAGGATCATTCTTATGAGGCGATACCGTGGCTGTTATTAGGTGTTCATTGAATAAGTATAAACAGGGGGAACGGGGGGGCTCATGCCCTCCCCTTATTTGATATAAACGGGATTTTCATGCAGAATTATCAGTTTTCGTTCAAAATTTAGATATAGGATCATTCTGATGAGGCGAGTCCGTGGCTGTTATTATGTGTTCATTGAATAAGTATAAACAGGGGAAACGGGGTTTCTAATGCCCCTCCCCTCAACTTGTATAAACGGATTTTTCAATCATAACTGTCAGATTTCGTTCAAATCTCTGAATAGTTTTGAAAGTTTAATGGTTAAGTATAAAAGAGGGGAATAACTCCTCTTAAATTATATAAATGCTATATGGGTTTTTATTAAGAATTATCCGATTTGCTCTGAATTTTGGATATAGATTTTTTAATACGATAAAGCTTGTACTTGATAGTTTAGGAGGTTCAATGATTAAGTATAAAAAAGCAGAAAGGGGAGAGCTGTTTCCCCTTCTTAATTTTTTTTTCGAACAGAATTAACGAAAATACAAGGCTGTAATGTACAATTAGTATGCGTAGCCTGTGAGCTCAATGCCATCAGTTTAACTGGGCAATATTCTTTTTTTTCTAATGCACTCAGCTATTATTTTCATAATCTGTAGCTTTTTTTTGGGGGGGGAGGGAGACGTTGAAATCTTGATACTACACTTTGCTAATTTTATCTTTTTCGCAAGACAAAATAAATAAATAAATAAATAAATAAATAAAATAAAATAATAATAAGCATTAGAAAAAAAGTTTTCGACATTTTCTCATGTAATATAAAAAGTACAATTGTTAGATGTATGAAAATGTCTGTCATATTTTGAATAAAATATGAAAGTTGTGAATGATAATTCTTTATTAATAAAGAAATTAAGCGATACATGATGAATACATTTAAAAAGTCAATTTGCATTTTGATATAAGTTATAATTTATTAATTTCAGAAAATAAAATTAATAGTATCAGATTTTTGAAGATAAATTGAAAATTTGTACATAGCAAGATTAACAGTAATATTGAGTCATTTTATATATATATATATGACCTGAATTACTATTGTATCAAATAACTTAATCAAACTTAGAGAAGAAATAAATGCCTGCAACTATTCTACCATATTTAAATATAAAATGAGAAAAATTATATCAGATAATCACGAGAATTATTTTGAAACTCAGGAGTATGTTGCCAAAATCCAGCAGTAATAATAATCTATGCAATCCATTTCCCCTCTTCCTCAAATTTTACTACCATTACATAATTTTTATTTTTCTGTTGCTAAAAGGGTAAAAAAGTTATAATTTCAAATGCAATTCGATTAAATCTATTTCAATTTATGGATTTCTCATGGTTTTAAAATAATTTTCAAGCATGATTCTTTTAAAAATTTACATAGCACATAACTCAATTATGTAAATTAAAACATTTGAATGTAAAGGAACAAAAAATGTTCAACATTTGTCTCTGGCTAATATTCAATAATGAAATCAACAATGAGTAAATAAAACAAATATAATCAGTGTTCTCGCCATTGTGCCAAATTGCGACTAAATTCTTCATTTGGCGAGTAAACAAGCGATTAGATTCGCCAAATTGCTAGTGCTCAATTTTTGCTTTTCCTTTCTTTTCTTTTTCATTTTTCATACGTATGCATGTGTATGTATGTGTGTGTGTATATATATATATTATAATATGTTGATATTTTTAATATATTTGTAGCAGATTGTTAAAATTAGATTAATAATAATTGCTGTCGCAGTTATAAAAACTTAGGTTATTTTAGAACATATTGAAAAAAAGGGGGTACATTAAATGATTAAAGATTTAAGGGAAAAAAAATTATGCGCTACACGGCAGATCCATTTTGCTAATACTTTTTTCATTTGGTGAATACTTTTTATTTTCAATTAGCCAAATTACTAAAGTTGGTCAAATGTCAACAAGAATACTGAATATAATGAATACATACTTAAATAATCACAATCAAAAGGCAGCTGCGAGTAACAGAACCCTCCGGTTAACCCCTAGGATCAGCCATTAAAAAAAAAATTACTTTAAATAAATTTTAAAGCTTTTGTTTTTTAAATGCATGAGTTTTCATGGTAGGTATATATCGGATACTTACTTTGTTGGGTTAATTTATTAATAGCAGTGTCAACACAAGTGATCATGTTATTACTTATATAATTTCTTTTTTTCATTATTCCTTAACAATAATAATCTATGAACTCAGTAGCAGAAAAACTTCTGGGACAAAAAAGTAATCTGCAGGTAAAATATTTTTACAACTGAAGCATTAATTAACCAAATAATCATTTATCTGTAGTGTTTATAGGCATTTCATAATTTATTATTAATAATAATCTTAACTTTTGTATTAAGTAATGAAGAGCTAAAAATATGAAGCAAAATAAAGGTTCGATTAAAAAAAAAAAAAAAAATTCCAAAAGAGAAACTAAAATTTGCAATGCCCGTCTCCGGTCTCAAACCTTCTGCTACCAGTGAATTGTTCCTATAACAAAGATTTCCGCACTACTTGGTTATCCCGTCAACCCATTTTGTCAAATTATACAAAATCACCAAACTAACAGCCAAATTATACATATTGACATAATTTTTATTTTAAATAACAAAAGAACAAGTAAATTATTAGTATATTAATAAAAATACAAATAAAAAGTTGAAATAAAAATCAATGTTTCATATTTAATGTAATTGAATGTGAGATTTACGATCATCCATTGTTGGCATTAAATCTTATAGTTCAGCGATAGATTTTTGGTCGACGAGATAACCAAATAGTAACTAAGATTTCTTATTTATTAATTTATTTTAATAATATGTATTAGAAAAGAAAGCATTTGTTAACAGCAGACTTGCGATATGTTAAAAAAAAAAAATAAAGAGACAAAATAGTAACACAATTTAGCTGGTTTGCGGTATGCAGCTACTTTTATTGAAAATACAAATTATACAGTCTTTAAAACATATATGTATGCCAGACTAATATTTACTAGTATAATACCCTTTTACATACAGAGTTATTCTTAAACAGTTTTAGGATTCTGCTGCAGTCTGACTATTCAGTTAAAAAATATGCTATCTCGTGTCCAAATGAGGATCATGTATACAATGTCATCATATACAAAGAATTCTTGAATCCTGATATATTCCAATTTAGGATTTCAGGTTGAGTAAAACAGAAATACTCCAAGCATCAGTTAAAGTCTCCACCTGTTTTAATGAAAGAGTAAAATTATTAAGATATAAAATTGTTTTATTGCAGGCCTACATTGGTCAAATAAGCAGAAATATATTAAAAAATAAAATTTCACATTGGGAAAAACAATCAAAACTTTTAAACAGTAGGTATGCTTTGCTTAAACCTTGGGGTAAAAAATTAAAAAATTCATTAAAAAAATTTCTCCCTTGCATGGATAAATGCTGAACATTCATTGGAGAAAGGAACAAAAAAAAAATAAAAAATAAAAAAAAAAAAATACGAGATACAAAAACTCAGTTGCGCAAAAAAAAGAAAATATATATATATATATATATATTGGTTTCATTAGTTTATTGAATGGTAATACCTGAATTACTTTGGTTATATTTATTGGTAATCTGCCTTCTATTTCACTTCAAACTTCAACTGTTTTTAATAATATGATTGTAAAAATACTGGTTTCATTGGTTTATATAATGGTATTGTCTGATTAACTTTGGATGTATTTATAAAAGTAATTAATATATACATATATATAATACCATTAAAAGTAGACAAGATTCGCCAATAGATTTTATCAATAAAACAATAAACCAAAACGAAGAATTAGAATTGAATTGAATTATAATAATAATAAAAAAAAATAGTGTAACGAGTAAATCTGAAAAAATAAATAAATAAAATGAATGCTATATATCTTTAAAAAGTGAAATTCAATAATACATGCATGAAGGCTGCATATGAGGGTTGGCAAGTTTTTGACATGTAACAGTTTTTGACGGTTTTAACCATAGTTTAAACCGTCATGTCAAAAACCTATATTGATATGTAAATAAAAACATTTATTTACACATACATAATCTACCTATATTTATATTTAATATGTAAAAATTATTTGCTTTTAATAAAGAAAATGTTTCTAAATATATTCTAGAAGAAATAAATTTAAATTTTTGAAGAAACATATTTTGAATATTACACACAACTTTAGATTTTGGAAAACTTATCTTTTGTAACATAACTTGTTAAATTTTAATGTGTTGTTCAAAATATGCAGGGATATTATACTATGAAGAAATTTATTTATAACCAAATTTAGTGTACAGTTTAAAATAATATTAAAGATTAGACATGTTCCATACTCGATTGGAAAAAGAAAGATGTTCAAAACTGGTTATTAGGGTGGAGTGAAAAATCGAAAGTTGGAATTTTGATTTTGGATTGCAGCCAAAAGTTGCCTTTTAGTATCTCTAATACACGTGCAAAATTTCATGAATTTTGAAAAACTTCTTGAGTCCCCTACCAGGACATTTATATTTTCATTGATTTATACGATAGATTCTTACCATAAATTGTACATTAACAGGATTTTTTTGGTAATCTCATTTAATATTTTTATATTTAAAATGTTCAGTGTAATTCCTTTCATCATTTTCAAACTTTAAGTCTTTATTTTTAAATATTTGAAACGGTTTATTGAGTTTTAAAAATTGTATGTTGTCATTTTTACAGTCAAATTGAATACATGTGTAAGCAAATCCAAGTTTATTATTACCAGAAGTTGGTGATTCTTCAAAACTAAATAAAGCTGTTTTGCCAACAATAGCAGAAAGCTATAAAATATAATTATTATACAAAAAAAAAAAAAAAAAAAAAAAAAAAAAAAAAAAAAAAAAAAAAAAACACAGCAGTAATTGTAAAGTTTTGCCAAAATCAGAGGTGAAAAAAAATCCTAAGAGAAAACATCGAAGGCATCAATTATTGTAGTTTCCCAAAGACGTATTGATCAAATGAAAGATAACAATTAGTCTGAATATCAGAAGCTTATTCAACTCCCCAAAATGAAAGGAAATTTTGGAAAATTGGCGATATTTGGAAGAATTATAAGTGAAAAACATAATCTCTGATTTTAAGAGTCACACACATTACACCATCTTTTGGACCAGGAAAGATCATTGCAGGAAGTATTAAAATATTGCACTGAAAAATATTTAAACCATGATAAATTGATAGCAATAGGTTGTGACGGAACAACTGTAAACAGTAAGATAAAAAATCATGCTAATAGATTTTTGAAGCTAAGATTTAGTCGTCCATTGTAGTGGTTAATATGTCAGCTCTCTACAAACGAATTGCCACTAAGTCATTGAACTTGATAAACAAAATAAAGACTCACAAGCTTTTCCTGTTCTAATTGGAAAGTCGTTGTATCAACGTGAACAATAGACAGTTATGGAAATTAATGTTTCCTACCCTTATCGACAAAATTTGGACATTTTTTTTGCACCGAATTGATGAAATTCATATTTTTTAATGATTGGTGAAATTTGTTTTTATTTTCTGTGGCAAATTGACTACAACTGATTGATTCAATTTTAAAAGTCAATCAACAAAATTTGCACCCCCCCCCCTTTCCGAAGATAACTGATAAAATTTGCAATTTTTTTTTTTTTTTTTTTTTTTTTTTAATTTGTCTGGTGGACAAAATTTAAAATTATTGTGCAACTGCTGACAAAATTTGAGATTTTTTTTCATGCTGGACTAATAAAATTCACAATATTTTAACAATGCCTCCCCCCCCCCCAAAAAAAAAAAATCAGCAAAACTTATGTTTTTCCACTAAAGATCACAAAATTTTAAAATCTGTAGAGCCATACCGAGTACTCGGTAACTACTCGGTACTCTGCCTATACCGAGTAGTTTTAAGAATTTCCTTTTTTAAGCATATGAATTTATAAATGATCTGTAAAAAGTTATTTGACTATAAATGTATAATATATGCAGTAATTCATAAAACTATTTCCTCGGTATTTAACAATATGTCTGCAAAATATAGAAAAAGTTAAGAACAAAAACCCTCATAAAATTCCACATTTATACAAATAAAAATAAATACTTTCTTGATTTATAGGAAAACACAAAAGACTATTATTTTGGATAAAGAAACTGAAAATACAATAAAAAAATTTATAATTAAACTTATTATATTTCAAATTATGCTGTCAAAACACCAAACGTTCCACATTATTAGTAGACAGAGCATTTCTTTTACTACTATAAATTTGGCCTGCCTCTGAAAATATACGTTCAAAATAAACTGTTGTTGAAGGTGCACATAAGAATGTTTTGTGAAGTTGCAGATAATTTGAAAAGTTTTTTCCCCCCCATTATGCAAATGGAGTGTCAGTTTTATACAAGTCAGTATCTGTTAAGAAAGCCTGTATCTCTTTTTGTGCCCATTCTTCATGCGGAGATTTTAAACTATCTTTTTACTAGCCACAATCTTCTTGCTCATTCGTAATTTCCTCAAAATATTGCAAGAAAATAGATGAATTTTTGCTGGCATTTTCTCTTTTGGTTCTTCTACATCAGAACATCATCTTCTACATCTACATCATATATCAACATTCTCATGAGGTATTTTTTGTTTCTTTGGTGGCTTTTCAAGCTCTAGACCATCTACACGCATCAATTTTAGAGCTTGCTTTTAAAGGCATTCTTAATTCACACATTTATAATTTTTATTGAAAAAGGTTAGTTTTTTACTGAGATATTTAAAAAATAAAATAATAAATTTAAAGTAACATAAATTAACCTGTAGATATGAAAAATGAAAAGAAACTGCAAAGCTAATACATTTTTTTAATCAAAAGAAAACAAGGTATAGACAATTACAAAATAAATATGAAATGTTTTGCATTATTCAATAAACTGTTGTAAAGGGCTAAATTAGCACTAGCCACCAGCCGCATGGCCAGTACATGAGAAAAAGTGGGCAGTGAAAAATTGTCTATCAGTAGCCACCTTGTGGCCACTTTTTTATAAGGAGATAATGCAATTTACTTATCTTTCATCAGATATTCTGCTTTTTTAGGTTTCAATATATTTATACTATCATATTTATTTGGGCTGTTCAGCTTTTTAGATTAATACTTATAGAAATTTTACTGCTTAATATTTTTAAATAAAAAAGTGGCCACTTGAAAAACTAGTCTTACTGGCCAGTGGCAGGTAACGAAATTTCCCAATTTTGCCCTATATGTTACAGCAACCAATAAACATTTTTATTTTTGATAGACAACAGATTTCAACGGTCGGAATAAATCGGAGGGTTAAAAAATGTTTTAATTTTATATTGGTTAATAATTGTATTGTTATGTATCAATTCTCCTTTTTTATTAGTTTTGAATTGTCAAAAATTGGACTTTAAAAGGTGCCCAAATAAATTTCAAATTTAATGAGTTAACTTATTTATACTATATATGTGTATTATATAGATGTACACACAAATATAGATATATGTACACATGTATATTTATATATGTGTACACCTAAGCTCACATCAGCGTTTTATTCTCTTATTACACAACTACTCGGTACTCGGCCGAGTAGTCAGTGGCCGAGTACTCGGTACTCTTCCAAAGTACTACTCTGTACACCACTAGAAATCTGATCTGAAATAATGTGAATCAGACAAGATTATTCTAAAGAATTATAACCCGAAATTTGATACGAACCAATCTGAATCAAAACAAAAATATTCTAAAGAACCATACCAGATAAGAGCAAGACTAAACAGGGCTTGAAATTCAATTTTCCAGAGGAGGGAAGTCTCCCTCCCAACATTTATAAATGGAGGGGAGTTTAGCTGTATGGGAGGGAGAAAAAAAATCTTTAACCCTGCTGTTCTGTTCGCATTTACTATACGTATGTAGTGTTCGGGTCAATGTGACCCGATTTAGAATATTACCTTTTCTAGCAGTAAATGAAAATAACTATTTTAGAAATAATTAAAAAATAGTAAAGTAAGCTTAAATATATATCAAATAATACAAAACACCAGTAAAATAACTTAAAAATATTTGAATACTTACTTTTATTTACAATTTGGACAAAAATAGTTTACGTGAAATTTGCAAGTGTGTTTTTTGCAATTGTAACATAATATATTAGTTTTGTTGTCGTTGGCTGATGGGCAGAACTTGCATCTTGCACGTTTAGTACACAATGAAGTGTTCTAATCTGATTAAGAGGGTACGTTTGCACTTTTACTACGCATTCTCTTCACAATTTTGATTGAATCTTCGCTTCTGGGAAGATGCTGTCTTATTTCAATGTGTGGAAAAATTAGAGATTTCCCCAATTCTTCTAAAAAGAGCCTTTGTTTGGTTATTTTATTTTCATTCCATTTGCTCTTTATTAAAATCCACAGAATAAATGCTTGTAAGCAAATGTGTCAAGCATATTATAGAATGCTATCATAGGTCAGCGATTTGTTTTTCTCTTACAAGTGTATGTACCCAAAAACTGATCAAGACTATCTACCGTCCCTTTAGTTGCATTGTAATCTAATATCATCTGTGGTTTTTTGTCAGGTCTGTCGCTAACTTCATTTTCATGATGGAAAGTGCTCATAAGAATAACATTTTTGTTCTTTTTAGGGATGTAGTTTACAACTGTAGTATCTTCTGTAAAATAAAATGATGAGCTGTGTGCACTTCTTTGTTTAGCATTTTCTCAGGAAATTCGGGCTTATTTTTCTAATGGTGCCAAGCATTGTCATTTTCCGTTTTAGAAGAAGTTTTCCCAAGTTATATTATGTGAAAAAGTTATCGCATGTAACACTGTGCCCCGAATACCCATAAATAAGGTCATTCACTACCCGCATACCCTGACTTTTCTCTGGCTTTGATCCTTGATTTTTTCCAGTATAAATTTGAGCATTCAGTACATACGAAGTTTTGCTATCCCATAAAGTCCATATTTTTATCCCATACTTGGAGGATTTACTAGGTAAATATTGCTTGAAAGGGCATCGTCCACGAAATCCTACTAATTGTTCATCTACAGTAACATTTTCACTTGGATTATACAATTTAGGTTGAATTTCTATCCACTTTTCCCAAATATCTCGAACAGCAGCTAATTTATCTACAGACTTTCTTTCTTGCCTGGTAGATTTATTGTCGAAACGAATAACTCTCGATATCATATGAAAGGTTTCGAGGGACATTGTAACACGAAATATATTTCTGCCTGTTTCTTGATTCCACAAACTTTTTGTTGATTCTCCATATGATTTGTACACACAGCTAATAATAATAATTTGATGTATGCTTGAAAAGTTTCAGTACTAATATCTTTCCACTCTTTTTCACACACATTTCTTCCTTCTATATTAGTCATTTTTATGTTTTCGCTCTCGATTGTAGAATTGAATACCGTCGCAAATCCGCTTTTTATTGTCGTTGCATATCTTGTGACACCTGGAGTAGTTTTTATAATATTAGCAGACGTTAATCGACCAGAATGAAGAAGGGGATTCAATTTCCATACTATTTCACGATTCTTAGAGGGAATACTCTCTATATTGTGCGTCTTTTGAATATCAATATCAAAATCGTTGTCAGAACTTTCAATTTCCTCACTTGTATGATTTTCATACTCAGACGCATTTTCCTCTTCGCTGTCAGAGGCTTCCATTAATTTAGCAATATCAGCTTCGCTCAAATTTCGACGATTCACGATTTTTTTACTAATACTCAGAGATACAACTGTTCTTTAGACTATTAGAAATTGAAATACAGCAAGAAAAAAGAAACGCTACTAGCAGGTGCATTTTTTTTCCTTCCGCCAACGATATCAACATTTGACTTTGCTCTCCTGTCACGTGATCTAACACCTGTACCAACGAAACAGATTTCGAAATAGATACATTGCAGTAATTATTTTTATTGAATGATTCCAAACAAAATTAAAAGTGCATGATAAAATTATTTTTTAACTCGGGTCAATATGACCCGAACAGTACATTTAGGACTAAGTTAAAAAATATCTCTTGGAAATACAGGGTGATTCAGCTCGTCGGTGACAAACTTTAAGGATCGATAGAGCACACCTAGACGAACATTTTTGAATAGGGAATGTAGGGTCCCTGACGCGATGGTAAGGCGCTAGGCGCTTTCGAAAATTTGGGTGCCGAAATTCGAAACGTCATAAAAACTAGGGAAATGGTTAGATTTTCTTGCTTGTTGCGTCGAAATGATTCTGTTTGTTTAGACTTTCTTCAGTACCAATTTGATAAGCGTATCTCTTAAAACATGGATAGGGGGCGCTGCAGACTTTGGAGAGCTAGACAACAACTTTAAGCCCGTTATTTTGATAATTTAACACATGCTCGCCAAAGTTTATACTCTAACTTAAAGTTTGAACCCAAAAGTAGAGCCCTGCAAAAAGCGTAAGAGCCGGAATAAAATGTCAAAGTACAGGGTGGTCGAAACTCGAAGGCTCCTAAGAGATAAACAAACAGATTTCTTGACTTATGGCATGCATTTTCATGATTCTGTTTGCTGGGGCTCTCTGAAACTCAGTTGAACGGTACAAAAAGAAACATCGATAGGGGGCGCTTTGGGCAAAAAACATAATTCGTTGACATTTCGGACGCTAACTGGAAACGGGGCGCCGCGATCAATTAGAAACAAAACAAGAGAGTAATTTACTTATCATAAGAAGCTATTAAAACTGCAGTTTGTTTGTTTTTTATAACAAACATAGCTGGTTTCAATCATGCACAATGCGCGCAATAAAATTTACATAAGGTGCTTTTTGCTGATTTATGCAAAAGATATCGTACCATATCGATATGCAAAAGATACGTAATGCGTAGACGACAACGCGAGATGACGTAGTTCTATGCACAGACACGTCTTTTGAACGTGCGGTACCTACTTAAGCTTCGGGTTACTTGTCTGCAGATCGGTAGTAGGATGGAACGGTACACAAACTCTGAATTGGCTGACATGCATTTGGCGTATGGCGCTGCTGGTTGTAATGGACGAGCCGCTCAGCGGTTGTACGCCGAGCGTTACCCCAACAGGCAAATCCCCTGCCATGCCTTCTTCGCTCGAGTACACCAGAGGTTGTCCACAACGGGATCTTTCGACGGAGGCAGGCCTGAACGGGAGCGATCAGTGAGCACCCCCGACAACGAAGAGGCTGTGCTTAACCTGGTTGAGGACAACCCAGGTCTTAGCACGAGAGATATCGCCAGACATGTTGGCATTTCGCAAGCAACTGCGTGGCGCATCTTACGTTCCCGGAATCTGCACCCCTACCACATCCAGCGGGTGCAGTTGCTCAGAGAGCAGGATTTTGGCCCTCGAGTGGAATTCTCAAGATGGTACTTGGCGATGAGATCCAGGGATCCCCGTTTTGTAAACAGCATTTTGTTTACGGACGAGTCCACCTTCAGCCGGGAGGGAATGTGGAACGCCCACAACAGTCATGTGTGGTGTGATGAAAATCCACATGAAACCAGAAGCCGAGCAGCCCAGGAGCGTTTCTCAGTAAATGTGTGGGCCGGCATTCTGGGGGATTGCCTCATTGGCCCTTATTTGTTACCTGAACGGCTGACAGGTGGAAATTACCTGATTTTCCTGGATCAAGTGCTGCCGCAGCTTCTGGAGGAGGCGCACGTACCCGAAGGTTCGCGTCGCCAGATGTGGTTCCAGCACGATGGAGCTCCGGCCCATTACACGAACGACGTGCGTCTCCATCTAAACGCAAGGTATGGCCAGCGGTGGATCGGGCGTGGGGGTCCAGTTCACTGGCCTGCCCGATCACCAGACCTCACCTGCTTGGATTTCTTCCTTTGGGGTTACCTGAAGGCCGAGGTATACCATACACCTGTCAGCAGTGCTGAAGAACTTGTGGCAGCTGCAGGGCAGATCAGAGATACTCCTGGCATTGTTGGAAACACACACTCCTCAATGCGACGGAGGTGCGAAGCCTGCATCATGGCCCAAGGTCGAAATTTCGAGCATCTTCTGTAGTGTTATTTTTTGTAAATAAATTTCCAGTATCATTGATGTTTTTGGTCTAAATTTATTCAGAAGTGTTTAGCAGAGGTAGAAAATGTGTTTTCATTATTACTAACTGATCGTAGCGCCCCGTTTCCAGTTAGCGTCCGAAATGTCAACGAATTATGTTTTTTGCCCAAAGCGCCCCCTATCGATATTTCTTTTTGTACCGTTCAACTGAGTTTCAGAGAGCCCCAGCAAACAGAATCATGAAAATGCATGCCATAAGTCAAGAAATCTGTTTGTTTATCTCTTAGGAGCCTTCGAGTTTCGACCATCCTGTACTTTGACATTTTATTCCGGCTCTTACGCTTTTTGCAGGGCTCTACTTTTGGGTTCAAACTTTAAGTTAGAGTATAAACTTTGGCGAGCATGTGTTAAATTATCAAAATAACGGGCTTAAAGTTGTTGTCTAGCTCTCCAAAGTCTCCAGCGCCCCCTATCCATGTTTTAAGAGATACGCTTATCAAATTGGTACTGAAGAAAGTCTAAACAAACAGAATCATTTCGACGCAACAAGCAAGAAAATCTAACCATTTCCCTAGTTTTTATGACGTTTCGAATTTCGGCACCCAAATTTTCGAAAGCGCCTAGCGCCTTACCATCGCGTCAGGGACCCTACATTCCCTATTCAAAAATGTTCGTCTAGGTGTGCTCTATCGATCCTTAAAGTTTGTCACCGACGAGCTGAATCACCCTGTATAAATAAACGTAAATACTTCTAGGAATATATAGTTATATTACTAATGAACAAAGTCAAAAAGTTTTATGGAAATATCTCTGCGCTAATTTTTTTTATAAGTGAACAATAAAATTTTCTGGTCAAATAGACCCGAACAGAACAGCAGGGTTAAAAATCTATTATTTTATGAGCTATTTAAAGAATTACACAAATACAGACATGACAAAATAACACTGAAACAATTTTTATCAACTCCTCAAAATAATTATGGAAAATGTGTTTTTTTTATTTAAAAAGGGTGCTAAGTCAAGATTTTACATAGTCTTTTTAGTTTTCAAAGAAATAAATTCTCTTCCTGCACTAATTATTTTTGTTTCAGGTCTAATAAACTCTGTTTTTGGTTCGGGTTGTATTTTCTGAAGAAATTGACATCTTTTTTGTGATTCTGTGATGAAATTTGCATTTTTTAGCAGCCTTTTGACTAGATTCGCATTTATTTGGCAACCCTCTGACAAAATTCACATCTTTTTTGCGATTCTTCAATGAAATTTGTGTTTTTAGCAGAATTTTGACTAAATTAGCATTTATTAACGACCCTTTGACGAAATTCAAATTTTTTCCGTGATGCATTGTTGAAACTTACATGCTTTACACGATTTCTGTGACAATCCATATTTATTAAGCGATCCTTTGACGAATTTTGCATTCATTAAGCTAGGGGTGCACAACCTTTTCGAGAGAAGGGCCACTTACAAATATGTCTGGGTGGTCAAGGGCCACATCAATAACACAAAGGTAATTCGATTTCAAGGTGATATGTGGCTTATAATCGGATAAAAAATATGTTTCAGAGGGAAGTAGGGAGGAGGAGATTACCCCTTTAAGTTCGCTTACCCAGTCAAAAGATTCCAATTTAATTGGTAAGGATATACCAGCAGTTTTTATGGTTATATATATAACAGAGACAGTCGAAAAAAATGTTAACTTTATGAGTGAAAAAGAGAGAAGCAGTTGATCAACAAGATTTTTCCATGCCTGATCAATAAAATTTGCAATTTTTCCATGCTTGATCGACCAAATTTGTGCTTTTTACGAAATTGATGGACGAAATTCATATTTCTTACGCAGCCGATCAATGAAATTTGTGAAATTTCCTCACATGCTCGATAAAATTTGTGAATTTTCTGCGCCTGATTGAAGAAATTTGAGATTTTTGTAAGCCTGATTAACAAAATTCGCAATTTTTATAAAGCCAATCGACGAAATTCACGAACTTTACAAATCTGATTGACGAAATTCGCGATTTTACTCCCCATGATCGACGAAATACACTATTTTTTCAAGCATTATTGACGAAATTCGCGATTTTTCCCAGCCTGATCAACGAAATTCGTAATGTTTCTGAGAATGATCGATGAAATTTACAATTTTTCCAAGCCTGATCGCGAAATTCGCGATTTTTCCTCGCGTGATCGACGAAATTCACGACTTTTCCTAACATTATTGATGTAAATTCGTGATTTTTCCGAGGCTGATCGACGAAATTCGTGAATTTTTCGAGCCTGATCGATGAAATTTGCAATTTTTCGCAGCATGATCGGAAAAATTTTGCGATTTTTAAGAAGTTAATCGAGAAAATTCATAATTTTTATGAAGCCAATCGTGAAAATTTACGATCTTTTCACATCCAATCAACAAAATTCGTGATTTTTACGAAGTCGATCGCCGAAATTCGAGATTTTTATAAAGCTAATCGAGGAAATTCGCGATTTTTCCGTGTCCGGTCGTCGAAATTTACTTTTTCTCCCGTGTCCGATCATCGATTTTTGCGTTTTTTCCATGTCCAATCGTCGAATTTTACGTTTTTTCCATCTTCCATCCAACGAATTGACAAAATACGCATTTTTCCACGCCCAAACAAATAAATTCGCAATTTTTAACAAACTGACGAAATCTGCATTTTTTTACGCAACAAGATAAAATTCACGATTTTTTCCTCTTGATAAATTGGTAAAACTCACGATTGCTTCGTAGCCGATATGCAAAATTTTCAATTTTTCTGCGCATCATCGCAAAATTCGGAATTTATCCGTGCCTTATCAACGAAATTTGCGATTTTTTCATGCAGGATCAACGAAGTTCGCGCATTTCTCATGCGATAAACCAAGAAAACATGCGATTTTTCCGCAGCCAATGATTTTTCGTATGTCACACATTTCGTACATCGTACATCACCACATTTCGTACTGGCGATTTTTTCTTACCCTATCAACGAAATGTTAATTTTTTCGCGTCGGATCGTTAAAATTTGTGATTTTTCCGTGTCTAATCGACAAAACTCGCAATTTTTTGTGCGCGATTGGCGAAATTTGTCATTTTTTCCGAACCACGTGGGCGAAATTTGCAATTTTTTCCGAGCCTCGATGATGAAATTAGCTTTTTTTCCGCACTTGATCAATAAAATTCGTGATTTTTACGTGTTCAATCAACGAAATTTGCGATTCTTACATGACTGACGAAGCTATATATTTTCTCACGGTAATTTAATGAAATTTATGAATTTTTTCTGCGACCTATGCACAAAAATTGCAATTTTTTCCAATTGTAAATTGACGAAGTTCGCGGGCCACACGTTAACCCATCGCGGACCACAGGTTGTGCATCCCTACATTAAGCGAACCAAAGGCAATTCTGTTCTGTATTTTCCAAAAATGATAAGTTTTCGATAAAAAAAAAAATCATCAATTCGGAAATTTAGGCAAAAAACATACAACGAATTTCGACAAATCATCACTCAAACAAATCAATTTCTCAAATTGTTCGCAGAAAAATCGTAAATATCGTTAGAGGTTTGTGGGGATAGACTTGTATAAAACCCAAAACTTTCTGCGCACATAATATTGGGTCAAAAACTTTCTGCAAAATAATTTATTGTTTAATAAAATTATGCATTATATTATTTTGGCATGGACAAAATTTGTTTTTATTGTGCAATTCATGGTTTTTGCGTGATTCATGGACATAATTTGCATTTTTTACATGATTTATAGACTTAATCTGCTTTTTTTGCAATTCATGGACATAATTTGCATTTTTTGAGTGGTTTAAGGACATAATTCACATTTTTTATGCGATTTATGAACGTAATTCGCATTCCTTATGCGATTTATGGGTGTTATTTGCTATTTTTATGCGATTCATGGTCATAATTTGCATTTTTTAACTTTCTGTCAACAAAATTTGTGTTTTTTGAGCGATCTGTCGATGAAATTCGAGATTTACGGATATAAATCGCATTTTTTGAGCAATTTATGAACGTAATTCGCATTTGATTTATGACTGTAATTCACGTTTTTTTACGCGAATCATGGATGTAATTCGGGTTTATTATGCGATTCATAGATGTAATCAGCGTAATTTATGTTATTCATGCACACGAAATTCGCGTTTTTTACGCAAACCATGCACGAAATTCGCTTTTTTATGCAATTCATGGAAGTAATTTGCGTTCTTGAGCGATCTGCCGACGAAATTTGTGTTTTTTGAGTGATTTACGGACCCAATTCGCATTTTTTATGCGATTCATGAACATAATTTGCATTTCTTATGCCATGTATGGACGTAATTCACTTTTTTATGCGATTCATCTACGAAATTTGCGTTTTGTGAGCTATCTCTTGATGAAATACACATTTTTTGAGCGATTTATGGACGTAATTTGCATTTTTATGCGATTTATGACAGTAAATTGCGTTTTTTTTACGCACTTCATGGACGTAATTCATGTTTTTTTGAGAGATTCATGGCCATAATTTGTGTTTTTTGCGATTCTTCTACTGAAATAGCGTCTTTTTCGCGATTCTTCTACGGAAATCGCGTCTTTTTCGCGATTCTTCTACGGAAATAGCGTCTTTTTTGCGATTCTTCGATGGAAATAGCATCTTTTTCTTGATTCTTCGACGGAAATAGCATCTTTTTCGCGATTCTTCAACAGAAATAGCATCTTTTTCGCGATTCTTCGACAGGAATTGCGTTTTTTCTGCAACTTTTTGACAGAAAACTCATCTTTTTTTTGCAATCCTTTGACAGAGACCGCGTCTATTTCGCATTTTCTGATCGAGATGACATCTTTTCTACGATCTTTTAACTGGAATTGCGTTTTCTTCACAAGCTTTTGATAAAAATCATGCTTTTTTTCGCAATTCATTGATGATATTAGAGTGTTTTTCACGATCTTTCGACAGGAATCACGTTTTTTCCGCAAGCTTTTGAAGGCAAAAGTGTCTTTTTGGCAGTCCTTTGACAGAAATAGCACTTTTATCAGTGATCATCCCACGAAAATTGGTTTTTTTTTCGCTATTCTTTGATGAAAAGCAGGAGTTTTTCACTATCCGCTTCCATCCTTGGAGTTTTTTCCGTCTCAGGACGGAAAAACTTGCACCCATGCCGATCTTTTCATGAAATTTATATTTTTTACCGATCTTTTCATATTTGCTTTTTAAGAGATCATCTGGCAAAACTCACAGTTATTTTGCAATTCTTTGACGAAATTTGCATCTGTTTTGATAATATATTTGATGAAATTTGTAGTTCTTCTGTTATCTTTTGGTGACATTTGTGATTTTTAGACATGCTACAGACTCAGCAAAGAAAAAACTGGATGTTCATGATATCACAGACTTCTGGCAATTTTTTTCTTCTTTTTTTTCAGCATTGACAAAATTTGCGTTTATCCATGATCCTTTAGCGAAATTCATGGTTTCTCACGCCCCTTTTGCATATTTTCCAAGATCTTTTGACAAAATGTGCATATTTTCTGCGATCTTTCGATACACTGTAAAAAATCTGCGCAATGTTCTTGAACTTTACTGTGTAACATTCCTGGGTTTTCTCGGTTTATTTCTTCTGATCCAAAAATACCGAGAAATCCTGTGTAATACCTTCCACAATGTTGTGTAACTTTTTGGAATATTTGAGAAAGTGGAAATTACTGATCAACTGTGAAACGTTCTGAATATTTTCTGTGTAACATTCCTTAGTTTTAGTAGACATGCTTTTTGTGAGCTTTAGTGTAACTTTTCGGATTAACTGTAAAATAGAAGTTATTGATAATCTTTGCAAACTTATATATGTTTTGTGTGTAACATTCCTTATTTTGTGGTTCGTCAGAAAAATCGTTATTTTGAGTGTATGTCATTTTATTATCCCAGTTGTGAAAAGACTACGTGATCTTGCGCCATAAAAAATAGCACAAAGGTGCGTATACCCTACTAATTCTACATCTCAAAGCTCTTATTCAAATTTCTCCCCTGTACAGTTTCTGAGCTATATTTCACATGTAAAAATCAATTTTTTGTGTGTGTATCTATTTGTTCGCTTAATTATGAATCGAGTATGGAAACTAGAATCATTAATTTTTACCGAAGCTTTTACTACGCATTTAATTATGCATCTCGAATATTTTTTCCCAGTTTAGACTCTGAAGACTCCTCTTGGTCTTTATTATTCATATGAACTTCTTTTTGCGTATGGGTAATTTGTTACTTGCCTCAGATGAAAAAATAGACTATGGTATCTAGAGCAACTAACTTTGGTATGAAAGTGCATATGTCCGTCTTATTGTACAATTTGAAACCTACTTTTCCAAATTCGACCAATGATCGTTTTACGAAATTATTTTATCATTGATTGTTTAAAGAAATTCTTGATTTTAGTACTGATACATTTTATCCAAATACCTACTATTTCGGATTAGTAATATTCGCATCAGCTATGCCAGTCTAAAGGATTTCTTTTTACAATGTCTCTCACTAAATCCGAATATTATTCTTTCTGTCATTAAATAAAGTGATTACTACTATTCGGAAATAGTTTGATGTTCACATTAAAAACTTAATATCTAGGTATATGAATTCGCGTCTTAAGCGAGATCTTTTTGTTCCAAGAGATGAAAAATTTTTTCTTATATTAAATGGAAAATTTTTACATTTGTTGTAAGAGCAATGTTCTGGTGATGTTGGAACTGGAGTAAATTCGGGTATTAATCGGTATCACGTCTTAAGTGAGTTCGACTGTTTCCTAAAACAATAAATCTAGCATAAAAAATATTATAAACAAAGACAACGCTTGAACGGGAAATGGAAGAAGCTCTGGACAACTATTTTATTTTTCAAAATATTGAGTCTATAACATGAAATTAAAGTCATATCAGTAGAGAAATATTTAAATTTTGTCATTTATCCCCCTCCCCCTCCTCTTTAGTATCTGTAAGCTATATATGTATAAAAGGTTGAAAAGGTACAACTTTAAGGCACTTACTAGAAAATATTACAAATTTTGTGTAAGATTAGTGTGCCTAAATGTGACTCCTAAGTACGGCAATGTTTTTTTATTTAAAATTTTAATGCAGAAACCCCAAATGCTATATAATAAGGAATTCGATCTTTAACTAAACAGTAAGCATTTTTTCTGCATTGATAACATTTTCTTAGAGATTTTCGATCAAATAGACATCGTTCATTTTATAGCGACCCCATGTTTCGTACATTTATCAAATTTCCCTAAATTGCCTCTCGAATTTTTAACTTTGAAGATAAAATAATCTTATTAATGTAAATAAACTATGTCTGTTTCACTGACCTGTTAAAAAAAGCGCCCAGTTTGTGGATTAGAATTAAAGAACTGCCAGGTAAGTTTGTATGGTATTCTTGATATATTATATTAAAATAATTAAAGTAAATTTTATATTTAATTAAGCTGTCGTAAATCGCATTATCCTCCATTTAAAATTTTTCTTTAACTTAGCACTTAAGTATGTATTTAAGATTACCAAAATCGAACAATATATTTCATTTTAAATTTTTTAATCAAAGAAACTCAGTGTATATTTTATTAACAAAATATAACTACCTGATTATTGAAATTACAATAATTTTATGATGGAAACTCTGAAAGATTTTGTGTTGATTGAAAATCTTGTGTTAAATATTTATTTTAATGAGGTTAAGTTAATTTCACCAACATTATACAAATCGGTAGCTTAAATGCAGTCTCCGATTAAAACAGAATGCAGTTGAGTTATGCCCTCATTTAAGCGTAACTTTAGCGAGCACTTTTTTAAATCATTATATTTGAATTCTGTTTTCATTTTTTACTCATAATCGACATTTTAAACCTTTATATTAGAGAAAAGATAAAAAATAAAACTACGTTTATTTAAATGAGTATTTGTTTCAATATACAGTTGGCAAAAAAAGTATTTGTACACTCTAAAATTTTTATTTTTTAACTAAATAAAAACAGATGGATTTTGTCAAAAATAGTTTTAATACAGTCTGCTTACCGTCCGTTTTAAATTACACAACAGAAAATTTCAATAAAGATGTAAAATAATTTTCTAATAGAAAAATTTTAAAAATTTCTTGCAAAAAAAGTATTTGTACATTTCTCCATCCTGATATGTACTGTGTTTTATTGTGTTTATGGTTCAAAGGACTACTTTTACAGAAGCTGTTAATAATTTTTAAGTTCATATTATATTTGTCTGACATTTAATCTAATTTGCTCTTGAAGTAATTGAGTATAGAACCTAAAACTAGAGAGGCACCTCTAGATGTATGAAATCCTATGATTGAGCATAATAAAAATTTAAATTCGCAACAAGAATTTGTAAAAGCTATTAAATTACCATTTACAACTATTGGATGTATAGTGAGAAACTATGAATAAATTGAAAGCATCGAAATTCAATGAAAACCAGGACTTCTTAGCAAACTAACAATGAGGGAAAAAGGGAGTGTTGTTAAAAAAGCTTTAAAAAATCCTATGCGTTCGGTTCAAAAATTTGCTGGAGACCTTGCTACATCTTCTCGCTTCAGCGTAATACCTCAAACAATAAAAAATATTCTTCTCAATGCAGATTTAAAAGGAAGAACCTCAAAGAAAAATCCATTCATCAGGGAAACAAATAGGCGAAAACGCATAGTATTCGCTTTCACATACAGAAGTAAATCATTGGATTTTTGGAAAACAGTAATTTTTTCTGATGAGGGAAAATTCGAAATTTTCCTACCATCAAACATTCGAAAAAATTGGCGTAAAAATAAAACTGTTCTAGATCCAAAACGTATACTTCAAACTATCAAGCATGTTGGGGGGAATATTACAGTTTTGGAGTGTATAGCTTCTAATGGAGCAGGACATTTAAAATTTATTGACAATGGAAGGACAGGTTTAACATACATTGATGTGTCGCGCTATAATTTATTAAACCGTGACAAGAAATTATGCATAGAGGAAGCTTTTCACTTTCTGCAGGATAACGACCAAAGCATACTGCTGTGATCACCAGCACATGCTTACGACAATACTCAAAGAGGACTGGTAACTCCTCTAAAATCTCTAGACTTGAACCCAATAGAAAATTTGCAGATGCTATTGGATGCAAAAATCCGAAAAAAAATATGTATCAGTAAAAAACAGTTTTAAAGAAGCTCTTATTGTGTCATGGAATAACATTAACCAGACCGCTACAAAAAAGTTGGTGGAATCTTTGTCACACCATCTAGAAGTAGTCATAAACGCTAAATGAATTCGCACAAAATAATAATTTGTATCATTTTACTAAATTTTCATTAATTATATTACATTAATATAGTGTACAAATACTTTTTTTGCATTATATTTTTGTATATTTGTTTATTATAATGTAAAAAATCGATTCGTTTAATTTTGTTTTTGCTTCTATAATATTATAATGCATTAAATTAATGTATTATAGTATTTTTTGCTTAAATATTTTGTTTAATTTCATTATAATTAAAAAAAATGAAGTGTACAAATACTTTTTTTGCCAACTGTATTTATACTTAAGTACAGAAAATGTTCAATTCTTTTTTTAAGTGAAAGAATGTATAGCCGAGTAATTGGAGTAACTCGTATGTTGGTGCAACTTCCAAACATGCACTTGTTAGCTGAATATCCAATCTTTGCCAGATATCCTTTGTATATCTTTTATGCATGAAACAGTGTGCCACTACATGAATTTTGCAATCTGCAGAGTTTTTTGTAGAGTTTTACAGCAAGACATTTGCATTTAAAGAAAGTTATTTAAAAAAATGTTTTCAATAAAATACAAATTAATCCAGTTTTATTGCTTTTAATTTATCAAGGGTCAGAAACTGAAAATTTCTTTTGCTCGAGTCAAAGCTTACTTTGATGATGGAACAGCTGTAGATGATGAAGATTTACTGCTTTTGAATATACCTCCTGGGAGTGTTATTTATCTTTTAGGAATGAATGATACGGTAATTTGTTTGATTTATTAAAGTGAAAAAAAAATTGAAGAATATTTTACATTTTATTACATGTACAATTTAACTTATATGCATAAGCAGACTATAAAAATTCTATGCATATTATCATAAGCTAAAAACTTAGTGTAAGTTAAATGAAGGATTAAGATAAAACTAAACAAAATTTTATAGTATCAATTTATAATCTTAATTTAAGAAAAAAAAATACATAAATTAAAAATTGCTGGTTTTGTGTCAGGTTTTTAATGAAGTCAATACTTTAACTGCTGAACCTTTTAACATTTGTAAGACATACTTTTTGAATGTTATTTTCTTTTAAAAAATTCTGAATAATTTGAATAATTTATATGCATGCGTCTTTATCATACAGATCTGTACATAATTATTTACAATAATCTTTCATTTGTATGCTTGTGCAAAATGTAGATAAAAATTAACATTGGCCACTGGCCAGTACGCAGATTTTTAATTATTGACAATTTACAAAGTTACGAACACTTCATACAAAATCATATGAATCATTCGTATATTTCTAACTATCAACGTTGTAGCTTACTAATATTTTTAAATTTCCATTTGATAGGATTACACTCAACCGAAAGCTGAAATTGTATATAACAGAAAAATATGTAACCAAGAAATTACCGTAGTCAAATTAACAATATTTAAAATGCGCTCGGAAATCCGCATTAACGTACCTGTGTGGGGAGGAAGGGGGGGGGGATTGGCAAACACCAAATTATATTCTATCTATGTAAACAGGCATCAAAGAGTCTAAGAAAATAATATTCAAATTAAAATTTATTAAAGAAAAGCTACATTTAAAAAAACTGCTCTGAATCCCCGTTAAAAGGTGGCGTAACATCGAGAATTTCTCAAACTTAATTTCCAAATTTAAATATATTATGTAATCAAACTTAAAATATGCATTATGACCATATTGAAAAACAAGAACTCGGATATCCGCGTTAACAAGTCCTCCAAAGCCCAACTAAAATCCACACAAATGGAGGCTTCTAAATCTCGCTTACAAAATAACTTTCAATGTTATAATTTATCAAATTAACATAAAGCTACATAAAGAATTAGAAAAATATTCGAAACAACATTAACTGGGGATGGAGTAACATTGAGGATTTCTGTGATTTGATTTAAAAGAACACAATATTTATGTTATTCAACATAATTGCGGTCAACATATTTGTGGTATTCAACAAACCTAAACGCACATTAACTAGTATATTAGAAATAGGAATTCTAGAAATATGCTTCCAAAAAGGCGTTCAAAATTAAATTTTATTATTATTACGAAATAATATATCATTACAATATAATTTGGTATAAAATATATATTTGGTATAAATTATTTATTACCAAAAGAATTGAGAAGAAACGTGAAAAATAGTTTCGTACGTAACATGCGTGAGCTTACTTCCATATTTAAAGCGTAAAGTATCACTTTGAATTTAAATCTTATTACATCTATTGTTGTGATTTGTTGAACTATTTCAATGTTAATGTATACCTTGAATCTGACATTTTTTTAACATCTTTATTTTGACAGGGTTAGCAGATGCATTTTGAAAATTTCACAATTCTACTTTTATAAAACATCGGATAAATTTTATAAGTGTTTGAAGTGAGGGGGGGGGGGGGGTATGGGGGAAGTTTAAAGTTTGCTCCAATTAGTATGATAGTTAAAAAATATAATTAAGTATCTGTGAGATTAATCCATCTTTCTATTAAATATGTACCCACAATTTGAAGCTATTTGGATAATTTTATGCAAGGAAAAAACAATTTTAAATAAACAAAATGAAAGTGTTGGATTCCCCCCCCCCCAAAAAAAAATACTCAACCTAAAAACACTTGCATTAAGATGTTAAGTGCCATGTCATTCACCGGTGACTGACATTGAAATTTCCGTTTTAGCCGCGTCAGTCGCCGGTGTCCGACAGCGTAAAATTGTAATATAAAACTAAATAGTATATTGTTTTAAGGAATTGCTGAAAATTTATTTAAAAATTTCGCTTTATTTTATTAAAGGGTATCATTAAGAAAACGGAAATTTGAGTGTCAATCACCTGTGACTGGAGTGGAATTCAACATGCTAAAGGAATAATTTATTATTCTAATAAAAGGAGACCAAAATTTGAAACTAATTGGTTCTCGACAAGAAAATCTAGGTAAAGCTGAATTAGTTGGAGAGAGGGGGGGGGGGGGGTTCCTTTTACACTTTACCTATACTTGACATAACATTGTTGAGTTGATTAGTCTCACCTAATTTTCTAATAAACTGATACTGAAACTTCAAAGTAAGCGTATAATTCTAAACAAAAGTGTTTGTTTCAGCCTATTTAAGAGAAGGGGGGGGGGGGGGTTACCAGTCACTTTATACTTAATTTAGAACCCACCAAAACCCGAAATGATCAGCTTCACGAAGTAAGTAGACTTTATTTAGTAAATTTAAGCGAGTTTGCGCAGGAACATGGGTCTTGTATAATGGAGATTCATCCAAATTTCGGGTTTAGCAATTTTTTAGCAGATTTTGTCAATTGGCACACTTTAATTTGCACAGGAATGAGATTCCTGGATTAAGTATATTAAAAATAACATTGAATTGGAATTGCGATATATCAATTTTGTCATAAATGAAATAATTCATATTGTATAATAAGTCGGAGGAAGAGATTTTAAGGAATTTCAGGATTAAACATTAAAATTAGACATTTCAGGTAACTTTTTTTAATTTCAAGATAAACTACGTCCCTGTTTTAAATATTTCATAGTGTATAGTAGCATGTTTAATTAGCTCGGATGAAAAAAGATCTCTTGGCAATTAACTATGCCTTCCCACCAGCAGTGATTTTGTGACCTTTAAACCAAAAAAAAGTTATCTACTTTCTTTTCTAGTGTTTGGGATAATCGTCAATTTATACTACGAAAATTAGAAACGAATTTTTCTCATTTTATCCCTGGTATCGATATATCTTACAACCATCGTGTTTGGCGAGTAGCACCCATCAAGTTTGCGACTGATTACGGTAAAGTTAATAGTTTTTTAGTGTTACTCGACGGTGGAAATTGCTAATTTTACGCTTTATTGCAAGGAGCTAACCACAAAATGTGTAAAAGCGTAAAATGAACTTATATTGTATATCAATATCGAGGACAGTGGCAAAACTGAGGTCCGCAAAACCCTGCGACGAATGGGGGAGAGGGCTTTGAAGTAATTGTGAAAAATAAACATCTTAAACGGTCATAAACGGTTGATCATTTTAGGATTTTAAGAACGAGTCATTTGTATTGAATAACGAATGTATATTTTGCGTACTCCTAACCTGATCTGCCCGTAAAAAAAATCATACCCACAAGACGGGTCACGAAACGGGGACTGATAAAAACATGATGAGAAAAAGGGGGGGGGATATAAATTCCTTGTGGAAACTTTTCCTGAAGACTCACAAACTATAGTTAGTCTACTGAATGGAGATTTCACAAAATCAATACAGAATTGAGAGAAAAATGTTTCAACGATGTATAAACCCGTTTTTATCTAATAAATTAAAAATTTTCACTTGAAATCCAAAATATTATAATCCATTTTTCAAAATGGAACAAAACTCTGTACATTTCATGGATATTCATTTTTGTTCATGCGCAACATGACAACAGTGCACTTGCAAAAACTCCCTGTTTAAAATGTATATATTGAATATTTTGAAACTTTTTCATTTTTTTTTTCAAAACATTCTGGAAGTATACAAAAGTAGTTGAAGTACTTTAAGTATTGTCATTGCAGTCTTTTTAGGACATATATTCAAGTATTCTATATTATCAAGCCATTGCATAATACAAAGTGCAAATAAGAATAACTTCACCAATAAACATTTTGATTTTTCCAGAAACAGAATAAACACTATTGCATTCAATAATTTATGCATAAAAAAATAAAACCTATAATATGCTTTTTTTTCTTTGTAGCCACCTTGGATAACAATCAAATTTGAAGATAATGATAGCTCATTAACAGAAACAAATGAAGACCTTGGAACAGCAGAATTAAATTTAAATATTAGCAGTCACTAGTATATTAAAGCACCCATCGCGCAAGGATTTTCAGATTTTTTCAGAACATTCTTCTTCTACTCTAAAAAAGCTTTAACTGAAGATTGCTTGCAATGGACAGCAAAATGTGATTTACTGTATCATTTAGCTTTGAAGATCTCCAAATTCATAGACAATCCCTCTGCAGCTGAACGAAAGCAAGGAGAAAATGAAATTTTAATTGAAGATGTCGAATTTAAACAGAGTGTAGTTTTGACAATCTCTTTATATAATTTTTGTAGCATAAAATATCGTTTCAAAGGCACTGGGACTCGCACTTTCATTGAACTGAAATTGTTGAAGTTGGTGTAGTTCAACGAAAAGTAGCTACTTTATGTGAAAAATTAAACAAATTGTGATAAAATTCTAGATTTGTAATTATTCTAGGTTTTAATTCTAGATTGTAATTTTAGCCATTATGAATAAAACTCTGTGCATATAATAAAAGTTCTGTGAATTTTTATTTTTGATTATATTATTTTTTAAATTACAGTATACTTGCGATATCTTAAGTCGAAGGGATTCTAAAAAAAATATTTTGTAATAGCCAGTAGTTCTGATAAGTCATTTAGAGGACTTTATAATATTAAAGAGAAAAATGTACTTCATTTCAAGTATCAAGAGTACACTGTATTAAGATTTTCAATTTTAAAAAATATTATCTTCATTCGGCAGCTAAATATTGTTTTTTTATTGTATCTCTTGACATTTGAATTTGAATTTTGTGCATAAACCACATGGATGAATGTCTTTATATAGGCTAATTCTTGAATTACAATTTATTAAGTTATTTTTACTATAATTTAAAAAATCTCTTTCAAACATTTTTGCGTATTTGAACTTGCTTTGAAAATTTTTGTAATTAAACCTTAACGTTTTGGAGTAAAATTTTAAAAGATTATGCCCTGTATAACACATGCATCAAAAACCGTTTTTTCATTTATTACTGTAGTATTATATAGATTATATAAGGAATATAATTATTAAAGAAAATTAATCCAAGTAAAGTAAAGATAGTGGGGGAAGGGGGGGAAGCTTCAAATAGCCACGTATTTCCCCAAAAAGAGCAGATATTCAGATATTGTAAAAACATTTAAGAATGCTTTGACAGAAATTAAATCTACCATGTTATGCAAAATGTCACGAATTGCTCATCTGTTTAAATTATTAAATATTATGGTAAAATTATCTAAAGGTTATTAAAAAACTGCTATGTATGAGATTTTGCCAAAAATGTGCTTTATGTTACATCATCTCTTAATTTATTTACATCTTCAAATTAATATGTTGAGCTTGATATAAAAGAAGAAAATCTTAACCATGTCTTTTTGTAGATCCCAGCACAGTATCACTCATTTGGATATTTCTTTTGTTTCTGAGTGTGCATTTATCATAATTTATCCTTGCATAAATATTTTAACCAATTTATTTCTGTAAAAGTAATTTTAATATATCCATTATTTAAAAAAAGGTTTTACTCATAGATATCCTGTGTTTTTTTAGATTTGTGTTGTCAATTGAAAAATGAAAACAATCAATTAGAAATATTTTCGATACAATGTTTACCTGTCAACTCTGCAATCATCGTTCATATTCTCAACAGAGATTACTAACTCATTTTTAACTCACCAAACTTTAAAATTAAATATGAACTATGTTCCAGAACATTTACGGTATTAAGCTCATATCGATCTCAAAGTCAGAACTCATTGCTCGAAGAAAGAATTTTTTGTAACATTGTGCTGTCCAAATTGTAATTATTTTTCTGCTAATCTTTCAAAATTTTAACACATTTTGGAGAGCACATGATTGTTAAAGCAATTATGGAATGCCCTTTATCAAATTGCAGCAAACGATACAGTGTATACTTTTCTCTTTCAGCACATGTGTAAAGATGGCATAAACATCAAACCACATTTAAAACGGATATTCTTAAAATAATTAATAATCTACATTTTCTTTTAGAAAAATCATTATCCTTATAACTCTACACCAAATGTCTTTTATATAAAAAAGACAAAAGAAAAGTCAACGAATTAGAGACAATTCTAATGCGAAAGAAATAATTAGAAAATATGAATTCTGATTAGATATTATGATAACTGTGGGGTATCTTAAAACTCTTTGAATAATATGCTGAAGATGAGAAGTAACTTCTGATTGAAAGATAGCCTTAACATACTTGATTATAGATTTCTGGACTTTTCAGATTTGTATAATATTCCAGACAAATTTTTGGTAAAGTTCCTGTGAAAACCTGTGGCAGAATTGCTGCCACTGGCTTCCCTAGGAACATTACCGTATTCCGTGAAATATTTAAGATATTTTCATAATAAAGAAACATAACTGAGATTTTATGTGTAACATATCAGGTTTCAGAGTTTTCCAGAGTGAAGGAACATAATTGAGATTTCATGAGTAATATTCCAGATGATGGGTTTCGGAATAGCGGATCCTAACTGAGATCTTATGACTAACATAATAAATTAAAGATTTCGGAACTTTTCAGAAAGGTGGAATCTAACTGAGATTTTATGAGTAGCATTCCAGATTATAGGTTTCAGAGCTTTTCAGAATGGTGGAATTTAACTGAGATTTCACGAGTAATGTTTCAGATTGTAGGTTTCAGAATGGTGGAACCTAACACAGAGGAAATGAGTAACGTTACAGATGAAAGGTTTCTAAACTTTTCAGAATTGTGAAACCTAACTGAGATTTTATGAATAACATCTCAGATTATAGATTTCTGGACTTTCCTGGATTGTGTAAGTTTCCTGGCATTTTTATGATTAAATTTGTCGGACGCTCCTCTCAGTCCACAAAACTTTGAAGAATGTCCCAGGTAGTTTTAGCTGCCACCACCGATATTAATGGGTGATATCGGTCACCTGCTGTGAGGATTGGGTAAAATAACACTGACGCTGTTAATGAACTGAACTAACAGTTTATTTAAGATATAGATATGTACACAAGAAACAATATTTACAACTATTTACAATTACAACTCGGATATAGATGATCCGGTTCAACATTAAATTAACTACGATAAACGTTGGTTGTGTACCGTTCAACTTACACTTTCTTCCTCACACTCAACGCACGTTAGATACGCTTTATCAGAGATTACTGCAGAATCTCAATACACAAGGGTACTAGGCCTCACTTCTCGGCCTATAACACTATCCACCGGGACGCCTTGTCCCCCGCTCAAAATATACACTATCCAACAGGACCACAAATCCTGAGCGACCTATCGGTCTCAACGCCAAGCGAGAACTGTCTTCCACCTCTCCGTCCAGAGTTGACCTTGTCAGAGATCTTCCTTCCCCCAGCAGGGCTTCTTAGAGTTCCTCCATTGGTTCAATTCCGCATACCAACCTTGAGTCATGACATCTACTGTTTACACATCACTTCAATACTAAATGACAGCTGAGCCATGCCCCGTGGTCATCACTTTCATTCAGCAACGAGTGCGTCATCCGCACACCTGCGCCTGGATAACCACCTGTCATTTGTCATTATAAGAAAAGAAAGAAAGGTATTTCGAGTTTCACGGATACACAACCCACAATACATAAAATATTCAGATAAGGAAATGTTATTCCTTTCTAATTCAGGGCAGATGTCTTCTAGGAACCTGACACCCCCCACCTTAGCGAAAATATGCCTCTTAGGGGCTAATTTTCCCCAAACATATAATAATATTACGGAAGAGTTCAATAGTCTCTTTGCAGATTTCTTCATTCTAAATATTACATAGGCATTTTTAGGTGTCTGAACATTCTCTACTGACATCTCTACTGAACCTTATACTAATACTACTATTGCATAAACAATACACATGCTAATTTACTATTATAAACACAAAACTTAAAAAAAAAATATTTACACACACACAAAAAAAAAATTAGACATGTGATGACATCCTTTAAGGTTGTCTACTATTTTGACATTGATACTGATGGGCTAGTAATTGGTTGTTCTTCCCAGCTCTTTCTCTGTAGCCTCGAAATTGCATCAGCATTCAAATGTTGAACTCCGGGACGATGAGAAATGCTCAGGTTCCAGCGTTGCAAGGCTAGAGCCCACCTAGTGAGTTTGGGCGACCTTGGGGTTGTTTCCGTGAGAAATTTTAATGGATTATGATCGGTAATGACCTCAATTTGAGATCCATAAGTCCACTTTTCAAACTTCCGCAACCCGAAGAGAACACTCCAAGCCTCTTTCTCTATACTCGGCCAAGCACGCTGAGCCCCTGACAATTTCTGACTGGCAAAAGCTATAGGTTTAAACTGACCTTTTTCATCTTTTTGAGTAAGACAACATCCTACTGCAAGGTCGGAAGCATCGGCGTGAAGCTGATATTCCCGGCCTACGATAGGTGTAGCCAAACTCGTCACTTTACACAACTCATCTTTAAGAGTATTAAATGTTTTTTCTGCCCTTTCATCCCATGGTACAGTATTTTTGACATTTCCTTTGGTTAATTCGGTTAAAGGTATAGCTATCTCAGCATAATTTGGAATATAAGATCGGTAGAATCCCATTAATCCCAAAACTGATCTAACTTCCTTTTTAGTCTTTGGTCTCTTTAAGTCCCTTATTGCTCCGATTTTCTCCTCATCAGGTGCATGAGTTCCACCCTCAATAACATGACCTAAAAACTTAGTCAGTTTCTCTCCAAATTTACATTTGTCTAGTCTAATCGTAAAATTTCTATTTTTCAACTCTTCAATGACAGCCCTGACATGCTCACAATGCTCTTCCCAGGTATCGGAGAAAATGATGACATCATCAATATATGCTTCTGCATACCTCCGATGACCTTGGAGAACCTCATTCATGTCTTTTTGAAACGTAGCAGCAGCCCCTGATAATACAAAAGGCATTGTACGCCACTGATAAGTTCCGTTATGCGTCGTAAAAGCTGTCAAAGGTTTACAATCCTCAGCCATTTTAATTTGCCAATAACCCCTCAATAAATCTATTGAAGATAAATATTTAGCCGCCCCTGCGGTATACATAATTTCTTGGGAATCTTTCATCGGGAAGGTGGGAACCTGCGTTACAGAATTTAAAGCTCTGTAATCAATACACATTCTGACAGTTGCATCTTTTTTCGCAACGCAAACAATTGGATGGCTAATTTCAGCATTCGACGGTTCGATTAGATTTAATTCTAATAACTCCTGAATCTGCCTATCCATTTCCTCTTTATAAGCTACCGGCACGCTATATAACTTTGGTTTTTTCCTTTCTACACCCGGTTTCAGATCAATACGATGTTCCCCTACTTCCGCTGGTCGTACAGGACCCATAAACACTTCTTTATTTTCCCTCAAAATGGACTTTAAATCTTTGACTTGACTATTAGATAGCCCTTTTATTTCAAACCTCTCAATATCCCGTTCTATCTCTTGATCCCGGTTCAAAATAGGAATTTCCCCAACTTCTCCAAATTCCTCATCACCTTCGAAAACAATATTAACTATATTACATTTAGCGATAAATTCTCTTATCTTATTTTGGTGCACATGCTTCCTACTCCCGTCGGCTAACTCAACAATAAACGAATGCTGGTTTCGTTTTTCTACAATAGTTGCCGGCCCTTGCCACCTAGAATATAACTTATTAGTCGAATCGGGGATTAACAGTATAACTTTATCGCCTACCTCAAACGTTTTTTCTTTTGACCTTAAATTATAATGATACGCCATTCTATTTTGTTGAACCTCAGACGACAATTTTGCCTCATTTGCGGCTCTTTCTAAGCGGTTCTTAAGTTTATCCAAGTACTCATGAATCGGCGTAGTATCTAACTGCGCTCCCTTATTTTCTCCTGCCCATGACGACTTAAGAATCGATAACGGACCCTCCGGCGCTCTACCATATAATAACTGGAAAGGTGCGATTCCCGTCGTAGAATTTGGGACTTCCCTATACGCCCATAATATAAATGGTATTTGTTCATGCCATTTTTTCCTTCTTCCCTAATCGTATGATGTAGCATACGTTTAAGAGTCTGATTAAATCGTTCCACAAGTCCGTTGGACTGTGGATACTGTGGAGTCGAAAATCTTGGACTAGCACCTAACCTTTTCTCAAATTCTTTCGTTAAGTCGGCAGTAAAATTGGTTCCATTGTCGCAGGCAATTACATTAGGAATTCCTGTTCTCATAAATATTTGAAGTAACGCCTCACACGCGGTTTTAGCAGTTAAACTTTTTAGAGGGATCGCATCCGCCCATCTGGTATGCTGATCAATTAAAGTCAGTATATACCGATGCCCTTGTGAACTTTTAGGATCAATAGGCCCAATTAAATCAACATTAACAACCTGAAATGGAAGTTCCGGCCGCGACACTGGGGAAATAGGAGCTCTATCATTTACTTTAACCCCTCTAGTCAATTGGCACTCTAAACATGATTCACAAAACTGTTTAGCTTCTTTTGCCATTCCCTCCCAATAAAAAGAATACCTTATTCTCTGCAACGTTTTCTTGGCTGCATGATGCCCTCCAAATACCGATGAATGCGCTAATTTTAAGATTTCTTCCCTTCTTACCTTGGGTACTACTAATTGCGCTATAGTTTCGCCTAACAATTTCTCTTTATGATACAATAATCCGTTTACAATATAATAATCCCCTTTTTCCTTTTTAGCTAATTCCCAAGCTTTCTCTAATTCTTTACATTCCAACTGGGATTTCTTAAACATATCTGAGTTACTAACAATAGATTCATTATTTTTCTCCGTTTCAGCTTTTTCTGGATCCTGACTTTGTACATTTTGCGATCTCGCGTCTATTACGTAAACATTACAGCTATCGTTACTTACATCTTCCTTTTCATTCGAGTTATCAATAATAATTTCGGAACTCTTTAATTCTTCGGACTCTATCAATGGCTCCTCAAGATTGACACCTGACAACTCATTAATCACCTCGGGATGTAAAATTACTTGCTCATTAATATTATCAGTTACTGCGCAAAGTACTTCCTGATGAATAATATTAGTTTGCCCGAATTGCGGAATAGCTAGCGGTAGTTTAACTAACGGTGATTTAACAGCTTCACCAAATAACCCTTGTAAATAAATACTACCCGCTCCCTTTAATTTCTCTTCCGGTACTAAATCTTTATGAACAACACTAATCTCACATCCAGAATCAACCAATCCCTTTGCTTTTTGCCCATTAACACTAACTTCAATTTTCTCAAGTTTATTTAATTTCTCACCAATAACATTAGTTTTCTGCTCGGCCTTTGCCGATATTCTAGCCACAATAGCCCCATTAGGTAACTCTTGATTTTCTTTCACCATAATCTTATGAACACCTGCTTTCTGGTCTCGCCCTTTATTGCCATTATTAGTTCCCTCATTACCCACTTTATTACAAAAACGTTGGTAATGACCTCTCAAACCACACTTAAAACATTTAGGCCCTGAAGCATCATTCGTCTTCTTAAACTCTGTTTTCCTATCCGGAAAAGAATTACACTCATTACTACCATTTTGCCTCCAACTACCACTAAATTTATTATCCTCCCTCGGTCTCATTTTTTCATTGTTTACGTACTTATCTTTACCTTTAAAGCTTTTATGCGTAACCGCATAAGATTTATGTTTAGCATCAAAATAATTATCACACTCTTTAGCAATTTTAGGAGCTTCTAACCATTTACCCTGGTGAGTTAAACTAATATATGCTGCAGTATCCTCATCTAGCGTACTCATTAGCTTATCAGTAACTATTAACTGGTTGACCTTTTCATAAGTGTCCACACCTCTAATTTTACAATAATTTTCCCACGTAGCTATTAAACGCGATACAAATAATACATGGGTTTCGTTCGGATTTCTCCTAGCTTTCCGGAAATTTTCTAAACATGCCTTCGGGGTTGGCTCATGTTCCCTTAGGACTAACTCCTTTAATTCCTCATAATTCTCCATTTGTTCCTTAGTGGTATAAATTAACAAATTATCCGCCTTATCTCCTAACATATTTAGTAGAATTTCGGCCTGCTGGTTTTCCGGTACATCTTTAGTTTGGAATGCCCTTTCTAAACTGTTGAAAAATAAATTCCATCCCTCAGTCCCTTCTGGTACTTTGATAGATAGAGTTTTAACACTTTTGATCAATTTTTCGATGTTACTTTCATTACTAGATTCCCTAGATCCATTAGAGTTATTTGCTAAACCTTGAACTCTGAGCCTTTCCATTTCTAATTCATGTCCCATCCTCAATTTCTCCATTTCTAACTTTTCCTGTTTTTCTAACTTTTCGGGTTCTAACTTTTCGCGTTCTAATTTTTCCTGTTTTTCTAACTTTTCGCGTTCTAATTTTTCGCGTTCTAATCGTTCTGCAACAATAGTGTCTGATAATTCCTTAATAACCCCCTCGTCATACTCATCACTGTCCATTATCTTTTTCTTAAGCTGAATTCTAGTATCATCTTCCGTGAATTCAACACCCAATTCTTCGGCTATCTCCTGAAGATCAACCTTTTTTAGTTTTAATAAGAAAGTCATACCTTCACCGATTGTTATTACCACCCCACAAGAATAGTTAAACCTACCAAATTAATATTTCCGAAATTTCTAACTTAGTACAGATATTTCTCCACTTATTAAACTAATTAATACCCTTCAGATAATCAATACATTTCATTTCTAATTAACCTACTGAATACTCTAATTTTTCTCAACCATTGATATCACACAATTTATTTCCAATAAAACAAAAAAGTAAAACAATAATTCGATTTGACTGCTATGCAATATAGATTCCAATATATACACTTAGATAACAACATACAACTTATATAATAATACTGATACGTTGAAATTGAATAGAAGTATTGATGTCAATCAAAAAATCCACATAAAGAAAAATTGTACAACATGCATATATAAATTTCTACAATTATCCTCATAAAATATTTCCGAATTCAATATTGGTTCTCACACTTAAAACAAATATACCGAAAATCTTCACTTTTATTTTTACTCACTATGGCTCTCTTTTGAGCCTTTTTTTTTCACTATGGCTCTCTTTTGAGCCTTTTTTTTTTCTCACTAGTATTGGCCAATTAAAATTTTCATTTGCTTAGAACTTTAATAATGTAACTCTTAAAATTTAAACAGTATTGCTTCATTTAACAATTACTTTAACAATAATTTAGATTTAATGCATTAATTTAGTTCACTAATATCATTATAAATAGCATATCATTATCATCTCAAATTATTATGACCTTTCTTTAAAACAATAGCAATATGGTTACTAATTCTTTACACCTATCTGAACACAATTATTTCATTGCACATAAATTACCTAGACAATTTACTTAAATTACTATTAATTATACAACAATACAATTTGGTTCGAGATGTCAGAAGAAATGAATGATCAAAACACCTTACCTTATACTTTATTTGGTGGGGTACTCTTCTATTCACAGATAGCTCCACGATGTAGCGATAATCAGGCACAACACAGTTCAGTTTAGTTCTTTCTAATAAAGATACGCACAACACTTTAGTCCACACTAGACGATATGGCACGATACTTTATCACACACTCGACGATCCGGCACGATACTTTAGCACATACTCGACGATACGGCACAACACTTTACACACATTCGACGCTACGGCACGACACTTTACACACATTCGACGATACGGCACGACACTTTAGCATGCAATCGACGATCCGGCACGATGCTTTAGCACATACTCGACGATATGGCACGACCACACAAGAATTCCACTGGATACTCTGGCATTAACAGACTGCAACACGGCTCGCTGGTCACTGGTTTCAGGCGATTCTATCCCGACGCTGCCAACAATTTGTCGGACGCTCCTCTCAGTCCACAAAACTTTGAAGAATGTCCCAGGTAGTTTTAGCTGCCACCACCGATATTAATGGGTGATATCGGTCACCTGCTGTGAGGATTGGGTAAAATAACACTGACGCTGTTAATGAACTGAACTAACAGTTTATTTAAGATATAGATATGTACACAAGAAACAATATTTACAACTATTTACAATTACAACTCGGATATAGATGATCCGGTTCAACATTAAATTAACTACGATAAACGTTGGTTGTGTACCGTTCAACTTACACTTTCTTCCTCACACTCAACGCACGTTAGATACGCTTTATCAGAGATTACTGCAGAATCTCAATACACAAGGGTACTAGGCCTCACTTCTCGGCCTATAACACTATCCACCGGGACGCCTTGTCCCCCGCTCAAAATATACACTATCCAACAGGACCACAAATCCTGAGCGACCTATCGGTCTCAACGCCAAGCGAGAACTGTCTTCCACCTCTCCGTCCAGAGTTGACCTTGTCAGAGATCTTCCTTCCCCCAGCAGGGCTTCTTAGAGTTCCTCCATTGGTTCAATTCCGCATACCAACCTTGAGTCATGACATCTGCTGTTTACACATCACTTCAATACTAAATGACAGCTGAGCCATGCCCCGTGGTCATCACTTTCATTCAGCAACGAGTGCGTCATCCGCACACCTGCCCCTGGATAACCACCTGTCATTTGTCATTATAAGAAAAGAAAGAAAGGTATTTCGAGTTTCACGGATACACAACCCACAATACATAAAATATTCAGATAAGGAAATGTTATTCCTTTCTAATTCAGGGCAGATGTCGTCTAGGAACCTGACAAAATTCCTGGGAAAACCTGTGGCAGAATAGCTGCCACATGTTTTCTTAGGAACCTTACACAAAATTTTTTACAGTGTAAAATTCACATACTATCTGTGATCGTTCGATAAAATTTGCATATTATTCGCAATCTTTTGACAAAATTCATGTACTATACGTGATTTTTTGACAAAATTCGCATATTTTTCCCCAGTCTGTAAACAAAATTTGTGATTTTTCTCCGATCTTTCAACAAAATGTTCATATTTTCCGCAATCTTTTTACAAAATATTTTATTTTTGTCTATTTTTGACGATCTTTCAACTAATTACGTCTTTTTTCCTCACTTTTTGTCAAAATTCTCATATTTTTTGTGATCTTTTGACAAAATTTGCATATTTTCCTTGATCTTTCAACAAACTTCAGGTATTCCCCCCAATCTTTCGACAAAATTCATATACTTTTCCATGATCTTTCTATAAAATTTGCATATTTCCCTTGATCTTTCGACACAATTTGCATATTTTCCTCAATATTTCGATAGAATTCATGTATTTCACCCGATCTTTCGAAAAAATTCATGTTCCCCCCCCTCGACATTTCGAGAAAATTTGTGTTTTCCCCCCAATCTTACAAGAAAATTAACAATTTTTTTTTTTTGTACAATTTTTCTACAAAATTCAAGTATTTTTCAAAACAGTATTTTCGAAGCATTTTTCGTATTTTCAAGTATTTAACAAAATTAAAGTATTTCTCTGCAACCTATTCATGAAAATAGTGTTTTTCTTGCAATGCTTTGACAAAAATCAAGTCTATTCCCACAATCATTTTACAGAAATCGTGTCTTTTCAGCAATCCTTTGACAGAAATTACGCTAACTCCTGTGATCGTTTGAAGAAATTTTCCCAATATAATAAAGTTTGTTCTGGCTTTTTTGTTGTATTTCATTTGTTATTACACCTTCCCCCTCCAAATACAAAAATGGCAAAATTTTAATGCATATTTGCATGGATTACAGAGATAATAAAATTCATCGCCAAAAAAGCGGAATTCCGTATTTCTGCAGAAAAGTAGCAGTCTGGATTTTTAAATGAAATTTGTGGTTGATTCGTGATTTTCTGACAAAATTTGCAGTTGTTTCAAGATTTTTCCATGAAATTTGCATTTCTAGTGATTTCTCTGATATTTGCAGGATTTTTTTTTGTGTTTCTTTGACAAAACTTAAGATTATTTCCAGAGCCTGATTAAGGATGTCTGGGGTCCAAGGCCCATGATCTTTTCGAAGGCCCCTCAAAGTCAAAACAGTAGCGACATTTTTTTCATTAGGGGAATTATTTGGAGTTATTTGATAAAGCGATGCAATTTCCAAGTTATCTAGTTTGTTTTTCCTTTTAAGTTTTTGAGAAAAAAGAAAAAAAACATTTCTATGAATGTGTTTCAAAATTATTTTACTCATTTTGGGCCCCCAGTCCTAGGCCATGGCCTAGTTGATTTGTGGGGTAATCAGGCCCTAGTTATTTCATAATCTTTTGACGAAATTTGTGTTTTTAATGGATCATTTTACAGAATTTATGTTTTTAATCAATCCTTTGACAAAATTTGCCTTTTGAAGAGATCTTTTGATGAAATTTGAAGTTATATTGTCCTTTTTTGATGAAAATCACAATTGATCACAACGAATTTCATTCTAAAAATCATGAATTTCATCGATTGGCTTTGTGAAAATTGCGAATTACGTCAGTTGCCTTCGTTAAAATTGCAAATTTTGTCGGCCGATATTGTAAAAATCGAGAATGCTAATGAAGAATTTTGATCAGTCATCAAAAAATTGAGTTTTGACAATCAGGCACCGAAAAATCTCATTTTGTCAATCAAGTGCCAAAAAATCAAGAATTTTGTCGATCAGACATGAAAAAATCGAGGAATTTATTGATCATGTGAAGAAAAATCGTAAATTTCATCATTCGAATACATAAAAATCAAATTTTATTGATTAGATGCAGAAAGATGATGAATTTTCTCAATTGGACATGGGAAGATCGAAGATCATGAATTCTCTCCACTGGCGTCATAAATATTGAAAATTTTATCAATCAGGCGTGGAAAAATTGCTTTTTTCCTTAATTGGTCGCAGAAAAATCAAAAATTTCATTGATCAGGCAAGGTAAAATCTTGTAGATCGGCTTTTCTGTCCTTCATTCCTATTATAATTCATAAAGCTCACATTTCTTTAGGCTTCATCCATTAGTTTATTTTTTAGTACTTTTAATAAACGAAATTTATTCTCCTGAAGAAAGTCAAGGAATATGAGAAAAAAAAATCAAATTATAAATAAGATTCAAATATAAAAATTGAGTTATAGTCTTCTTGAGGAAAGTTTCAAGTTTATAAATAATATTTTAAAAACTAGACTTTTAGTTCTTGGAGAAAGTTCAAGTTATAAGTAAATTCAAAAATTAAAATACTTGTTCTATGTTTTTTTTTTCCTTCAAAACATCTGTAAAAAGTTTTAGTCCAGGGTTGCCACTCTAATTGTGAAAAAAAAATTTCCTGTGTTTTCCCTGTACTGCAACGCGTTTATTCTATGTTGAGTGCTCAAAAAATACATGCGTGTATGTATGCTAATTAGACATCTTATAATTTACCATTACCCAATTAATTGAACAAATATAACACATTATATGATATGAGCAAATGAAAAAATCCTTTAAAGTTGTTACACTTATTACTAAATCTCACATTTTACATTAATAATAATAAAAACAGTAAAGCAATACTCAAACTTTCTGCTAAAAAATATGTTGAAGTATTTGTAAAAGAGTGTTAAAATGTCTAAAAACTTTGTATCTAATAGTTTAAAGAACATAAAATTTTAAAGAATCTTACCTTAAAATCAATTATCTTGAACATAATATCACAAAAACTGCAGAAATAAAAAAGTAAAGAAAAGAGGAAAAGCTACTTTCATTATGCATTCAAATTAATATTTACATTAAAATACAGGACACATAACTATAGGATAACTTTGATACGCAACACTGTTTTTTTTTTTACCTTAAAAGTATCATAAGATAATATTCGGCTTTCAAAATGAAAGCCGAAAAAACAATTTATGTTTGGATATAGTAGGAAAAAAATTCCCTGTGTTTTCCAGATTTTTTTCAAAATTCCCTGTTTTTTTTTTTTTTTTTTTTGGGGGGGGGGGGGGTTAAAATTCTCTGTGTTTTCCTGGTTCTCCAGGTGGTGTGGCAACCCTATAGTCTACTATAATTATGTACAAAAAATAATGTTTTAAATATTTCCTTCTTTCAATAACTTTATTTTTTCTATAAGTAAATTTACTTCTTTTGTTGCAGTTTCTTCTTATACACTATATTGCCATTGATTATGGGACACTTGCGATTTTATACATTTTACTAAATATCTAGAAAAATACATGAGGAATCATCTCGAAACTCTTAGTGTATAAATATAATGGTATAAGTCATACATATCCGTGAAGATTTTTTCCCGAAACTCCAAAGGGGACCGTCAACAAATTAAAAAAGAATAAATATCTTTTGAATAACCCTGTCAAAACCAATGTAGCAAAAGCGCTCAAACTCTAGATTGTGATTGAATGCCTTATTGTAATAAGCCTTGTTCATTTTTATGCAAATAGCATGCATACTCGCAGAGTAATTAAGGTTTTTATAAAAATGATCCCAAATTTTTCCAAGTTTTTTCCTTATAATTTTCAGAGTTCTAAAAATAAAATATTATTTTTTTCAGAAAATATGACAAACAACATTGCACACAGTACCCTGTAATCAGAATTAAAAAATATTGAAAATTGTATAAAAAATGAGTTAGTTTACTAAATAATTTTTTACTGCGCATGCGTCAACGATATCAAAATTTCATTTGCATTTTATGTTAGCTAAATGTATAGAGCAACTTTTGTGAAAGTCACAAAATCATAACTTGAAAATTCTGACAATAATCGTCAATTAAATAAGTCGAAAATCCGTTATTCTCAAAATGAAGCAAAAATAAGAGGGGTTGTATCCATATATTCATTGATTAGTATCAATATAGAATACACAATATGGGATGTACTACTGCCTTTGGATAAAATCCCTCATTTTTTTGCTTCATTTTGGAAACAACGGATTTTGTCCTTTTTCTATAGACGATTACTTTCAGAATTTTCAAGCTGTGATTTTGAGACTTTTACAAAAGTTGCTCTATACATTTAGGTAACATAATATGCAAATGAAATTTTGATATCTTTGACGCATGCGCAGTAAAAAATTATATAGTAAACCTACTCATTTTTCATAGAATTTTTATTATTTTTTAATTCTGATTACAGGGTACTGTGTGCAATGCTGTTTGTCATATTTTCTGAAAAAAAATATTAATTTATATTAAGAACTCTGAAAATTATAATAGAAAAACTTGGAAAAATTTGGGACCATTTTTATAAAAACCTTAATTACTCTGCGAGTGTGCATGCTATTTCCATAAAAATGAACACGATGTATTACAATAAGGCATTCAATCATAATCTAGAGTTTGAGCGCTTTTGCTACATTAGTTTTGACAGGGTTATTCAAAAGATATTCATTCTTTTTTAATTTGTTGACGGTCCCCTTTGGCGTTTCGGTAAAAATTCTTCACGGAGATGTATGACGTATACTAATATATTTATACACTGAGAATTTCGAGATGATTCCTCATGTATTTTTCTAGATATTTAGTAAAATGTCTAAAATCGCAAGTGTCCCATAATCAATGGCAATATAGTGTATTTCAGAAATATTCTTTTCTAACTGCTTTGTTGCAACTGCTAATTTTCTTTTCTTAGTTTCCCCAGTCACCTTTTCACTTTTCTCCCGTGTTTCTTTTTTTCTGTGGCTTCTGTCAACCGTGCGCTAGCATTTTTGTAATACTGCATCAGACTGTTACTTCATATTTTCCAATATCATCAGAGTCATGAAAATTATCATATATAGTTCGCTGTGCCAGTAATGTTTCTTCAGCAAAATTCTCAATTAGACATTCCTTGTTTACTAAGAACCCTCGCTCAACATTTGCATTTCTGGGAGACATGATCACAGAAATTTTTAAAATTCCCCAAATGCATTTGGAGCCTTCAAATTTATTAAAAATAACCCTCCAAAAGTGACCCACTTGTTGAGTAACTCGACAAAATATTATTAATATTTCTTTCATCTCTGTATGTGAACATATAGCAATAAATTCACAATTAGCCTTGTCCGCTGTTGTTGAATTTATCCACAGACTTTCATCCAAAACTGTCAACAAATTTCTTAGCCTCACCTTCTAGCATTGGATAAGTTGGATAAGCAAACTTAAAAGGGCAGTTCCTCACCACCTTCTGAAACTATATTTTTTTATCCAATTATAGGCCACATATCACCTCCTTGAAATCGAGTTGCCTCCGTGCCATTGATTTGGCTCTCGACCACCCAGACATATTTCTAAGTGGTCCTTCTCTTGAAAAAGTTGTGCACCCCAAGAATAATGTTCTTTTTTATTTCCGCAAAGCCCTTTTTTTCTAGAGTCAAGACTAATAGCAAAAATATTTGTACTACTTTCCACATTGTGATTTTAACCAAGGGAATGCTGAATACAGGGTTGTTATGATTTTGCCCAGCCCAAAAAACCCGGGTGGGTTTTTTCTGGAAAAAACCCAAGTGGGTTTTTTCAAAATTTCAACTTTAAATTACATATATAATGTATTGTAATATATTTCTTAATATCAGTATACAACTCGTAAAATTTATAACCATCACCCCCCACCCCAAAGAAAAGAAATGTCCTAATTATACCATCACAATTTTTAAAAGAAATAATTGTTTGTTAATCTCTGTAGCATGTATAAGAAACACAAACAAATTTTTTCCCATTAAAAAAATACTTTGATGTGTAATGTGTTCTATGTTATACAATAGAAACTCATAACAAAATACCATATAAGCTTAGAATCCTAATTGAATTATGTAGACATGTAGAATTACTTGGCTTATTCTATTATTTAGTAATAACAAAAAAAAAATACTTTATAAATTATTACTAATAATCAATTTATCTAAAAGCAAAGCATAATTTTGATTACTATCATTGATTTATATATATTTGTAATCAATTAGCTACTTTAAATTTAGTAATAAGTACATTTTTTTTTCAAGCATTCTGAACCACCTCCCATAACTTCCAAAAAACCCTGAAAATACCCGAAAAAACCCTGATAAAACCCCAAAAAAATCCAGTGGGTTGGGTTTTTTCTGAAAAAACCCGGGTATTTAACAACCCTGGCTGAATACCTTCCGCTAGAATTTATAAAAAAATATATGTATATCAATTTATTCCAAAAAATTAACATAAGTAAAAATAGGTTGCTGCATCCTTTTATAGCTACTTTTGGGCCTATTTTAGATTTTGATATCTCCTTAATAATTCAAAATATACTGAGCATACAATTCTTGTTACTTAAATATTGAAATTTTGTCCTCCATGCTTATGCAGCAACACAATCAGGATTAAAATTATTTTTAAATAAATATCAAAGTTAATAATAAATAGTTATATAAAATACAAAAAAAAAAATATTTCTAATTGATCTACTTAATATGTTAATATAGCAGCAGCAACCATGTGGTATACGATTTATTCAATTCTAAACATTGATATACAACACTTCTACACTATACTTTTTTTTTTTTTCAAGGGATAGTAATTTCAATAAATTATTTTTAACAAACTTTTTTTTTTTTGTTTTCTTTAAAGCAGGTTCTAAATTTGACACTTGTGTGTTTCTATACGACAGATGAGATATACATATTTTTTAATAATTGAAAGAGGATAATATTCTCGAATTAATCCCATTTAAATTTCAACGAAATTGGTTCAGTTAGTTTTTGAATATTGAAAATGTATATATATGTCTATTTTTAGCGATGTTTATCAAGTGACGCAGACTATTTGTTTAACAAAATTCTATTCACGGCGATTCTTTTTATTTCAACTCTCCAGAAGTTTTTACTTTTTATTACTTGATTATTTAGAAGTTTATAAGACTATTAAATGTTATGAATGTAATTATTTTCAGTCTAAAATGTACTTGAGTAACGCAAATACTAAATTACAAGCTATGCACATTTCGATGTCAACATGTTTACAATTTTGAAATTTTCATAAAAATATTCAAAAGCGTGAATAACTTACCTTTAAATGTTTCTATGATATGAGAAAATCCCCATGAAGTCGCCAATTTTTGTAAGAAATTAGCAGTCTGTTTCGAAGTTCATTTTATTTTTTCAAACGAAAACGTACTCGTAATTCAAGCCGGCAGTCGCCATGTTGATACTAGGCGTCGTAACAACCTGTGATTCAATCACAGTTAACCAAATCATTTTGTTCCTCTAACAAAATAGATGATTCAATCACAATTAACAAAATTAGATTGTTAATTCCGTTGTTTTTAACTATTACAGGGATGCTTTTTAACAAAATAAATTGACAAAATTATTTCGATTAATCAACCAAACAGTAATGTTTATCGTAGCAAAAGTTATTATTATTAGTTTATTAGTTAATATTACTAAAGGATATTATAAAAATGTGTGACAAAAAAATATTGTTATTTTAACAAAACAGTTCTTTCTGTGTGTGGCTTGTCACCTAAGTGAATCTTGATATGTTGACTCAAGTTGAAAGGAGTCGAAAATATTTTTCCAGAGGTCTCACACTGAAACATCTTCTTCAAAGCTAAAGGACTTCTCATTGAAGCGGCTTCTTCAAAAGGCATGATAACATCCATAAAAAAATCAACGAAAAAATAATTAATTCTGAAACCACCAATCTTCTCAAACTAAACTACACACTTAGATAAAAGCAAGAGCGAATGAATACACGTCTGAACTGTAGGAATTCAACTTGTCGAATGACATAAGATGAAATTTTCATCGCTATTTATACCCACCGAACCACTCTTTACATGAATTTTTTCAACCACATGAAGGGAATGAACATAAAATCACCAACTCAAAAAGAAATCTCATGCAATTAGAATAAAAACATAATAAAAAATCGCTAAAATAAAAGTATATTCTTGTCTCACAATAAATATTCTGAAAGACCTATTCAAAAATTCTAGTTGAAGATTAAAGTTTTTATCCGAAATTTAATTAAAACTTCTAAGTTTTGGTATATCGCAAGAAAAAAAAAAAAAAAAAAAAAAAAAAAAAAAAAAGGTAAAATTTTTTTTTATGTATAATTATCAAAAATTAATTTTTCTAATGAATTTTATAAAGCTCTTCTAATAAATAAATTGTTAAAAGAAAGTTCATCTAACAATGATTCATCATTGCTAGATAAATCTTAGATCCTGTTATCTATGATAAGATAAGACTCACCCCGGAAATAGACGAATTCCCCCAAAATTACTTTTAACAATTGAATAAAGTCTAACATTGATCTCCCAAGGCTTTATATATAAAAATTAACATACAGTCGAAAATACTTATGATTCTATAATAATAATAATAATAATAATAATAATAATAATAATAATAATAATAATAATAATAATAATAATAATAATAATAATAATAATAATAATAATAGGTGATAAATGATAATAATAAAATGTGATAATAATAATAAGGGATTTAATATAAACAATAAGACTGTTTCAAACAATTTTCAAATTACAAATAAGATGTATTAAATAATTTAAACACTTAAAACCATTTTCAGGTATAAAAAAAATAATATTAATAACAATAATAATTCTAACACACATAAAATCTATAAGTAATGAAGACATAATAAAAAAGTCTATGAAAACGCCCATTAATAAAATCGAAACAAGTATTAAAAAATTTTATTAAAATTACTTTATAATTAAATTTCTGTTTTCAAATTCTAAAATATTAAAAAGATTAAGTATCGTTGCTTAATCCCAACTAATTAATATTTCTTAAATTATTTCTCAAATAAAATATTATTAATTAAATTATTTTTAAAATTAAATATTATTATTTAAATTATTTTTCAAATAAAAAGTTATTAATTAAATTATTTTTCAAATGAAATAATATTCATGAAATTATTTTACAAAAAATATATTACGAATCGAATTAATTTCCCCAAACCAAATATATAAATAAAAAATAAATAAATAAATATCTAATTAACTTATAACAGAAAACATACATTGATAATAATAAATTATTTATATTTATTTATTACTAAACATTTTTTAAATAGACAACAAAATTCAACAATACCCATTCGAAAACTAAATTCATTTCTCAAAATTAATTGCAAAATTATTAATTAAAATTAAAAATAATAATACATTCATTACGCAAATTCAAATAATAAATTATAATCACATAATACATTCATTAAACAATCAATTCAAAATTAATTGTAAAGTTATTATTTAAAATCTAAAAATAACATTAATAAGACATTCATTAAACAATCAATTCAAAATTAATTGCAAAGTTATTAATAAACATTTAAAAAATAATATTAATAAAACATTCATTACACCAATTCAAGTAATAAATTATAAGCATACAAAGCATTCATTAAACAATCAAACATCTAAGATTCAATCTCATCAAGACGCAAAGTCATATCTTGAGAATCCCCTATAACTTCAATCCAATCCTACTCTAGCGCACGCAACTGATAGCCTAACGGTAAAAGCGTCGGCTTCCTAAGCAAACGACTTGGGTTCGAATCCCCGCCAGGGGAAAAAAATTTTCTTTTTCCAATATTCTAAAAATGCTTCAACATTAGTTCACAGAAGTCCCCTAGATGGCGACACTGAAAAAAATCAAACTTAAAAAATTATTCTAAGTCCACATTAAGTAGAGGAAAACTGTCTGTCCGGCCCCAGGAGGCGGTGCAGCGGTGCAGGTGCAGGTGCAAAGTGCAGCACCACCTCCCGTGAACCTCCTCCCAAGCACTTACTCAAATGCACCGCCTCCCAATATTGTCTTATAAGGCGAGGTGCCCCCCCCCCATTTTTCCTCTACTTGATGTAGACTTAGAATAATTTTTTAAGTTTGATTTTTTTCAGTGTCGCCATCTAGGGGACTTCTGTGAACTAATGTTGAAGCATTTTTAGAATATTGAAAAAAGAATATTTTTCTCCCTGACTAGGATTCGAACCCAAGTCGTTGGCTTAGGAAGTCGACGCTTTAACCGTTAGGTTATCATATGCTTGTGCTAGAGCAGGATTGGATTGAAATTATAGGGGATTCTCAAGATATGACTTTGCGTCTTGATGAGATTGAATCTTAGAAGTTTGATTGTTTAATGAATGCTTTGTATGCTTATAATTTATTTTTTGAATTGGTGTAATGAATGTTTTATTAATATTATTTTTTAAATTTTTATTAATAACTTTGCAATTAATTTTGAATTGATTGTTCAATGAATGTATTATGTGAATATAATTTATTATTTGGATTAGCGTAATGAATGTCTTATTAATATTATTTTTAGATTTTAATTAATAACTTTACAATTAATTTTGAATTGATTGTTTAATGAATGTATTATGCGATTATAATTTATTATTTGAATTTGCGTAATGAATGTATTATTATTTTTAATTTTAATTAATAATTTTGCAATTAATTTTGAATTGATTGTTTAACGAATGTATTATGTGATTATAATTTAATTTATCATTTGGATTAGCGTAATAAATGTATTATTATTATTTGTTTTTAATTTTAATTAATAACTTTGCAATTAATTTTGAATTGATTGTTTAATGAATGTATTATGTGATTATAATTTATTATTTGCATTAGCGTAATGAATGTCTTATTAATATTATTTTTAGATGTTAATTAATAACTTTACAATTAATTTTGAATGGCTTGTTTAATGAATGTATTATGCGATTATAATTTATTATTTTTAAATTTGTGTAATGAATGTATTATTATTTTTAATTTTAATTAATAATTTTGCAATTAATTTTGAGAAATGAATTTAGTTTTCGAATGGGTATTGTTGAATTTTGTTGTCTATTTAAAAAATGTTTAGTAATAAATAAATATAAATAATTTAATATTATCAATGTATGTTTTCTGTTATAAGTTAATTAGATATTATTTTTAATTTATATATTTGGTTTGGGGAAATTCATTCGATTCGTAATATATTTTTTGTAAAATAATATCATGAATACTATTTCATTTGAAAAATAATTTAATTAATAACTTTTTATTTGAAAAATAATTTAAGTAATAATATTTAATTTTAAAAATAATTTAATTAATAATATTTTATTTGAGAAATAATTTAAGAAATAATAATTAGTTGGGATTAAGCAACGATACTTAATCTTTTTAATATTTTAGAATTTGAAAACAGAAATTTAATTATAAAGTAATTTTAATAAAATTTTTTAATACTTGTTTCGATTTTATTAATGTGCGTTTTCATAGACTTTTTTATTATGTCTTCATTACTTATACATTTTATGTGGGTTAGAATTATTATTGTTATTATTATTATTTTTTTTTATACCTGAAGATGGTATGAAGTGTTTAAATTATTTAATACATCTTATTTGTAATTAGAAAATTGTTTGAAACATTCTTATTGTTTATATTAAATCCCTTATTATTATCACATATTATTATTATCATTTATCACCTATTATTATTATTATTATTATTATTATTATTATTATTATTATTATTATTATTATTATTATTATTATTATTATTATTATTATTATTATTATTATTATAGATTCATAAGTATTTTCGATTATATGTTCATTTTTATAGATAAAGCCTTGGGAGATCAATGTTAGACTTTATTCAATTGTTAAAAGTAATTTTTGGGGAATTCGTCTATTTCCGGGGTGAATCTTATCTTATCATTGATAACAGGATCTAAGATTTATCTAGCAATGATGAATCATTGTTAGATGAACTTTCTTTTAACAAGTTATTTATTAGAAGAGCTTTATAAAATTCATTAGAAAAATTAATTTTTGATAATTGTACATTTAAAAAAATTTTACTTTTTTTTTGGCGATATACCAAAACTTAGAAGTTTTAATTAAATTTCGGATAAAAACTTTAATCTTCAACTAGAATTTTTGAATAGGTCTTTCAGAATATTTATTGTGAGACAAGAATATACTTTTAATTTAGCGATTTTTTATTATGTTTTTATTCTAATTGCATGAGATTTTTTTTGAGTTGGTGATTTTATGTTCATTCCCTTCATGTGGTTGAAAAAATTCATGTGAAGCGTGGCTCGGTGGCTATAAATAGCGATGAAAATTTCGTCTTATGTCATTCGACAAGTTGAATTAATACAGTTCAGACGTGTATTCATTCGCTCTTGCTTTTATCTAAGTGTGTAGTTTAGTTTGAGAAGATTGGTGGTTTAAGAATTAATTTTTTTTCGTTGATTTTTTATGGATGTTATCATGCCTTTTGAAGAAGCCGCTTCAATGAGAAGTCCTTTAGCTTTGAAGAAGATGTTTCAGTGTGAGACCTGTGGAAAATTATTTTCGACTCCTTTCAACTTGAGTCAACATATCAAGATTCACTTAGGTGACAAGCCACATATTTGTGACATATGCCAAAAGACTTTTGGTCGAAAGTCTAATTTGATTAGACATTATACAATGCATACTAATGTTAAATCATTAGAACAAGACAGACATTCTCAACTTTCTTTGACGAAGTTCTATGAATATTGACATGTCATCTTATGATGATGTGCTTTTGAAGACTGTAACCCCTGAAGATGTGAAGAAGATTTGTACTTTGTGTAAGAAGAGTTTTTCAAACTCTTTCAACTTAAAGCGACATAAGAAGATTCATTTGCAAGCGAAGTTATTTAACTGTGATGTGTGCCAGAAGACATTTGGATTGAAGTGTGATTTACAGAGACACTCGAAAACTCATGAACAATCTGTATTTAAATGTAATATCTGTGGGCATGTTTTCACACGAGAGGATAATTTGATGCGTCATCTTGGATCACATGAAGACTTGAGATTTTCTTGTCGTGAATGTGCAAAGAAGTTTGGACGACAGTTTGAATTGAAAGACCATATACGTACTCAACATCCGCGCGCACCTCTTGTGAGTGTAAAGCGGAAAATAACTTCATCATATGTGAAGTCCAAAAAACTGAAACAAAACCAGTGTGATGCGCTTAATGTGTTTCAGACTGTCATGTTTCATCCTGATGAGCGAGAAGACAGTGACATAGCAGTGTTTCAAAGAAACTTTACAGGGGAAATTCAAGAATGTTTGATGAATCAAATTCAAGAAAAAGGAGCCATTAAATGGTATATGGTGATGAAAATATCTCTTGAACGCATGGTTGATAATCAGGAGATGGAGGAGATTCAATCTTATTTTCGCTGTCAATGCTTTACCGAACTTACAGAAGATACTATTTCAGAACATATGGAAGGAGGATTTTCCAAAATAACTAAATCCTTTGAAGAATTTATTCAAAGAGGGTCTGGATGGAAACTTCAAATGATTCATCATTTAGAACTTAAGATTGCTAAATATCACCCTCTTGCCGCAAGTTCATATATAGCTTTACCCAAGAAATTATATGATAAAAAAGCGGTACTTACCCTATAAGCAAACCAATATTGGCCCAACGTTGCGCCAATATTGGTTTTCTTGGAAATATTTCCAATGTAACGCCAATATTGGTTAAATATTGGCATTTCATTGGAAATATTTCCGATGAAATGCCAATATTGTACAAATATTGTCGTTACATTGGAAATATTTCCAATGAAACTCGAATATTGTACAAATGTTGGCGTTACATTGGAAATATTTCCAATGAAACCCCAATATTGTAAAAATGTTGGCTTTGCATTGGAAATATTTCCAATGAATACCCAATATTGTACAAATGTTGGCGTTACATTGGCAATATTTCCAATGTAAATCCAACATATCTACAATATTGGGGTTTCATTGTAAATATTTCCAATGAAACCCCAATATTGTACAAATGTTGGCTTTACATTGGAAATATTTCCAATGAATTCCCAATATTGTACAAATGTTGGCGTTACATTGGCAATATTTCCAATGTAAATCCAACATATCTACAATATTGGGGTTTCATTGGGAATATTTCCAATGAAACCCCAATATTGATCAAATATTGGCGTTACATTGGAAATATTTCCAATGAAACCCCAATATTGCACAAATGTTGGCGTTACATTGGAAATATTTCCAATGAAACCCCAATATTGTACAAATGTTGGCTTTACATTGGAAATATTTCCAATGAGTTCCCAATATTGTACAAATGTTGGCGTTACATTGGCGATATTTCAAATGTAAATCCAACATATCTACAATATTGGGGTTTCATTGGAAATATTTCCAATGAAACCCCAACATTGTACAAATATTGGCGTTACATTGGAAATATTTCCAATGAAACCCGAATATTGTACAAATGTTGGCGTTACATTGGAAATATTTCCAATGAAACTCCAATATTGTACAAATGTTGGCTTTGCATTGGAAATATTTCCAGTGAATACCCAATATTGTACAAATGTTGGCGTTACATTGGCAATATTTCCAAAGTAAATCCAACATATCTAAAATATTGGGGTTTCATTGTAAATATTTCCAATGAAACCCCAATATTGTACAAATATTGGCGTTACATTGGAAATATTTCCAATGAAACCCCAATATTGCACAAATGTTGGCGTTACATTGGAAATATTTCCAATGAAACCCCAATATTGTACAAATGTTGGCTTTACATTGGAAATATTTCCAATGAGTTCCCAATATTGTACAAATATTGGCGTTATATTGGCAATATTTCAAATGTAAATCCAACATATCTACAATATTGGGGTTTCATTGGAAATATTTCCAATGAAACCCCAATATTGTACAAATATTGGCGTTACATTGGAAATATTTCCAATGAAACCCCAATATTGTACAAATGTTGGTTTTACATTGGAAATATTTCCAATGAATTCCCAATATTGTACAAATATTGGCGTTACATTGGAAATATTTCCACTGAATCCCCAATATAGAACATATGTTAGCGTTATATTGGAAATATTTCCAATGAAACCCCAATATTTTACAAATATTGGCGTTACATTAGAAATATTTCCAATGAATCCCCAATATTGTACAAATATTGGTATTTCATTGGAAATATTTCAAATGTAACGCCAATATTTGTACAATATTGGGAATACATTGGAAATATTTTCAATGAATTCCCAATATTGTACAAATATTGGCCTTTCATTGGAAATATTTCCAGTAAATTCCCAATATTGTACAAATATTGGCATTTCATTGGAAATATTTCCAATGAATTCCTAATATTTTACGAATAGTGGCATTACATTGGAAATATTTCCAATGAATCCCCAATATTTAACAAATGTTGGTGTTACACTGGAAATATTTCCAATGAAACCCCAATATTGCACGAATATTGGCGTTACATTGGATATATTTCCAATGAATCCCCAATATTTTACAAATGTTGGTGTTGCATTGGAAATATTTCAATGAAACCCTAATATTGTATAAATGTTGGAGTTACATTGGAAATATTACAATTGAATTCCCCAATATTGTAAATATGTTGGCGTTAAATTGGAAATATTGCCAATGTAACCCGAATATTGTTCAAATATTGGCTTTACATTGGCAATATTTCCAATGAATCTTCAATATTTTACAAATATTGGTGTTAAATTGAAAATATTTCCATAAAACCCCAATATTTTTGAAATGTTAGAGTTACAATGAATGTATATCCAATGAATCCCCAATAGTGTACAAATGTTGGCATTACATTGGAAATATTTCCAATATTTTACAAATGTTAGCATCGCATTAGATATATTTCCAGTAAACTCCAGTATTTTAGAAATGTTAGCGTTATATTGGAAATATTTCCAATAAATCTATACTAATAAAAGAACAAAACGCTCTGTCTGTCTGTGTGTGTGTCTGTGTGTCTGCGATGGCTAGCAAAATCTACAGCACGTACGAAGCTCAAAATTTTTTTGAAAGTAGCCCAATGTCTCTCCTGATGCACCTGAAGCTCAGAATTTCAAAATTCTATTTATTAACTGAGTAATTAATTAAATTCCAAAGCTCACTCTCATAAAAAATCGCCTTTTTTCTCTTTTTTTCCCTTTCATTTTCTTATGGTTGATTGGTTGCATAAAATTTTCGCAGAAATAATTAAAAAAGCTGGGACAGACCTTTAAAATTCACAGACTGGCAAACTGTCAGTTTAAATGAGGATTTTTTTTTAAATCACAGCTGCTGTACACCATGGAGAAAAAGATAGGTGGAGGCGAAGTAAATCGAAAAACAGGTTTGCAATATTAAACCGTTTATCGCTGAAATTTTAATGTCTCAAACAAAAGCACGAGGAAGGAATGTTGTATTAATAAAACGAATTGAAAGAAACGAATTACTGCTGAAGCATATTTTACGAAGAAATAGTAATTTTTTAAAATGGTTTTTTTCTATTATATTATTTAGGTTAAAGTTAGGTTAAAGTTAAATTGCATTTATGTTATGGTTAGAATAAGGATATATTACAATAAAGTGAAGGCTAGGTTACATTTCTGTTATATTTAATTTACGGTAGGGTACTGTTAAGTCGCTGTTAGGTTACAGACAGGTTCTGGTTACGGTACAAAAGTTTAAGGTTAGGAATGTATACACAGAGTGAACATTACGCAAGATTTGATCAAAAATAACACTTACTTTTGTTAAATAGCTCTGAAATTATAATACTATATACCAATCTTTTAGCTACCATCGTGTATCGATTTCATTCATGGTATAGTCGGATTTAAAAGTGATATAATTAGTTTGAAATTCAAAATATTTCACTTGGGATTTGGAAATAATAATTAGTTACGTGACATAACAGTGATTTTTACGGGTAAATATCAACTTTTTAACACGAAAATCATGCAATCGTTGGATACATATTCTATCCCACGTATCTGTAATCAAATTTTATTTTTTGATGTTGAAATGAGCACTCTTCGAAATCTACCTCCGCCTATAGGCCAAGCCGACAGGGATTTTTTCCTGTGCGCTTTATCCGCCTACCCTCAAAAAATAACTCGCAAAATTTCAGAAAACTTTAGAATCAGTTAGACTTTGATATAAACTAGGCTCGATAATGTTAAACCAATAAGCATATTTCTTCGTTTAAATTTAAATATTTTAAAAGTATTTTTATTTTATTTTATGTATAGGATAGCTAAGCTTGATCTTTAATATCTGGCTGCTTTAAGGATGCATTTCGATTCAAACTGCATATTTTCCAATTTATTTTTAAATTCATTTTTGCTCTCAAATGCATCAAACTGACAAATTGTCTTACTTAGAAAGTACACAAGGTGCCGTGCCGTGGTTGTCGATTCTTTGATAAATGCAGAAAATATTGCAAAAAAAGCAATCAAAAACAGCACCATGAACTAATTTTTTCGAAACAGGAGCTTTGGGGACGAAAAAAAGGGTCCTAGTGAGAAGGTAATTGTTTATAAATCAAATTGTAATGAACTGAGAGTAAATGACATCACACGGCACTTTATACGTCTCTTCAAAAATCCCCCCAGCAAGTTTTATGTTTCCACTTTTAAAAATGTGTCTGAAATTGTATCGGAAAATTTCGAGCTATTGAAGGTGGAAAAGCGTTTTTTCGAATACATCCTTAACTTTTCGAATTTCGGAATAGATTTTTTTTAACTTTTACATCTGGAACCGGTTTTGAAACTGAAAATACCTTTTTAAAAAATTCTGCAAAAATTAAAAAACAGCCTTATTAAAATTCAAGTTCCGCTATCCAATGAAAAAAATAGCAAAAAAAACTGGAAAATATTTAAATTTAAACGAGAAATTCGAAGAAAACAGCCGTAAAGGATACTGGTCACTCAGCTTTGAAATTCACCTCCGTAATGTTAAGTCTATGGACGTTTGATTCCATTCATATATTTAAAGTATCTGTTGGAGAAATGAATATTTTTAATTCCTTTTCCTGCATACTCTTCTTAAAGGTTGCCTCTCTTTTTCTTAATTTTCAAAATCTATGCTGAATATAATATTTTATGTGTTAAAAACTGATTTACTGCACGTAAGATTTTAACATTTCATATAACATTAAAAAGTAAAATCCGACTTATAACGCACATTTTTAATATATAAAAAAAGATCAAATTTTGTGGGCACGCGTTATACGCCTAGCATTAAAATGATAGTTTAACAACAATGATAGGGTGATAATAAAAATTCAGCTTTAATAATTAATAAACTTTTATAGGTAACAGCTATAATAATTTTAGTTTGTATGAGTTGATTCAATTAAAATTTTGTAAATAAATATACATATATTTTTAAATATTTAATGCTGCGTATGTTGTATGTTTTATTTTCATTTATATATTAATTTTTAAATTAAACAGTAATTTTTAAAATTAACAGTTTTTCTAAACAGTAACAATTTTATTATAAATAAAAAGAGAAAATAAATTTCTTTATGTATTTTTATAGGTAAAACATTTTTAATGATTGTTTAATTTTAAAAAGATTCTTAACAGAAAAAGTACAAATAAAAAATAAAATGTATTGTTATCGCAGTCAAAAGATGAATATTTATTTAAATTATTTATGAAACAAGTCTAAAGTGTTTCTTCTTTCTTTCTTTTCTTTTTTTTTCTTTTTGATAAAGGCGTATTTTAAAAATCAACGTATTTTCCACATTGCTTCCATCTACAGTTCAGAGAATATACTGTTTACTATTATTGGAAAGCTTTCGATTATTTTCTTTTTACGTTAAAAATAATGGTATAACAGAGGAAGTTCTTTGAGAGAAAATGTCGCCAGAATCAATGGGTAATTTGAACCACAAAATGCCAGATAACAACGTGCACCTCTAATCATACATGTGTGAATACCCCCAAGGTAGGAACTTTGCTTGCCTTTGTGCTTCCTCACACTTTACCCTGAGAAGGGGTCTCTCAACAAGCGTCTAGGGACAGCACTATCACAGAATGCACAGCGCACAAGTTTCGCTTTCAAGAAGCGAAAACCAGTTTTCACGGGGGAGAAAAGTGATTTTATTGAATGCGTTGGCTTCAGCGGTGGTAGTGCAGTCTACGCGATGCGAACGAGATGAATCCCTTTCGTTAGTTTCGAATACTTAAAACATTCGTTTAAAAGCTGTTCAAATGTGTTAAAAAGCCCTACAGATTAATAAATAATAGATAAAGAGTTATCAGAATATAGATTTATGGATTTTGAAAACATTTCAGAAATTCTTTAATAGTTTCTGCAATTTTTCCCCGCCTTCATTATTACTTGAAAATTAATTTTTAATTACTTTACTTTTTCATTTGTTCAATTTGTATTGCGACGTGGTCAAGGACTTTTTTAATGGGCTTAAAAAAACTATAATTTAGGACTATCATAAATTTGTATTAGTACAAAATATGTAAATTACCAAAATAAGAGGCAGAAAAAAGTTTAGATCACTTTCCGTTTTAAAATATTGATTTATAAATTAAAATTTCTTAGTAAGGGTAATTCTCAAAATATGGAAATAGACATGTATTATAGGGATTACCTGATATTTACAGGATTAATATGATAATACGAATCCCCTAAAAATAATAAGAACATAATATCAGAAGTACATCATGCGTGTCATAATATTAATTTACGTTAAAAAGTATTCTAAATAAAATGAATAATTACTGTTATTATTATCATGCATCTTGAATTATAATTCTATTTTTCCTATCACTTTCGTGTGTTGAAAATTAGATTAAATGTAAAAATTAAAAAAAACCTCCCTCTTTTTTTTTTTTTTTTTTTTTTGTAAAAGAAATTTATTTTCTATGGTAAAATGTGAAAAGCTGTTTAATTTCTAAGTAATTAAATAAAAATACTAGCTATTTTCATGCATTTACTAATGAAAACAGTTTTGAGGACGGGTCAGAAATTTGTGATTATGGATTTAATATATAATAAACTTTTCTGTAAACATTTTCATAGGAGGGGGCATATAATATTTTTTTTCCTTTCTTCCATTTTAAATATGAATATTTATTTGTTTATGCATGTTATCTAATCCTTTGAAAATGTGGAACTAGCTGTGCATATTGCAATTAAGAGTGCTCCTAAATCGAAAAATGCAACTTTATCACATAAGTTTTAATTTATTTTTGTTCGGAAATAAATGAAACTAACAAGTGTTGTTCAAAAACTATCTAATCGCACTATTTTTTTTTTTTTTTTTTTTTTGAGAGAGAGAGAGAGAGAAAGAGGGAGGGGGCAAGCGCAATAGATCCTTTAGAAAAGTGTCAAAATGGACATTTTGAACCGAATTTTTGCGAAAATAGCCTTAAAAAATGGAAAATGAATGGAAAACAGTTCTATAAAAAACATTAATGATAATAATTAACATAAATGTTTGATATTCACATGTCGGTGATGGTATCATGAAATATCACGAACTCAATTTTGATGCATTAGGAAAGCTCTTATTAATCTATAGTTATAGCAATTTATTGGGATTTAATGAAATTTTCTCACATAAAGCTTAGTTAAACTAATAAAATTAAGGTACTGCAGATCTGGATAAAAATATTTCCTACAATTTACAATAAATGATAAGCTGTGATATAAGTAGATATAAGGGAAAAAAATCACATTTATTCAGGGAATGAATTTATGTCTTATTAAAATAACCAATGAATGCATTGAAAAAAGGGGGGGGGCGGCTGAAATCAGGCAATAGCCTGATTTCAGCAGAGTTTGATTTCTATGTGTCTCCCCCCCCCACATCTCCTCCCCACACACACTTCCATTGTGTCTTTATACAAATTAAAACAGCCGGATGGAATAAATACAGATTACTTTTAAAGTTTGAACTATCAAATATTCAAAAACTTATAAAACAGTTCATGTTATATATATTTATGATAACGTAGGGTGAGAGGAACAATACTACATCACGTTAAAAATGCAAATGAGTATTGTTCCAAAATAAGCTGATTTTACTATCACATTAGTTATGGAAAACATTTGAGTTGAATTACCAAACATGTTTTGTGCATGTTCTTAAAATAATTTTACGTTTTATATTAAATTATTATGAATAAGCACATAATTTCATCATATGAGAAATTTCATTTTAATTTATCGCATGATTTTCTTTTAACTATCAACAATTAAAAAATAAAAAAGAAAGAAATGAGAAAGTATTTTTAGAATAAAACTATACATCTAAATGTTTGGTTATTAATTTCCATGGGGATCTGAAATTACTTATATTTTACCATTATGTTATAGATAATAAACATAAATAAATCTATCGCTCTATAACTTTTTTAACTAATAATAATAATAACAATAATAAATAATAAATTAAATAAATTATTAAAAAAGAGAAATAAAGGGAAAGAAATAAAGAAAAAACAATCTTTTAAACAATCTTTATAACTCATAAACTCATTTTGAGTGTAAATGCTTCGTGCTCGAAGCACAAGCTTGCCGAAAAGATAACAGGTTTCGAAACTTTTATAACATAAAAATTAAAGCTTCACAATATTAACAAAGGGTTTCATAGCACATTAATACTTGAGTAACGAAAACTTTAACATTATGTAGAAAGAAAGTAGCATAAACTGTAAAACTATTTGCACAGAATATGCACACACTAAGGAAACGACAAAGTCCAAACGCACACGCAATAAAGCCAGTGGTCGAAAACGGACGAAAACCGGTCAGAGGAGCGATCGAAACAGAAACTTGTGCCTTGTGTATTTTGTGAGGGTGCTGTCTTTAGACGCTTGTGTCTCTCACGCTCTCTCACCTCTCTGAATCCATTATAGGAAGCTTTGCCTGACATGAGTCAATTCTCCTTCAGGAGAGATTTAAAAAAAAGTGTTACAAAGAAACAAATAATATTGACCTTATGTCTTATTTAAAAGGCTATTTAACTTTTTTTTCTTCTTCTTTGTACAAAAAGGATGTAAATCAAATAAAAAATGCATTTTATGCTAATCAAACAAAAGAGAAAATTCTGTTGTTGAATCGATTTTCTCAAGATTTCAATCAACAAGGAGAATTGGTTCGCCATAGGAATGTTATAATAAATCCAAAACTTGAGAAAAAATATACAAACTTTAGGCCTGTATACTAACTTACTACTATATACTGTAACTTACAGAAAAAGCTTACCTATTTACAAATTACTTATTTAAGTATTAAGTATGTTGTATGTTATAAAATACATGGTTAACTTTAAAATATAAACAAATGATTTTTTTTTTTTTTAATTTGGACTTCATTGCTCTGTCGGGATTGAGATTTGGGAGGGGGGGGAGGGTGGCTTTATAAGTTATCTTGAAAAAAAAAGGGGGGATTGGAAAAAAGTAACAGAAAAAAACAAGAGAGGAAAAAACATGACATGGGAGAAAAAAAAGATAAGGAATTGCTAAATATTGAACTTGTCCATAAATAAGTACTAAAAATTAAAGTGGTAACAAAGAGTGTATTTTTATGTTCTGATCAGTGGCATTAATGTCTTCAGATATTAATTGAATAAATAAGAATGTTAAAAACCAAAATTTTATTATTGATGATGTGATTTATTGATGTTGTTATTGCATTAAAATATATCTTTCATTTTAAGTATTAAAATATAACCCTCAGCTGACATTAAATATTAAACTTAGTTTCATTTAAAAAAATGATTAAAAAAACGATAATATATTTTATTAACTGGTAGTAAATTAATTAAAATAATTGTAAAAAAATTAATTAAATAATAAAAATTAGTTTCACTAACAAGAATTGATTTAAAAAATGATAATACTTCATTAACTGATAGTAAATTAATAAAAATAATAGAATAAATAAATAGTATTAAATATTAAAAATTAGTTTCGTTAACAAGAATTGATTTAAAAAATATATTTTATTTACTGATAGTAAATTAATAAAATTATTATTTAATAACTAAAATTAAATATTAAAAATTAATTTCACTAACAAGATTTGATAATAATATTTTATAAACTGATATAATATGACAATATTTTATTAACTGATAGGAAATTGATAAAAATAATTATAATTAAATAAAATTAAGTATTCAAAAATTAGCTTCTAAAAATGAAAGCATCTTGATATAAATAATAAAACTGTAACTGAAATCAAAAACATAAAATACAGTGTTTATAGATTTATATTAGTTACCCAATGCAAAGAAAAAAAAAACTTGAAAAGAAAATTAATTATTTAAAAAAAAAATCTTCCACACAATTAATACTATTGAGCAAGTGTTTCCATTGTTACTTAAAAAGAAAAAAAAATCATTTAAATGTATGGAATTTTAGACAAGATATTTTAAAAAAATTTCTTTTATAGAATTACCAATATCAGGTCGGTGTTTTCAAGTTTGTGAAGTAACCGATAAACGGAAAAAAAGTAACATAAACTACAAAAGCGGAAAATAAGTGACACGGAAAAAAAATTACAGGAAGAAAAGTGACGAGGGAAAAAAATTACCGGAAAAAAAGTGACAAGGAATTGATTTTGGGGATTCATTATTGATTTTGGGGACTCATTTGTTAATTATGAAAGGGGGGAGATCGGGGTGAGGCTCTTAATTTAAGTAAATAGGATTTTCATGCTGAATTAACTGTTTTGGTTCGATTTTTAGATATATGTTCATACTGAAAAGACGCTTGCCTGATTAGTTTTGGGAATGGATGAATACCCCCCCCCCTCCTCCAATCCACCCTAAATTAGACAAATCTTTTTTTTTTTTTATGCTGAAGAAAAATAATTGCAGTTAGATGGCGCTACGCGCTATGCAATTTCCTTAACTTCAACTTCCACTTTTAGAACACTCTGAAGTTTGTAAACGGAGTGCAGCCGATTTTTGCTTTGATTCGAATGTTTTGATTTCGACAAAAAATGTAACAATTAATTTGAGAATAGATATTAAATGGAGCATTGTGTCTCCAGATGATTTAAAGTTGTGTAAATTTGTAAAAAGAATTGTAAATACCTATTTTTTTATCTTATTAAACGTTTTAGTTGTAGAAAAATTCTTCGAAGAATTTACTGAGTTTTCGATTTGATTCTGCTTCACATTTTTACTTTCTTCTATCTTTACAAGAAGAAAGTATTGGATTCATGAAAATTTTCGACTTCCGGTTTTCGACGGATTTATACGTTTTAGAAGGTCCTGAACACGTTTTGACTATTTTTAGAAAATGTCTGTCTGTGAGTCTGTCCGTCTGTCTGTCTGTCTGTATGTGACAAAAAATTTGTGGGCGCTCTATCTCAAGAACTAATGCTCGAAATTTAATAAAATTTTATATTCAGTTAGACCTTGATATGAATTAGTGCCTATTAGTTTTTGGTGAAAATTGGCCTGCAGGTGGCGCTGCTATACAACGTTTTTCATGATTTTCAAGATTGCTATATCTCAAGAACTAATGCACAGAATTTCACGAAACTTCAGATTCTGTGACCCCTTGATAGACGCTGATTAAGTTTTGGTGTAAATTGGCCAGCCGGTGGCGCTGCTATGCCACGTTTTTCATGATTCTCATGATAGCTGTATCTCAAGAACTAATGCACAGAACGTCACCAAACTTTAGATTCCACGATACCTTGAGATACATAGCCGCTGATAAGGTTTTGGTGTGAACGGCCCTATAGGTGGCGCTGCTATGCTACATTTTGCACGATTTTTGCGATAGCTATATCTCAAGAACTAATGCAGAGAACTTCATCAAAATTTAGATTCTGTTACACTAGAATATATAACATAATTAGATGCTGATTACATTTTGGTATTAACCTTGCAACAGATAGTGCAGCTATGCTGCATTTTGCACAATTTTTCCGATAGCTATATCTCAACAACCAACGCACAGAATTTCATCAAACTTCAGATTTTGTTACAAAATGACATATAACATAATTACAGGATGATTACGTTTTGTTATAAATCCTTCAACTGATGGTGCTGCTGTGCTATATTTTACACGGTTTTTTTAAACTAGCTATATCTCAAGAACTAATGCAGAGAATTTCATCAAACTTCAGATTCTTTTACGCCATAACATAATTAGACGCTTTTTTACATTTTGGCATAAATATTCCAAGATATGGTGTTGCTGTGCAACGTTTTGCAATTTTTTGTTATAACTATATCTCAAGAACTAATGGACGAAATTCCATCAATTTTCAGATTCTGTTAGGTCTTGACATAAATAAATGCTTATTAGGTTTTAGTATAAATTACCCAACATGAGGCACTACTAAGCTCTTTTTCTCAGAATATTAATTAAATTTTGCGTTTTAGGCTTTTCGGATACCAGAATCTCATTAAGCTAGGTCAAATGTTCGAGGAAATTCGATAGTGGGTAACTTTAGGGTCACCACGTTTTTTTTTTTTTTTTTTTTTTTTTTTTTTTTTTTTTAATATTAAAATATATTTATGAGATAGAAGAAAGTTTTGGGATTGACTCTTTTATCAATAGTTATTCAGTACAACTTTAAAACGTCTTTAAATAAATTTTCTACTGCTACTTGTTAAGCTATGCAAGGCATTAAAATCAAAGTATTTTTTTTTTTATTCTTTTGTGTATTTATTCGGAAGACAACATTTGAAATTAGAACATTTTTATAGATTTTACGATTACCTATTTACATATGATTTACTCGACCTTGATTTTCGAATGAGAAACCTTGATTTGAAGATAACATATATATATATTACATATGCAGAATTATCCAATGTGTATCATGTTTTGAATATAGGTTATTTCTGATAAGGTTAATATATAATATATTAATGAAGAGTTTGGGGGTTTAATTGTTAAGTATAGAGGGGGAACGTGGGATAACAAGTATCTCTCATAAGTTATGGGGTTCTTTTCCTTATTATAAAAGGGGACACGATGGGCAGGGCAATTATATCCCTCTCAAATTAGAATAATCGGTTTTTATGCAGAATTATCCGATTTGTTTGAGATTTCAGACATAGGTTCATTATGAGAAAATGTATCTCTGATTACTTATGAAGTTCTTTTGCTTATTATAAAGGGGGGAACGGACAATTATCCCCCCCTCAAATTAGATAAATCGGTTTTTATGCAGAACTATTCGGCGTATTTCAAATTTTAAATATAGGTTCTTTCTGAAAAGGGGAATCCTAAATAGTTTTAAACATTTAATGGCTAAGTATAAAGGGGATCGGAGGATAATCCCCCTTAAATTAAATAAATAACTTTTTACAGAGAATTATCCTATTTGCTTCGAATTTTGGCTGTAGGTTCATTATGATATGGCGTATCCCTGATTATTTATAGGGTTATTTTGCTAATTAAAAAGGGGGCCATTAGCCCCCCTTAAATTAGATAAATTGTTTTTTATGCACAATTATCCGATGTATTTCAAATTTTGGATATAGGTTTTTTCTCATAAAGTGAATCCCTGAATAGCTTTAAGGGTTTAATGACTAGTATAGTAGGGGGGGGGGGGATAATCCCTCTAAAATTAAATAAATAATTTTTTTACACAAAATTATCCGATTTGCTTCGAATTTTGGATATAGGTTTATTGTGATAAGGCGTGTCACAGATCAGGTATGGATTGAATGATTAAGTATAATCGGAGGAAATGGGGGAGCAAGTCCCCTTCTTAATTTGTTTTTCGAGGGGCATTATTCCTTGAAAATTAAACTGTGTAATATGCAGTTAGTGTGAATAGCCTATGAGCTCAGTGCCATCAGTTGAAATGAGCAATATTCTTTTTATTTATGTTCTGACCAGAGGCATTAATATTTTCAGATATTAATAAAACAAATAAATAAAATAAATATTAATAAGTAAATAACAAGACCTTTGTTAAGTTATTACTCCATAACTAATCAGAGATACGTCTTATCCACCCGTTCCCCCTCTACACTTAACCATTAAATTCCCAAAACTCTTCCGCCATTCTATGCTATATATTAGTCTTATCAGAAAGAATCTATATCCAAAATTTGATACACGTTGGATAATTTTCCATAAAAACCCATTTATCTAATTTAGGGCAGATAGGGGTGGGGTATTCATCTGTTCTCAAAACTAATCAGGCAAGCGTCTTTTCAGCATGAACATATATCCGAAAATTGAACCAAACCAGTTAATTCAGCATGAAAATCCCATTTACCTAAACTAAGGGCCTCCTCTTGACCCCCCCCCCCTTTCACACTTAACGAATGGGTCCCCAAAATCAATTCCTCGTCACTTTTTCCCGGTAACTTTTTCCCCGGAGAACAACTTCCGTTAAATTAAATAAGTGGCTTTTTACGCAGAATAATCCGATTTGCTTCAAATTTTGGATAAATGTTCATTATGATAAGGAGAATCCCTGATTAGTTGTGGATTATCCCCTGTTCATCCTTCTATATTTAGCCATTAAACACTTAAAAATATTCAGGGATTCACTTTATCAGAAAGAACTTATATCCAAAAATTAAAAAATACGTGGGATAGTTGTGCAAAAAAAAAAAAAAAAACAGGTTATGTTATTTTAGGAGGGGGGATAATCTCCCGCTCCCCCTTTTTAATTAGCAAAAGAACCCCATAACTAATCAACGATACACCTTATAAAAATCTACATCCAAAATTTGAAGGAAATAGGTTAATATAGCGTGAAAAGCCATTTATTTAATTAAAGGGGGGGGGGGGGTCATTAAACCCTTAAAACTATTCAGGGATTCACTTTATCAGAAAAAAACCTATATCAAAATTTGAAATACATCGGATAAATGTGAATGAAAAAACAATTTATAAAATTTAAGGGGGGAATAATCACCAGCCCTCCCCTTTTTAATTAGCAAAAGAACCCCATACCTAATCAGGGATACGCCTTATATCATAATGAACCTATAATCCAAAATTTTAAGGAAAACCGATAATTGTGCGTAAAAAGCAATTTATTTAATTTACCGGAAGTTATATTCTATTCCCCTCCTTACTTAGCCATTAAACCCTTAAGGGTGTTCTCAACTGCTCCGCTCAACAAGCGCAAAACGATTTGACACTTTTACAAATTCATTTTTTAACGGAAAGATATAAAATTGGAATGCCTGACTATGGAAGTGATTTCGAATCGAACACAATTTTTCATTTTATGATAGTTAAATTATCTATCTAGTTCTAAGCTATTTCGATCACCTGATCACCCGTTTTTCGACTGCTTTTTGACCGGTTTTTCTGCTTTCGTCGGAAAAAGTGCTCAAAAACATCAAATTGAAGGCTTGTTATGAAAAATCTATTGTTTTTTTTTTATATAAAAAACAGAAAATTGAGTGCAATTAGCCAGTTTCTGAATAACAACACCTGCTATTTTAATGCAGTTCCGAACAAAAATAAATTAATGCATGTGTCACAAAGTGGCCCTTTTTGACTTAAGAACACCCTTAACACTATTCAGGAATTCCCCTTATCAGAAAGAACCTATATTTAAAATTGAAATACATCGTATAATTCTGCATAAAAACCGATTTATCTAGTTTGAGGGGGAGATAATTGCTCGTCCCCCCCTTTATAATAAGCAAAAGAACCCCAGTACTAATCAGAGATATGTCTTATCATAATGAACCTATGTTCAAAATTTCAAGCAAATCGAATAATTCGTAAAAAGCTATTAATTAGGTAGCTTTCATTACAAAAAGTTAAAAAGCTACCTATTGCAGCCGTCCGGAGGAAAGCACTTCCGGAAAATTTTGGTATATTTTCACCGATCATGACCCCCAGACCCCAAAACCACCCTCCGTTCAAATGTTGACATATATATATATATATATATATATATATATATAACCATATATATATATATATATATCTGATTTTTGTCATGCGATAACTAACGTATTTATGAACCGATTTGAATGAAACTTGGTATGTACATAGTAAATACAAATGTCTCGACCGAGTTCGCTGGTCAGCATCATCCGCCATTTTGTTTCAAAATGGCGGCCATTTTAAATTTTTTTAAAAATTTAAAATTTAAAATTAAATGCGAAAAAATCAAAATTTGATAAATATTTTTCTTTTACGTGTTAGAACTTAAAACAACGATTCCAGAACACTTTTTATTTTGTCTATATCTTGAAAAATGATTGAGTTATAGCACTTTGAATTTTTTTTATGGCTGACATTTTGAAACTATCTGATTTTTGTCACGTGATAACACGCGTATTTATGAACCAATTTCAATGAAACTTGGTATGTACATAGTACATACAAATGTCTCGACCGAGTTCGTTGGCCAGCATCATCCGCCATTTTGTTTCAAAATGGCGGCCATTTTAAATTTTTTTAAAAATTAAAAATTTAAAATTAAATGCGAAAAAATCAAAATTTGAAAATTATTTTTCTTTTACGTGTTAAAACTTAAAACAACGATTCCAGAACACTTTTTATTTTGTCTATATCTTGAAAAATGATTGAGTTATAGCACTTTGAATTTCGCTTATGGTTGACATTTTGAAATGGTCTGATCTGAACGATCCATCATGTTGCTTTAAAATGGCATACACTTTATGATATCGTGGAATTTGGCGACTCTCTAAATCGCTTAAAATATAACCAGGGTGCACAAAAGATGACTAATTTCTAAAAATTCCTATTAATATTCAGTCTTGACAAAAACTAGTATTTAATTTTATAAAATCACTAATTTTATAAGATTATTTCCACTAATTTGAGCTTAGTATTTTTGAACAATGTAACTTACTTTAAAATAAATAAATAAATATATAAGTATATGAAAGCTACCTCTTCCTCCCGGCATTGCCGGAAGGACTTTTTAATTTAAGAGAGGTTATTCCTTGTTCCCCCTCTATACTTAACCATTAAACTCTTCAGGCATTATATAGTATATATGTAAGCCTTATCAAAAAGAACCTATATTCAAAATTTGACACACGTTGGATAATTCGGCATAAAAGCCTATTTATCTAATTTAGGGCAGATAGGGGGGGGGGTAGTAATCGTCCCTTCCCAAAACTAGTCAGGCAAACATCTTTTCAATATGAACATATATCCAAAAATTGAACCAAAACAATTAATTCAGCATGAAAAATCCATTTACCTAAATTATGAGCCTCCCTCCGATCCTCCTATCATACTTAACCAATGAATCCCCAAAATCAATAATAAATCCCTAAAATCAATTCCTTGTCACTTTTTTCGGTACCTTTTTTTCCTTGTCATTTTTTTCCGGTCACTTTTTTTCCGTTTACCCAATTTATTTGTATTTGCAAAATTTAGATTTAACCTATATCAGTTGATAGGCGGAAAAAAAGCGTCCCGGAAAAAAGCGTCCCCGGAAAAAAGCGTCACCGGAAAAAAACGCACCGGAAAAAAGCGTCACTTTTTACAAATCACATATTTAAATAAGTCTGATAATAGTACACATGGTTAATCTTAGAATATAAACACTAGATTGAGACGGTTTTGTGAAATCTGAGCGTCCTTGCTCTCTCGGGACTGAGATGGGCGAAGGTGGGGGGGGCGGGCTTTAAAAGTTATCTCAAAACCTGTTATTGCCTCAATGGAAAAAACTATTGTAGGATACGAAAAATAAGATAATAAACACTAGGTACTTAAATGATTTTTTAAAATTCAGTCTCCCTTGTTCTTCTGTGGTGGTGGTTGGGGGGGGGGGGCGATTGTCTACAAACTCTGAATCTATCTCTTACATTATTTTTTTATATTATTTATAATTTGATTATTTATAATTTAAATTATACATAATTAATTTATATATTATATGATTCTTATTTTTATTATTATTATCAAATTACATATTACTATTTTATTACATTTTATATTATATATTTATACTTATATAATACATATTAATTAATTATTAATGTATTAATATGATATATTAATAGTAAATAATTAATAATATAATTAATAAATTAATAATAATAATAATAATAAATAATAATAATAAATAATAAATAATTTATAATAAATAAATAATAAATTAATAATACATAATTATAAATTAAATATAAAATTAAATAAAAATAAATAAAAAAATGTACAAATAAATATTATTAAATATTAAAAATTATACTCATTAACAAAAATTTATTTAAACATGATAATATTTTATTAACTCATAGTAATATCAACTCATATATATATTTTTCATTTAGCCACCCTTGTTCTTCTGTGGGGGCGGGGGGGGGGGGGTGAGAGCCTACAAACTCCAAATCTATCACTGCTTTAGACGATAACATTTTTTCGGAATGTTTTCTACAATTTAGGGAAAAAAGTGACTGGAAAAACAAGAGCGCAAAAAGTGATCAGAAAAAAGTGACAAGGAATTGATAAATATTGAACTTGTGGATAATATTGATACGCGTACCCTTGGGGATACGTAGCGAGATTGCTGGAGGTATATGACAATAGTATCAGTAATGGCGGATGATAAAATACCATTTTTTAAATAAATTCTTGTTAATGTGTAGATTTTTTAATATTTAATTTTATATATTTATACACTTATTTTTATTATGTCCTATAAGTTAATAAAATATTATCATTTTTAAAATTAATTCTTGTTGATGAAACTAGATTTTTAATATTTAATTTTATTTATTAATACATTTATTTTTATTGATTTACTATGAGTTATTAAAATATTATCATTTTTAAATAAACTTTTGTTAATAAGTATAATTTTTAATATTTAATTACATTTATTTTTAATTTTATATTTAATTTATATTTATGTATTATTAATTTATTACTTATTTATTATAAATTATTTATTCTGTATTATTATTATATTATATTAATATATTTATTATTATATATTATGTTATATAATATATAAATATAAATATATAAATGTAATATAAAATATAATAAAATATTAATATGTAATTTTATAATAAAAATAATCAAATTATAAATAATATAAAAAAATAAATATAAGCAGGCCCGTAACCAGATGGGGGCCAGGGGGGCTGAGCCCCACCTAGCTACCTCTTGAGCCCCCCCTAGACATTTCACTTCTTTTCAATAAAATGTATATTTTAATATTAACTAACGCTAATCTGAAGGAAAAAATTATGCTTGCAAAAAAAATATTTAGATCTTTCAGTTGCTTTAAATGAAACGAAAAATACCAAATATTTTAAAATAAGAAGGATACATTGTGATGCATTATTTTGCGATACAATTCTCAGAATGTTGGGGAAATACGATAATAAGGACATTCCGTCTTCTGAAAAAATTAACCCCATATGCACTAACAGCAGTCATCTTATGTTTTGGTACAAAGTAAATGATCTTTTGAATCTTGTGGGGAGAATCTATAATCCATTACCTCCGCTGAATGGGACGGGTGAAACGGAAATAGACATATGTTATTCATCTTGATGGGTAATTAGTGAAGCAATGGGTGAACCATGGTAATAGAGCCTATATCTCCGTGGGGTAAACGTCTTCAAGCAATTCAATAAAAGCGTTTTTTAGGAATTTCAATAGAGCTGTTGCTGGACAACATGTCTTTAGTTAAAAAAGAAAAAAACTAAGAAAAAAAATGTCTATTTATACAAATCAAATAAGAAAAATCCTTGTTTGAAAGACATTGTTTCATGCTTTCGGTGTCGGCAGAGAATGCTGAAAATAGTAAGAGCGTGTTTTTGAACTTTTTTGACAATTGAATAAAATTTGCAGCTATGGTTATTCAACTTAAAGAATTTAACTGCGTTTTACGTTTAACCATATTGTTTTCATATCGAAATTAGCTACTTTCTGATATTTTTGCGAAAATTTTTTATTGATAGAGGCATAAAATTCGGCAGTAATCGGGATTGAGGTGTAAGGAATTGAACAATGGTTTATGTTTTTGTAAGCGGTAAACAGTCTATCTAAAAATAATGGTAAATTCGATGTAGGCTGATTTTCACATGACGGAATGATGATCAAGCAGGTAGGAATTGACTATGACTTAGATGTATGGGATTTACAGAAAAAACAGATAGCGCTAATCTATTCTCAGATATATGAATGTGAGGGATTAAAATTGTAAGACGAGCAGAAAAGAAAATTAATTCTTGAATGTGTCAGGAAAAAGCGCATTGTTGAGTCAGAAAAATATTTTTTGAGACCAGTGTTGAATCCAGGGGGGAGGGGGGGGGATATCCCGCCCGGAGCAATGAAATGTCCCCCCCCGGAAAATTTGAGATATTGGAATTTCAACGGTCAAAAAGTGCAATGTCCCCCCCCCCCCCCCCCCGATAAAAGTGTGAATTCAACACTGCTTGAAACTTACAAACAGTGCCGGCACAATAATGCGTTGGGAGCATTGCACACTGCAGTATTGAATTGCTAAAATTTACTTTTTAATTGTTTACATCATAGAATAATTTAATAAAATAATTGAAAAATACTAATATTTTCAAATTTAATGTGCGTAATTACTTTTATTCTCGTAAAATCTTTTTCCTTTGCAATATTTTAAAAACCTACTGTTTATACTGCAGGTAAAAATATGCAAATTAAATTACAATTGCTTGCTATTTTTACAATATTTCTGAATGGACTGAATTAGGTGAGATCAATAGCAAACATTAATGTAATAAATTGTAAAGTGCAACCTAAATCAATTTTCAAATTCAGAAGTTGCTTTTCTTCTACTTTTGTTAAGTAATCCGTTGTTTAAAACTTGTTATATTGCCAATTATTAACTTTTACTTATTATATCAATTGTGAATGCAATCAGGAACATTTTTACACCCCTCCCCTCTTCTATTTTCCAAACTATTTTCAATAAAGGGAAAGCAGTAAGTAGTTATGAAAATATGAAAATATTTTCAAATATAAATGTTACATGTATATATATATTTGAAAAAATGTATATAGTTTCCTTTTTGAGAGTTCCTTTCCTTTTTTTGACCACAGGACAGTTGCAAAAGAAAGGCCAGTCAACATTTTTATGACTTTCAAGACTTTTTTTTTTTTTTTTTTTTTTTTTTTTACAAAATATGCTTATAGAGGGCAAAAGTATTAGCCCCAGCCCCACAAAAATTTTTCAGAGTCCCCCCCCCCCCCTGGCATTACTAGCTGGTTACGGCCCTGAATATAAGAGATATATTCAAAAGTTTGTAGACACCCTCTCCCCTCGCCCCCCCCCCCCACTCCACAGGAGAACAAGGGAGACTGAATTAAAAAAAATGATTTAAGTACCTAGTATTTATTATCTAATTCTTCGTACCTTACAATTTTTTTCATTAAAGCAATGACAGGTTTTGAGATAACTTTTAATGCCCCCCCCCCCCGCCCATCTGAGTCTCGATAGAGCAAACACTTAAATTTCATAAAACCGTCTCAATCTAGTGTTTATATTCTAAGATTAAACATGTATACTATTATCAGACTTATTTAAATATGTGATTTGTAAAAAGGGACGCTTTTTTCCGGTGCGCTTTTTTCCGGGGGCGCTTTTTTCCGGGGGCGCTTTTTTCCGGGGCGCTTTTTTCCGTGCGCTTTTTTCCGGTGCGCTTTTTTCTGTGATTCATATAAGTTTAATAATTATAAATAATTAAGGATTTATTTACTGTTCATCTTAAAAGAATGCAATATTCAAATATTTTTTATTTATTTATTTTTAATCATACAGCAATCTATTTGCAGTTTCCCATATCCTATGCAAAGAAGTTTCAAGAATGAATTGTGCAGTTTATGCCCCACTGTTTTAATGCATTAATGTTTTATTTAGAATACATTGATTAATGTGCATCTAACTCTCATGCATAATTCTTTCGATATTATTTTATCAAATATAGGTTTTTTATACTTCTTGACACGACGACTTTTAATCATGGTTAAAATCGGTTTAAATTGTCGCATGTCAAAACTTACCAACGCTGTCTAAATATAATTGAGATACATACATACAGAGAGCATAAATTAGATAATGAAATATATGGCAACTCGCTAAGCTGTAAGCTATCAAGGGAATAACATTAGAATCATTAATGAATTTTCACGTAAATTAAAAGTGTTTTTGCCATATGAAAAAGATCTTCCAAATTTTCTCGTGTTTTTCCTGAATCAAACTGTTTGGGAACTTGAATACCGGTTCGTTATTTCTTATCTGAGTAGAAAGGAAGTACCCCCGCTTTTTCTGTGAACTGCAGAATGATGTCCTTCACCAAGGTCCCTTTCTTCGGCCATCCCTTCGACTGGCTAAGGGCAAAGCATAAAAATAGAGTTCGTTTTTGTTAGTTTCTTTGTAAAGAGCAGGTTTTGGATCTTTAGGATTTGAAACATTTTTCTTCCGTTTGGGATTTGGATGTTCCCAAATGTTCAGTCAGGCGAGCAGGGGGGCGGAGCCCCCCTAGTATATATATATATATATATATATATATATATATATATATATATACATATATATATATATATATACATATAAATATATACACTATCTACCAAAAAGTATTTGTACACTTTCAGTTTTTGACATTTTGTCAAATATTTAAAAATATATTGGTCGGATTCTTCTGGAACTTCAGAAATATAAAGATTATGTTTCACTTTATATTTATTTACATTCATTTGTTAAGCGGGTAATTAGGGGGCCGGCAAAAAAACAAAGAATAATAGAAATATTTGGGATCGCCCTGTACATGAAAATGCACGAAACGACTTATCGCTTTAGAATACAAATATATGAATACAGTAGAATATGTACACTAATTTTTGTGAGAATAGCTTGTATATTTATGGCGATAGAGCGATTTTTTTGAAAAATTCAAAAAATTCTGGTATGTTTTTTGTTTATATCATGCTGGGTTTTTGACCAAATTTAACGCAAATTTCAGAAAAATTGGCAAAATGCAGTAGAAAAAATGTAGCGCAATTGGAATATAAATATATTAAATATTTTATGAAATATGAGTAGTTGTATAAAATAATTTTTATCTGCGCATGCGCGAACGATAAAAACAATTCTTTTACATCATTTAATAGTCAATTCTATGGAGTAACTTATAAAAAAAATCCAATGAAATATCGTGAAAATTCAAAAAGATATCATTATTATAAGTAAGCTGTTTTTACATTGCTCTCTAAAAACGGCTGAATGATAAGGGATTCTCCACAAACTGACATTTTTTATTGACTGACTTTTAGGAAAAAATTAGTATTTAATGTATACAATATCTAATACAATATTTCTGTTAATAAGTATCTTGACATCTGTGATGGAAAAGAATAAAAGCCCTTTTCCTTTTCTATCACAGGTGTCAAGATACTTATTAGCAGCAATATTGTATTCATTAAATAGTACTAATTTTTTCCTAAAAGTCAGTTAATAAAAAATGTCAATTTGTGGAGAATCCCTTATCATTCAGCCGCTTTTAGAGAGCAATGTAAAAACAGCTTACTTATAATAATGATATCTTTTTGAATTTTCACGATATTTGATTGGATTTTTTTTATAAGTTACTCCATAGAATTGACTATTAAATGATGTAAAAGAATTGTTTTTATCGTTCGCGCATGCGCAGATAAAAATTATTTCATAAAACTACTCATATTTCATAAAGTATTAAATATATTTATATTCCAATTGCGCTATATTTTTTTAATAGATTTTGCCAATTTTTCTGAAATTTGCGTTAAATTTGGTCAAAACCCCTCTATGATATAAACAAAAAACATACCAGAATTTTTTGAATTTTTCAAAAAAATCGCTCTATCGCCATAAATATACATGCTATTCTCACAAAAATTAGTGTACATATTCTACTGTATTCATATATTTGTATTCTAAAGCGATAAGTCGTTTCGTGCATTTTCATGTACAGGGCGATCCCAAATATTTCTATTATTCTTTGTTTTTTTGCCGGCCCCCTAATTACCCGCTTAACAAATGAATGTAAATAAATATAAAGTGAAACATAATCTTTATATTTCTGAAGTTCCAGAAGAATCCGACCAGTATATTTTTAAATATTTGTCAAAATGTCAAAAACTGAAAGTGTACAAATACTTTTTGGTATATATATATATATATATATATATATATATATATATATATATATATATTATTTAAATTTTATAATCGTGGCAATTATAGTACTCTATTTCTGTTGAAAAGTAAAAGTAAAATAGTAATTATTGTATCTTTTTGTTGTCATTTTTTTCTGATGAAAACTGAAAAAATTATTTAAAATAAAATACGTTGCTATGTCCAAGATATCATCCGTTATTAAACCCGGTCAATTTCAGTTTTATTTCGTTTTCATTTATTATAAATGATTTTTAATTCATTGAAATTTACCTTACAAACAATGCAACATTTTACACAAATGTATTTAAAAAAATGTCTGTTTTTTTTTTTTTTTAAATATTTTTATGGGGCTAACATTTTTTAAAATCTATGCTTTCTACAGTATATAATGCAAATCATAGATTGCATCTTATAATGCAAAACATTGATTTCATACGGCATCTTAAAGGAATATATATATATATATGTTATTTAAATTTTAATAAAGAAAAAATCATATATTTCACACTGGTTATATTAATTTCCCAATTATCAAAGCCTATAGATATATTTTTTTTACTTTGTTGAGTTTCTTTTGCAAAATGAAGTATGCAAAAATATTTCCGACGACATTCGCAGAAATTATTAATTTAATGTTAAAATAAACTTTAAACAATTGATGAATTAACAAAAGTAGAATTAAGAAAAATCAAGCTTAGAGAACTGATTTGTGTCGTATTTGTATTTTATAAACCTAACTTAATTCAATCTATTCAGAAGTAGCCTATATTAATAAAAGAAATATCTTTGTGTGACATGTCTGGTTAGTAATATCAGACGTTTAGGTCTGAAAATGTTGGTGAGAATAGTCAAAGCAAATCCTGATGCATCCGAAAATCAAATTATTCATTTTTTGTTAATTAGCCTATTTGCTATTACAACAATAATAATAACAATAATAATAAACCTACCAAAATAGCATGAAAAGTAACATCGCGGTGACGGAAATCCCAATACGCAATTTTATAAGTTGAAAAGAACGAATTTTCATAATTTTCACCAATATGTCGGATAAAAAAATGAAGCTACAGAAGATAAAAAATAAATATTCACCGTATTATCGCATTTAAATTTTTCTAAGGTTCTATTCCATTTTAAAAATATTAATGTCAATCTTTTAAAAAGTTCTTTTGAAACATCTGTTTTTTTTCGTCATCACTCTTCTCCCCCCCCCCCCCCCATCTTTAATAAATTTGATCATTCAAAATACCAGAAAATAAAAAAAATATTCGTTTAATGATTTTGCCTTCTTCGACAGTTCAATCTCTTTTTTAAAATATCAATATAAACCCTGTTTAAAAAAAAAAAAAAAAAAAAAAAAAAAAATTGTTTTTTTCTTTCTTTTTATCTTTCTTTTTTCTTTTTCTTTTGTTTTTTAATATTTAAGTCTGCATCTGCACTTTGAATGGAAATATGAAAAAGAAAGAAAGAAAGAAAGAAAACACTTATTCAGCGTTTATATTTCTTATGGAGGTCCCCCCCCCCTTTCCTTCTCAGTAAGTTTGAAAAAAAGAAATTCCAAAACCATTCTTTTCCAAATGTCACTTCAGTAATTTTCGTGTTTTATTGTTATTATTATTATTATTATTATATTTTGCACCGGCTAAGAAAATCAAAATATAAAAAGAAACATATACTCCCTCCCTCTCCCTTTATAAGAAAGAGGGCGTATATTTAGTTTAAAACGACATTTCATGTATTTGCTCTGAAATTTTTATACAATGCTCGCCAGCATTTTAGGTAATGATAGAGCAGAAATTTGGATCAGAATCTATGAGATTTAGGTTGGTGAGGAAAGGGGAGGGAAGGTCAGTGTGAAATAATTCCTATAAGTGTAAGATTGAACGCTTTTATTAAGGAACTAAGTAAACTTACTTATGCGTTAATCCTTTATACAGTAAACTAGTATTGGATTCGTGAAAATTTTCGAAATTCGGTTTTTGATGGATTTACAAGAGTTAGAAGCCAGAAAATTCGAAAAACATGTTTATCATAAAGTCTGTGAGTTTCTGACTCTGTCTGTATGTATGTATGCTACACAAATTTTGTAGATTTTCTATATCAAAAAATAATGCACGGAATTTAATAAAGAATATAATCAGATAGTTCATAATATAAATTGATTCTGATTAGTTTTTGATATAAATACTTGACAAGTGGTGCGTTTTTTGCGATTTTCGCAACGCGCTGTATCTCAAGAGATAATGCACGGATTTCTATCAAACTTCAGATTATGTTGGTCTTTATCATGAATTGATATTTTATACATTTTGGTGTAAATCATTCAACAGGTGGCGCTGCTATTCTGATTTTTTTACGTTTCCCACAAGTCACAACAGCTGTATCTGAAGAACTAATGCACGGATTCCCATCAAATTTCAGAATAGATTAACAATTGATATGAATTGTTTCTGTTTACGTTTTAGTTTCAATATCTCAACAGGTGGTCCTGAAATACTAAATTTTGCCCGATTCCCGTAATAACTCTATCTCAAGAACTAATAGACGAATTTTCAGGAAACTTCAGATTCAGGTATATCTTGATAAATAGCTCCATCATTAGTTGAGAGGTTCTGCTCTCGAAACAAGTAGACGACAGGTGCTTTGTTTAAACCTAATCTCGCCCGTCGGCCTAATCGTTTGGAGTTTTCCGTGGTTTTATTCGAACTTTAGATTTCCTTGCGTAAATACGGGTTAGGTTTCCATAGAAAGCGCCCCCCCCCCCGGAGGGCACCCTTTCCCCTTAGGGCTTATCTCCCTCGTGTCGACAATTGGCCGTCACAAATACAACCAAATCCTTGATAAATATTATTGATGATTATATTTGGTGATAAATTGCCAAATACATGGCGCTTTTATGCTGCATTTTACCTTGATATCCGTAATAGTCCTTCCAAGAACTAATGGAGAAATTTTCATTCCTTTAGAACCATCATGGTGAACAAATATTGTCTTTTATTTTGGCACAGTGATAGTATATTTTGAAATATTAACATGTATGATATAAAAGAAAGTTTTGAAATTGCTACATCTGACTAGTTAGCTGTTGTTCGAGTAAAATTTTGCTTTAGAAATAGTGAGATTTGGGTAAAATAAATAATTTGAAAATAAAAAATTAAATTTTATATTTTTAACCCAATACAATCGAACCTCATTAACATGAACCTCAAGGGGAATAAAAATTTTGTTCATGTTAACAATAATTCATGTTATCAGTATCAAATTTTTGTATTCGTCTTAATACGGGACTGTGAAAACAATTCATGTTGTATAATAACTTTTCTGCTCCACGATTTTTTTAAGTTTTTGCATTTTTTAATGCAATTTTAAACAATTCTTTTGCTTTTTGCAGAACTTTTTTGTCATTAAAAAAAAAAAAAGTTTCAGGCATTTAGCTTAATATGTTGCATTTTGTCTTCAGGATTTTTAGCGATTTGTAGCGTTTCGTGCAGATTTTTTGACATTCGGAAAAGGTTTCAGTGGTTTATCTGATTAGTTTAAATTTTGTCGTATCGCTATTTTTGGCGTTTATTGTGTAATTATTAAAGGTTTTTTTTTTTTTTTTTTTTTTTTTTTTTTCAATTTGTTGTGCTTTTTTTCCGCATAAGTAAAAGAAATTCTGTTTTAGTCTCTCAGACCATAATATGGTAAATTATATCCTCATTCCAACAAAGTTTATTCAGAATCCGTACAGCAATTCTAAAATTTTTTACGACTTTTGGAGCGATTTTTTAACATTCATAAAAAAAATGTGTTTTAAACTTTAGCTCAATAGACTAAAATTTGTCCTCTGTGATTATTAAAAATTTTTATGCGACTTTTTGAGTTTTTTCATTATCTGCTGGGATTTTTTCACATCGATGAAAATAAAGATTTTAATCTTTTAATCCAACCTCTTTTCAATGAAATTGATACGGAATTTGTTTAGCGATTTTTAAAATTTTCGCGTTTTGTTCTGTTTTATGACGAGTCCAGGCAAAACTGAACTAGTCGACAAACTGTAAATGTACATTATTTACTTATATTCAAAACATACTCGAATTTAAAGATAATAATAAAAAAATAAAAACTATCATAAATTTAATGCCCATATTCTTAAATACTTAAATAATCAGAGAAAACGACTTAAATTTTTAGTTGAGAGACAGGTGAATAAAAGAAAAGAAAAAAAATATTAGAGAATGTTTGACATGTATTTCCTAAAATGCGATGGTACAGCATCATTTTTAAAAAGATAGCTCTTTCTTTATAATAGACTAGCAGCCCGCCCTCGCTTTGCTTCGGTCTAGAGCAAGTCGCTCAGTCCCGTGCCACTGCTGGCACCGCATACTGTTACTACCACTTCATCCCATTAAATTCAACTACTAAAAAGATAACCCTCCTTTTAGGTAGTCGGGTAAAAAGTAGCTTATATGTTAATCTAAGGTGTCAAATACCTTCATACAATATTTCATAAAAATCGATCCATCCGTTCTTGAGTTATAAATGGTGTAAAGAACCCGACTTTGTTTTATGTATATAGATTATAATCAATAGTATTGGCAGCGCACGGGATGTAAGGATTTTTAAGGTAATTTTTCTACACCTTAGGTTACATTATTGGCATTTTAGTAAGGATCCCTAATTTTTTAAAAAATATAATATAGCCTATGTTCACCGGAAATAGGGTAGCTTTCCAACGGTGAACAAATTTTTAAAATCTGTCAAGTAGTTTCGGAGCCTATTCAATTCAAACAAACAAACAATCAAATCTCTCCTCTTTATAATATTAGTATAGATTTCGGTAAACGGTGAACGCCGTCCTTTTTCGAAAATAACAAACAGATTTCATTAAATGTATGTGAATTTTATGCACATTTCCTCTAAAGGGTCTTCAAAAATATCCTTTTTAGGTGCGTTCGTAATTATGTAAATACGTAGCACCTATTGTTGTCGCTCAGTCCGTCCGTCTGTCTGTCCGTCCGTCCGTTTGTCCGCATATAACAACGCAAAAACTACCCAACAGAATCGTTTGAAATTTAAAATACATAATTATAACATAATTTTGTCGAGTCATTTCAAATTTTATGAAAATCGGATGGATAGATCAATTACAGGGACAATCAAAAGGATTCCGTTACATTACAGTCAATAGGGAAAAAATTTCAAATGCATTTTAATCGTTTGAAATTTAAAACATATAACTATTGCGTAATTTTGTTGAGTCATTTCAAATGTTATGAAAATCGGATGTATAGATCAATTACAGGGACAATCAAAAGGAATCTGTTACATTGCGGTCAATGGGAAAAAAAATTTCAAATGCATTTTAATCGTTTGAAATTTAAAAATATAATTATTACGTAATTTTGTCGAGTCATTTCAAATGTTATGAAAGTAACAATGAAAGGGACAATCAAAAGTATTCCATTACATTACGGTCATTTGGGAAAAAGTTTCAAACGCTTTTTAATGATGTTACATTCATTCGAACATAATAGAATTGGTATGAATCTATGAAATATATACTAAAATATGCATTCTGTACAATCTGTGATGCAAAGAATTTTTATTATTAAATTACAGGGCCACACAAAAGTATTCCGTTACATTACGGTCAATAGGGAAAAAAGTTTCAAATGCATTTTAATCGTTTGAAATTTAAAACATACAACTATTGCGTAATTTTGTTGAGTCATTTCAAATGTTATGAAAATCGGATGTATAGATCAATTACAAGGACAATCAAAAGGAATCCGTTACATTGCGGTCAATGGGGAAAAAAAATTCAAATGCATTTTAATCGTTCGAAATTTAAAAATATAATTATTACGATATTTTGTCGAGTCATTTCAAATGTTATGAAAGTCGGATGCATAAATCATTTACAGGGACAATCAAAAGTATTCCATTACATTACGGTCATTTGGGAAAAAGTTTCAAATGCATTTTAATGATGTTACATTCATTCGAACATAATAGAATTGGCATGAATCTGTGAAATATATACTAAAATATGCATTCTGTACAATCTGTGATGCAAAGAATTTTTATTATTAAATTACAGGGCCACACAAAAGTATTCCACTACATAATGCTATACTGGGAAACATTGTTTGGGACGTGTTTTAATTATATTCAACTAAGGTACCCTGGGGTAATAACGCCACGTTAAGGTTCTACCAATTTTCACGGCTCAGTTTTAGATCGTACATTTCAAACAAATGTATGATTTGATGCAGCAACTCATTGACTATCTATATTAAAAAAATAATTTAACAGATATGTATTCATAAAATGTAATGACGTGATTTCTTGACCAATGCTATTTGGCGTTATTACCCACCTATATGGGTAATAACGCCATGCAAACAAAACTATGAAATAAGATGGAATAATTGCATGTAGATTGCCCAATTCTAAAAATACAAACTCTACAAACTTAGAAATTGACAAATTGCATTCTAAGCTATTGAAAATGTTCATTTTTTTGTGAAAGTGTAAGAAAAATAAAGGTGTGGTGTGTGTGTGTGGGGGGGGGGGGGGATGAGGCAAAAGAATATCAGACCGTGAGCTTCTTTTTGCTTAAAAAGGAGCGCTTAAATAGAATTATTAGAAACATTGCACAGTTTTAACTGTGTTTATTTGAATCAGTATTTAGGATGTAGCTCGGCCACTGTAGGGAATCAATCGGGGTATCAATACCAAGGATTGGCGTTTTTACCCCGTTATAGTTATTGCGCTGTACATTTTAAATTACAAATTATCTCGAGAAGATATCCAAAATTTTCAACAACATTTTGAAAGTCCATGAATTGTACTACAAATTTATGTAAGTAACAAAGTATTTCCGGATAAAAAAGATAGTCTTCACATCACAAAACGTATCTCGCAAATTTTAGACAAGCGTTAATTTTAGTTGCTTGTAAAAACAATAAGACCTAAAAATGAAACAAATTAACTTGAAGCTGTTTTTTGCGATTTATATGACTCAAAACCCTTCTGCGCAGAGCACATGGGTGTCATTTACCTGATTATTTCATAATTGTGCAAAATATAAGCACTTGGCGTTATTACCCGCCTGGCGTTATTACCCCAGGGTACCTTATTTCACATTTTATGAATAAGATATACGTTGCTGTACGTAAAGATTTCGACTACTACACTGTATCCGGAGTACGCTCTATTATATCAGCAAGATCTGAATATTTTTAAAACTTCGTAATCGTACGAACGCACCTCATTTGCTACGTTCACGTGCAATTTTCAACTTGTTTTATTTGACGACGCGTTCTTGATATCCTCTAGAAATAACTTTATTTCTTATCTGTCTAAAAATTTTCAACTTCTCACAAAAATCGAATAGTGTTCTCCATTTCCCCATATGTCTAATAAATCCTATATAGTTACAGCCAATTGCTACAGGATGGCTACCATTATGTGATTGTCATGCAGGGCCATCGCTAAGACTTTTTATTGGTGGGGGAGAAGACCTTAAATTGCCAAGTCAAATTTTTATATTTGCCAACTTATTTTATAATTTTGCCAAGTTACCACAATTAGAAAATGTAATACAGTTCTTATTTGTAAAAAGTTCAATAATATTCCCAATCAGAGTTGTAACTTTTGCAAATTCTATCAAAAATAGGAAATATATTGCAGTTTTTACTAAAATTTTAATGAAATTTGCCAAGTGTAATAACTTTTGGGAATGTTTGGAGGGTGAGGCTCCCTCCCTGTCCCCCCCCCCCTTAGCGAGGCCCCATGAAAATGAGCCTAAAGCATAAAATTTGTCATTATTTTCTGATAAAATCATTTACTGTTATAAGGAAGCAGCAATAAATATTTTCGTGAATATGTCAGGAAGTATTTGGTTTAAATTCGAAAACGGTTTTATAAAATATAAAACGCAATTCATTTCTTTCAGCGCGAATAATCATATCTATAAATTTTATAGCTTTATCAATAGCACAAGTGTACTCTGTAAAAATGAAATACCATAATAGAACAACTCCAAATTGAACTAGTAACCAATTTAGGTTAAAAAGATTATAAAATAACCAAAATGGGTAAAATCATATCCAAATCAGATCTTTCGGCAAAAATGATTCCAAAATGCGAAAAAAATGTAAATGTAAAAAATGTACTCAAATTCCCCCAGATTAGAACCGCCGATGGTCCATTTTTTCATATTCAAGGATGGCAACAAGTGACGCGCGTCCGCCCGCGCCATCTTGAACGACTAATGATTACATTATCACAGCGTGTGAATGTGAATAATTTGATCGCTTGCTGTACTCAAGGAAAAGAATAACATGTTCATGCTATATTTAAAAGAAAGCAACTGGATTTATTTAGGTATGTATTTTTCATTTTTTTACTTAATGTAATCGTAATCAATTTAAGTAATCACTTTATCATGTTTTTTCATGCTTAAATTTTCGAAATTCAAGTTACGTTTGTTTTTCACTAATGAGAAAATTCATTTTAAGTTCGCTTCAATATTCTTATTTGCCTGAACACATCAAACATTTTAAATCCATTTATTAGTACATGAATAATGTCATATGAAGTGTAAACATACTTTAAACGATTTCCAATGCTGAATAATGCATTGTTTTGATAGGTATATATGTAACAGATGGATATAGTTTGGTTTTGTGAAATTGCTTATTAATGGTAAATTCTTAATTTTTCAATTATTGCTGCTTTAAATTATGTAGAACATTTCTAAATGTATAACTAAACAACTGTGTGGTGCTGAAATTTTGTTTTTAATTTTTGAATGCAGCAATGTTTGTTGATTTAAATTAGCTTTGTTTTAATCAGGATCAACTAGCTTTTTACTGCAATAGTGGAACGAATGTTTGTCTTTTGGTTTGGTAAGGTTGAAAATTAGAAATCAACTGATAAAGCTGCTAAACTTATTTTTCTGTACTAGCAGTAACCAAACATAAAATTAACATCTTGGTATGCTCCCAAGTTTGTTTAAAAATGTAGTGTCTTGCAATTATTTTTATTTGAGCTAAAGCACAGGTAATATATTAATTTTTGATGTCTGATTTGTCGTTTTCCATGCATTTTGTCTAATATAGGTTTTTTCATTTCCTAAAATGTTAGCTTTTAATCATTTATGTAAATTGTGTAATATTATTATACATTGATATTACAACATGCATGTGTGCATCTGGGAGGGCTTTCTGTGACTCTGTATTAGGGGTGGGGGGCACTTCTTGATCTATAAAAGCACAAAATTTCAAATCTTCTGAGAAATTTCTCATTGCTGCAGGGTGTTTGTGTGCGTATGTGTGTAGGAGGAGGGGGGGGGTCACTCCCTGGTTTCAACAATGCGGAAAAACTTGTAGAATTCATGATCAACTAGCTTTTTACTGCAATTATGGAATGAATGTTTAACCGTCTTTTGGTTTTGTATAGTTGAAAATTAGAAATCGACTGATAAAGCTACTAAATTTACTTTTCTGTAGTAGCAGTTTTATTTTAACTAGAGAAGAGATAATATCAATTTTTGACATCTGCAGACATGCTACTTTTCCGCGGAAACGCGGAATTCCGCTTTTTCGGCGACGAATTTTATTGTCCCTGGGATCAATGCAAATATGCATTAAAATTTGTTGACATTTATATGTAGGGGGGGGGTATCGATGAAATACAACGAAAACGTGGGTCAAACGGCGCTGAATTAAGAAAATTTCTTGAAAGGATTGCAGAAACAACGCAAATTTCTCCAAAGGATCGAAAAAACTATAAAATCATCAAACAATCGTGGAAAAAAATACTATTTTCTTCAGAGGATCACGAGAAAAAAACACGATTTTTGTTAAATGATCAAGAACAAGACGTGATTTTCGCCAAAAAATTGCTGAGAAAACACGATTTTTGTGAACAGGTTGCGGAAAAATACTCTAATTTTGTCAAATAATCGTACTTTATCGAAAGATCGCTTAGAATGCTCCAATTTTGTAGAAAGATCGCAGAAAATACGCAAATATTTACGAAAGATCGAAAAAAATACGGAAATTTTAACGAAAGATCGTAGAAAATACACATGTTGACAAAAGATTGCAGAAAACACACAAATTTTGACGAAAGATCGCGAAAAAAGCACGAAAATTTTGACGAAAGATCGCAGAAAATACGCAAATTTTGACGAAAGATCGCAGAAAATACGCAAATTTTGACGAAAGATCGCTGAAAATACGCATATTTTGACGAAAAATCGCAGGAAATACCCATATTTTACGAAAGATTGCGGAAAATATGCATATGTTGACAAAAGATCGCAGAAAATACACATATATTGACAAAAGATTGCAGAAAACCCACAAATTTTGACGAAAGATCGCGAAAAATACGCAAATTTTGACGAAAGATCGCGGAAAATACGCAAATTTTGACGAAAGATCGCGGAAAATACGTAAATTTTGACGAAAGATCGCAGAAAATACGCATATTTTAGGAAAGATCGCGGAAAATATGCATATGTTGACGAAAGATCGTGGAAAATATGCAAATTTTGACGTAAGACCGCGGAAAATATGCAAATTTTGACGAAAAAGCGCGAATTTCGCTAAAGGATTTTGGAGAAATGCAAACTTCATTAAAAAGGCTGTAGGAGAAAAAGTGCAATTTTTGTCAATTGATCGCGAAAAACGCTAATTTCGTTAAAAAATTGCAGAAAAACGCTAATTTCGTTAAAAAATTGCAGAAAAACGCAGATTTCGCCAAAAGTCTGTGAGGCCGTGAAAGTTCAGCTTTTTCTTGCTGAGCCTGTAGCATGTCTGCATCTGATTTGTAGTTTTGCAGGTACTTTGTGTAATAAAGGTTTTTCCATTGCCTAAGATGTTACCTTTTAATTTTAATCATGTATATGAATTGTGTGATGTAATTTTTATTTTAAGAACTTTAAGAAAAGTCATATAAAATGAATGAGATTTAAAAAAATCAAAACAATCATGAACCCTGCTGTGCAATTAGTTATGCAATATGCTAGGGGTGCACAACCATTTAAAGAGAAGGGAAACTTACAAATATATCTGGGTGGTCGAGGGCGGCATCAATAATACGGAGATAATTTGATTTCGAGGAAGTTATCTGTTTCAATAATCAGATTAAAAAGGTATAGTTTCAGAGCAGAATGTGGGGGACGCCCTTTAAGTTTGCTTATATAGTCAAAATATCCAATTCATTTGATAATAATATATCCAGGGATGCCACTTTTCCGCCTTTTGGCGGATTTCCGCTTTTTTTAATTTTTAAGAATTCGCGATTTTCGTTAAGCGATCACGAGATAAAATAACGATTTTCGTCGAACGATCGCGAAATAAAACAGCCTTTTCCATCAAACGATCGCGAAATACAACAGGCATACAATACGTCAAGCGATCGCGAAATATAACATCGATTTTCGTTAAAAGATCGAAAAAAGCGGCTATTTTCATCAAACAGTCGCGATATAAAGCAGCAATTTTCATCAAACGGTCGCGATATAAAGCAGTAATTTTCATCAAACGGTCGCGAAACGAAACGGTGATTTTCTTGAAACGATCGCAATGTGAAACGGCGATTTTTGTCAAACGATCGCTAAATAAAACGGCGATTTTTGTCAAACGATCGCTAAATAAAACGGCGATTTTTGTCAAACGATCGCTAAATAAAACGGCGATTTTTGTCAAACGATCGCTAAATAAAACGGCGATTTTTGTCAAACGATCGCTAAATAAAACGGCGATTTTCGCCAAACGATCATGAAATAAAACGGTTATTTTCGTCAAATAAAAAAAACAACCTGCAAAATTTTGCTATTCACTCGTGGAATAATCATTGAATCTATTGCTGGGTTACTTGAAATGGTTTAAAATGATGCAATACATAAAATTCTTCACTGAACCTGCTGCTGGGTTACCTTAATTGATGTAAAATACTGTGAACTAAAGAAAAATCATTAATAATAATATAAATTATAAAGTAAAAGTTATAAATTCTAATTAATAATAATAATTATAAATTAATAATAATATGTCTTATAAATTAAAAGTTTACAACAAAATAAAAGTTGCAATTCTTTATTTAGTTTATTATAAACAATATAATTTTCAAAATTCGCACATAAAGTTGTGAAAAATGTCATAAATTTTACTTTACACATAATTTCCTCTTTTTTGCTATTTTCTGAGTGGCATCCCTGTATATCAGCAGTTTTCACATTTGTATATCCAGCAGATATAACAAGTATTATTTTCAAGATGTGATAATATTCCTTAATTTTATTCAGTAGAGTAAATTTGGTTTTATTAAAAGTGCTAAAAAACAAGCATAAGTGGCTAGTGTAAAAAAAAAAAAAAAAAAATGTGGACTTCATGAGCCAATCAACCAGATTTTTCCGTGCCTGATCAATGAAATTCCCGATGTTTCTGTGCCCAATCAACAAAATTTATATTTTTTACGAAACTGATCAAGGAAATTCGCAGCTTTTTTCAAGCCAATCGACCAAATTTGCAATTTTTCCTCACATGCTGACAGGGTTGGCATGATTTAAATCAACTGATTTAAATCAAGTGATTTTTTTAAAAAAATCATTTGATTTAAATAATTTTTTTGCAATTTCACATGAATGCACATATCAAAGGAAAATTTTGGGTAAAAAGTTAGAAAATGTATTAGATAACGATAGAATTACAAAAATTAAAGCAAGATATTAACAAACTATTAATGGCTGTTATTTTGCTGGAGTTTTATTAAGGTTCTTTCTGTTAAATCAAAATGAAATGAAACTTAATTTAAGGAAAAATAATGAAGATTTGGCATTCATTAAAGAAGATTGTCTAAATCTTTTCATCACAGTAGCACATTTTCAAGCAAAAAACGGCCCATTTCAAAAATTACCATTGCTTGAGAAAAAAGTTTGATATTATGACAGATTATGATTGGCGGAAATCCTTTTACGTAATGGGAGGTAAAGAGAGTCATTGAAATTGAATTTATTTACCAAATAACAACAACCGTGGCTTCATCTACTGGAGTAAAAAGACAATTTTCTTATTTTGGAGTAGTTCGTTCAAGCCTTCATAATAAATTAGGAGTATACAAAGCTTCTAAATTAGTGTTTTTGTTCAAACAGTTAAATCCCTGATTTTTTCCTATTTGCTTAAGAACAGGGTTGGCAAGTTTTTGACATGCGACAGTTTTTGACGGTTTTAACCATGGTTTAAACCGTCATGTCAAAAACCTCCTTGTCAAAAATGGCTAAAACTGTCAAAAACCTAAATTTATATGTAAATAAAAATATTTATTTACATATATATATCTACCTATATTTATATTTAATAAGTAAAATTTCTTTGCTTTTAATAAGGAAAATGTTTCTAAATATGTTGTAGGAAAAATAAATTTAAATTTTAAAAACATATTTTGAATAGTAAACAAAATCTCAGACTTTGGCAAACTTATCTTTTGTAATATTATTTATTAAATTTTAATGTGTTATTCAAAATATGCAGGGATTACATTATGAAGAAATTTATTTATAACCAAACTTAGTGTATCATTTAAAATAATATAAAAGATTAGACAAGTTCCGTAATTAGAAACAGAAAATTGTTCAAAACTGGTTATGTGCTACCGTATGATACGTGGGACAAATGAATTGCATTATTGAACTAAATTTCTACTTTGATAATTTCATTTGGATTGATTTAGATTATGTAATCAAATTAATTGGAAATATTTAATGAATGTTTTATTTTTTTAAATTATGTATTTTATAAGATTAATAAAAAAAACTACATAATATTTTGTGTTTTAGAAGTATATTGTAGATTTTTTCTGTTTTGACTTTTAAATTGTTAGTTTTTCAAAAAAAATTAGTAATTCTGAATTTTAAATTATCAGTCTTTTTTTGAATTTATAACTAACTAACATAAAGATAATAAAAAACATCTGAGTATCTATTTACAATATTCAGCCTATTTATTTACTATGCTGAAAAATTAGCTTATACAAATACTTTCTTCTTTTTTTTTTTTTTTTTTTTTTTTTTTTTTTTACTGAATGCTATAAAATTTTGTTAAATATCTTAAGTATTCAGTTGTTGAATAATTACTTCTCGTCTTACCTTGCTTTCAAAATAAGCATTATTTGTATTCTTAATACTATTAGTGTGTGTGTTGTGGGACGGGGTAGAGATAAGAATGGTTTATAATGTGTAATAATCATACATATAATAAATTATATGCATTATATTTAAATTCAAATTAACCTATTAGATATTATGTATACAATCAGGTGTGTGAGAAGGGGGCGGCAGTTGCCCTATGCACAGAAATTTAGGGGGCACTATCCAAATTTTTACAACAAACGTTATTTTTTGGCCTGTCACAAGAAAAAGTTGGGTAGAGGGGCACCAAATTCTAACTTTGCCCCTGTCACAATTTTCTCTTTACACGCTTCTGTATATAATGTGTATAGCATTTAAAAAAAAATTAAACACAAGTATCAAGTTTTACACTTTTGAAAATCCTGCATTTATAACACTTAACTTGTTAACACTTGTAAATACTAACTATGACAAAATGCATACTAAATAACTTTAGATTTTTTAAAATATTAAAATAATAAATAAACGAGATATTTAAACATAATTTTTGTGCAAATATTTCTGCATGCCCATTTCAAGATAAATTTCTGAGGTTTGAAATCTATCATTTTTACCTTAATTTTTATTAATTAGAAATATTTAAAAACCTGCTAATTACCCACAATATAATTAAATTTCAGCATAATGTATGCCAACTGTTGCTAATTTAAAAATTTAACAACAAACTCTAGTGCATCACAGCAGATTGTAACTCTATGGGTTTTCGACAGGTTTTTGACGGTTTAATCCGGTTTAAACCGTCGTCATGTCAAAAAACACTTTTTGACGTCAAAAACCCAACCCTGCTTAAGAAATATAGAATTAATTGTGATTTTTATCCCTCAATAAATAGCTTGCATTAAATGAATACAGTAGACTTCCTCAAATCCGCACAGCTTGGGACCAGAGGTTGTGTGGATTTTAGAATTTTGTGAATTTCTGGTCATGGGTTTGTTTACATTTTTAAACAGTAATTTGATTGTAATTAATAATGCAACTGAAGTTAATGAATGCTTATAATATAGTAAAACATTAAAACAATTATGTAAGTTAATAAACTATAATAATAAAAATTTTGATAATTAAAAATGATTAAAATATTGAAAGCAACAAAGATGAAGTAAATAATCAATAATGTATAACTAAATATTTATTATAAAGATGATATGCATTTTTTCCTAAATTATTCAATAAAAATTGCCCCATAAAGGTGCACTACTAATTCACATCAATATCATAAAATATAGAAGTTTTATTTCAGGTTTAACCAAACTCAACAATAAAAAAAAGCTTGATGAATGTCTAAATGCATTTTGCAAAAAGATTGTGATCTCCACTGATATTAGCAATACCTTGAATTTTTTTCAGAAATAAATTTATTCTTTCTTCATGAAAAAGCATGAATTTAGCAATATTAATGAAAGTTACAGATTAAAATATAGAGTTGATATAAAAATAAAAAAGTCAAATTTTGTCCCTATACCTGATCTGAGAGCTTCATTGTTTACATCTGTAAATTATGCGCAGATTTTAGAGAGTTGTGGATATTAGGGCAGCGGATTTGAGGGAGTCTACTGTATTTAATTTGTTTTTTAAATTTTGTCAGTTTCTATTCATTTACAACATATTTAAATTTATTTCTTATTTGTTATTTAGTATGCACAATTCAATTACAAAATAATAGAATGTCTTTAGATTAAAGCCTAGATGTTTAATTTTTAGTACCAATCAGTAACTAGAATATAATATTTTCTTAACTATATAATTATTTCTTATAATAATTTTATAAATTATAAATATTATTTATTCTTTTTTAGTTATTTATTATAAAAAATTGCTTCATGTATTGTAAAAACATAAAAACACAGTAATTAAATATAGGATTCTAAAAAAATCAAATAAATCAGATTTAAATCAAAAAAATCTGATTTAAATCAAATAAATCCGATTTTTTTGATTTTTTAAAAAAAAATCATGATTTTTTCCCAACCTTGCATGCTGATAAATTTTTATGCCTGATTGACAAAACATTAGTTTTTTTGTGCCTGATAGGCAATATTCGCTCTTTATTTGCGCCTGACTGACGAAATTCACAATTTTTTTAACATGAATGACAAAATTTGCGATTTTTACAAAGTCAATCCAGAAAATTCATAACTTTTTCTGCAAATGACCAACAAAATTAGAGATTTTAACAAAACCGATCAGCCAAATTCAGAATTTTAATGAAACCGATCGATGAAATTCGCGACTTTTTCTTTGCGGGATTGACAATTGCGATTTTTCCATGCCTGGTCGATGAAATTCATGATTTTTCTTCATATGATCGACAAAATTCGCGATTTTAAGAAGCCGATCGGTGAAATTTGTCATTTTTATGAAACCAGTCGACAAAATTTGCTATATTTCCTTGCATGATCAGCAAAATTAACGATTTTAACAAAGCTGATCGGCAAAATTCCTGATTTTTATAAAACCGATTAATGAAATTCACAATTTTTCTTCGCATTATTGGCAAAATTTGTGATTTTGCAAAATTTAAGAAGCGATCGAGAAATTTATGAAGCCAATTGGTGAGGCCGTGATTCTTCCATGCTTAATAGATGAAATTCCGGATTTCTTCACCCCTGATCGATAAAATTCGGGATTTTTTATGAAGCAGATCGACAAAATTTGCAATGTTTTTGCGTGTGGTTGACGAAATTTCCAATATTCCTCTGTTTGACCAGTAAAATTTTCAATTTTTCGAGACCAAATAAAAAAAAATTCACACATTTACACGCAATCAAGCTACGAAATTCACAAATTTTTAACTTTGACGAAATCTGCAAATTTTATCACTAAGAGATTAAATTCGCTACTTTTTTTCTTGATAAATTGACAAAACTCACAATTGTTTTGCAGCCGATTGGCTAAATTTCCAATTTTTCCGTGCATTATTGCAAAGTTTGTGATTTTTTAATTCTTATCAATGAAATTCATGATGTTTTCGTCCCTTATCGATAAAATTCTCGATTTTTTCCTGCCTGATCAATCATACTTTTTTTCATGGTAAACTGATAAAATGAGATTTTTCTGCAGCCAATGAGTGTATTTTGCAATTCTTTCGTACATCATCATCAAAACTGGCGATTTTCTCCTACCCAATCATGAAAATACAGGATTTTTCCGGACTTGATCGACAAAACTCTTGATTTTCCATGCTTGATCTGCGACATTTGCTATTCTATTTTGAGTCATGTGCAAAATTCGTGATTTTTCCATACTTGAAGAACGAAATTTGTGTTTTTTCCGAGCCTCATCCAGGAAAATAAGCTATTTTTACGCACTTCATGAATGAAATTTGCGATTTTTCCTTGTTCGATCTACAAAATTTGCAATTCATAAGTGACTGACAAAAATTTATATTTTCCCCTGATAAATTGACGATTGATAGATGTGGCTCTCGACTACCGAGATATATTTGTAAGTGGCCCTTCTCTTGAAAAGATTGTGCACCCCTATGGAATGTTTTATTTCTGATTATTGTTATTATTATTATTTTTTAATGGATTGTGATTTCTGAAAGTAAACAATACTGCCAAAATTGAATATGTGATTTCTACTTGTGATTCTTTCAGAAAATGAATGCTATTCTAAGAGGTATTAAGCAACGTAACTACTTAGAAAAGTGTTGCAAGTTCACAGTCCATCCACAAAGCATCAAAAGATAGGTAATTATACGGTTTACATGTTTCAGTTGCATACTTTAATTTACACTGGTATTTTCAAACAACTAAATTTCATGACGTATTTTTAACACATTTTAAATAAATTTACCAAGAAGATTGTTTGAAAAAGATAAGTGTTATTTATTTATTTATGTTAGTTTTATTTTTCTTCTTTTTTTGACGAGAGTTTAACCAAACTAATAACTTTAACTTTTTCATAGTACAGTAGATCCCTCGAATTTGCAATCCTAAAATCCGCACATAATTTACAGATGTGATGTAAACAATGAAACTTTCAGTTCAGAATTAGGGACAAAATTTGACTTTTTTATTTTTATATCACTTCTCTATACATTTTAATGTGTCATTTTCATTAATATTACTGAATTTATGCTTTTTCATCAAGGAAAAATGGATGTTTTTCTGATCTTTTTGCCAAATGTATTTATGCATTAATCAAGCTTGTTTTATTATTAAGTCTGGCTAAACCTGAAATGAAACATCCTTATTTTATAAATTTGATGTAAATTGGTAGTGTATCATGAGGCAAATTTCACTGAATAATTTAGAAAAAATTCGTCTCCAGGGCTCATCGCGGTCACTATTTTCACTAAAAGTCACTATTTTTTGCATTGGTCACTTTTTGTTACTATTTTTGATCTCAAGTCACTTTTTCCACTATTTTCGGAGAAAACTTCAAAAATCTCCGACTGATGAAAAAAATTTCGCAACAAAATGGCGGCGGATCGGCTATTGCAACAGATTCGCTGTTTTTGCACATCCATTTTGTTGCGAAATCTTCTGCTGTCTCCTGCTAAAAGGAAGAACCAATGCTTCTGTTTACTTTCCACCCCTTTCTCCCTAAATGGCTGGCCTCATATGGGATTGCACATGATTTGTTACTTATCAAGTTTGTTACTTATAAATTTTGTGCTATTACAATTAGAAATATCCCTAAATATGTATTTTTAGTGCGTAATCTTAACTTAAAAAATATATTTTTTGGTGCTAAATTTTATGTTTTTGAATGTACTACTTCAAATATTTCATCACAATAAAAAAAAATTTCCAGTAAAATGGATTCCTGCTCATTCAGTATGTTTGAAAATAATTATTTTCTTGTTGATTTTGTTATTTCCTTTAGCTAAATAAAATGTGAAAGATTAATTAAGGAAAAGAAGAAATAAAATGTAAACCTTTTGAAAAAATATTGTAAAATCTAGTTAAAATGATTATTATTTTATGAAGTTTTCAGCTACAATTGAGTAATTAAGACAACTATTACTGCTTACAAGGAAGGTCTCCATACTGGGCATACTCAGAATTTTATGAAAAAAAATACTAATTAAAGTACTTATGTATGTAATAAAGGATCCTTGAAAATTAGCAGCGGAATCACATTGGAAATTATGTAAAAAAATAAAATAGTTTAGAATATTTGGCGTGAAAAGATGAACGAGTCACTCGATTTGGCGAACAGCTCTTTTCCTCGCCAAAAGCAAAGGATTAATTACGCAACTCAAAACTGTTGGATATTTATTAGAATGCATGTTGTAAATCGTATTTAATAAATTTAAACATAACAATGAGAGACTTTACTATAGTATATACATATTTATACACATTATAATGCATATATATACTACTTGTTGAAGTAGCTATTTAATTAATCATTGGAAAAAATGTTTTCATAGATTAAAAAAAAAAATCATATTGAGAAAAATCATCTTCATAAATGTAAGCATATTCAAAAATAAAAGCCACATGTTTCCATAGCAACAAAACAGGGTTGCCAGCTTTTAGCCGGGCCAAAAAAAGCCGGCCGGCTTTTTTTGGTTTTATCCACTTAAAAAAAGCCGGATAAAATTGAAAAAAGCCGGCTTTTATTTAGTGTTAATTTGTATTGAATCCATATTAAATTTGGATTGATTTATTTTTAATACATTTTTAATAATTTACTACTAAAAAGTTATAAATTTCTGTTTAATTTTTCAAATAAATAAGTCTTTATAACTGCTAGGAGTCAACTATGAAGGCATTATGTCTGAAAAATATAAATCTTGGAAAAAAGAAAATATATTAAAAAAAATGTTTTAAACTTAAGAATTATATTTAATGGAATTATGACAAAATTAGTGTTCCCTATAGATATAAAAAGGGCATGGTGCTATTCACTAAAAAGGGCACTACTGCATCATAAAAGGGCCCTTTTGCAAGAGAAAAAATTGTTATTGCCTTTAAAAAGGGAATAAAGAAAGTAGCAAAATACATAATTTTTAAATATGATAAATCAAGTAACATTAATTTCGAATGATTTTATGATATAAAAATTAGAAATACAATTAAATTAAAACATGATTGAATAGTTTCATGTTCTTTTTCTTAAAGAAATGAAAAAATTCTATCATTTTTGAGCACACAAATTTAGAAATATTACGGAAAAAAATATCAAAAATCTCTGGGTAAAATCAGAGGAGCATTTTACTACTTTTAAAAAGGGCAGGGTGCTGCACCCTTCAAAAATGGCCTAGAATGAACACTAACAAAATGAAACTCACCAAAGATCAAAGTATTCATGGAAACATTGTTACAGGTCAATATGTAAAAATTAAGTCATAAAATGAACAGTGTTGAAAGATAAATTAGGAAGGATTCAATATTTGAGGAAAGTTTAATACATAATTACATAAAATTAAACAACAAAAAATGTTCTAATAAAATTTGTTGAATTAAAATTTTGAATAACTCTTTGTTATTTAAAAGTGCATATATGCCCACTTGCATGAATGAATATATTCATGCATATATGCTAATTGAGAATACTGAAATAAATTATGAAATATAATATATTATGAAATCTGCATAATTCGAAATACTATTTTCAATAGTGAGAAATGATTTTTTTATGTGTATGATTTTAAATGTTTATAGCGAATAAAATATGACATTTTAGTAACTCTTAAAATTAGCTAAGTAATAAAACATGTAACTAAGTAACCTTTAATTTTATAAAGCAGTAAAAATGGAAAAACAAAAGGTAGGATTAAAGGTCAATGTAAATCAGAAAAAGCACTTGGTATGGCCATTTTATAATTTAGCTGACATATATGCAATTCTGACTATAAATCATTAGCAACTCCATCAATGTGTTATTCTAGTATTAATGGTCTTCATTATTGAAAATTTATGCTAAACCCAATTTCTCATAATGAATCATAATTAAAATCCCAATTTTGCATATTAATAAATTTATTAAACTCAAAGTAAATTAAACATCATTAAAATTAGTTAAGAGACACTTAAAAATGTGTTGCTTATAATAAAAAGGCTTCAATGTATAAAAGCCAATTATGGCCAAAAAAAGCCAGCTAAAATCAATAAAAGCCAACCGGCCTGGCTTTTTTTAATTTTAGCCGGCTTTTTTGCAACCCTGCAACAAAATCTAATCGACAATTCTCAAATAAACTTTGAGCAGGAAACAAATTTAATTAATTAAAATTATGAATTTTGTTTTAAATCTCAAATTTTGGTAATTAAATTTGAATATAAATACATATAAATATCAATATAACAAAATTATAATTAAAACTTATAAAACTAAAGTTATTTAAATTAAATTTACCAAAACAAGTTCAACATGAAACTTTTTTTTTTCTTGAAGTATATTTGACACAAAGTATTTTTTGAAACACAAAATGAAACACGCCAACCGGCAATAAATCGCCAAATAAAGAAATTTTCATTATTTTTTTACGGCTACTAAATAGAGGTTCTGCCGAATGTTTTTTTTATAAATGTATATATCCACACGAGAAGAACATTCTGTAATTTTTTCAGATTTTTCAGGGTTTGCCCATATGGAGACCTTCCTTGTTAGTAATCAATTAATCTATATAACTTCGTTGGTTAAAAATCTATTATTACTCAAGCAATTTTTCTAAAATTATATTTTATTCAGGCATTGGAGTAGGCAGCATTTTTTTTCTGGAATGAGCTTAAGATGTGCCAAACTGATTTTTAGATTATATAAGTTTAATTTTTATTGAATCAGTTTTATTCTGGGGAGGGCCAAGCCCACCCATACTAGCTACTCTCATGTATTCAAGTTTTTTCTAATGAAGAATTTCCCTTTAAAATTCCCTAATGGCCACAATGGTAAGTTGCTGTCTAATTAAATTTATTTACATAGTTATATATGTAGTATTTTTTATATCGGTTATAGTTGATTGATTTAGATGATAAAGCTCCTCTTACATTTGACGAGTGAGACAGTCTTTAGCATGTACAATTATTAGCCTCTGATGCTATTTCTTTCAGACAAACTAAAAATGTCATGTCATCAATCCTGAATTTTCTACTCAACCGATTTTGATAATTATTTTTTTAAATAAAGCTATTTATTTGTAGTTGTGTCCATTTTAGCTATTTTTTAATTTATTTCCATTTTTATATTTTATTTTTAATTTTAAATGCTTTTTTACGATATTTCTTCAAATGGTGGCAACTCAGTTTAGCTTTTCTCTCGATAATAAAATTTATTTTCCATTATCAGAAGCTTGATCTCATCAGTGAACATGTCCTCGCATTTAAAAGAAAAAAGTTAATTGTTTTCGTAAAATTTAATCACAATAAAAGGATTGCGTATAATTATGCACTAATTGAGGTAAAAAAATATATTTGCTAAGAAATAATATTAATAATGTAAATAAAATAACAGAAAATAATTTATGATAAAAATTAATGTCTAAAGCAAAATAAAATTTTCAAATGAGGATAAATGGGAATTACAATATTATTACGGACGCTTTTTTCATATTACTAATAACAGTAACTTTTAAAAACATTTGAAGAGAAAATGACGTCACTATTTAAAACATCGCATTTTTACTCATAACGATATTACATTTCAATATTTCTTTTCATTATGGACACTGAGATTGAGATTTTTTACTTTCGGATGACTTCAGTTAGTGAAAATGTCATAGTAAAAATGATATTAGTTTTTTTTTTAGCCTCCGATGCTATTTCTTTCATACAAGCTAAAAATTGTGGCCCACTTTTACTGACCTATCATAATCATATGCGGTATAGGGTAAGTCTTGCAATCGTTTTGAAAATCGAAAAAATTTTTTTGACGGATTTACACGTTTTAGATACTGAAAATTCCGAAAAACATAATTTGAGAAAAAAAAAATTGCCATCCGTCTGTTTGTCTATCGCACCGTAAACTCTCTCACGAACAAATGGAGATACAGACTTAAATTTTTCTATGTACTTAGTAAGAATAGGACGAAGCCTATTTAATATCAGTAACCTCGATTATCTGGAACTATCTTTTTCGGACTCTCCAAAAATTCGTTCTGATAAAATGTTTATAAAAATTTTTGATTTTTTTTCATTTTAACAAAAGAACATAAAAGGCAATAAAATAACACAAATTTTGCATCAAGAACGAAGTCGGTCGGATTAATAGTTGCCGAGATATTTTTAATCCTGTTTTCCCACATTCTTCGATGTTTCATGACCCTGTATTTTCTTCAAATTTCAATTCAAAGATATGTTTTAATTAGAAATGAGACGCTTAATCTGACACAGTAAACTGTTAGTTAATATGATTATTGTTTTTGGAGTTATAAGGATGTTTCTTTAATGCAATCCAATGCTACTTATGTAGTTTGGTATTTTACATAATTTGTCGAAATGGGGCAATTCATTAATGGAGTTGTAATATTCTATGTATTAGTGTTCACTCTAGAAATAAAAAGGGCATGGTGCTATTCACTACTAAAGGCACTACTGCAGCAGAAAAAGGCACTTTTGCCAGGAAAAAATTGTTATTGCCTTTAGAAGGGGAAAAAAGAAAGCAATGAAACACATAATTTTTAAATATGATAAATCAAGTAACATTAATTTCGAATAATTTTATGATATAAAAATTAAAAATACAATTAAATTAAAACATGATTCAATAGTTTTATGTTCTTTTTCTTAAAGAAATGAAAAAATTATCATTTTTGGGCACACAAATTTAGAAACACTACGGAATAAAAAAAAAATATTTATTAAAAATCTCTGGGTAAAACCAGTGGTGCATTTTACTACTTTTAAAAAGGGCAGGGTGCATTTTGTAAATTTGAAAAAGGGCAGGGTGCTGCACCTTTCAAAAATGGCGTACAATGAACACTACTATGTATATTAAGAATATTTAAATATACGTTTAAATTTTGTCTTGGAATTGCAATGCATTTTATAAATAGTTTTCACATTTTATTTTCACATATTATACAGTGCATATCCATGAATGATGGGTAAGTATTACGGTGGCTCCCAACGACTAGTTTCGTAATCTGGCCGTTAAAACGAGACATTCATACAATTTTATTGTTAAAATGCATTTCCTTTTTCTCAGAGTCTATAAAAAAGCGTTTAAACTAAAGAAAGAATTTGTTTTTGATGAATCTAGTCCAGGGGTGCACAACCTTTTTCAACCCGCGGGCCAAAAAAAAAAGGAAAAGTAGCTTACCTGGGGCCAATGTGGCTTTGCATTGATAAACACATTTTTTTTTCCTAATCGAATATAAAAAGTCAATACACCACTTTGATGAAGACATACTCATATATATACATTTATAAATTAATTTTAATAACCAAATAAACATACATAATTCACAGACAAGACAATTAATGTGATGGTTGGGATTGTATTTTTGATGCTATTTTTGTTATATTCGGTTCTAATGTTGCAGTAGCAATATGTAAAACGGCTGAAAGATTTTCATCCGTTAGTCTGTTTCTGGTCTTTGATTTGTTGATAGTCATCATAGAAAAAGCTTGTTCACATAGATATGTGCTTCCGAACATAGTTGCATACATAGATGCATTGCGCTTTAAATAAGAAAATTCTTCTGGCAAATTCTTATAAAAATCAAGCAGTGACTTTTCTTTGAATTCATTTTTTTGAAAGCTTGAGCTTTGTAAGTCAATGAGCTCTAATTGAGCATTTTCAGGTGCCAAATTGACATCCACTGTAAATGGATTTGAAAATAATTCAATTTGAAAATGGCATTTTTCAAAATCTAAAAATCTATCATGGAATGAATTAATTAAAATTTTCACCTGATCTTCGTATTCCAATTTCATCTTTGGAAATTTTTCTTTCATTTTTCTGCAATATGGGAAATGCAAAATTTTTTTCACGTAACTGTTGAAATAACACCAACTTTCTTTTAAAAAGGCATTTACATTGTTAACCAATTGAAATATGAATTGGTTCTTTCCTTGTAGTTTGATATTCAATTCGTTTAATTGGCTTGTAATATCAGTTAAAAATGCCAAATCACACTGAAAACTGGCTTCTTCCAAGCACCTGGTTTCCTTTCCATGCTCCTTGAGAAACGTAATAATTTTATCAAATAGTTCAATAAAGTGCTTGTGTTTTTCCACGACTGAGCCACCTTACTTCTGTGTAGTACACAACATCATTATGAATATCCTCAAATTCAGCCAAAAATTCTTTAAATTCTCTGTGACGTAATGCACTACTGCAAATAAAATTGATTGCTTCACAAACACGCTTCATTAACTGTCCATAACCTAATTCTTTGGCGCACAAATTTTGTTGGTGTATGATGCAGTGATATTGAAGTAACTCCATTTCACGTTCTCCCAGATGTTCTTTTAGCAGAGTTATCATTCCAATCATTCCACCAGTCATCGATCGTGCTCCATCTGTTGTAATGCTAACAATTTGGTCCATATTCAAAGCAGCTCCATTACATAATTCTAATAAACTGTGAAAAAGTTCTTTGCCAGTTGTTTGACCTTTCATAGAGTACATTCCAAGAAGTTCTTCTGTAATGCAGAAATCCTTGTTTATACCTCAAATGAAAACAAGGAGTTGAGCTGTTGAGGTAATGTCGGTAGATTCGTCTGCAGCAAGTGAAAAATATTCAAAATGTGAAGCAGCAAGCTTTACTTGATCTACAATGTCTTCACTTAATTGATGAATTCTTCTCTGAACAGTCATTCTATTCAAACTTAAATTTTTAAATTTATTTGTTGTTTCAGGACAAAGTTTCTCTGAAGCAATTAACAAGCAATCTTTCACAAAATCACCATCAGTAAACGGTTTTCCGCATTTAGCGATCAGCTGGGCAATATTCAGGGATACCTCAACGCAGGAATCCAATTCAGATGTCTTTTTTTCAAAATAACTGGTCTGGTTTATCAAAGATTTCTTCAGGTGTTTAATTTTTACTGATCGTTCATATCCTTGAATAGATGAGAATGCCCTGTGTTTCGTTTCATAATGCCGTTTCACATTATATTCTTTGGCTACACCTACAGTAGAATTGCACAAAAGACAAATAATCATGTCATTATGATTAATAAAACAGTACTTATCCGTCCATGAATCAACAAATTTTCGATTTTGAAAATCGCCTTTTCTTTTTTCCCCGCTCATTTTTTTCATCTACTAGTAATAAACATCAACCGACCGCCGACCACGAGGACAAGCATTCCATCCAAAGGCAAACATTGAGTTGAGAAGATACATTCCGCCTTCAGCCACTAGACACTTCGTTCGTTACATGCTATCAGCCAATGAGAGCTCAGTTTTAGTCTCATTGTAGATGCAATGCGCTCGCACTGAATCTCTGTCGATCTTAAAGAAGTGAAGATATACCGCAACTTAACAGTTGAATGTCTGCAAGTTACAAATAGCATGCTTTTATCGCGTCATCCAACCAGTCAATCAGGATAGCGATTGTTTTTGATTAAAAAAACGCAAGCCGTTCTCAGTTGAAAAATTAAAAACATGTAAATTTTCAAGTGATAAAAAAAAAAATCGCTATTTTGTTATTATTATTTTGGGATTGGCGGGCCAACGAAATAGGCATCGTTGGCCACTTTTGGCCCGCGGGCTGTAGGTTGTGCATCCCTGATCTAGTCAATGAAGAAGTAGCACGTCAAAATGTATCTCTTTATTATTCCGCAATTCTAATGTCTTAGAGAGAAATTGCTAATCAATTGGATATTTCACGTCGTTCTGTTTGCTATTATATTGATCAACACAAGAAAAATGAAGTTAGTTCATTGCGTTCTAAACATGGTTGCCCTTCTAAAAGACCTGTATCGATATATTTTTTTTTAAATCGGAGGCGAAACTGAATTCTGCAATGGCAGAATCTACATTCAACTTGTTAATTTATTTTTGTTTTGCTAATTTTTTGAAATCTGCTATGAATGCCACTGATATTTTTAAAATAAATGAATTTTTTACTTCTTTCACATACTTCAAAATTCTTCCCCCCCCCCAAAAAAAAATGCTTCATATGCAGTTTTTTTTTTTTTTTTTAAGTAAATCAATATTTAAAGGGTTCAAATATATTTTAAAAATTTGTCAGGCATCATTTATACTGTATTTAATTATCAAAATTGTTTCTTTAGTCACTATTTGGTCACTTTTTTGAAGGACTTCAGTCACTATTTTCACTATTTTTGAGGCTACAAATTGGGCTGAGCCCTGGTCTCATTATAATGAATATTAATTAGCGTTCACTCTAGAAATAAAAAGGGCATGGTGCTATTCACTACAAAAGGCACTACTGCAGCAGAAAAGGGCATTTTTGCCAGAAAAAAAATTGTTATTGCCTTTAGAAGGGGAAAAAAGAAAGCAACACATAATTTTTAAATATGATAAATCAAGTAACATTAACTTCGAATGATTTTATGATATAAAAATTAAAAATACAATTAAATTAAAACATGATTCAATAGTTTTATGTTCTTTTTCTTAAAGAAATGAAAAAAAAAAAAAAATCTATCATTTTTGGGCACACAAATTTAGAAACACTACAGAATAAAAAAAATATTTATTAAAAATCTCTGGGTAAAACCAGTGGTGCATTTTACTACTTTGAAAAAGGACAGGGTGCTGCACCCTTTAAAAATGGCCTAGAATGAACATTATATTAATTATACATTATTAATTATTTACTTGATTTATGCTTTTAATATTTTATTCATTTTTTTAAAAATGTCTAAATTTTTATTATTTTAATTTATTATTTATTTTAATATTTTACTATATTGTAAGCATTCATTATAGTTTCTATAGAATTATTAATTGCATTCAAATAACTATTTAAAAAATGCAACAAATGAAAGTTTTTTAAATAACTATTTAAAAAATGTAAACAAAGCAATGACCAAAAATCTGCACAGCCGCTGGTCCCAAGCTGTGCGGATTTGAGGGAATCTTTTGTATTTTAAAAAACTGCTCTAATGCGAAATTGATGCTTCAATTTATTTTGTTAAATTAAAAATTCGTTTTGTTGTTTTCTTCTGAGAGATTCTATAAACCAGGGCCGTAACTAAGGGGGCGCTATGGGCGACTCAGCCCCCCCCCCCTAAAATATTTTGAGACCCTCCCCCTGGAAAAGATTCCAAGGTTCTTACTAAATGAATTTCTGTTCCAAAAATGCAACTAAAATTCTGTTCAAAAGTCTAATTTTTTTTTGAGATCCTTTTTTCAGTTTTGCAGAATTACTAAATTGTATCTAAAATAAGAAATTCAACACTCCCTCATCCTATTTGTACATATGAAGCTAACATGATGTTTAATTTTGCACCAGTTATACACTCAAAATTTCATCATCCTATACTTTTCTTAGAATAAAATGGAGTTATTACAACAGTTTAATAAGAAACATAGTACCCAAGGCCGTAGCTAGAAGTGAACGACAGGGGGGGGGGGCTCATATTTTTTTTTTCTTTCTGTGGCAGAAAGATAAATTTGTGCATATTCACATTGTAGGTACTGTTTCTTATTAAACTGTTGTAATAACTTAATTTTATGCTAAGAAAAATACATGATGATGAAATTTTTGAGTCTAACTGGTGTAAAATTAAACATGTTAGCTTCATATGTACAAAAAAGATGAGAGAGAGTTGAAACACTTATTTTAGATACAATTTAGTAACTCTGCAAAATTGTGAAAAGATCCCGAATCTAAATTAGATTTTTGAACAGCACTTCATTTGAATTTTCAAAACAGAAATTCCTTTAGTGACTGTGGAATCTTTTCCAAGGGGGGGGGGGGCTGAGCCACCCATAACGCCCCCTTAGCTACGGCACTGATAGTACCTACAGTGTAAATATACACTAATTTATATTTCTGTGTCAGAGAAAGAGAAAAAAAATATGAGCCCCCCCCCCCCCCCCTATAGATCACTTCTAGCTACGGCGCTGCTATAAATATAAACTATCTTTTTTTTATATTTTGAATTATTGAGGTACTTTGAAAATAGTTTTCTTAAGAGTCCCCATTTATCAGTAAAGTTTTATATTTTCCCATGAACAGTCAATGCATTTTGCAAATTTTTTACAAGATTTTGTGATTTTCCTACAGCCAAATGATAAATTTTGCAATTTTTTTTCTTTTCTTCATTGTTTTGATTTTTTTTTGTCTTGATTCTTTCTCCAATAAAATTTCACACTTTTTCCATGTGATTGATTGGGGAGTTTTGTGATTTTCCCCTGAACAGAGTTGTATAATATAGATGCATGCCGTGCACAGAAAAATTTAAGAAAGAAACAATGTTTTTTTAGTACCAGAAAATAAAAATATGCCCTCAGTTTTATGAACAAATTATTTACTGTTAACACGAATGTTGTCAAAAGACCTTGAAAAAATTGTGAATTTTAATAAAGAGTCGTGTAAAAACATGCATTTCGACAAAGAATTGCATAAAAAACGTGCATCTCAACAAAGAATTGTGTAAAAAAAACCCCCAATATTTCGACAAAATACCGTGCAAAACAAGGGCTGAGTAAAAAAAGTGTCCAAGGGCTGAGTAAAAAAAGTGAATTTCGTCCAAAGACCGCGTTAAAAACATAAATTCCATCCATGAATCGAGTTAAAAATATGAATTTCGGGCATGAATCGCTCAAGAAATGCGAATTGCGTCCATGAAACATGTAAAAAATGTGAATTATGTCCACAAATTGGTCAAAACACGAATTAAGTCCTTGAATTGTGTAAAAAAGCAACAATTACTTTCATAAATTGTATGAAAAACGCATATTATGTCTATGAATCGTGTAATAAAATGCGAATTAGGTTCATAAATGGCACAAAAAACACGAATTACGTTCATAAATCACTCAAAAAACACGAATTTCACCAGCAGAAAGCTGAAATGCAAATTACATCTGTAAATTACATAATTTAATGCAAATTGCGATCATGAATTGCATAAAAAAGCGAATTACATTCATGAATCGCTCAAAAAACACAAATTACTTCCATGAATACAGCAAAAAATGCAAATAACGTTCATAAATTGCAAAATCATGTGAATTATGTCCAAGAATCGTGTAAAAAAGCAAATTAAGTTCATAAATCTTATAAAAATGTGAATTATGTCAATATATCAATCAAAAAACGCGAATTTTGTCGACAGAAAGCCCTAAAACGCAAATTACATCCATGAATTGCATAAAAATAGCAAATTACGTCCGTAAATCGCATAAAATGTGAATTATATTCATTTGTTGCATAAAAAACGTGAATTACATCCACAAATCGCTCTAAAAATGCAAATTACATTCATAAATCACATAAAAAACACTAATCACGACCATGAATTGTGAAAAAAATGTGAATTACACTCAACATTAAATTAATTTGCAGAAAGTTTTTGACTCAATATTACATGCGCAGAAAGTTTTTGGTTTTATACAAGTTTGTCCCTGAATGATAAATGATTTTTGTGATTATTCCAGATCAAATAATGAATTTTGTGATTTATTCCTGCCATTTATTGACAGTAATTTTTTCGATAGATTTATTAATTTCATGCAACTGATCGACAAATTCTTACCATGGCTAATTCGATAATTTCGCTTTTTTTTTTTCTTCAGATGATTTACGAATGAATTTAACTTTTTATTATTTATGACAAATTTTTCAGTTTCATGATTTTTTTTTTTTTTTCTACCTATTGATATATTTTTTGGCTTGCAACGAGTTGGCAAGGATTTTTTCTCCATGCCTGCTCATCTATTAAAAGAAGAAAAAAAATCTGATATACATTGACAACTTTTATTTATTTTAACTGTGATTGACTGATGAATAATTTTGCAAAATTTACTTTCTACTTTATTGGAAAATTTTGTAACCTTTTTCTATTGTAAAAAAAAAAAGATTATTTTCCACCAATACACTTACTTTTTTTGCTGAATTTTGTAACATTTTCATTCTGTTTTTCTGTTTCTGATGATCCATTGACAATTTTCACATTTTTTACTTGCAAATGATTTTTTTTTTTTTTTTTTTCGACCTGCCATTTGATATTTTATCAAGAAGCTCTTGGATCACTATTTACAGGGGTGAGGAATTTTTCCAAATTCTTACCAGCCAAGGATTTATTTCACCAGCCCGCAAGATGCAACACACATGCATTTGAAAATAGTTGCGATAAAATCGCACACACGATTACAGACAAAATTACTATTACTACAATGAATTTTCATAATTCTTTTTTCTATAATATTAAAAAATATATATAACAGAGGTAAGATTAATATTGGATAGAACTTAGTACCATATTTACACTGTAATAATGTGGAAAGTTAAAATATCTAGATTAAAAAAGTGTTTCTGATAATGTGCCTATTGCCTATAGTTTTTCAAAAACTAAAAATGCACTCGCCTTGTGAGAAAATCCCTTTGCCACTTAAATTAATATTATGAGACTTTCATATTATGCTGCTCCTATACCTCCTTCCTTTACTCCCCAAGGATTTTGAAGTTATTTTCAGAATTTTTGTATTTATATATGTATATTCTTATTACAACAAAAAAAAAGAAGTGAATGTACATGAACATTAACAATATTGAAAAAACAACCAAAACAAATCATAAATAACTTAGAAAAGGTCACTAGGTACCTCTCTTTACCATTTAACGTACAAATTACTACTTTACAGAGATCTAGTGTTTAAAAATACTTAATCACCTATTGCTGTGTTTTTTATTTCAAAAGTGCATATTTTCTTGCATGTACTAAAAGTATATTCTTAATTCTTAAAACGTTTAAGTTATATATTTGCTTTTTTTATTTCTCTATTAAAATTTTTTTGTGTAGTAATTACTACAAAAAAAAAAAAAAAAAAAAAAAATTACTATTAATATTATTATTATTACAGGATAATAATGCTGTGAATGATGTTCTCGCCAGAATATATTCTCTTCAACTACTTGTAATTATTCAGGATGTGAAGAAAGACAATGTGCTATTTCTTTCTTTTGAAGACATGCTAGTGTTTTCTCAAAAATGTCTGATTATAGCAATTTTGTAACTGCTAGCATGTATTGTAATTTTAACATGAAATTTTAACAGGACAGAATCCAAGGCCTTGCCTTATTAATCAGAACTTTGGTTCTAAAAAGTGAAATGCTGTTAGCACTAATTTCAGAATGTAATGTTGTAGGGTTGTCTATTAAAGAAATAGTTTTGTAAAGAAATAAATGTATTTTTTAGTATGTGTGTTTTATTTTGTCCGTCTGTGAAAAGTTCAATGATTAATACACGTATATTCATGTACGATACTGTGAGTTTGGTTCACATCATCACCTTTAACAGTATTTTCTGAAATATTGCCTGCCTCTACTACAGGGTTCATACAGACTCCTTGGACTCCTTAGAAACTACGTAGAAATGAAAACGTTCCCAAGTAGTACTTAGAACTACTTAGATAAACAAAATATTCCTTGGAAACTCCTTAAATTGTATTGCGATTTTGCACTTGAGCAAATGTTTTATCCCAGATTATTGTAAATCTTTTGATCTTATTTATGTATGTGTACATAATTTAATTAAAGTATTCAAGAGTAGATAATGGGGCCTAGTATCTTGCAGGGATATTAATAATGGAACTTTTTTTTTTCACTTTTCTATGTATGTCATGGGCAACATTCACCTTCAAAGAAAATGATTAAGGTAAAGTGCTCTAAAGCTGACACACAAAATACATTTCTTAAAGCTAACCATCTTTAAGTAAAAACAAATATTTAAAGCATTATCAATTTTACAAATCCAAGATATCTGATTTAAGAAGAAAGTAAAACTCATTCTAAATTATTTTAGAAAATTGGTAATGCTTTAAATATTTGTTAGATGTTGGCTTTAGGACACTTTACCTTATTGCTGTTCTAAAAGAATAAATTACAAGTTGTTATATTTTTTCGTGTATGTTGCGTTAGCTTTTTTCTTTCTTTCTTTTTTTTTTTTTTAACCTTTGAAAATAATTTTTTAAAAGATGTGTGAGATATATATATATAATAAGTGTTTCGAGTTTGACTGACCTCTGTGTATATGACCATTGGCACTGCTTAGGAAAGTTGATTGTGTATTTTTTAATTTAAACTTACAAAATCACCAAGGTAGTGAATTCTGTGCATTTTCAGCACCAATAATTAGATTCTAATAGAGAAAAATTTGTTTGAAATGTTCTTCTCTCCAAATGGAGCATTGAAAATTGGAGTTTGCAAGTACATGCCACATAAATAACAACAAAAGTGGCAAGTCCTTAAAATTTTTTGGACTCCTTGGGTTTTTTCTGTACTCCTTGGATTTTTTTTTCTTCCCAACTCTGTATGAACCCTGCTACTAAAAAAATGAAAAATGTTCCTTGTTTATATAATTTCTAAAAAAGAACTCGAGCAATTTCAGAGTTTCTCGTAGGTTAAAAAAAAAGCAGGTCACTGTGGATTAGAAAAGGCACTTTTTATTTTCTTTAGAACATTTTTTTTATTCTTAAGTTTTTATTTTAAAATTTATTCTTGTGATTTTTAAAGCCTCGAGACAATACTGAGTAAATTTTTATTATGCAAACAAATTTTTCAATGACTTTTTTTTTTGTTGTTCTGAGAGGCAACAAAAAGGCTAATTTTTTGGATGTGGGGCAAGACGGGTGCTAATTTGTTGAATGAGGGGTAAGAGGATACTATTTTGTACCAAAGGGCAGGTGGTATGCAGCACCTTCTTAAAACTACTGTGGAGGAGCTGCAATTTCTTGTGTTTCTGAACAAAAATGAATTAAAAAGTGTCGAAGTAAGCTCCTTTGGATATGAATTCAGTCTTAATGTGGTATTATGTTAGTGCTCATATAATACAACACAATTTAGTTCATGTTTTGAAAAGTTAGTTCACATATTCAAAATAAGTCTGTTTCTATTGCTCTGTTTATTTATGTTTCACTTTATTTTCAATTTATATTTAAATATGTTCATACAATTAAAATATTTGAAATTAAACAACTGAACAAGTTTTTTTTTTCAAAAATGACCAATATTGGTTAAATATTGGCAAAATATAAACAACCCAATATTGTTGCAATATTTTATGCCAATATTGTTGCAACATTGTTTAACAATATTGGCAACATGTAAACACGCCAATATTGGTGTAATATTTTATGCCAATATTGGTGTAATATTTTATGCCAATATTGGCACAATATTCGTTACCAATATTGGTTAAATATTGGCAAAATGTAAACAACCCAATGTTGGTGCAATATTTTATGCCAATATTGGCGCAATATTCGATACCAATATTGGTTAAATATTGGCAAAATGTAAACAACCCAAAATTGGTGCAATATTTTATGCCAATATTGGCGCAATATTCGTTACCAATATTGGTTAAATATTGGCAAAATACAAACAACCCAATATTGGTGCAAAATTTTATGCCAATATTGGCGCAATATTCGTTACCAATATTGGTTAAATATTGGCAAAATACAAACAACCCAATATTGGTGCAAAATTTTATGCCAATATTGGCGCAATATTCGTTACCAATATTGGTTAATTATTGGCAAAATATAAACTATCCAATATTGTTGCAATATTTTATGCCAATATTGGCGCAACATTGTTTAAAAATATTGGCAACATGTAAAACGCCAATATTGGTGCAATATTTTATGCCAATATTGGCGCAATATTCGTTACCAATATTGGTGCAACATTTTATTCCAATATTGGCCCAACATTCGTTACCAATATTGGTTAAATATTGGCAAAATGGAAACAACCCAATATTGGTGCAATATTTTATGCCAATATTGGCGCAATATTCGTTACTAATATTGGTTAAATATTGTCAAAATGTAAACAACCCAATGTTGGTGCAATATTTTATGCCAATATTGGCGCAATATTCGATACAAATATTGGTTAAATATTGGCAAAATGTAAACAACCCAATATTGGTGCAATATTTTATGCCAATATTGGCGCAATATTCGTTACCAACATTGGTCAAATATTGGCAAAATGTAAACAACCCAATATTGGTGCAACATTTTATTCCATTATTGGCGCAATATTCGTTACCAATATTGGTTAAATATTGGCAAAATGTAAACAACCCAATGTTGGTGCAATATTTTATGCCAATATTGGCGCAATATTCGTTACCAATATTGGTTAAATATTGGCAAAATGTAAACAACCCAATATTGGTGCAATATTTTATGCCAATATTGGCGCAACATAGTTTAAAAATATTGGCAACATGTAAAACGCCAATATTGGTGCAATATTTTATGCCAATATTGGTGCAATATTTTATGCCAATATTGGCGCAATATTCGTTACCAATATTGGCAAAATGTAAACAACCCAATATTGGTGCAATATTTTATGCCAATATATGCGCAATATTCGTTACCAATATTGGTTAAATATTGGCAAAATACAAACCACCCAATATTGGTGCAACATTTTATTCCAATATTGGCGCAACATTCGTTACCAATATTGGTTAAATATTGGCAAAATGTCAACAACCCAATGTTGGTGCAATATTTTATGCCAATATTGGCGCAATATTCGTTACCAATATTGGTTAAATATTGGCAAAATGTAAACAACCCAATATTGGTGCAATATTTTATGCCAATATTGGCGCAATATTCGTTACTAATATTGGTTAAATATTGTCAAAATGCAAACAACCCAATGTTGGTGCAATATTTTATGCCAATATTGGCGCAATATTCGTTACGAATATTGGCAAAATATGAACTACCCAATATTGTTGCAATATTTTATGCCAATATTGGCGCAACATTGTTTAAAAATATTGGCAACATGTAAAAACGCCAATATTGGTGCAATATTTTATGCCAATATTGGCGCAATATTCGTTACCAATATTGGTTAAATATTGGCAAAATGTAAACAACCCAATATTGGTGCAATATTTTATGCCAATATATGCGCAATATTCGTTACCAATATTGGTTAAATATTGGCAAAATACAAACCACCCAATATTGGTGCAACATTTTATTCTAATATTGGCGCAACATTCGTTACCAATATTGGCAAAATATAAACTACCCAATATTGTTGCAATATTTTATGCCAATATTGGCGCAACATTGTTTAAAAATATTGGCAACATGTAAAAACGCCAATATTGGTGCAATATTTTATGCCAATATTGGCGCAATATTCGTTACCAATATTGGTTAAATATTGGCAAAATGTAAATAACCGAATGTTGGTGCAATATTCGTTACCAATATTGGTTAAATATTGGCAAAATGTAAACAACCCAATGTTGGTGCAATATTCGTTACCAATATTGGTTAAATATTGGCAAAATGTAAACAACCCAACATTTTTGCAGTATTTTATGCCAATATTGGCGCAACATTGTTTGCCAATATTTAACCAATATTTGTAACGAATATTGCGCCAATATCGGTATGAAATATTGCGCCAATATTCACTTGTTTACATTTTGCCAATTATTGGTAATGAATATTATGCCAATATTAATATGAAATATTGCAATGATATTGACGCGTTTACATTTTGCCAATATTTTTAAATAATGTTACGCCAATATTGGCGTAAAATATTGCAACAATATTGTTTTATTTAAATTTGGCCAATGTTTAACCAATATTGGTAACGTATATTGCACCAATATTGGCTTGAAATATTGTATCAGTATTGGGCTGTTTACATTTTGCCAATATTTAACCAATATTGGCAACGAATATTGCGCCAATATTGGCATGAAATATTGCATCAATATTGGGGTGTTTACATTTTGCGAATATTTAACCAACATTGGTAACGTATATTGCACCAATATTGGCGTGAAATATTGCACCAATTTTGGGGTGTTTACATTTTGCCAATATTTAACCAATATTGGCAACGTATATTGCGCCAATATTGGTATGAAATAATGCTATGAAATTATGCACCGATATTGGCATAAAATATAAATGCAATATTTCATGAAATTTTGTCTAAATATCGGCAAAATGTAAACATCCCAATATTTGGGCAATATTTTATGCCAATATTGGGGCAATATTTTATGCCAATATTGGCGCGCTGCAAATATTGGCTAAATAAGGGCAAAATGTAAACACCCCAATATTGGAGCAATATTTCATGCCAATATTGCGCCAAGATGCCAATATTGCTCCAAGATATAGCCAATATTGGCCCAATATTGTTTGGCTACTGGGGTAATATCAAAAATGAAGATAACAAGTGTTTGTTGTGGTGTCTTTTGGCATTTAAACTGAATATATCCCGAGAGAAGAAGCCTGAAAGAGTTTCTCATTATATTCCTTATGAAAGTGATATTAAACTAGGAAATGTTGAATATCCTGTTCACCTTCAGAAGATATCCATTATTGAACAACTGAACAATTTACGGATTAATGTATTTGGATATGAAGAAGATGAAGTATGTCCTCTGCATATTTCTGAAAAGCAGAATCTGGATGTTATTAACTTGTTATTAGTTGATGATGGCGAAAAGCAACATTATTGCCTTATTAGGAATTTCTCAAGACTTTTAGGAGATCTCACCAATGATAAAGCTACTGCTTTTTATTGTTATCGATGCCTTCATCGTTTTTCAAGACAAGATCTCCTGAATAAACATGATGAATATTGTCGTCAACATACAGCACAGGTTATAAAAATGCCCAGTGAAAATGATAACATACTCAAGTTTTCTGGTATTCATCTGCAAGCGCCGGTACCTTTGTTATCTACGCTGATTTTGAGAGTCTGCTTATTCCTGTTGCTTCAGTCACTCCTTCACCCAAAACATCCTTTATTGAAAAAACAGCTTATCATTTCCCGTGTGGGTATGCATATGTTGTTATCGGACCTGATGGAAAATGTGTGAAGAAAGCTCAAGGGTATCGAGGTGAAGACTGTGTGGATCGCTTTTTAAAACAAATGATTCCAGAGAAGGACAACTTGGAAGAAGTTTTAATGAAAGTGCAACCGATGAAGCTTTCACCTCTTCAAGAAAAAGAATTTCAGCAGGCGACAGAATGTTGTATTTGTCATGAGGTGCTGGGAGAAAAAAGAGTCCGTGATCACGACCACATTTCTGGAAAATATAGAGGAGCAGCTCATGTGCGATGTAATTTGAACTATAAACAAGCACAGATCATTCCCGTTATCTTCCATAATTTACGTAATTATGAGGCTCATCATATCATGAGCAAATTAGGAAGATTTAAAGACTACGAAATTGATGTGATTGCATCCAGTATGGAAAAGTTTATAACTTTTAAACTGTGGAAGCGGCCAGGTCGATTTCAGCTGGTCTTTTTAGACTCGTTCTAAATTCTCCCTGCATCCTTAGAAAAACTTACCTCCAACTTTTCCCCCAGCGACTTTAAAATATTGAAAGAAAATTTTCCATGCAATTCCAATTTCAATCTGTTTACAAGAAAAGGTGTGTATCCATATAACTATTTTACTAATTACAAAAAATTAAACGAAACGCAGCTTCCCCCACCAGAAGCCTTCCATAATGACCTGACAGATGAAAATATTACTGAAGAGGACTACCACCATGCAAGAAATATTTGTTCGGTATTCAACATATAGTCGCTGGTAGAATATCACAACTTATATATTAAGACTGACGTACTATTGTTAGCGGATGTTTTCCAGAATTTTAGGAAATTATGTCACCAGTTTTATGACATTGATTGTGTGCATTTAATGACAGCTCCTGGGTTTGCTTGGCAAGCATCTTTGAAGATGTGCGAAACACCTCTCAAATTGCTGACAGATATAAACATGCTTTTGTTTATAGAACAAGGCATTCGAAGGGGAATTAGCATGATTAGTCATAGATATGCCCGAGCCAACATACCTAATACACCAGAATTTAATAAAAATGAGAATCCCAGTTACATTATGTACTGGGATGCTAAAAATCTGTATGGCTGGGCTATGTCCCAATTTCTACCCTTTGGCGGATTTGAATGGTGTGCGACAGAACATATTACGGAAGAATGGATTTTATCATTATCTGACGATTCTGAAATTGGATATATATTGGAAGTGGATCTTAAATATCCTGAGAAACTCCGTAAATTACATAACGAATACCCTGTCGCACCTGAAAGAGTGACTGTGAGTCAGGAAATGTTGTCTTCCTATGCGCGTAGATTACAGGGTAATACAAATTTCGCTGCAGCCTCTAAACTTATACTCAATTTGAATGACAAACGAAATTATGTAATGCATTATCGTAATCTGAAATTTTATTTGAAACTTGGATTGAAACTTTCATGTGTTCATAAAGCTCTCCAATTCAAACAGGCGCCTTGGCTTCAGAAATACATTCATTTTAATACTGAGAAAAGAAAAGAAGCTAAATCTTCTTTCAAGAAAGATTTTTTTAAACTAATGAATAACTCCGTGTTTGGGAAAACTATGGAAAATCTGCGAAAACGTAGAAATATTTTGCTTGTTAATAACGAAAAAAGAGCTAAGAAATTAGTGGCTTCACCCACTTTTAAATCTTTTAAAACATATGATGAAGATTTAACTGCTGTTGAAAGGATGAAAACTAGCATACTCATGAATCGACCGATTTATGTTGGGTTTGCTATTTTCGAATTATCTAAATTGGTTATGTATGACTTTCATTATAATTTTATTAAGAAAACATATAAAGATGATACTGCAAAGCTGTTATTCACTGACACGGACTCGTTGTGTAATCATATTAAAACGCAAAATATTTATGATGATTTGAAACAGCATTCAAACCTTTTTGATTTCTCAGACTATCCGAAACATCATTCACTGTACTCGGATGTTAACAAGAAAGCAATCGGCAAGTTCAAGGATGAACTTAATGGTGATTTAGCCCTTGAGTTTTTTGGGTTGAAATCCAAAATGTACTCTTTGAAATCATGTCGTAAAGAGAAGAAACGAGCGAAGGGTGTATCGACTTATGTTGTTCGTCAGAAAATCAAGCATGAAGATTACTTGCGGTGCCTTCAACAAGAAAAAACTAGCATTGAAAAGCAGATAAGAATCGCTCAAGATGCACACCGTCTGTATACATTAACACAGAACAAAAAATGTTTATCACCATTTGACGACAAAAGATATCTGCTAGAAGATGGTATCCCCAGTTTAGCCTATGGACATTGTGAAATTAGTCAAGATTGTAGTGGTTGAAGAAAATTGTTAATATATTGTAAAATTATCAAGAAAAATGTTGTTATGTTAATACAACTTACCTGTAAATATGTTTTTATCTGTAAATTGTTTTATTTTAATAAAAAAATTTTGATTTTACTTATGTGTAATTATTTAAAACTTCTACACACTATCTTTTCACATATTGTTTCAAAAGCAGTGCACACACACTGTTAAAAATCTGCTGCATTTTGTTGCAACGCACTCCCCTGCTTGTATAGAAAACGGTTACTTGGCCTTGAAATGGCGCTTTCTCATTGGTTGGAATAGAGATATTATATACAAGTGGTGGAGGGCGTTGCAGCAAAATGCAGCAGATTTTTAACAGTGCATATGCAAACATACTCATACATGTACACACTTATATAATACATGTGTTAATACTTTTATTCACTTACAATTAATTTTTAAATGCGTTTTAAAACTTTAAGAATTTTTTTAAGCATTTTTAAGATTATATATATATATATATATATTTTAGTTTCTTAAAACATTTTTAAAATTTGTTGAAACTTGTTAAAATTTACTTAAACATTTTTAAAATGTGTTGACACTTTTTTTTAAATTCATTTACACTTTTCAAAATACGTTAAAACTTTTTTTAAATTTACTAAATCTTTTTTAAATTAATTAATAGATAGTCATAGAAAGATCCATACACATAGATAGCTAACTATTCACATGTAAACAGAAAATCATATTTAAACACATATATATACACCTTAGATATTTTTATACATTTATGTCATAAAATGTAAGACATGTAAAAGAATTTGAAACCCTTCTAACAAATACCAGTGAAAACAAGATAATACGATAAAAATGTGTCTTTGATTTTAAGAGATTGCTCAATTTTGCTTCTTAATAAAAGTCTGCCATAAGACTGATGAGCAGATGAGCAGCTGCTCCTCCGGCCGCAGAACCCCCACTAATCTACTACTTATATAATGATACTACGACGATGTTCTATAATAATGTATAAGCTCTAGTGGAATACCATGTTTGCTGTAGAATACTAATTTTCACTAAGAATCAATAGCGAGATGAGCTGAGCACTCGTTCTGGTAAGTGGATATGCCATGGATTTGTTCTTTTAGGAGTTTCTCCGAAATAAATGTAAGTCAGTTCATTTTTTAATCCATATTTATTTAGATAAAGCCATAAAGTTATTCAACTGGTAACTATTGCGCAAATCTAACACTACAACTTTCGCTCACCAAGCTGCAACATTCCGGTGTTCTACATCCTCGGAAAAGATGGTCGTCTTAGCAGTTAAAGGGTCAGATGCATTCCGAGCTCCGAAAACCTAGAATGAAAAACCAACACTTGCACGAAAATCTAGCCCCTCCTCTCTGCGCGTCATTTTAGAATCCAATTCGGATTAACTTCGAGGCTACGCGTCAGAACTCATCACCTCTGATTGTTATACGAGGCGTGGCCTTCTGGTAGGAACTATATCAATTCTCGCAAATAGACTAACCTGCTAACATCTCAGCGCATTAACACAGAGCAGACGATCAATAAAAAATAAAATTAAAAATCTCGAAAATATTCTAAAAAGGAAAACATTACGAAATCGTTTCCCGCACTTTTTGAGAAACAAGCAATAGATTATTAATAAGTTAAATACGAAAAAGAAAAAGGACTTTAGCTGTTAAAATATTAATACATTACGAAACTAAGATTAAAATTATGTTCCACAAATTTAGAATTAAAAGCTCAGAGAGAACAAAATGGCGCATTTTTTTAAAAATTTTATTACATATATGTATGTCAACATTTGAACGGAGGGTGGATTTGGGGTCTGGGGGTCATTATCGGTGAAAATATACCAAAATTTTCCGAAAGTGCTTTCCTCCGGACGGCTGCAATAGGTAGATTTTACTTTTTGTAATGAAAGCTACCTAATACTTTTTGTAATGAAAGTTACCTAAAATTCATAAAAAGAAAAAATACTTTTTGGTCAGCTTCAATATCTGCCTGGTATGATATCAATGAAAGAAACTTTTTCCACATTTTGAATTTGATTGCCGTTTTGTAAAAAAATGTATGAAAAGAGCAAAATTACGAGACCATACGATTAAAATTGAAAATCAAATTTCTGTCATATCAGATCAGACATACAAAGTATTATCAGCCAACTATGTCTGTATTAGTTGGAAGGTAAACAATGTTACTCTAAATAAAATATAATTGTTATCGCCGAATTTTAATAGTTAGAATGTTCATTCAAATTTCAAAGTATATCTTTATACTAAAATTATAACTTGTTAAAAGTAAAAATAAAAGTATGGTAAAGTAATATTAAAAAAAAGTTATAAGAAAGTAATATTAAAAGCCATATAAATGCCTTTTAACCTTATCAACATGTTTCATTCATACAAGCGACAACTTTATCAAGATCAATATGGGTAATAAAACTATTTCAGGAAAAATTTAAAAATGAACTTCGTAAACAAAAATCATGAGATTACAAGTATAAAGAAAGTACATTGTAAAGAAAAGAAATCTGTAGTTTTACAGACGTAAAGCTACAGAAATGTGTATGCTTATTAAAATTTCATCTGTACACTGTACAAAAGAAAGAAATAGATCTACAAAACTAGTTTTTGTAAAGCTACAGAAATCTGCAGCTTGAAGAATCTCTAAGTCACACTTTAAGAGTCTGTAAGACAGAGCCTTTAAACTGTATATTTAAAATAAATAAAACACGAATAATTGAATGAAAAACAAAAATACAGATTTTTATTGAAAATATAAATATTGGAATAAAACTAAATATGCAGACATTCCCATATGATAATAAAGATGTTTTAAGACTATAATAAATAAAACAAAAAAACTTTATTATCTCCATTTTTCTAAAACTTGAGTAATGGCTTGCATTTAGTAATTTTATTTGTTTGTTTTCTGCACAGTGCTTTTTACTTTCTTCTATCTTCAATAGAAGAAAGTATTGTAATCGAAATTTTTTCGACTTCCGGTTTTCGACAGATTCACACGTTTTAGGGGTCAGAAATTCCAAAATCATGTTTTTACAAAATGTCTGTCTGTCCGTGTTTGTGTGTGTGCGTGTGTGTGTGTATGTCGCCATTCTACCATCAAAAAGTGCATGAAGTTATGCATAGAATTGAACCAAATTTTTTGTGAATGTTTTTGGCTGTGGCAAGCAGGTCCTCCTTCATTTCGAAATATTCCGCCTGAAGGGGGCGCTGCAATCGCGATTTTTGTGGCATTTTCAATATTTTACCGACCAAAAGTATATGAAGTTATGCATCGAATTGAACCAATTTTTTTGTGTAAGTATATGACTATGGCTAGTTGGTCCTCCCTGTATTTGAAAAAAAATCCGTCGTAAGGGGGCGCTGCAATCTCGATTTTTGTGTCATTTTTAATATTGTATCGACCAAAAGTATATGAAGTTATGCATCGAATTTAACCAAACTTCTTGTGTAAGTGTATGACTATGGCTAGTTGGTCCTCCCTGAATTTGAAAATAATCTGCCGGAAGGGGGCGCTGCAATCTCGATTTTTGTGACATTTTCAATATTGTACCGACCAAAAGTACATGAAGTTATGCATCGAATTGAACGAAATTTTTTGTGTAAGTGTATGGGTATGGTTAGTTGGATCACCCTGAATCTGAAAAAAATCCGCCGGAAGGGGAAGCTGTAATATTGAATTTTATGCCATTTTCAATATTGCGTCACTTAAAAGTGTATGAAGTTAGTTCTAGAACTGAACTAACTTTTTTGTATATGATTATTTTTTGATGAAGCAAGTAAGTCCTCCCTGAATTAAAAAAAAAAATTCTGCCTATCATTCCATTGTCCATCGGCTTGTGCAAAGACGTAAATTCGTTTTTACTCCGATTAATTGACTGAAGTAGAAATTTAAGATGAAAATCAAAGTTGGTATGGTATTGAATTAAAATTATTAAAGCATTAAAATGAGTAACTATTTTTTTTAAATGTTAAAATGTATGTATGAGATAGAAGAAAGTTTTGGGATTGGAACATCCAACTAGTTATGTTATGTTTCTGAATAAAATAAAATCAATTCAAAATGGATAATACACTTTCATTAAAGCTTTTTAAAAATCTATAAACGGGGCAAGAATGGAGTGCATACACTGATTAACCCGGGAGGACGTGCGCCGAGCCTGATAGAAGCAGAGTGCATATGAGTAATCGTTTTCTATAAAAGCGGTGGAGTGACGATGCAGCAAAAGGGTCAAATTTTTATCAGTGTTGATCAGATGAGGATACTTTACCTGGCAAGACACCTCCAGAGATATAATTCTTAGGTCAATCAAACTTGAGGGACTTTGCAGTTTACTTACTGAAAGTACGTGATTCAGGTAGGTATTTCGCTGTTTAGCAAAAGAAAGTTGACCGATCAAAAGTCTGCATTTTTGCCAACTTTTCGCTGTTTTCAAAAAATGCAGGAATTAGATTGGCCAATCTCGTTTCACTAAACAGCGAAAAATCTATCTGGATTTTGTCTAAAGCAAGTGAATATTATGCAAAAATGCAGGCTTCTGATTGGTCAATGTGGTTTCGCTTACAGTACAAAATCTAACTGGATAATGACTATCTACTCTTATCCACCAAACCGGAATGCCCACATCAATACTAACCGATATCGTAAATAGGTGTCAAAAAGCTGAAAACCAACCTTTAATGTTTTCTCATGTATCAGAGCGTACGTACCTGTGAAAGGGGATTTGCTGTAGACACATAAAGCATTAATATGTCAACACACATTAAGGAGTATCGTTGTGTTCAGCGATAATTGTTTTGATTCAGATTTAGTTATTGGACTAAATACAGGAATAATTTCAGATTTTCTTCAAGTAGGATTCTCTACTTAAAGTGGCGACTAAAAGGGATATTTGACTGGTTGCGACAAATCAAAACAAAATAAAATCAGAAAGCATCTTCACCTTAAAAAATCTGCAGCTGTAACTATCGCCATTCTTTCATTTTTATATAAAAGGATTACTTTAATATATAAGGAGCATTTTCATTGGTCAAAGCAAATATATACACAAGCAAGGCAGTGCAGTGACTGTGCAGTGGCAGCTGCAGATTTCTAACAGTATTGGAGAGCTTACCATTACCATTACCGTCAAGCTCTTTAACTTCTCTCACTGTAATTGAACTCGTTAAGGCGTCTAACGCCAAGTTCTTCTGTAGAAAATACCTAGATATTCTATATTTTGGAAAAATACGTCTGTATAAGCACAGTCTGAGCATCAAATGTTGGCACTCTTACATTGAGATAGTCCTGTTCAGGTTATCAGATTCGAGCTCAACATCCAAGCATCATCTTTCATTTCTGATGTCATAGCTGCTTTTATAGGATTTAGATGAATTTGGCTTTTTTATCGAAAAATAGTACTGTTTTTGCTAACATCTTTCTTTTTAATTTATTTGACTGGAAGGGATATATTTTAAGTTGTACTAACATATAGAGTCCCATTGCTGTGCGCTGACTCATGCCGGAGAGAAAAAGTGTGTCCATATGTTAACGCACAATAAAGCACAATGCTTTTATATGTTCGGTTATTGGATGAGGTATCAGAAAGATTTCAGATTTTGTTTAGGAAGAATTCTTCGGCATGAAAGGCTGTCAAAAAAGACAGTCTGAGGCACTAATCATTCGTATTAAACTTCTAGAGTCACGTGATGCTTCTTTTGTGCATCCGCATTCGATCATCACGAGACTCAAGTGCTCTTAAAATTGAGACGCGTGTAACGTACCGCCGTAGCCTGTCATTTTCTTTTGCCTCGTTAACACACGCGGTTATAGAATTTGATTTATTGAGACGCTTCTGAACTGTTAAGAATCAATAAGCATCTTAGTCAGCCAGTCATTATTGCCAGGCTTGATAACAACTTTCTCTCGTATAATCGAACTTTTTCAGGCGATTATCGTCAAGTTCTGCAACAGAAAATGTCTAGGACTGTAACAGTTTGGACCAAAGTGTATGTCAAAGCACAGCCTGAGAATCGAACGTTGTCACTCTCACATATAGGTATCCAGATATAGGTTATCAGATTCGGACTCACCATCCAATTATCAGCGCTCATTTCCAATGTCCTTACTGATGTATCCGAATTAAATTGCTGCAGCTGCAGTTCATTTATGGGAGCATGCAATTTTTGCTAAAATTTTTTAAAACTTTTTTTGACTGAAAGGGGGGGATACTTTAGACTACACCAGAAAAGGATTCTACTCTGCACTAATACACTATCCGGCCAAAGGTCACCTCTCACACGTGATTTTAGACGTTTTGTTAGATATCTAGAAAAATACATAAGTAATTATCCTGAAACTCTAGGTGTGTAAACAAAATAGTATATGTCACGTATTCCTGCGAAGATTATTCTTCGAAACATCTTAAGGAATCGTCAACAAATTAAAAAAGAACAAATACCTTTTGAATAACCCTGTCAAAATTAATGTAGCAAAAGCATCCAAACTGTAGATTAAGAGTAATTAACTGTGTTATTGTAATTAACTGTGTTTATTTTATGAGGATAGCTTGTATACTCATAGAGAAATTAAGGGTTCATTAAAACAGCCCCAAATTTTAACAATTTTTTTGCTTTTAATATGGAGAATTTTTAATATAAAAAACATGTGTGGCACTCGGGGACTGCCGCGGTAAAGCTATCGCATAGCATTTTTTATCAACTTATGCAAAAATACCGCGTCAATGTCTGCTGAAGTCTATCGAAGGATACCGCGCCGAAGTCTGCCAAACTCAAACGTCGTTAGCCGGAGTGTTAGGATTTTTTCTCGTTACGGAATTCCTAGATTCGATCGCCGCGCTCAAAGCCCGCGATAATAGCTATGCAATAGCTTAATAAATTACCAAACAAAATTAGATTGCTACGAAAATTAGATCGCGAGTTATAAGCATTTTAAATTTTTCGACCCTAACGGTGGGGGGTCTCCTGTCATCAAAAATTAACACTGTCTCATAACAAATTACCAAACAAAATTTGGCCGCGCTACGAAAATTAGATCGCGAGTTATAAGCATTTTAAATTTTTCGATCCTCACAGTGGGGGTCTCCTGTCACCAAAAATTAACAATATCTACTAATAAATTACCAAACAAAATTTGGCCGCGCTACGAAAATTAGATCGCGAGTTATAAGCATTTTAAATTTTTCGACCCTCACCGTGGGGGGTCTCCTGTCACCAAAAATCAACAGTCTCATATTAAATTACCAAACAAAATTTGGCCGCGGTACGAAAATTAGATCGTGAGTTATAAGCATTTTAAATTTTTTGACCCTCACCGTGGGGGGCCTAATGTCCCCAAAATTAACACTGTCTCATAATAAATTACCAAACAAAATTTGGCCGTGCTACGAAAATTAGATCGCGAGTTATAAGCATTTTAAATTTTTCGACCCTCACCGTGGGGGGTCTCCTGTCACCAAAAATTAACACTGTCTTATAATAAATTACCAAACAATATTTTGCCAAACTACCAAAATTAGATCGCGAGTTATAAGCATTTTTAATTTTTAGACCCTCACCGTTGGTATTCTAATGTCCCCAAAAATTAACACTGCCTCATAATAAATTAATAAACAAAATTTGGCCGCGCTAAAAAAATTAGTCTTCTGTCTTCTGAAAATTAGATAGCGAGTTATAAGCATTTTAAATTTTTCGACCCTCACCGTGGGGGGTCTCCTGTCACCGAAATAAATAAGACCACCAAAATAAACACTGTCTCATAATAAATTACCAAACAAAATTTGGCCGTGCTATGAAAATTAGATAACAAGAAACATAAGTTTGAGACTTGATATTCTAATATCTGAAAAATACCACGTCAATGTCTGCCGAAGTCTACCGAAGGATACCGTCCCGAAGTTTTCCGAACGGAAACGACTTCAGCCGAGTGTTAGGTTTTTTTTGTTACGGATGTGTTAGGATTTTTCGCGTTACGGAATTTTTGGATTCGGTCACCGCGCTCAAAGCCCGCGATAAAAGCTATGCAATAGCTTAAAAACATGTTCTTTTAGGAAATGTGTCAAACAATATTGTACACAATACTCTGTTATCAAAATTTAAAAATAAAAAAAGTGTGAAAAATGAGCTGTTTTACTAAATAATGTTTCACTGCGCATGCGTGAATGCAATCAGAATATAATGTGAAAATATAGCAAATATAGTATGTAAATATAACATGTTATATATACAAAATAACACAGTAAAACATAACTAAAGTTTATAGAGCAACTTTTCTAAAGGTATCAAAAACATACCTTGAAAATTCTGATAATTATCGTCGACAGAATTAGTTCAGAATCCGTTTTTAACAAAAGTAGCAAAACGATGAAAGGATGTATCCAAATGTACTAGTGTGTGCATTACTGTGTATGCTATATTGACACTAATCTTTGGATATATGGATACAGCCTCTCATCTTTTTGCTTCCTTCAGGGAACAACGGATTTTGAGCTTATTTTATCGACGATAATTCTCAGAATTTTCAAGCTATATGTCTGAGACTTTTATGATCTATTGCTCTACACATTTAGCTAACACTTTAAAAACATTATATTTTGATTGCTTTCACGCATGCGCAGTAAAGCATTATTCAGTAAATCTGCTCGTTTTCCTACAATTTTTTAGTTTTAGTTACAGGATATTGTGTATATTATTATTTGTCATATTTTCTAAAGAGAATTTTTTTTTTACATTAAGAACTCCTGAAATTATAAGCAAACACTTGGGAAAATGTGGGATTGTTTTTATGAAAACCTATATTTCTCTACGAGTATACATGATATCCTCATAAAAATGAACACAGTCTATCACAATAAGTCACTTAATCATAATCTACACTTTGAATGCTTTTGATACATTAATTTTGACCGAGTTATCCAAAAAATATTTGTTCTTTTTCAATTTGTTGATGGTCTCCAATGTGTTTCTGGTAAATATCTTCGAAACTTCGGAAAAACATCATCACACATCAAAACATCTTTGTTGTTCAACCTTAAGATTTATGGGATGCGGTAACTTTTCGAATTAAGAGATGTGGTCTGAACAATTTTCCACATCCAGGATACCTGAAGATAAACAGTGATGAGACCAACATTAGAAGTGCATAAAGCTGACAGTCTAATAGTAAAATGACCTTATACATCAGAGCCCAACAAAGTGCCTTCATTAGTCAATATATTGCAAAATGTCACCATATGTCAGTACATTGCAAAGTTTTTGCAATAATTTGGACAAAAGCCTCTTTATAAACAGAGTTTGAGCGAAGTATGTTACCACACTAATACAGAGGTACCTTATCAGAGAAAATTGTTGATAGAGATTATTGGAAAGGAATAATGTGATATTTTGAAACACATGTAACATCCGTGAAGAGTTAATACAAAGATTACTACATAGTCAGCATTTTGATTCGTGACAACAGAGTTCTGAAAAGATTTTCTTGAATGTAAATACAACTGCAAAGGCTGCAAAAAACTCAATTTAAGCACTGGAATAAACCGGGACATTTTAAAAAAATAGCGAGAATAAATCTGAAAATATACTAATCTTTGCAATTCGAAGACTTTGCAAATACAATGTATATTTCTAAACAATTATGTCATGACTATCTAGTGCTAATAAAACCAATATTTCTAATGAAAATATAAAGATTTTATTATAAATTATTTATTTAATCAATAATTTTGGTAGATTTTAATTGCGATGTTAAACTATTTATTTATTCTGTAGATATTGAAATCAGGATAATTATGTATTACTGTATGAACATCTAAAAAGTAGGAAATAAAATAAACTTTAAAAAAAATAAAACTAATACCCGACATTATACAATGTACTAAAATGAATGAAATAATTCTTTAAAATTTTGTAAGCAAAATTATCGAAAAATCACATATAGGATATCATGTGTCGACATAAAAAATGTTAAATTTCATAAATAAAATTTATTATCCACCATACATGAAATTTTGAAAGACTTGTTTTTACAAGACATCAGTTAAAATATTTATGATTTAATTTACGAATACACACAAATAAAAAGTAATCAATTACTTTTTGAAGTTGGTGCCAAACTACTTTAAGTACAGTAAAATTTTTGAATATATTGTACTTGGTACTATGAATAAATTGATGATTGAAAATATGATACAAAATTGAAAAAAATGATTCACTTCTTCAGAAAATTAGTTTTTAATTATTGTCGACTGCAAATATTTGGCATTATGTTTTGACTGCATTCACGCGGGCGCAGTGAAAAATTTAGTAAACCAGTTCATTTTTCACTCATATTTTATTATTTTCAAATTCTGATCACAGTGTATTGTGTACAATGCTGTTTGTCATAATTTCTGAAAAGAACATTTTTTTTAATATTAAGAATTCTGCAAATTAAAAGCAAAAATATTGATAAAATTTGGGACTGCTTTTATGAAAACCTTAATTTCTCTAACAATATACATACCATCCTTATAAAAGTAATTACAATTTATTACAATAAGCTATTTACACATAATCTAGAGCTTGAACGCTTTTGCTACATTAGTTTTGGCAGGGTTATTTGTTAACTCTGGTCATTAGTTTTGTCAGGGTTTCGAGAAAAAATCTTTGTGGAAATACATGACTTGTACTATTTTGTTAGCACACCTGGCGTTTTAGCAAAATTCCTCAGGTATGTTTCTAGATATTTAACAAAACGTTTTAAATCGCAAGTGATCAGTCACCTTTGGCCATATTGTGTATCAGTGCCTAGTAGTATCCTTTTTTAGTGCAGTCAAAAGTAACCCCTCCCCCACTTCAATAAAAAGAAAGATTTTTAGCAAAAATAGCATGTTATTAAATGAATTGAAGCAATTTAATTCGGATACAGGTAGTAAGGGAAACGAAATGAGCTCTGATGATTAGATGTTGAGTCCGAATCTGATAACCCGTATTTCGCTGCCTCTGCGTGAGAGTAACAACGTTCGATTCTCATACTGTGCTTTGGTATACACTTTTGTCCAAATTAGTAAAATTCTTGGTATATTCTGTTGCAGAACTTAATGTTAGTCGCTTGAAAGAGTTCTATTATACGAGAGAGGTTCTTACCAATCTTGGTGATAATGTCTGGCTATCCACAATGCTGTTTTATTCGCTTCTGTCTCAACAAATCAAATACTATTACTCCGTGTGTTAATGAGGCAAACGAAAACGTCTGGCTATCGCGGTAGATTACACTTGTCTCAATTTAAGACCCCTTGAATCACATGATGATTGAATGCGGATGCACAAAAGAGCATCACGTGACTCTAGTAGTGTAACACGAAAGTTAGTTCTACAGACAGTTTCATACCGAAGAATTCTACCTGAACAAAATCTGAAAATTTCCTGTAATCTCATTCCATACACATAGCAATGTGCAACCGAACACATAGCAATGTGCTTTATATTCATTGACATATGGAGACATTTTTCTCTCCGGCCATTGGGCTATTTTTTTGGGTTACTTGTCAGTCTGATAGAAATACTTTACTAAATATAACTTATAAAACCGGGGAAGCGTATAAAAATTTAAATTTTGTATTTTTTAAGAAATGTTTTTATTGACCAAAATCGCTTTTAAAATCTTTTACTACTCATTTAAAACATTTTTGAATTTGGAACTATATGTATATTACTAAGGGTTAAGGCCATTGGCCACCGTTGAGAGTGGACATCTTGTATAACTTCCTCATTTCAGTGACAAATTTTGCGTGTGTCAATAACACCGATTTAAAATTACTCAACACCCCAAAAGATGTACCATTTTATATGTCGATGCTTATGAAGGGTAAACACTTATTATAAAGGTATAGAAATAATTGTAACAATTCTAAAAACATTTAAGTTGATTTAAAAGTTGTTCTTCAATGTCTCCTACAGACGCTATCAGGACGGAGGAGGATAAGACACAATAGATTTTGTAGTTGTTTGAAGTTTAAGAGATTTATTTGTTCGGACTAATCGGCCTGAAATTTTATTTTATATTTTTTAGTTTAGTATCGTTTTACTTTGGTTGTAGAAGTAAAGATATGTAGATAAGAAAATGTTAAAATTAAAATTTTAATTTCATGAAATTTTATTTTAAATTATGTTATAATATTGTAGGACTCTTTTTTTATTATTGTATACAATATTTAAAAATAATAACTTATTTGTGGATAAAAGACATGAATTCAAATCTATATTAAATATTGTTAAATTATATTAATAGACATTAAAATATTTCATCATTTATTTTAACTAAATAAGATTAGTTTTAAAGTAAATTACGTGTATAAATAATATGCTAGTTTAAGAACAAGCATAAAAAAGAAAGCAGTAAATTTTAATTTTATCTAAATTTCTTTAATTTCGTCTACTTTGTTCGAATTCCTCTATATTAGTCATCACATGGAAAAATGAACGAAATGAAAACTTTGAGTTATTACAATTCCATAACTTTGTTTAAAAGACCATTTGCGAAGTCATAAGATGTCTAGAATGATCTTTTAATTCATCAGAACTTTGAATTTAGGTATTTGAAAATCTGATTTAGAATTTCAAGTAATGAAGAGAAAATCAAATCAAATTAAAAAATAAGTAAAAGAATAATGAACAGAGCTTTTAAAGTTATGATTTACCATAAAAGCTCGCTGTTGGCACACCTTTGTTATGACGTCGAATGACGTAAACATATACCCCCCGCCCACAGATGTTTCCCTCCAGTTTGTTATGGACGCCGCCAAGGCAGTCACTGCTTACCAAGAGCACGCATTTAATAATAAAACTATACAGTCTGCTATATCGACATTTTTAATTCATATTTATATCGCATCGCAACACCACATTATGGGCCGTCGAGCTCAAAGGTATTTATATTTAAAAAATAATAATAGTTTGTTTAAAATAGTGAATTGACATTGCAGACGAAGAAATTTATTTTTTCTTTCTTCGAACAATTCAATCGTCGAACGTAGAACAACATCTGCAGTTTTGATAAAATTGTTACGCAATCATCGCAAGAAAGAGTAAGCACAGACGAAATACGAAATCACCTGTTTACCAGAAAAGGTAAGAAACATTCGATTATTCCTTTTGATTCATAAGTTTCTAAAATGGATGCAATTGAAAAAATAAAAAAGAAACGCGCAACTGTAAGGGCAGCTGTAACTAAGCTTAAAACTAAAATTGATACTTTAATTAATGAAGAAAATAAGGAAACCGATGAGTATTTAGAAATTTTGGAACAGTTAAATGAAAAGGAAGAATCGCTGAAAAATTTAAATAGCGAGATAGAAGCTGCCATAAGTATTGCGAAAGATTATGAAAATGATATTACCATTAGTGAAGAATATACTGAGAATATCGTAAAAGCTAAATTCAAAATTAAGAAACAAATTAAGCGTTTAGAAGCGGGTAAGGTTCTCAATACAAGTCAACTAAAACCTACTCTTACAAATGACTCATTTAATATTAAATTACCGGAAATACCGCTCCCGAAATTCTCAGGAAAACCGGAAGATTGGAGTTCATTCAAATTACAATTTGATAATATTATAACATCTAATGAACAATTATCTGAAACTCAAAAACTTCATTATTTATCAGCAGCTTTAACAAACGAAGCAAAAGTTTTGCAAACGACAGAAGATACATTCGCTTCTTTAATTCAGGCATTAAAAGATAGGTATGAAAACAATAGAATAGCTGTAGAAATACATATAAATTCACTTTTCGAAGCAGATAAAATTATACAACCTTCTGCTAAAGATTTGCGGAATTTAGTTGACACCGTAAAGAAAAGCATTCGCGCATTAAAGGTTTTAGATTACACAAGGAACAATCTTTCCGACGTTCTAATTCTGAATATTATTCTTCAAAAATTGGATAAAGATACACGAAAAAGTTACGAAATGAGTATCAGTTCAAATGAAGTTCCAGAATTAGACAATTTAATACTATTTTTAGAGAAACGCTCTCAAATCTTGGAAAATATCAGTAAAAACATTTCAGCAAAACCCAAGACAAATCAAGAGCGTCATTCTAAACAAAAATCTCTCTTTGTTAAGTCAACTAATTTAATTAATTCATGTGTGTTATGTAAGCAAAATCATGCAATTTATAAGTGCGACACATTTTTGAAATCAAATGCCTCTCAGAGAAAAGAAATAGTAATGAAACACAAACTTTGTTTTAATTGTTTAAGTAATCAGCACACGATTGCTAATTGCAAATCTAAAAGTTTCTGCAACATTTGTCAGTCACGACATAATACGTTACTTCACAGAAATGCAAACACTTCCTTTCCGAAAAAAATTAATGAAGTTAATCCCATCGAGCAAGGTAATAAACTAAATCCGAATGCACAAGAGTTTTTCGGACAGACAGAAGTTAAATCACTTCTATCGCCTTCCTTATCTTGCGTTAATAACGGAAATAAATCTGTTATTCTCTCCACTGCTTTAGTTTGGGTTTTTAACCCTTATTCTGGTAATTATTTACAAGCACGTGTAATACTGGACTCAGGAAGTATGTCCAATATTGTAACATCAGAATTTGCTGATCGACTGGGAATTCCATTAAAGAGATTGAAAATCGCAATATCAGGATTAGGTGGAAAAGAAATGAACATTAAATACAAGGTGCATGCGAAAATTCTAAATGGAAATGGATCCTTTGAAGCATCATTAGATTTCCTTGTTGTTTCAAAAATAACCGATTCACTCCCAGTAACAAAATTGAATATTTATAACTTGAAAATTCCTCATCAGTTAGCAGATCCAAAATTTAGCGTTCCTGGCAAAATTGACATGCTACTCGGAGCACAATCCTTCTTTGATATAATAAAAGATGGAGAAATTCGAATTCCAAACAGCAATTTAGTTTTCCGAAATTCAGTATTCGGATATATCGCAACAGGAACCGCAGATACGATCAGTCATACGCAATATTGTGGTTTTATTTCGCAGTCTCAAAGCATTGATGAATGTTTAGAAAAATTTTGGAAATTGGAAACCATTGATGAACCTTGCAAAATTCTGAGTAAAGAAGAAGAATACTGTGAGGAACATTACAAAACTACGCATAAAAGAAATGACGCTGGTAGATATATAGTGCAGATGCCTACCAAGGATTTGGAAAAGTTAGGCGATTCTAAAGAGCTTGCGAAAAAACGTCTGAATCAGTTGTGGAGAAGATTATCTAAAGATAAAACTATGAAGATATTATACCAGCAATTCATGCAAGAATACTTAGAGTTAGGCCACATGGAGAAGGTTACAGATGCTCAATCCGAACATCCAGATAATAATTTATGTTACTACTTGCCACATCATGGAGTTCTCAGACCAGACAAAACCACAACAAAATTAAGGGTGGTATTCAATGCATCAGCGGCAACTACATCTGGTCTCAGTCTCAATGATTGTCTGCTAAAAGGAGAAGTGAAAGAAGACATATTTGAAATTATGACAAGATTTCGTATTTACAAGTATGCTTTTACTACAGACATTCAAAAAATGTTCAGACAAATTTTAATTCATCCATCTCAACGCGATCTTCTAAGAATTGTGTGGAAGACAGATGAGAACGAGGAAACTGCTGTTTACAGATTGAATACAGTCACATATGGAACTTGCTGTGCACCGTTTCTCGCAATACGGACTCTGAAACAATTAGCCATCGATGAATCATCACAATTCTCTTTGGCTGCTGAAGTAATAAGAGAAGATGTATACATGGACGACATTGTTACAGGCGCACATGACCTAGATACAGCTACAGAACTCCAGCAGCAGTTATGCAACATGCTAGAAACCTGCGGCATGTCCCTTCACAAATGGAATTCCAACTCAAAGGAATTGATGAACAGTAAGCCACAGGAAGTTCAAGAACATAATTTTTCCGTAAATGAAGAATCAACAAGCAAAACTCTAGGGGTTATTTGGAAACCCGTTGAAGATCAATTTATGTTCAAGATTTCAGTAACAGAGAAATCATCATACACGAAACGAGACGTGCTGAGCACCATTGCAAGATTATACGATCCCTTAGGTCTTTTGGGACCAATTATTACTCGAGCAAAGATATTTCTTCAGAAATTATGGCTCCTGAAGTTAGGTTGGGAAGATGAAATCCCAGATCCAGTTGCAAGTGAATGGATAAATTTTGTGTCATCTCTAAAACTAATCGAAGAAATTAGAATCGACAGATACATTCTAACCGATTCTTTTCAAAAATTAGTGTTGTTAGGATTTTCAGATGCTTCGGAATTAGCTTATGGAGCTGCAGTTTATATGCATTGTACAAGTGAAACAAGTACTGTAACAACTAAACTGATTGCGAGTAAGTCTCGCGTAGCCCCTTTAAAGACAATTTCCATACCCCGCCTGGAACTCTCAGCTTGCCTACTTCTTTCTGAACTAATAGAGAAAATTCGGCTTTCTTTAAAAATGCTAGTAAGTGACATTTATTTGCATACGGACTCAAAAATCGCAATTGCTTGGATCAGTACACCGCCAAACAAACTAAAAACCTTTGTTGGCAACAGAGTATCCAAGATACAAACCTTAACTGAAAACTGTCATTGGAAACATGTCCCATCGCATTTAAACCCAGCAGATGTTATATCACGTGGACTAGGTCCTCAAGAACTTTCCAACATGAATCTTTGGTGGAATGGCCCCCCGAACTTTCACACACCTTCATCTTCTGATGAATCCAATGACAATATAGACATTCTATCACAAGAACTGTACTCGCATGAACTTAAAAAAACAGACAATATCAATTTAATTTCTACTTCTGAAAATTCATTTGTAAATGATTTTCTTAATTTAAGTAACAATTACTTAAAATTAATACGTATTCTAAGTTTTATTTTCAGATTTATATTTAATGTTAAAAATAACATTCAACGAAGTGGTCCACTCACAACAGACGAACTTCGTAATGCCAAGTACTGTCTTATAAAAATGGTACAGGTAAAATCTTTCGAGTATGAAATCAGAACCCTTGAAAAGGGAGAAATTCCCAAGAAGGGCCAGGTGAGTTGTTTAAATCCCTTTCTTGATAAGCAGAAATTGTTACGGGTAGGTGGTAGATTAAATAATTCTGACTTATCCTTTGATAAAAAATTCCCGATATTGCTCCCAAAAAATCATAAATTGACTTTATTGATCATGACATATTTTCATCTTAAATATTTACATGTTGGAGCCCAAACTTTACTCCATCTTATTAGGCAAGAATTTTGGCCACTGGGTGGTAGAAATACTGCCAGAAAAATTGTCCATGACTGCATAATTTGTTTCAAAAATAAACCTAAATGTATTGAGCAAATTATGGGAAATCTTCCCTCAGAAAGAATTACTCCTAGTTCCCCATTCACTAATGTAGGGATTGATTTCTGTGGCCCCTTTTATATTAAATATAAGGGTCAAAGAAAAGGTATTTACAATAAATGTTATGTTGCTATTTTTATTTGTTTCGTAACAAAGGCCATACATTTAGAAGTGGTCACTGACTTAACTTCAGAAGCAATGATAGCAACATTAAAGAGATTTTTCAGTAGGAGAGGTAAAAGTTCTTCTATCTGTACTGACAATGCTAAAAATTTTGTTGGAGCCAGTGCAGAGTTAAAACGTTTGGCAAACATGATTAGAAACCCCCCAGATGTTTTGGCTGATTATTTAACAAGTGAGGAAATCTCCTGGAATTTCATTCCACCCAGGACACCCAATTTTGGTGGTTTGTGGGAAGCTGGGGTGAAGTCGTTTAAGCATCATTTAAGAAGAACTGTGGGAAATTCGCGATTAACTTTTGAGCAATTTTTAACAGTTACCGCGCAAATTGAAGCCATTTTAAACAGTCGGCCCCTCACGCCCATGTCTTCTGACCCCAATGATTTTGAAATTCTAACTCCAGGCCATTTTCTCATAGGTAGACCTCTAAGCAGTGTGTCTGAACCTGATCTCACTGGAGAACGCGATAATTATTTGTCTCAATGGCAAAGATTAAGTAAAATGGTCCAATTTATTTGGCGAAAGTGGAAATTAGATTATCTTAATAATTTACAAGCCAGACATAAATGGCAGTTTGAAAAAGACAATGTTATTCCAAATTCAATGGTCCTTTTAAAAGAGGATAATCTTCCACCCTGCAAATGGACAATTGGTAGAATTCAGGAAGTAGTTAACGGACCAGATGGTAAGGTTAGAGTGGTATTAGTTAAAACCCCTCAGGGTATTTTCAAAAGAGGCATATCGAAATTATGCTTACTTCCTTGTCAATAAATTGATAAATTATTATATGAATATGTTTAACCATTTCACTGTAAACTTATTGTGTAACCAAATGTTTGAAGTCTATTTAATTATTCATTGTTCTATTCATTATTATTATATTATGCATCTTTATTGTATTGAATGTTATTCATTGTAAATTTAGATATTGTATTGTATATTGAAATGATATTTCAACGTGGGGCGGTATGTTGGCGCACCTTTGTTATGACGTCGAATGACGTAAACATATACCCCCCGCCCACAGATGTTTCCCTCCAGTTTGTTATGGACGCCGCCAAGGCAGTCACTGCTCACCAAGAGCACGCATTTAATAATAAAACTATACAGTCTGCTATATCGACATTTTTAATTCATATTTATATCGCATCGCAACACCACTCGCAATTACGTTTTATTGAAATTATTATAATATTTACAACGCGGGAAAAATATACAGGCACTTTGTGTCTACCGTATTATCTTCATATATATGTAAATATACAATGTGTCCACTCACATCTGTGGCCAATGGCTAATTTCTAAACCCTTAGTCATAGGCATATAATTTTGACTGCAAAGCTGCTTTAAAAAAAGTAAAGAATTGTTTTTAAGTGACCTAAATTAAAAAAGAAAAAAAAACTTTATTAAAAAAAATACGAAAATTAAATTTTTATACGGTCCCCCCTCCAATAAGCGATACTTAGTAAAAATTTTCCATCACTCTAACAAGCAATATAGAAAAGATCCCATTTACCTAACATTAAAATTGATCGAGTTATGAAACTTTAAATTTCATGATTTAAACCACTTTTCTGTAACTAAAAATAGATGAGTCGGACTAAGCTTTAAGGGAACGTACACTGAGTGCTTAAAGTATTGTAAAGGACATCCATTTTCAGAGTTGTCCAATGACTAATTCCTAAACCATTTGTCGCACACATATAATTCCAATTAGAAAAATGTTTTGAATGAGGTAAAGAAATATTAAAGCGATTTAACTGAAGGTACTGCCGCCGTATAAGCTTTACAGTTGTGATAATTTTAATTATCTTCTAGATTTATTAAAATAATTCAAGACGTGAGTACCGAAATTCTCTTTATCGAGGAAATCAAATTTTGGAAAATCGCGAAAATCGTTTAAATGCGTCCATTGGTTTTCATTATAAATTTGGATATTGTATTTGTTACATTAATGCAGACTGGTACAGACTGATAGAGAAAACAATAGCAATAAAGTGAGTTTTGAAATTCACATCCTCAATTGTATTTTTACATATGTTTTATTTTGTAAGGAAATGAAGCTGCAACTTTTAATGATTTTATTTTAAAAAGGTGTATTATTTTAATAAGCTTTTAATTTACTCATAATGTTCGTATGTGTAATTTCCTAGTTCAAAATTTATATTCAAATTTTAATAACTCACTTCCGAGTATCCGATCGAGATTTTAGGTCAGTACTATTTATTTATTTTATAAGACTGTACCAAATTCTATTAGGTTAAGTATCTAATAGAATTTTAAATATGTATAATTTTGTAATGAATTGTGTGTAAAAACTTTAACTCGCTTCCGAGTATCCAATCGAGATTCAATCCGCATACTTAATTATATCCAATGAAAATGTCATATTGATTTCATCATGATTTTAGGTCAGTACCATTTATTTATTTTATGAGACTGCACCAAATTCTATTTGGTTAACCCTTTCCGGCACGGGTAAATTTAGTAGTAAAATGAGAAATTATCGACTGACACCGGAATTCACAAATTAATTTTTTAGATATTTTGAATTCCTTAATTTAAGCGTTTACTGTAAGAGCAAAATTTTACTAAAATATTATTGATGCCATTCGCAAGTTTGGAATTAAAATTAGGTATCCCAGACCGGGCACAGTGTGCCGGAAAGGGTTAAGTAATCTAATAGAATTTTAAATATGTACAATTTTGTAATGAATTGTGATTCTTTCATTTGATAATTTTATTTAACAAAATTTCTGTTATTTATTTTTATATTTTTAGTTCAAGTTGAATATTTTGCTTTAATATGTAAACATCAACATTAATTTAAAAATAATATAATAAAAATTATTTTACTCTGAATGTTTAATGTTTAATTTTATCTGACGTTTATTTTTATTTCCAGTAAAATTATGACTGAACCCTATTTAGCAGCAAATAAGATGCTTCAACTTTAAACAGCTATTACTCGGTCAGTTTTAATTGCAGAGGAATGGGATTTTTTTTTTGTCTCAGTTGTTAGAGTAATGGTAAAAAATTTACTAAATATCACTTATAGGGCCGGTTGACCGTAAAAAAAATTAATTTTCGTAATTTTTTAATTTTTTTAAAACCTAAATCACTTAAAAATTATTTCTTTACCTTATTAAAAACATTTTTGCCACTGGAACTATATGTATATGACTCACGATTTAGAAAATAGCCATTGGCCACCGTTGAGAGTGGACACAATGTATATATTTTTTATGATCATATCCTTAGGCTTATGTTATAGATAAGAAAGTATTTGGATAAGATTTTAAGCACATTTAAATTTAAATTATTATAAATTTTATATGCTCTTTGTTGATCATGGATAAGAATCGTTTTTCATAAACAAATAATAATAAAGGAATGACAATATGAAATCTTATTATAAATGCGTCAATAGATGGCAGCACTATAAAATTTTATTGCATTTATGCATAGATTGAATGAAAGGAAAAGGTTAAAAAAAATTGTTCACTAATAAAAGACAGAGAAAATATTGTACTGAGTTGTCTCTACTTTTAAAAAAGTACCTAAGGTCTAGAAAACATTTTTTTTTCTTCTTCATATGTATATAAATTACGGCGAAAGAACATTAACAGGTTTATTCGGATCCTATATAAAAAAAAATCTTACAAAAAGGTGCTGGATTTTTGCTATTGCCAAACATAAGCGGGGAACGAGCTGGGCGTATACCCCGGATATTAGAGACGCAAAGCTGCGCCTAGCGCGGGTTAATTGGTGGGGTTCTTGGACAATGCTATTCTAAATTTTCTCTCAGCAAAGAACTGCTTTGGGGTTTTTGCTTCTGTGAGTGATTGATTTAGACTTTTTATCGTCCGATTGGCATAATTTTGCGTGAATATTATGAAAAGAAAGAAAAATTTGTTGAAAATTATATCAGATTTAAAACGTAGCATTCAAAATCACTTATTTAAAATAATTTCCTTATAGCATTGTTTAAAAATACAGAGAAGGAAGATTGTGTTAATTAAATACATTTTATATTCGCTGATTTTGAAAACGCTGATTTTGAAAATGATCTTTAACAATCTTACTTAATCAAACAGAAAATAGCAATTAATAGCAGCTGATTCGTCTTTGTACCTCTCCTCAAAAATAGATAAATAAACACTCGTTTACATTGTAATCGCATTAAAAAAAAAAAAAAAATTATAATTACATTTTCCACAAACTTTACAAATCCGATCAAATTAACTCATTTTTAGAGTCCGTACAGGGTTGACGAACGTAGCTCGTAGGGGGTATTAAAATAGTCTTAATTATATGTCGAGGAAAATCTGAATTTTTTATAGAAATTGAGTCAGGACTGGCCGGGTCTTGAAATTCTGTCCCTAGCTGATCTCTAGTTTCGGTTTTAGTTTTCAAAATAAGGAATCTGATAATTAGGGTAGAAAAGGAGCATCGTCAATTAAGTTAAAGAAAACTTTAAGAGCAGTTTTAATACTATGCTACGCTTCAATTTTCATGCAAGCTGCAAACCTGACAATCAAGGTTTAATTTTTCATTTGAACAATAGGTATGCGACTAGATACCAGAAATTTTGAAGGGAAAGAGAAATTTTTGAATGTTACTTTAAATTTTCTGTTTAGCGATTTTCATGTATAACGAAATAAAAAGTGTGTTTTGTACTTTAAAAAACAATAAAAATATACTACATTATGTTTGTGTACAGATTTTTTTTTTATTTACTCTTATAACAATGGTTTAAATTTAAAATAGCTGTCTAGAGGCACAACGAGAAATAGGCTCTCTGCCATGTCCTGTATATACTATATGATGCTAATAAAGATTTTTTTGAACCCTCTTCAGTTTATGACCTATTACAGCTTCATCCCATAACTTTCCTCTGTGATTATCCGTGTCATTCGTGTAATAAAAAAATAGCCAAAACAATATTGAGGTATTTCATATATTCATTAGTGGAGTAAACAAAGAGATTTCAGCTTTAAAATACGTTCCAGAAAATTTAAAAACTGATAAGATGTACAGAAAACCTTTGTGTTTAAGTAAAAGTGTGATGTGTGAAAATCAAAGCAGTGGAAAGCATAAGTATGTTTCAATGAACGAAATTGTTTATTTTATGAGTAAATATGATTCAAAGCATCTCTCAGATGATGGTACTGGCAGTGCCACTGATTGATCCAAGATGTAATATAAATGAAAATGAAAAACGATTAAATGTATAAAAGTAAAATTATTCCGTAAGATATACTGAATACAAAGGTCCTAAGAATGTGTGTTTGTATACTTCGTGCATTGAATTTTCCAAATCAAGTTTTGATACATATTGGTGCGGTATTTCATAGATTAGACTTTAATTTACTAAAGGGAATAATTGTTTTGTATATCCATAAATACTTATTTTTACTTATTTTTTAGATAATTTTTAATCTTCTGGAAAATGTTTTTTTTTCTTTTTTTATTGCTTGTTTTATTTTCTCCTAGGGTTGTTCTCAAGTTCCCTCCTCAACAAACGAGAAAGTTTCTGACATATTGTCTAATTTATTTTTAAACATAAAGTCGCAAAGTGATATTCATGACTAGAGTCCTGCAACGGATCGGTTACCCTCTTTTACCGGAACCCGACATGACTTGCAGGTCGGGTCGGGTTGGCGCTATATTTTTCGTTGTGGATCGGGTTGACTTCTACTTTTTTTTTCGGATCTTGTTAATTTTCATTGTTTCGGTTTCTGGTCGTGCTCGGATTGATTTTTTTATCCTGTTTCGGGCTCACCAGATTTTTCATAAGTATTTTTCAGGTTAAAAATCTATGTACAACAAAACTTCAATAATGACTTTCATAACAGCGTGTTTAACAATTATTTCTCCCGTTTTATTTTTCGATTTTTTATGCAGTGTTTTTAAAATTAACAAAAAAAAAAAAAAAAAAAAAAATCCAGTCACAAAAATTGCGTTTACGGGTGCGACGGTGACAACTTTAGTTATTTTATTTTATTTTATTTTATTTTTTAGAACAGAGAGATGAAATCCCAATTAAGCAAGTAAGGACACCCACTAAAAGCCTGATAAAATGACAACCTTCCTTCTCTGGATAGTTTTTTCCCCTTACGTCCAGAAATTCGGTTTAAAATGCCAACTTTGAATGTATTTTCTGAAAGATCATTTATGTTTGCCAAAAAATGGAAAACATCTGTCAATTAACCCTTTATCTACCGATAGTACTTATAAGTACCATTAAAATAAGTTATTATAAAATTCTTTTAATACGTAAGTTAGTTGAAATACTATTTAGAATGAGTTACATATACATTACTTTATCTTGTTCCAAAAGCATTATTGGTTACGCAAAACAAAAATATTTTTAACTAATGATTTATTTGGTCTTTGCATCTTTTCAGCTTTCTTGGCGCTGAGGGAGTGGATGGGGATTTTTCAATGCGGAAATAATTCGATATTTATATTGTAAGAACATAATATTTGTACATTTTATAATTTTACAAAATATTAAGAAAATGATTAAAAATAAAGATTTGAGTGGGGTTTTAAAAATTGCAGAAAATCCTTGTAAATTCCAATTTAATTAATCCTCCTAAATCCTAAAATCCTTCAAATATTTATTAAATGATTATATAAATCTCTTAATTTAGTTTAAAAAATTTGCATAAAATGCTTTAGAATGTAAAATTTTCTTGAATTCATAATGCGTAGATAAAGGGTTAAAAATAGTTTTTGAATAACATCTGCTTATTTTCATATGTTTCCGAACAAAAATGAATTTAAACTTGTATTGTAATGATAGTTGCCCTTTAGGACTTGAGAGCAGTCTTATATTTAGCTTATCCTCTTCAGACCTGACACATTTTAAGCCATCGTAAAAATTATTTAACACTTTGTTCCATCTATTTATACGTATAGAAACATAATTTTGTAATAAAAAGTAAAATAATTATTATTAGTTTATATTTACTAGCAGGTACACATATGTGCACCTCGGGCTCATACTGCAAAAAAACACTTCATTTTTCAAAAATTTCTTTAAACGAGAAATTTGGTGGACAATCGATTCATATAAGCTTATTTTACGTGTTATTTTCGAAAAAAAAAATATTTTTTTATATATAGAGATATAAATTGCATTTTGTACAAATAACCCTTGTTCTTGATTTGGAGTCTTCATACTTACGTTTTGAAGCAAAATTACCTTTTATAACGAGGAAACTGTTCAATTTTGTCATATCTAATGTAGTAATTGGCTTTTAAATACCCTTACGTTGTTTTCACTGTGGTTTATTTGCGGAATCGTCTTCAAAATCGTTTTCAGATGAATAAATTTTGCGTGGTCTCCATGGTCGTCGTTGTTCACTTACTTTGCTCTTATATTTCACCAATACTTATGCAATCTCTAAAAATACCGCAGGAGAGACAATCTGTCTTTTCGAGGAACTTCACCTGTTTTGCAATTTCTTATATACATTATCCAACAAATGGAAATAACCAAATCTATAAAATGTATAAAAACTCTTGTTGATTACTCTTTTGTGTGAATAGAACAACGGTAGTAAGCTAAACACTTATCCTTTAAATCTGCACCACCCATAAATGTTTTGTATTCACAATTGCAGGTTGTGTTACATTAATTTTATATTTTTTATCTTTAGACCACCTAACACAACTCCTCTCGGGATTGCTATCGATGCAAGCCGAAATCAAAGTTACACATTTGCTATCTTTCCAGTTTAGTATGCACATATCCTTCCCTTCTCTTAAGTGTCTCATCTCACTCTCCGCGTTACAAATCTCGATCATTGATTTTTTTATCTGTTCCTCCAAGTCTTTTGTTCATAATCATTCCAGTTTGGTAGATATTGTTCCTCAATAAAAAGTGGACACATTTTACACTAGTAAAAAAAAAAAACTGTCCTAGTAAATCACCCCCGTGTTGTCTTTCGGTATAAATTAAAAAAACAATTTGACAAAGCCTCCATCTATACCTAATCATAATTATTTTGAATAATCAACTGGTACAATTCCTTTTCCATGATATATTTGGAGGTCAAGGGCGTGATCATCCCTGGCGGATAAAATAAAGTTTTTTAAACTCAACGGATTAGGTTTTAACGGCACATAATGTCTAGATTCACAACAACCAGCAAATGGGATCTAGTGATCTCTGTTCATCTAGTGATAAAGGTTTTGGCTTGAGCAGGGACAAACATTTAATTTTTACTGCATTCAAGATTAGATTTATTTTCCATAATTTGTCATCTGCTTAAAGATCATTTGATTTATCTGCAAAATGAAGAAAAATTTCTAATCTCAAAAAATCGAACACGTGACATAGTAGCTGCAATTCTAAGTACTGACAAGTCTTTTTGCCTATAGAAGCTTGCTTGGAGATATATTAAAGTTCCCATGTGTATGCGTACACCTGCAACTTTTATAATTTCATATTTAGATGCATTTATTGAGCGACGGTTTCATGTTTGAACAGAATATAACGGAATTGGAATTGTTTGAGCGGAATCGGTTTCATATGAAACTTTTCCCCAAAAATCTTCATTTAACTAATCTAGAAATGATTCAAAAGGATTTACGATGCTGGAAAATCTGCTTTTAGAAAATCCTCTTCAATCAATGATCCTCGAAATACTATTAGAAGAAAAAAAGATTAAATAAATGTTTGCGAAAAGATAAAGTTTTATTCTCAGCATTGTTGTTCTACTGTGCTGTAACACAAGTTTTAAAAATTTACTTATTTTCAGCTTTCCATAACAAAGGCTTTTTAGGTTATACTTTATTGTTACATGGATTCGGGATAGATACTGGAGCAATATCTTCAATAATTATATCTGTATTATCTAATTTTTTATTGCCAGAAGACTCCATCACCATTGGCCTCATCAGTTTATTTACTCTTACAAAGATATAATAATTATGATTTTTAAAAATTAATGTTTAATTTAAAACATCAACATAATGAATTCTTATTTATAATTAAATATGTTTTTTAATAAATCCACAACTTTACCACTGTACTAATTAGATATCATTCAGTACAATTTTTTGTGTGAGATGACTTCTTTCCAAAAACATAGAATTGAAACCGGAGGTGCACATATGTGTACCTTACAAATTACAACCAATTTAAACAGATATTATGATCTAGCTAAAAAATTTAAATGATTTATTCAATACTGAAGAGTTTATAAGCATTATTAAAAATTATTATGAATAAATATTAATTTTCTAATTATAAAAATGTACTTAATTTTTCGACATTTTATATTTTTCGCCATTGCTCGTTTTTTTCCTCCAAAATCATATGAATTAAGACTGCTAGCGCCATTTCTTGCTGAAACTAGAAAAACCTAACATACACAAATAACATCCACTCGTCTCAATAAAAAAAATTCAAATATTAAGTGAGATACGCAGTTGAAATCAGAGGTACACAAATGTGCACCTCAGGTCTGAAGAGGTTATGGTAAAATCGTATCCATTGAAAATTATTCATAGGTTATCAGCTTCGTTTAAATCTTTATATCGGATCAGTATTTAAAACTCTGTTCTGCGGTTTTGTTGTGAAAGTTGGCGAAAATTGTCCATCTCTCGCCAAAAAATGTGGTTTTAAGTAACGGTTTTAAGGCGAAAATGCATATTTTTCCGTATATCTCGATCTCCTCCGCTATTGACCTTTGAGAGGATACGGTAAATTAAGTGGTGCCAGAAGTGGGCGACAAAGGAAGATTTGACTCGTTGTCCGATAAATAAAAGAAATAATGAATAAATTTTACAAAAAATATCAGGCAATCAGACAAAGTAAAAATGTATTCCTTAGTTTTATGCACTTTACTTCGAAAGGGTCTGGTTTTCCATTCCGGTTTTCCTGGGTGCGCCAAAAGAATAATTGATTCGAATTTTTCGTAACTATTTGAAAGACCAACACTAGGGGTGCCATTTGAGGGGTGCTGGGGGGAGTATAGCCCCCTCCACGGAATTTGATAGTTTAGAAAATTCATCTGTCTTCGCAGGTCAGACTCCAAAATTTTTTCAAAATTTACTCTAAACCTAAAATAGCATGTCCAAATTTGTTGCAATAAAAACACATGTAATAAGTAAACACTTTATCGAAAAAGTTTTCTAATTTGCCAATTTATCTATTTTTTCAAATTTGCAAATTTTGCAATTTTTTCTGTGGTCAATTGACGAATTAATTTTACGTCGCTCCGCAAAAAAAAGGAAATAAATAAATAAAATAGCATGGTCTTCCCTTGAAAATTAAACAAGAGAGAAAAATCATGCGTCAAGCATAGATTTTGAAACACTTTCCAACACATCCAAGAATGCTTTAACAAAACTTACCCTTTCAATAAGTTAAAGAAGTTATCTAAAAGTATATGTCTGTATATGATCTATAAATTTGTACAGAAACTACACAATATTCTAAAATTATGTTTAGCTAGAAAACGCTTAACACTGTAAAAAATTCCCCTTCAGCAGTTTCTACCGATAGGGAGAAACGTACTTAAATTCTTTTGTACAGCCCTGTATATGACATGCATTTTTTAATACACGACACATATTAATGCTGAAATTTAGTTCAAGCAATGCTTAAGCTACTTAAATGACACTTCCGTGACATTTCCATACGTGGTTATACATCTAATTCTTTGCATAGCCCTGTATATGATTTTATTTATATGCAGCAAACTTACCTTAGTATATGTAATTGCGCTTGAAAATCAACTTGAAGTTGCATAACTCAGATTAAAAACAATATCTTTAAGCAGTTCCTCCACTTTTTCAATAATGCTTACGAATTTTTCTGTGTGTCTTAATTTATGCGCACCATGTAGCATTCAAAAATTTAGTTAATCTTAAAAACCATATCGTAAGAAAAAATGCATTTGCAGCAGTCATTTTTAATAGTCAATAGTAATCATTTTTAATAGTCACATACAGAATTGTACCTGAAATCTTTTATATGTCCCTGTAAATGAACGATAAATGAAGCATTTTGCAGTAAACTTCAGTAATATATATCAATTTCATCATGTTTGAAATAATGCGACATTATTGAAATACGCTGCGAAAAGTTTTTATCCGCAATAGCTCCAACTTTTCAAAAATATTGGCTGGGCTTAAAAATTTTTGAACAAAACAACACACGTAATTTTTTTTCTCTTTTTGTGTATATGTGTGGAGAAAGAGGAGAAGTAAAAGATCAAAGAGGATAATTCAAAATTAAATTACATTTTTTTCTAAGCGATATTTTTAATTATTATGTTTATTATAATTTTTTTATAACTTTATTAAATCATATTCTTTTAAGTTCTTTCTTATAAATACATTAATATTTATTTTAAATAACATTGGATTTTCTAACTATTGAAAGAACAAAATTTTAAAATGACGATAATATTATTTTAGTCACTTAAGTGCTTTATTAAGTTAAGCCATCAAAATCGATGACAAAAAAGACAGAAAATTTGTTTTCGTTAGAAATTAACTATACATATACCGAAGGAGTTTTTCAGTACCCCTATTAGTCTAATTCATGTCCTTGCTTTTCTACAAACAAAATTATTTTGAGTAAGTTAATAAAACAAAATTTCATTTCAACAATTAAATAATTTAAAAGGAAATAAATGACCAATTAAGTCAATAGAAATTGTGAAATTGGGTGGGAGGAGAGATCGAATTATTGGGTGGGCTCATGCCCCATGGGACCATATAAATTGGCGCCTTTGTCCGTAGACCATCATATAATCAAATTCTTTTACATGACCTTGTAAATGAAAAATCCGTTGTATCTCACATTCAGAAAGTATATATTAACACTAGATATGAGACGGACTCAGCCCGAGACAGGCTTGGGTTCGAATTTTATACCAGCCTTTGGACTCGGGCACATTCTTTCACAAATTCATAATTTTATTTATTCTCATACTAAAATAGAGACGAAAAATAACTCCCCCTCTTTAAAAATTGATTATTCCATTGCATGTATTTTTAATTCTATTTTAATGAGAAGGAAATTGAAATGGGTTTTCTTTCTTTTTTATACTAGTTAGTAGTCGAATATTATTTCAAAGAAAATTGTGATATTTGATGATTTATGTCTGTAGTTGAACATGAATAACGACCTGTTTATGTTGGCGGCAATCAGAATATGGCACCATTAAGATATTGTTTAATTGGAATGTTTATTTATCATTACTTTTTTAGAGATGTAACGTGAAATATTTTTTTTTCGTTTACGTCAATCCGCATTTGCTTAAAATTTTCAAATATCTAGTCTTCTATTTTCTGCAAGTGTAATTATTCTTTTTATGAAAATAATTTTAGTGATTTTAAACATGCTTCATCTTGAAGTCTGCTCATTCTGTGATTCTCTTCTTCATATTCATACAGACACTTTCATAAGTAAGTAGTAGATGAAAATAGCATGTATTGTTATTCCCAATTGAAAGCAATCAGGCAGTGTTTCCTCTTTTTCTATAAAAACATCGGATCTTTCCGGTAACAGTATAAAATTTTTAATTTAAACTCATTTTCAAAGCCATGAGAGTTACGAAAGATGGACACCTTTTATACTGTGTGGTCTACTCTCAACGGTGGCCAATGGCTAATTTCTAAACCGTTAGTCATAGGCATATAGTTCCAATTGCAAAAATGCTTTAAAAAAGATAAAGAATTGTTTTTAAGCGATTTAGGTCAAAAAAATATTAAAAAATTACGAAATTTAAATTTTTATACGGTCCACCGGTCCTATAAGTGATATTTAGAAAAAAATTTCCATCACTCTAACAAGCAATATAAAAAAGATCCTATGCATCTAACATTAAATTTGACCGAGTTATGAATCTTTAAATTTCATGACTTAAGGATACAGTGGACTTTCAAAATCGCAAAAAATCATCAAATTGTCGAATTTTAATTTTTAGCATAATAACATTATATGAACACCCAGCTATTGAACACAAAAAGAATTTTTCAATTTCGAATATTTTTACTGGAGTTACAAGCATTTTTGTCCAATCAACTGATTCTGCCACGCCCCATTTGTTTACTTTTTTGCCGATTCGCATCCCTAAAATTTAGCCTAGTTTTAAGTTTTACCTCACAAAATGTTATTAAGTTGCACTGAAAACTTATTAATTTTGTGATTTCGCAAAACAATACTTTAACTGTAACTTTTAATTGTTTCTTTTAGCCTTTGCTTATAATGTATTTAGAGGAATTTCTTTTTGTCCCCAGTCTTAATATACTTAAAAAAATTTGTACAGTAAGAGGTATTTATACCATGAATATTTCTAGAAAAATAAAAAAAATTCATTAGAAAATACAAAAAGTTATTTTTGAGAAGATTTTTTAAAATTCAGTTACTTCACGTCCTTTGCACGAATTACTGTCGAGCCACATATTTTATGTGAATTTACCATAAAAACATAAAACACTTACATATAAGCTAGAAATGATATTATATTCTTTATATAAAGCTGAAACTGTGTCAGTAGGAAAATATTAAGCAATTATAACCATTTAAGGTACTAAAACCTGTTTTTCTCAGAATGAATATTTTCGTCGTTTTCATAATTTTAAAATATTCTATGCGAAATTATTTATGCCCTATTTTTCTGATTTTCAGTCTAAAATGTTCTCTATGTATGTGTTAACAAATGTTACTAAAAATAAACTTTTTTAGATGCATTTAAATTTTTAAAATTTCAGTTAAATGGAATTTTTAATGATTTTTTAACGAAAAATACAAAAGAATTAAGTTAAAATAATCATTTTACTGTTCTACAAGTAATATACTAAAAATGCTTAGTAACTTTTGTTAACACATACATAGAGAGCATGTTAAACAAAAAATCAGAAAAATTGGGCATAAAGAATTTCGCATGGAGCATTTTGAAATATTATCATTTTTCGTTAATTAAAAAAAAAAAAGAGAGAAATCTGTATCTCAAAAACCATTGAATATATTTTTTTAAAAAATTGTGAAATAAGAGATATCTATACTATGACTATTTCCAGAAATTAAAAAAAAAATTCATTGAAAATTAAAAAACTAGTTTTGAGAGTCCACTGTACCCTTAAGTCACTTTTCTGTAACTGAAAACGGAAGAATTCGACTGAGATTTAAGGGAACGTACCCTAAGTGCTTAAAGTATTATAAAGGGCGTTCATTTCTGACGCTGACCAATGGCTAATTCCTAAACCATTTCTCACAGACATATAGTTCCAATTACAAAATTTTTTTAAATGAGGTAAATAAATATTTGTAAAGTGATTTAACTGAAGGTGCCGACACCGTATAAGTTTTACTGTAAACTTAATTTAAATTAATTAACTTCTAGATTAGTTAAAGAAATTGAAGACGTGAGTCTCAAAATTCTATTTATCGAGAAAATTAAATGTTTTGAAATCGCGAAAAACCTTTAAATGCGTTCATTGGTTTCATTATAAATTTGGAGATTGTCGTGTTACATTAATGCAGACTGGTATAGACTAACAAGAAAAACAAAAGCGATAAAGCGAGTTTTGAAATCCACATCCTCAATTGTATTTTACATATGTTTTATTTAGTAAGGAAATGAAGATGTTTCTTTTTATGATTTTGTTTTAAAAAGGTGTGTTAGAATAAGCTTTTATTTTACTTATAACGTTCGAATGCATGTTTTCCTAGTTCAAAATTTGTATTCAAATTTTAACTCACTTCCAAATATCCGATCCAGGTTCAAATCGCATAATTATTTATATTCAATAACAATGTAACATTAATACGATTTTAGGTGCGTGCCATTTATTTATTTTATAAGACTACAAAAAATTCTATTAGGTTAAGTAATCTAATAGAATTTTAAATATGTATCAATTTGTAACGAATTGTGACTGTTGCTTTTCATAATTTAAATTTAAGAAAATATCTGTTATTTTTCCACTTATATTTTTAGTACAAGTTGTGTAAACATTAACATAAATTTAAAAATAATATTGTAAAAATGTTTTTATTCTCAATGTTGAATTTTATATTTGACATTTATTTTTATTTCCAATAAATTTGTGACTGATTCCTATTTTGCAGGAAAAAAGATGCTTCAGCTTTAAATAGCTATTACTCGGCCAGTTTTAATCGCAGAGATATAGAAGTTTTTTGTCTTACTTGTTAGAGTAGTGGTAAAAACTTACTAAATATCACTTATAGGACCAGGGGATCATAAAAAATTTTAATTTTCGTAATTTTTTAATATTTTTTTTTACATAAATTGCTTAAAAAATAACTTCTTTACCTTTTTGAAAACATTTTTGTAATTGGAAATATATGCTTACGACGAACGGTTTAGCTGTTGGCCGCCGTTGAGGGTGGACACACAGTATAGAAAACAGAAAACATTGCTCATTTTAAGTCACATAAATCGTAATTTCTGCAGAAATCATTCTTTTATTCATAATTTGCTCTTCGTTAATTTGTCCATCAGAGTTACCTATGCTTGTTGCGGGAGATCAATTTGAAAATCTTTTTACGGAAGTATATTTTTATTTGACACTAAACGTCTCTTTTGTTGCAGTTGTTTAAAAATGAGATCTCTTGCATTTAAATACTACGCAGTTTTTTTTTTTACTTTTTTCCCGCATATACTTTAGATAATGAACTCGGACTCGGCTTTAAGACATTCGCTGTCGGTCACGCGCTAGTGGGGAAATTCTTAATCATTTAACATGGAGAGCGGAGTTATCGGCAGCGAACGTGTTAAAATCATCGGGCGCAGGCTTTGAAAAATGAACTCATCTCTAATTAGCACTCTGCAGAAATTTTTATGAATTTCATTATTTTTGTATAAGAGTAACATTATTAAAATACAGCACAAATATTCTTTCTTCGGAGACCATAATATAACAGAATACTTTTGAGTTCACCTAGACGCGAACTGTAACTGCAAAACATACCATTATACATAGTAGTAATCTTTTATTACACCTCAATAATGTATATAAATGCCATTATGTTTAAAATACTGTAACAAAATTAAAATACACTGGAAATGATTTCACCCCCATAGACCATAATGTAGCGGAAAAATTTCCAGTGCTTCTGTAAATGAACTATGATTGATACACACTTCCGATTTATGAATACTAAACATTCCTTTGTGAACATTAATAACATATATCAATCATGTGTTAATTTGAGTATATTTACTTGAATTAGAGCACGACCCAATTCATTTTTAAACTACGCTGGAAAGTGTTAAAAATATTTCATGAAGAATCCCATGTTTATAAAAAAAGTTAAGAGGGGTATGCTTTTTCAAACCCTTCCCACAAAGAACACTCGCCCATCCGAGAAACTTATTAAGGGAGACCCAAACCCCATTTTCGGCCAAAAATCATCAAAAGTTCAAAAGAATTTTTTCTCAGAAAACGATAAAATACATATTTGCGAATATCCATGCAAAATTTCAGAACTCGGGGACACGTGGAACAGGTAGAAAATGAGCTTTTTAAATTGTACTCACTATAGAGTTTAAAGGAGTAGCGGCCATTTAAAACGTGCTTTCCTGAAAATGACTTTTTTCATATTTTGCCTAATTTCAAAGTACTAAGGCTCAGTGGTAAAATGGTTTAGAAACAAAATGTTTATGTTTTTAGAATCTTAAAAAAATTTGCAACAAAAGTAAGGAGAGATATATTTTTTAACTATTTCTGAAAATTTTACATAAATTGGCAAACATGAAAATTATAACGAATTTAAGGAAATTTACCATGCGTATTTTTATTTATTTTTTTAGCCGATTAAAATAGAAAATTAAAAATATCTCTCCTTAGTTCTTTTCTATATACTATAACACTATTTAAGAAATTTTAGTAATACCAAAATATTGAAAATTGAATGAGGAGTAGTAATTTTAAAAAGTGTATTTTTCGACAAAAAAAATCATAAAAATCCCCATAAAAAATATACTTTTTAATAAAAGGTGAATTTTTTTGCTAATTATTCCTTACAAGAAGATTCTTAAACAGTACACCAAAATTCATTACTTTAAAATCAATAATAAAAATTTTGGGTTTTTTCTTACGGGTCTTCCTTAAATGGCTATCTGTCTTGTCCATGAAACTTGCAAAGAAGTCATTGTTTTAAAAAAATCTCCGTTTTAGACAAGTACCTTTCAAGTATAATTATATAGTGTTTTCTTTATAGAAACTTCTCTTTTTTCCATTTGTGGAACAATTTTTTTTTTTTTTTTTTTTTTTTTTTTTTGACAGGTTTTGTTTTCACAAGTTTTACATTAAATGTAATATTCTTATGCTCTTCGGAAGTATACTATAGAAACGATGTTTTAACAGCCTTTGAGAATACATGTAAGAAGGGAAACTATCTACAATGGAATTCTGTCATAAACGGAAATAAATGTTAATCACTATCTTGAAGTTATGCCTGCTAAGACAAAAAAACCTGTTTAAAAAGAATTTTTCGTCGATTTTCGTTTTGATGGGAGAGAATGCAGGCTTCCCTTGCCGAACCACCATTATTGGCCATTCAATTGCCCCAAAAGAAAACTTCCCTCCCCCCCCCCCAAGAAAATGATGAAATGGCACCCCTGACCAACAAACTGTCCCAGTCCCAATTAGATCGGTACTGGGCAAAACAAAGTGATTACAAGCAGATCGACTTCTAATGAAATCATCCTAAAAATCTTAAGATTAATACTTACATTTCACATTACTACATCACAAATCATTAAAAAATAATTAAAAACCATAAAAAAATAATTTAAACAGTGCACAGGAAGTTTGCCCAAATAAGATAATTATAACCGTGTAATTATATAACCGTAATTTACAACCGGATAATTCATTGTGAAATTCATTCGTCTTGCATTGAATTATGACCCCTTTTGATTTGCCACTTACATTAATCAGTTACCTTTCTCGGTCAGTAATATGGAAAAAAATCAAAAGTTTGTTTATTTCCTCCAAAAACAATTTATTATTAACTTTATTATATACGGTTCAACTACACAAATGTTGCCTAATTAAAAATATCTCTGAAGTAGATTTTTTTCCGTCTAAGAATGTTACCTTAAACTCCAGGCATACGCTTGTTTTACCATCTTCATCTACAGTTTTCTAGAAAATCTTTTCTTCAGGACTCTTCTGCAGTTTATTCATAAAAGACTGAGGAGATTCTTACAATGTGTCAGGAAGTAAGGAGCTCAACACTACTTGAGGGCAAGGTTCCTCCAAGGGGCGATGAGGGCGAACGCCCCTCCACCTCCCCCCCAAAAAAATCTGAGTTTGATTTAAAAGTTCTCGAAATGAAAGGAAAATATGATTAAAAAAATAGGTTTTATTTTTCTACATAATATTTTTGAAATTCAATGCACTTCATCCAACGATGTTCCAAAGTGATTATACCATCACAAAGTGCGATTCTTCAAGTCCTCCAAAATAGTCGTCAACAGCTAATTTTACTTGTACACTATTAAAAATATCGTGGAAAATTACTTCTATTTTTAAAGGCTATCTATTTTTTGGCAAATGAGAACGATCTTAAAATGATATGGCATGAAGCATTTACATCGGTCAGAAAATAGATAGTCTTTAAAAATGGAGGTAATTTTTCACGATATTTTTAACAGTGTACTTTCATGCAAAATGTTTTAAATCGTAAAATTTCTTAGTTGTGGGAATAGGTGGAAGTCACAATTAGCCCAGTTAGTCAAATCAGGCGTATAAGGTGTATTTTGCGACAGATCATACTTTAGTTCATTCAACTTTCATATAAAGAAAGGGCATCTCACGTTAGTGTGGGTCAAATTATTGTGGGTCAGCAAGAAAAACTTATTCGCTCTTTATGACTCCTATTGTACATGAGCTCCGGGTATTTGATTGGTCTATGATTAAGGTCTATGATTAGGAGTATAATATGACTGGACAGCATTGCTAAGACGATTCTTGCAATAATCGCTATGACAAAGCTATAACTGTATATTGATAGACAGATTTTTTTTTTGTAAACTTTCTTTATTGCTACCATTCTAGAAGCGAGCGGTGCATTTTTCTGATGGAAAATTATCTTCATCTTACTCAAACCAGGTCTTTTTTTCATGATTGATTTTATCCACTACATCTGTGGTCGTAACTTTGGGTGATTCCGAGCCAACCCCTTAAGTGAGAGAGGAAACAGAGAGCCCGACAGATTTCATAGTAATGATGATTGACGGTGCCGGTGTAGGACGAATAGCGCTTCCCGGAGTAGCCTATTTATGAGTCCGGCGGTCAAGGGTAATGAACTTTGTGTGGTGGTGTCATCGTCCTCTTCGGAGAATACCAAAAGGGCGCACAGCCGGTTTCTCGGTTTTCGAAGCAAGCCAAGTTTCGACGTCCTTACACTCTTAACACTAGAACGCCCGAAACTTTTACTCAAGTTTGGTAGTAATATTTACCACCAGAATTTTTATTCAAAATTATTTAAGTCCTTTAAATAACGTAAATTTCCGTGGTTTGAATTTAACTTATTTCAACAAAAGATTTCTGGCACGAATTGAAATTTAACCACGTGGTCGGAGTCGAATCGACTCCACCCGGGCGTTCTAGTGTTAAAAATTTGAAACTTTTGATGCATCGTCACTCCACCGTTTTTATAGAAAATGATTACTTCACTGTATTATGGAGGATTCACATTGGTCAAAATAAAGATATTCTACAAAACCGATGGAGTGACGATGCAGCAAAAATTTCAAATTTTTTACAGTGTAGGCTGATTTTAGAGGCAGACCTTCAGAACTGCATGGTGGCTCTGGGCAAAGACTAGCCAAGATGATAGGACCTCAACCAGAATTTGACTGAGAGGAAAGTGCGGGTATCTGCTGTATCACTCAAAACTGACAGTGAAACGAAATCGCGGTCTAGGATCTCTTAACTAGGATCTCTACCCAGGTCAAAATTCATGCTGGTATTTGTTTGCTAGATAAGCATTACTTGCTGTATCCCAGCAAGTAAATTAGCACAAACTACCATAACATATTTGCTGTTTCTAGCAGAATTACCAGCAAGCCATGGTGTGTATTGGCCCACTTTGCTACTTGGCGAGCATACATAATCCATCATGTGTTGCTTGAGTATGTTGCTGGCCTAGCAGCAATTAAGACCATCCACCTTGCTCGTCTTTTCTGCTAGTCTAGCATTATTTTTCTACCATCATTTACTTTAAAATTTTGCTATTCTAGCAATAAACTTCTAGCATCAGTTGCTAGTTAAAAAATACGCAGGTGCTGTCATCTATTGACAACACCGGAAGCGTTGACGAATATTGCCGGGAGAAATTGGATCGGATATTTTCCTCTCCCGAGGGTAGAACTCGCTAACTGCAGTTTGGGAGACGAGAGCGCTAGTTACTTTGCCAGTGGGGACCTGTCTTTAGACGACTGTGACTGCCAGTGATTGCTGACGAAGTAAATTCTACTATGCGCTATTATTTTTATAAAGTAAAGATTCAATTTATCGATGCAGCTACATTTCCTCGACTTTTCAATGAATAAGAATAATTTCCTGTTAGAGGTTTCTTTTTAATAATTAATAGATAATTAGAATATGATTGCATTAATATAATTCATTATTATTATTAAAAGAATTTTCTTTGCTTATTAGATAAATGGAACATGCTCTGAATTTCTTTTTGCAGAGAAATAAATAATTATGAAATGTATTTTTGATAGAATAAATTTCAGGTAAATTCAGTTTAAGATGGGGGATTTTAAAACTGTAATGTTTATTGGAAAGAGGGGAGAAATAAATTAAGCATATTTTTAAGTCGATTGTTAAGAAATTATTTCTTAAATGAGAAAGTGCTTCTTGAATATTGAATTTTAAAAGACTAAATTTTGTTTTTTACCAATCTTGTAAAGCATTTTTTATTATTTTTTAATTACTTAAGTTAATTAACACTAGCAAAAGTAAAAGATAATAATATTATAATGGGGGAGACGTGTATTCCCAATATCCTCAATGGAAATTAATTTTCATTTTGTTTTAGATTTAAAATTTTATTTCAAGCGGGTGGACGAAGGAAGTTTTGAATTTACGTTCTATTAGCCCAAAAACAGAACTACCGCCTCTTGATTTTGAAATTTAAAAAATATATTTTCCCCTACTTTAATAAACACAAATTATTTAACAAGTAATTTAAAATAATTAAGTACTAAGAGGAAGTACAGCTGTGATTTTTTCCCATTTCGTGAAAAGGGGGGGGGTAGCCTATAAAAATAAATTGCAATTTTTTTAAGTTTGTGTGTAAAAACATTATCTCCACGAGTTCAAGAGGCAGCTTTTTATTCATGTGGTGGTGGCACAGCTATTCTAATACTTGCCAAGCTTTTAAAATTCAATAAACAAAATTTTATTTTCCTCCTATTCTTAAAGACATAGTAAATTTATAATTTTCAACTAAGTTAAATTAATTTAACACTAAGGAAAAGATGAGATAAAAGATCAGTTAAAATCAGTTAGTTTTCCGTTAGGGGAGGGGAAAAGTCGACGATTTTCTGCAGTTCCATGTATTGACTTCAGCCAATACATCCCTGGTTCGAATCCTGGCCTGGACTTTTTTAATCCAAAAATGAAAAATGGAAAATTTACATCTGTTGTAATTAATTACCTACTGAATAATCGTGATTAAAATTAATCTAATGTAATTTCGTATGCAGCGATTTTCTGCAGTTCCATGTATTGATCTTCGATTTATTCTGTTGAGCTGATCCAGAGTATCAGACCAGATAAAGTGATCGTTGAGGTTAATTGGGTGAAGTAGTCCTCCAGTGCTCGTGTCCGGGATGTGTCAGTTGGTAGAGCACTGGTGGCTTCAGCCAATACATCCCTGGTTCAAATCCTGGCCCGAACTTTTTTCATCCAAAAATGAAAAATCTAAAATTTACATCTGTTATAATTAATTACCGATTGAATAATCGTGTTTAAAATTAATCTAATGTAATTTCGTATGCAGCAATTTTCTGAAGTTCCATGTATTGACCTTCAATTTATTCTGTTGAGCTGATCCATAGTATCAGACCAGATAAAGTGATCGTTGAGGTTAATTGGGTGAAATAGACCTCCAGTGTCCGGGATGGCTCAGTTGGTAGATCATTGTTGGCTTCAGCCAATACATCGGTGATGTAACACGTATTCTATTTTATATATCTCTAATTAATATTTCAAATGTTAGTCCCCCCCCCTTCTTTTAAAATTTAATTTTAAAAGAAATGCATTTTCTAATAGGTATTTTTATTGAGTGTTCGTCTCCAAATTGCATATAACATAATAATAATAAATAAGAACAACAAATAATAAATTAGTTTTAAAATATCATTCCGTTTCTAGTTTTTTCTTTCTTGCTCTTCAGTTGATTATATATCAAACGAATTAAATATTTTTTTTCTGTTTTAAATAACTGCTATTTTTATTTCCCAATCATTTCATTTTGTCCTGTATAAAGAACTTAATTTTTACCGATTGTGTAATTTTGTTTTAGGGTTAATGTGCGTTGCGCTTTTTTTCACCGCGGGCGATAATTGTTGTATTCTTGACAAAACTCATTTAAAATTTTTCCCATTGCTTATTATATAATGATCCTTTTTACCTGTACATTTTTTTGCTCGGATTGGGAATCTATTGTATGCCAAGAGACCTTTCTCTTGGCGTTTGTGAAATGTGAAAATTTGTTGAGATTACTTTTTGTCGCGGACAAGTCAACCCGCACAATTCGTTGTTGTTGAAAATGAAAAGATGTTTCTTTTAATGCTAGTGAAAGTTTGTGTATATATGCCGCATTCCTGGTGTTTTGATATGCTCATATGTCTCGTATCCTGCAAAATAAAGACAATTTAGTCAAGGTGTTTATGAACTGACTTTCTTCATCAAAAGATGCTTATATCACTTTGTTCCAGAAAAAAAGTAAAATATGGACCTGGTGTACTCTACAGAATAGAACTGCGATTTCAACCAATCACATAAAGGTGGTATTATTTTTTTATTTTAATTTTTATTTTTTTGCCACCATTGAACTTGGTGCCTTTATAAGAAGGTTTTTTTTCTGGTAACTAGTGCAAGTGTCTACGAAATATTGCGACAAAAAATATATGTCTTGTATGCAGCGCATTATGTTGCGAACTCCAAGTGGTGTGGTAAAGAAATATTTTCGGAACATGGTGATTTCAAGTTTTATAGTACCTACCGGTGCTATTTAATGTTCAAATGTACGAGATATAACAAGATATGATGCTGATTAGTGAAAGTACGATGTAGAATTTTTGAGAGTGATGTAGAACCTTAGAATGTTCGAAATTAAATTTCGAAACACAAAGTTGTTCTACAATGTAAGTGTCGGTGTTTTCTGCAAGTGAAAAAAAAAAAAAAAAAAAAAAAAAAAAAAAAAAAAATGAAGCCGTCTTCATTTGTATATGAAAACATTTAATTTGATTGCGGTTAATTTTCATCACCCCCCCCCCTTTTCTCAAGAAAAAAGGAAGTGCTTTAAATAATGTGTCATGTGTCACCAAAACTTTATTTTGACGATTCCGTGAAGATTTCTTATGAAGAAGTTATTTCGTTATTATTTTTCTCATAATAAAAAGGGAAAATTATTTTTTTTTCTTATAATTTTTTGGTAATGGTCATACATTTTTTTCTCTTTATTTCCTTTTTGTGTTTCATATTATATATTTGCTTGTATGCTATTTTTATTTGTAATTGATTATGATATATTTAAACAAGCTTAAGTATTTATAAGTATATGTTTTTTGAAATTGACTTCATCAAAAAATATTTTTTACATTTCAGTACCCTGCTTTGAAGGGGATCCAAACACTTTTGATTTTTTCTTTGATGTAGTCAATAATTATGCAAAAATACAAAAATGGACAGATGACCAGGAGGTTTTGTTTATCAAAACAAAATTAGCAGGTCCTGCCCCAAATTTTTTTCTTGAAAATGACAAAATTAGAAATTCAAATAGCGTAAAAGTAATTAAACAGGAACTTTCCCGATTTTTATCTAAAGAATCTCAAACAGTTATAGATATCGAATTTAATAACATGAAACTCTTACCTAATGAAAGTGTAAATAATTTTTCTCATAGATTAAACACTTTGGCCAATAAGGCTTTTTAAACAAAAGATCCTGAATTTCTTAATGAAATAAAATATATGAAACTTTTTCAATGTTTACCAACTGATAGTAGGATTAAAATTAAGGAAGAAAAAATTGATGACTATGATAAAGCCGTAGAGAGAGCAGAGTTTTTACAAAATATTTTGTCTAATGAGAAATTAATTAATATTCATAATGAATATTCTATCCATATTGATTTTTCTAAACAGATATCCGAATTATCAGAGAAAATAAATGCTTTGTCATTCGTAAATATTACACAAAAAGATGACACTAAACAAACCCAAACACGTCCTAGTTTTAAGAAGAACACTCGTGAGTTATACAAATCGAAAAACACTCGAAATTTTGGTTTTAAGTTTCAAAATAAAAATAACAGAAAGGTGAATAGTTATCAAATTTCTTCTAAACGAGGTCACTTGGCCCTCTAGTGTATTAAATATAAGAATTTGTGTAAAAGAAAGGAATCATATGATCAGAATTATTATAGACAATACAGAAATACTAATTTTGATAACTCTGGTTATAACCAATGTCAGCCTTTAAACGACCAGTGATACGCAGTACAGCTGATGAGCTGTTGTCTCAAAACTGTCTTGGGTCATCAGCAAATGTATTTAAACTGTCTGATGAAAGATAAGTAAAGTCGACATATTCGCAAACTTCTAAGAAAATTCAGATTTGCAACAATCAGTCAACACAGACTGATGAAAAAGTAGTCATTTATAATGTGTATGATAAGTGTTCGTTTTTACCCATTATGTCCAGTAAATTTGGTAAATTTGAGGCATTTTTGTTACTGGACACAAGAAGTTCAATTTCAATTTTATCGCTTAATTTCTTTAATAAAATAAAAAAAGATATTTCTTACAAACATTTAGCTTCTTCAGTAACTATTTCAACTGTTAATTCTGCAGTTAAATTCTCCTCTTGCATTTCTGTGTCTTTCAAAATTAGTGACAGATTCTTTCGGCATACCTTTTATATTGTTGAAATTGCAAATTCTTGTTTGTTGGAATTTTAGGTTATAATTTTATTGTGAAAAATAATATTGTGATTAATCTCAGTGATAATACTGCCTCAATTAATGGTTTGAAGTACCATTAAAAATAAATGTAGAAAAAGTCAAATAAATACAATGTGTGTTGATAAAAGTTCTAAAAGTGAGGTAAATAATAATGAGAGTAGTTCAAGTGATGTTGTGCATAATGTTAACAGTAATGAATCGCATGATCAGATCTGTGCATATCTTGCACACAAAGTTAACTTAAATCCATATGAACACAAATTTGTAAAAATTAAAACTGACATCGCACCAAATCAGGATGAGATGCCATTTTGTAGTAATATTTCCTCTTATAATGTGTTATGTCATGATGCACTTATAAAATTAGATTCTAAATTTCAAAATATCTCGTATCCCAAAATCATGCAAGTTTACATTGAAAATTTATCTGATCATGTTGTTCATTTGAATAAGAATATGGAAGTAGGTTATCTGAGTATTCCAGATGAAATTGTTGATCAAAATGAACTGGAAAGTAATTTAAATCTTTCAATAAATGAAATTTATTGTAATTTTATTACTGCATCTGATCAAGTACTCGCTCAGAGAAAAAAAGATCTTTCTATAGATGATTTTAAATTGGAACTTTTAGAAGCAAATGAAAAGAAGGAAATCTCTGATCTTCTCTTAAAATATTACTCTGCTTTTTCCAAATCTCTTAAGACACTTGGTCATACCGATCGCATTTACATAATATCAAATTTATTAATGACTTCCCAATAAAAACTTTACCGTTAGCATTCCACAAGCACTTCAAGCAGATACTAAAGATCAAATAGATAATCTTGTTGAAGCAGGAAGAATAGAGAGGCATTGCTCTGACTGGTCTTGCCCTATCTTAATTGTAAAGAAAAAGCCTGACGGTTCAGGTAAGCAAAAATATCGTTTAGCGTTAGACTTGAGAATGCTTAATTCAGTTATTCAGGGATCTTTTTATCCTCTTCCCAAAATTCAAAATATTATTGCTAATTTATCCTATTATAAATATTTCACTAGCTTAGATTAAAAACAAGCTTACCATCAAATTGACTTGCCACCAGAGTTGCAAGATAAATTGACATTTACATCTGAGTATGGCTCTTATAAGTATAAACGTTTAGTTTTTGGCTTAAAAAATTCTGCCTCAGTGTTTCAAGAACTAATGGACATGATTTTAGATGAAATAAATTTGGAAGGTATACTTACATATCAAGATGATTTCATATTTGGTTCAAACACATTTCAAGAAACACTACAAAAACTTGAAAAAATTTTACAGGTTTTATCAAAGTATAAATTGACTCTTGCTCCCAACAAATGTAATTTTCACCAGACTTCTACAAATTATTTAGGCTTTCACATTGAAAATCATGCAATAAGTTCTATTTAAAGTAATATTTTGCAAATAACATCTTTTCCTGTGCCAACAACTAAACGCCAACTAAAAGGTTTTATTGGTTTAGCGACCTTTTTTAGAAGTTTAATACCAAAATTTTCTGAAATCATACATCCATTAATTCAGCTTACCAAGCCTAAAGAAAAATTTTGCTGGACTCCTGAACATGACAAAATTTTTAATAATATTCAAAAAATGTTTTTTTCTGAACCAATTGTTCATTTACCAGATTGAAACAAACTATTTTTCTTAAATACTGATGCGTCAAAAATTGCTATCGCAGCTGTCTTATTTCAAGAATTTGATAATAACTTATCACCTGTTGCATATTTTTCTAGAGCATTATCCCCTTCTGAAAAAAATACCCTGCCATTAAGCTAGAATTAATGGCTATTTACAAAGCAGTTGTTGCTTTTAAATATTATCTTTACAACTATTTTGTCTGACAGTGCTCCATTAAAACACTATAAGAAAGTTAGTAACCCTGCGGATATTATAACTAGATGGTTCACCGAGTTATCTGAATATTCATTTAACTTTCAACACATTCCAGGTTCGTCAAATGTACTTGCTGACTATATTTCTAGAAATAATTTCAAAAATAATCAACAAACATTAGACACACATCCTGAATTAATATATGATACTAGTCACATTCTTCCTATCATTGAGAATGATGAGCATAAAAAAAGTATCTCTGAGTCACATTCGGTTAATTATTTGATTGTTGGTAATTCCGAAAATCATAAAGATCCTTTGCTTGAGATATCAAACCAAACATTTGTTAATGAACAGTTTAAAGATGCAGAATTATCTGTTATATATCAAGAAATATTAAACAATGGTAGTTCAGATAAATATGACATGTATTTTATTCATCCTGATACTAAAGTGTTGATGTTTAAAAAAAACATTCCACATAACACAACATTTTCTTATCATATTGTGGTACCACACTCATTAAAAACTAAGGTTTTAGCAATTTCACATCTTTTACATTTCGGTTTAAAGAAAACCTATGAATTTGTAAGTAAAAGATATTTTTGGAAGGGTATTTACACAGATACACTAAATTATGTTGTGTCATGTATTAAATGTTTGCAACATAAACATCACAAAATACAGCCTGCACCTTTGCAAGCAACGTACACTCCCAAAACAAACAGGTCATACTGTAGCAATGGACATTGTTGGTCCTTTTAGAAATGGTTATTCAGTATTAACAGTAACAGATCACTTTTGTAGGCATACGAAATTATTTCCTTTAAAGGAGACTTCTGCTAATAAAGTTGTTGAATCACTGTTTAAATATTTCACCTGTTTTGGGAGACCTTGCGTTATTTTGTCTGATCTAGGTTCCCAATTTATTTCCAGTGTTTACAACATTTTTAATGAAACATTAGGTATAAAAATATCTCATGCATCAGTCTCGCACCCCCAATCGAATTCGATTGCTGAAAGAATCAATTCATCAATTAAAACCTCAGTTAATACTTTATTACTACTTGAAGGACACTCTTTTGAACATGCATTGTTGATTCACAAATGCTTATACAATGCCTCTACACACTCATGTACGAAATTCTCACATAACCTTTTACATTTTGGGCGTGAATTATCGTTAATATTTGATACATATGACACTCATGCAAATCAGCCATTTCTTGATAATGTTGAAACTTATAAATTATTAAAAGAACTGAATGCAATGTACCAAAAAGCTTATGAAAACATTGTATCTGCTCAACAGCAAAGAAACTTAAAGTTTTCACAATATGCAAAACTACTTCCATTAACTGTCCATGATGTTGTTTATCTAAAATCTCGAGATAAATATAAACCGAAATATACTGGACCTTATGAAATTATTATGAAACATTCACCTATACGTTTCATTCACTATAAGGAAATATCAGTATTCACATGCTGCTTCTTTTAAAGTGCATATACAGTCAAACCCCGTTAATACGTGCCCTGCTTAATACGCGAACCCGCTTAATACACGAATTTTCTTTGGTTCCTTGAAATACTCCTATCTTACGCATATAAAAACACCGCCTTTAATACGCGAACCCGTTTAATACGCGAAATTTTATCAGTCCCTTGAAAGAAAAACCTACGTTTACTACGCGAATGAGCTTAGTTCTAAACATACGAATTTTTAGATGAAATATTTTCTCAAGCATGTTGTACAACAATTATTTAATTTATTTTTTATACAACAATTATTTAAACCCAATTAAATTGAGCATTTTTTCCCTCAAAACCACACGCTGACTAGATTTGGACCCCCCAATCCGAGGGTAGCACAAGACTGCCCAATCAAAACTCTCCCAATGAAATCTGATTTAGCGTTGCGCAAAAGTTAAAAACATTATGTCTGCTTTGAAAAACATGTGTTTTCATTTGGTGAATATATAAAACCACAGTGTAAAATTTTAATGGAAATTCAAATTTTTAAAAAATACAGTAGTTAGAGATTTTTAACTTATGCATTTCGGCCTATCATGAGACGCTACTTAAAAATATGTAAATTAAAAAATAATTGATACAAAACTTTTTGAAATCAGTCAAAACCTGAGTATTTTGTCGTGATTTCGCTCGCTTTCTGTATGCATAAACTCAGAAAATCAAATTACTCAAATCAGAATGTACTTCAATTCAATACTTTTCTTGCGATTTTTGTCAGCTAAAAATATAAATGTAGACAAAGAAGGAATTAAATTTGTAAAATCATATTAATTATAAGTTCATATAAGGTTCATTCATCGCGGGCGCGGGCTGCGTGAGTCAGTTAATTTTTATAAAAAGCAAAAATGAAAAAAACTTATCCCCATAATTAAAAAATTATGTGACCCCCCTCTTTCCCCTAAACTAGAGCGGTAGAACTAATAGATGGAGCATGCGCTACAATCGCATATCAATCACGTGAGTCTTTCCAATCGCTGTTTCGTCAGTGCTACGTTGTTTTTAAAAGAAGAGAATCGCTTGTCACTCCCAGTCTAATCTAGTCTACAATATATATCTATTCTTTCTATGCTTATCTAAACTATGGCGGAAGGAACAAAATATATTAAACGAAAGGCTCTCTCCATCACTGGGAAGTTAAAAACTATAAATCAATACGGTGCCCAAGCTGTCTCAAATAAGTCTTCGTTCTCCAAAGAAAAAGGCATACCTGAGTCAACTTTAAGGACTTTTCTAAAGAATAGGAATGCCATCGTTAATCAAGCTGTAATTGGAGGAACAAAGAAACAAAAAAATAAAAATCGCCAAATTTGAGGACATGGAAAAGGCCCTTCACGAGTGGTTTGTTAAAGCGTGCTCAACGAATATCCTAATAAGCGGTTTGTTAATACAAGAAAAAGCTTCTGAAATCGCAACAAAAATGAGATTGCTAGATTTCAATGCCTCAAATGGTTGGCTGGATCGATTTAAAAATCGGTACGGCATAAAATTCAAGCAAGTGTTCGGTGAGTCAGCTGCAGTCAACACTAAAGACTTTCGCTGCTGGAAAATTAATGTGCTTCCGCAGCTTGTAGAAAACTATTCAAGTCGGAATCTTTACAACGTGGACGAAATTGGGTTTTTTACAAGCTGACGCCAAATAAAACAATGGCCATGAAAGGAGAAACTTGTCATGAAGGCAAACTGAGCAAAGAGCGTCTTATTATTCTGCTCGGTGCCAACTCTAATGGATCAGATAAATTAAAGCTGCTGGTTATAAGGAAATAACACAACCCGCGATGCTTTAAAAATGTCAAGAATTTCCCCTGCCTGTACGAAAGCCAGCGTAGAGCATGGATGACGGGCAACATTTTTACAACACGGCTTCGTAATTTTGATCGGCGTATGAGAAAAGCACCACGAATGTGTTATTGCTTGTGGACAACTGCCCTGCGCATCTAAAATATAACGAAGACCTGAATAATGTCGAAGTAGAATTTCTACCTCCAAATTTGACTAGTATGAACCGGCCAAAGGAACAAGGAATAATTAACAGCGCCAAAGTAAATTGCAAGATTCACGTCGCAGCATAGGCGAGTGTCACACCAACAACAATTACAAATTGCATTCACAAAGCGGGTTTCGGAAGTAGCGCTGACATCATTTACACAGTGCCAACCTCACAACCTAATATTGAAGAAAATTGGCTGGCCACTCAAGAAACTGCAGGGGAAAATTTTGCCGATTTAGACACGTTCATTAATATCGCCAAAGATCTAGTTACCGAACTTAGAGGTCTGGATGATATCATCGCTGATGTAACTGCGACTGACAAACCGAATGAGGAGGAAGAAGATGATGAATTTACGCTTCAGACTCCATCTCTATTCACCAAACTTACACATACAATTTCCTAAGACAATATGCGTTGCCACCGGACGAAGGATCCTGAACAAGTGAACTTTACCACTATCTAAATGAGGCGGAAAACATCATGGTGTTGGCGCGACCGCATGTCGAACAGGCCAAAATTGACAGCAATTTTTCTAAAAAGTAATTTTTATGACATTATTGACTTCAGTAAGTTTTTTTAATTGACTTTCTATGATTATGAACACTACTTATTATCGCATCTATCTGTTCTGTATAGCTAACAAAAATTTCAATTTTGTTAACTATGTTTTAGTTAATATGGTTCGCAGAAGTTTTTGTGTTCGTCTTATTCAATTTATTTGTCAAACATAATAAATCTAAATTTGAAAAGACATAGGATTTTTGCTTGAAAAAATAACGATTTTTTGAATTTTCAGCTTTCAAACGTCCCCTTTTAATAAGCACATAATGCTTAAAATAAACAAAATGTCATTTTATGCCTAAAAAACGCTAAAAATTGACAAAAAAATGTTTTTTTTTTCTTATACATTGTTATTAGATAGATCACTTGATGAAAATTCGCCACCTTTGATTAATACGCGAACCTGTTTAATATGCGAATTTTGATCGGACCCCTGATTCGCGTATTAACGAGGTTCGACTGTAGATAGACTTTTACTTGCTCCACCTAGAAATGCATACCTTAATTCTAATTGTAATAAAAATGCAAGTTCTAATATTAATAATAGTAATAACTATCAGCAGTACAATAGCGATAACTCTCCTCGAAACATTATTTCAAGATATAATCTTAGACCAAGAAAATAAATGTAATGCCACATGTTCTGTGTTAACTGGCCAGGACACAGAATTATGTTTGGTTGTGTACTATGCATTGGATCTTTTACTGGTCTACTGCTGGTTCAGTTCATTGTGTATAAGTTTCTCTATGCAGTGTACAATTTGGTTTTATATTTTGGTTTTAATACTACTATTTTGATATTTGTATAATTTAATATTTTGATAATTTTATTTCATAATGTACTGAAGTAAGTTTTCTCTACACTCTAGTAGAATGGCATTTTACATTTCCAAAAAAAATTTTTAATAATGATCAATGTTGATTTTTTTAAATTTATATATTGTGCATATTTTGATTCTTGCATTTTAATATAGGTATTATATTTATGTAAATTTAATTGAACTATAAACATTGTATCAAGTAAATATTTAGAATTTGATATATAAAAAAAATCCTTTTCAGCATTTATTTAAATTTGTGTTTTAAACAGTGTATGTAAACTGTTACGATAAATTATTTTACAAGTTGCAAGTATTTTCAAGCAAGCTCAACAAAAAAGATAATTTCTGCAAATACAAAATATGTCATCTAAAAATTTGCTTTTACAGCAGAACTATTTTATGTAAGCGCTTACACTTGAAAGATGAAAAGAAGAATATAAAGAATATGTTGTGTAAATAATCAAATTACTTGATATTAAGAGCAATGACTAGTATATATGCATATATATAAAGACCTAGGCATCAGTTGAAGTTTTTTTTTTGGTAACATTTTGTATATTGTATTGTGTTTTATATATATATTGTGTCATTATTGTGTCATTATATATATTGTGTTTTATATATATTTTGTATTGTGTTTTATAATATTACTTATAATTTTTAAAAACATATAGTTATTCTTATTTTATAAGTATATTTTTTGCTAGTGCATTGTACATAGATTCCCAACACCTTACTTTTTTTATAAATAATATTTTTTGGTGGTCCTTCGAGTGATAACATGTGATGTAACACATATTCTATTTTATATATCTCTATTAATATTTCAAATGTTAGTCCCCCCCCCTTCTTTTAAAGTTTAATTTTAAAAGAAATGCATTTTTTAATAGGTATGTTTATTGAGTGTCCGTCTCCAAATTGCATATAAAATAATAATAATAAATAAAAAAAAAACAAATAATAAATTAGTTTTAAAATATCATTCCGTTTCTAGTTTTTTCTTTCTTGCTCTTCAGTTGATTAAATATCAAACGAATTAAATATTTTTTCTGTTTTAAATAACTGCTATTTTTATTTCCCAATCATTTCATTTTGTCTTGTATAAAGAACTTAATTTTTACCGATTGTGTAATTTTGTTTTAGGGTTAATGTGCGTTGCGCGGTTTTTCGCCGCGGGCGATAATTTTTGTATTCTTGACAACACTCATTTTAAAATTTTCCCATTGCTTATTATATAACGGTCTTTTTTACCTGTACATTTTTTTGCTCGGATTGGGAATCTATTGTATGCCAAGAGACCTTTCTCTTGGCGTTTGTGAAATGTGAAAATTTGTTGAGATTACTTTTTGTCGCGGACAAGTCAACCCGCGCAATTCGTTGTTGTTGAAAATGAAAAGATGTTTCTTTTAATGCTAGCGAAACTTTGTGTATATATGCCGCATTCCTGGTGTTTTGATATGCTCATGTTTCTCGTATGCTGCAAAATAAAGACAATTTAGTCAAGATGTTTATGAACTGACTTTCTTCATCAAAAGATGCTTATATCACTTCGTTCCAGAAAAAAGTAAAATATGGACATGGTGTACTCAACAACATAGAACTGCGATTTCGGCCAATCACATAAAGGTGGCTTTTATTATATTTTTGCCATCATAACATCCCTGGTTCGAATCCTGGCCTGGACTTTTTTCACCCCAAAATGGAAAATTTACATCTGTTGTAATTAATTACCGATTGAAAAATCGTGTTTGAAATTAATCTAATGTAATTTCGTATGCAGCGATTTTCTGCAGTTCTATGTATTGAATTTCGATTTATTCTGTTGAGCTGATCCAGAGTATCAGACCAGATAAAGTGATCGTTGAGGTTAATTGGGTGAAATAGTCCTCCAGTGTTCGTGTCCGGGATGCCTCAGCTGGTAGAGCATTGGTGACTTCAGCCAATACATCCCTGGTTCGAATCCCGGCCCGACTTTTTTCATCCAAAAATGAAAAATGGAAAATTTACATTTGTTATAATTAATTACCGATTGAATAATCGTGTTTAAAATTAATCTAATGTAGTTTCGTATGCAGCGATTTTCTGCAATTGGCCTTCGATTTATTCTGTTGAGCTGATCCAGAGTATCAGATGAGATAAAGTGATAGTTGAGGTTAATTGGGTGAAATAGTCCTCCAGTGTTCGTGTCCGGGATGCCTCAGCTGGTAGAGCATTGGTGGCTTCAGCCAATACATCCCTGGTTCGAATCCCGGCCCGACTTTTTTCATCCAAAAATGAAAAATGGAAAATTTACATCTGTTATAATTAATTACCGATTGAATAATCGTGTTTAAAATTAATCTAATGTAGTTTCGTATGCAGCGATTTTCTGCAATTGGCCTTCGATTTATTCTGTTGAGCTGATCCAGAGTATCAGATCAGATAAAGTGATAGTTGAGGTTAATTTAGTGAAATAGTCCTCCAATGTTCGTATCCGGGATGGCTCAGTTGGTAGAGCATTGGCGGCTTCAGCCAATACATCCCTGGTTAGAATCCTGGCTCAGATTTTTTCATCCAAAAATGAAAAATGGAAATTTTACATCTGTTATCGCATAGATGTTTGTGGTGCAGCAAACGATGGACACGTTGAACATTTATAATGTTTTAACACGTTCGCTGCCGCTTACGTGAAGATGTGATGATAGTTAATGCCGCACTGTAGAAGTGGGTTTTTCCCAGAAGCCGATTTACTTTTTTAACAAAAAATCAGTGAAAGATTTTCCCGCACCAGCGCGTGACTGACTATTGGACATCAACCCACATCACGCGCTGGCGCGTGAGTGGCCCCTTAACTTTGGTGCCATATAACGCGCTGTCGAGTGATTGGCAGCGAATGTGCTAAAAAAAACTTTTGAAACTTCCGATTTTCATTGGTATAAACATTGTTCATGTTGGATTTGTACTTTAATAAATACAATTTTTTGAAAATGGGTCCACTCCTAGAATAACCCTGTATCTTCTCTGTCGCATTCAAGTTTTATTTCTGTTAATATATTCGTGGAGCAAATACGAAATTTTTTTCAAATGATCCTTAAAAATTATTCTTGTTTAATATAATCCTTCAGTTAATCAGAATTTTCAAAAAAATGCAAAATAATCTGGTTAAATTAATCGTTGTATCATGATTTTTTTAACTTGTTATTCACATATATAGGACTTATTTAATTTTAAATTACTTTTGATATGTATTCATGTGAAGATACAGAGCATATATTTATATATTTACTAAAAAGTCTAATGAATTTGATGAAAAAATAATAGTCTAAGATTTAGCAACGTTTTCATCAACTGATTTTATCAAAGTTTTATTTTTTTACATGTTCTTCCCTTTTATGGTGTAGTACGTTTGCGGGCGGTCTGGCAGTCCGGAGACGTTGCGTTTATCTTTGGCAGAAGGGGTTATGCAGGTCAAAAAACTTCAAAATTACGTCATTTTATCAAGGCTCATTTTTTTATATGTTCTTTCCCTTAATGATTTGAAACGTTTGCGGGCGGTCTGGCAGTCTGGAGACGTTGTGTTTACTTGTGACAGAAGGGGTTATGCAGGTCAAAAAACTTTAAAATTACGTCATTTTATCAATGCTCATTTTTTTATATGTTCTTTCCCTTAATGATTTAAAACGCTTGCGGGTGGTCTGGCAGTCCGGAGACGTTGGGTTTACTTGTGACAGAAGGGTTTATGCAGGTCAAAAAATTTCAAAATTAAGTCATTTTATCAAGGCTCCTTTTTTTATATGTTCTTTCCCTTCATGATATAAAACGTTTGAGGGCGGTCTGGCAGTCGGGAGACGTTGCGTTTACCTGTGGAAGAAGGGGTTATGCAGGTCAAAAAAACTTCAAAATTTCGTCATTCTTTCTAGGCTCATTTTTTTATATGTTCTTTCCCTTAATGATTTGAAACGTTTGCGGGCGGTCTGGCAGTCCGGAGACGTTGTGTTTACTTGTGACAGAAGGGGTTATGCAGGTCAAAAAACTTCAAAATTACGTCATTTTATCAATGCTCATTTTTTTATATGTTCTTTCCCTTAATGATTTAAAACGCTTGCGGGTGGTCTGGCAGTCCGGAGACGTTGGGTTTACTTGTGACAGAAGGGTTTATGCAGGTCAAAAAATTTCAAAATTAAGTCATTTTATCAAGGCTCCTTTTTTTATATGTTCTTTCCCTTCATGATATAAAACGTTTGAGGGCGGTCTGGCAGTCGGGAGACGTTGCATTTATCTGTGGAGAAGGCGTTATGCAGGTCAAAAAACTTCAAAATTATGTCATTTTATCAAGGCTCATTTTTTTTATATCTTCTTCCCTTAATGGTTTAAAACGTTTGCGGTCGGTCTGGCAGTCGGCAGACGTTGCGTTTATCCGTGGGAGAAGGGGTTATGCAGGTCAAAAATCTTCAAAATTACGTCATTTTATCAAATCTCATTTTTTTATATGTTCTTCCCTTAATGGTTTAAAACATTTGCTGTCGGTCTGGCAGTCAGGAGACGTTGCGTTTACCTGTGGGAGAAGGGGTTATGCAGGTCTAAAAACTTCAAAATTACGTCATTTTATCAAGGCTAATTTTTTTTATATGTTCTTCCTCTTAATGATTTAAAACGTTTGAAGGCGGTCTGGCAGTCGGGAGACGTTGCGTGTATCTGTGGGAGAAGGGGTTATGCAGGTCAAAAAACTTCAAAATTGCGTCATTTTATCAAGGCTCATTTTTTTATATATTCTTCCCTTAATGGTTTAAAACGTTTGCGGTCGGTCTGGCAGTCGGGAGACGTTGCGTTTATTTGTGACAGAAGGGGTTATGTAGGTCAAAAAACTTCAAAATTACGCCATTTTATCAAAGCTCATTCTTTTATACGTTCTTTCTTTTTATGGTATAGTACGTTTGCGGGAGATCTGGCAGTCGGGAGACGTTGCGTTTACATGCCAAAGAAGGGGTTGTGCAAGTGAAAAAACATTAAAATTACGTCATTTTAGCAAGATTATTGTTTGTAATATTTTTTTTTACTATTTGTGATATTAATCCATTATTGCCAGATGTTACCAATGTCGCTAAGACCCTGCAAGATCCACATTTATAGATAACATATTACACTTTTGCCTTTCAGACAACCTGTAATAATTTGCCAGATATAAATCCGATTCTAAAGTTAATTCCAAAACGGCTATAAATATGGCAACAAAAGTTCCTGTTTCAAGAGTGGTTTATAATTTAAAAATTCTAAGTCATTTTGATTAAGATCAATTGCAGGGCCAGATTTCAGTTTCCCCGTGGAAGTTCTACTTTGACTGTGAGTAGGTAGGGATTCACAAGCTTAAGTCGATCTACTTCAACTCGGTGAGACCTAACGTCGTTAGGGTTTCTAGGGGAGGTAGCCACCCCTTGTTGAAGAGATCCGGTTGTTTGTGGATCGCCTCTTACGGTCCGGGGTCTTCCGCAAATGTGCAAATCTGATAGACGGCTAAAGTGGGGCTCATTAGAGCGCCGTGGCGGTCCCGATCAGAGCACGTTGTGATGACCAGTATTGGCCACGTACACCTACCCATTCGCTTTACGTCATTTTATCCAGCATAAAAACTATAAGATATTACTCTTTGGCTATCAGACAACCTATAATTAATTTGCCACACTCAAATTCGTTTGCAAATTTAATGCCAGACGGCTTTAACTTATGACTTAAACCATTCTTGAAACAGGCACTCTTGTCGCCATATTTAAAGCCGTTTGGCATTAACTTTGCAACCAAATTTGTGTACTGGCAAATTAATTATAGGTTGTCTGCTAGCAAAATAGCAGTATCTTGTAATTTTTATGCATGATAAAATGACGTAAAGATGACTTATAATTTTAAAACTATAAACCACTCTTGACACAGGAACTTTCGACGCCATATTTAATGCCGTCTGGCAATAACTTTTCAACCGAATTTGAGTATGTCAAATTAATTATAGGTTGCCTGATAGAGAAATAGTAATATCTTGTAATTTTTATGCTTGATAAAATGATGTAAAGATGACTTATAATTTTTAAACTATAAACCACAGACACTTTCATTGCCATGTTTAAAGCCGTCTGGCATTAACTTTGCAACCGAATTTATATCTGACATATTAATATACACTGTCAGAAAAATTCGCCAATATACACTAAGTTATAGTTATTTTTTCACAAATAATTACCCTATTCCCAGAAAACGTATTTGATCTGTGAATTCATTCCGAACGTCGAAAAATGAGGAAGAGATTCCGTTTATTTCTTGCACGCATGCGTATTGGGTCTGTTAGTAATAAATTCGAATTTATTTTTTAAATGAAAAACAATATATTCTATTGATTAAAATGTCTAATTTAGTTTAAAAAGACACAAATGTTTTCGAATTTAAAAATAAATAACAATTACTTTCTTCATTCATTCAAAAATTCTCACAATTTGTTATTCATATTCAAAGTTGGATAAGTTGAATAAAGTTGAATTTACTAAGTTATTTATATAATAAATATTCCCATTTAAAATATACTTTAAGTGAACACATTTAAAAGATATTTTAATTAAAAAATAAAATGCAAAAAGAAAAAAAAATTGATATTATTCAAAAAAATCTTGTCATAGAACATCCATATTTTTCTTCTAGCAATCTACGTAAATATAATTAAAATTCACATTTTTATACTATATTAATATAAACGTAAAAAACCCCAGCCACAGTTTCATTAAAGATGTAATCTTCCCGAAATTATCTTCAAAATTAAAAGCTCTTTAACGAAATAAACCAAACCAACACATAAGAAATAAAGGCTTCTACTTCAAAGCACTTTTCTCCTGAGCAATCGTGGCGCCGAGGCAAGGCGCTCGCTTTCTAATGCTGGGAACGTGAGTTCGATCCCCACCACCGGCGTGCTTTATCTTTTTCAGACTTTTTTCAAAAGACGGATATTTTACCTCTTTTGACGGAGAAAAAAATAAACGGATATTCGTCAATATACAGACAATTTCTAGCAGCAGTGCTGCCAGTAATTTTTCTGTGAAAAGACGGAAGTTTTTTTGAGAGTGTAGGCTGTCTGCTAGCCAAAGAGAATCTTGTAATCTTGTAATTTGCATGCTAGATAAATTGACGTAAAGATGACTTATGAATTTTAAACTGCAAACCACTCTTGAAACAGGCACTTTCGTTGTTATATTTAAAGCCTTATAGCATTCCCTTTGCAAACAAATTTTTTATGGCAAATTATTTTAGATTATCTGATAGGCCAAAGAGTAATATGTTATCTATAAATGTGGATCTGGCAAGGTCTTAGCGACATTGGTAACGTCTGGCATTAATATCACAAACAGATATGTAAACAAATGTTACAAACAAAAAAATGACGTAATTTTGAAGTTTTTTGGCCTGCACAACCCCTTCTGCCACAGGTAAACACAACGTCTCCGGACTGCCAGACCGACCGCAAACATATTAAACCATTTAAAAAAAATGAGCCTTGATAAAATGACGTACTGCCAGACCGCCCGCAAACGTACTACACCATAAAAGGGGAGAACATATAAAAGAATGAGCTTTGATAAAATGACGTGTTTTTTGACGTTGCTAGCTCTTAGACTATAAATTAAGATACATTTATTAAGTGTCATTTCTGTGAAATACTCAGCTAAATAATGCTTTAACAAATGCTTTAAATTTTTAAAATAGAATGTTTAGATTTGAACTGTTTTGAATTTTTTTGTAATATAATATGCGGGTGCTTGTTTTTGAAGCAATAAAAAACACTATGTTAAACGAAAGCAAGCCATGAGATTTTCATCAATTTTAACAAATTTCATAAATCAATCAGTTGAACATTTTCTGCGTTTAAAAAATAACATATTACACAAACGTCAGTAAAGATAAATAAATTGTGATTAATAAGCCCGTTTACTTAAAGCCGTGTAAATTTTTCTTGCATTTAATTTTAAACCGAATATCAGAAGTGATCGTTTGGAAAAGATACATGAATAAGTAATGAAACAAAGTATCACGTTTTCTCTTTATAAGCTTTAACCAAGATAAAGTAAGAAATGCGTCGACCCAATGACGTCAAAGGACTTTCTTGCGTCACCATCTGCAGTACTTTTGAAAAATAAAAACGCATCAATAAAGAATGAAGAAAATTTCGGGGAAAAGTGGTTTAGAGCACAAAATTTCTTCTTAAAAAAATAAGAGAAATATTTGATAGGCTTTTTTTAGCATGGTCTAAATCCATTTATTTTGATTTAAAATCTATTTTGCGTGAATAAAACAAGTTTTTTTTCCTTTTCAAAACCGTTAAAATTTATCAATATAAAATATAAAATTGATCGAACATTGTGAATGTACACTTAAGCTTTTGGGTCCAAACTGTCAATACTGAAATTGAAGATTAGGTTCCAGACTGTCATTTATTTGAATATCTTTTATTTGTATTAAATATTTATACTATTGTTTAAGTAATGACCATGGGAATTCTATATTCCTTAAGACAAGACACACTTTCCTATCATTTCAAAAAATATGCAGAGCCCAATGCTGGTTAATAAGTATATCTAAGTCGATAATAATAGAAGTAATATTTTGAATTGTAAAACTAGCAGTTTGTATCAGCCACCGTAACACTTACCAGTTATTAATATGCATAAAACTAAAATATGTGTGAACTATTTATAAAATGGATCGGAATTCCTAAACAAAATTTAAACGTATATTTAAATATTTTTAATGCGTGGTGATACTCTGTTAGTGAACTTCGGGTATTGCTTGATTATCCCGTCGACCCATTTCAACAAATTATATAAATGTCCAAACTACTCCTAAATTATACAAATTTGCATAATTTTTACTTTAAATAACGAAAAAACAAATAAATTAGTAAAAGATTAATAAAAATACGAGTAAAATGTCGAATTAAATATCACTTGATGACGTAACAAACAAGTGTAACGTGTTTAATGTCAAGTGAAGGTGTCATTTACGATAAGCCATTGTTGACATTTAATCTTAGAGCTTGGTGATAGATTTTTGGTCGACGAAAAATTAAATAGTACCGAATTGCGTAAAAGACACATTCTTATAAGTCCATAAATGATAATCACATTAACTAATAGTTTACTGCGTCGGATTAAGCGTCTCATTTGCAATTTAAATATATGTTTGAATTGAAATTGGAATGGAGTACAGAGCCATAAAAAATTAAAGAGTATGAAAAAGAGGATTACAAGTGTCTCGGCAACTAATTATACAATTAACTTCATTCTTTATGAAAAATTTACACTTTTTTAAATTATGTTTTACATTCACTCCTTAAAATAAAATAAAAATCGAAATTTTTTATGTACATTTCATGAGAATGATTATTTCGAGATTCCGAAAAAAATAGTTCTAGATAATTGAGGTTACGTATTTTCAATAGGATTTTGTTCATTATTACATACTAAGTATACACCAAATGTTAAGTCTCTATCTTAATTTGTTCGGAAAATAGAGCGTTTACAGACACACAGATGGACGGCAATTTTTTTTTTTCTAAAAATATATTTTTCGGAATCTCCAGTGCCTAAAACGTGTAAATCCGTGTTTTTTTTTTTTTTTTTTTTTTTTTTTTTTTTTTTTTTTTTTTTAATGATTGCAAGACTTAAATAATAGTTTTAAATGTTTTTTTTTTATCTTAAAAGCCATTTATTTTTCTAAAAGTATTTTCATATGTTCCCTGGGTGCTATAAGTTATTGACACCTATGTGCTCTGCGCAGAAGGGTTTTGAGTCATATAAATCGCAAAAAAAGCTTAAAGTTAATTTGTTCCATTTGTAAATCTTATTACTTTTACAAGCAACTAAAATTAACGCTTGATCTAAAATTTGTGAGATAAGTTTTGCAATCTGAAGACTATGTTTTTTTTAATACTCTGTTTATTACATAAATTTGTAGTGCATTTCATGTATTTTCAAAATGTTTTAGAAGATTTTCGATACCTTCTCGAAATAATTTGTAGTTTGAAATGTACTGCGCAATAACTATACCGGGGTAATAACGCCATTCCTTGGCGTTATCACCCCGGTTGATTCCCAACAGCAGCCGAGGTACATCCGAAGGGAGTTTATTTATTAATATGGGACAGCATTGTAGCGAAGATTATCGCTACATATCTTTTCCCTTTCATAAATGCAGTAATTATTCCCCCTTAATAAATTCTTAGATTTATTTTAACTTCCCTTTTCACTAATGAACCCATTAGTTTAAATTAATTCTACATTTAATAGTTAATTTTTAGCTTCCATACTCCCATTATTAGAAGTTAAAACTTTTTATCTTTTGGGGCTCTTTGTAGAAAACAATAATGGAATTTCCTTTCTCACGAATCTCTGTTGTGTCTTCGAAAAACATCTGCCCGACAGATACCGCACTTATTAACAAAATAAAGTAAATTCTGGGCTTGGTTCGGCATAATCTTTTATCCGTTACATTTTTCTTGCATCTGCTTTTCACTACCCTGTTTTCAATCTCACAATTAATGCCTTGAGCTAGAAATACTTTTATTTCTGTTTATGCTGACTGCGCCTTGTTATCTATTAAATTGCCCATCTGAATAACATAATTTTGGTGAGCAAAAGTCCAATGTATGTAACGGCCTGCTTATCTCTTGTCTACTTTCCAGGCTTAAAATATTTCTATAACCCTAAAAGATATTCGCGGGTGTAAAAAAAATCCTTCGGTTCCTAAACCGCAAAATTTAGCCGATTCTGAAAGTGTGGTCTACCAAATTCTTATCGCCAAAATCTTTGTATGAAAAATTTCTTACGCCTCTTGGAGATAAGCGATATGACGGTATGTCGTCACTTCATTGATAATCACCAGATAGTCAAGATGTAGCTCGGTGCAGTTCTGAGAATTTCCTCCCACTATGCGGGGGACTTCCCTGTCTCCTCTCTCTCATTAATAAATGTCCTTAAATCTATGAGTCTCACGTTCGGAGTTTTTTTGTGTGCTCCCTTTTCTTTGGTAAATCACCTGGGCCGATGATAACTTCACCACATAAATCTGAGATATCTTTTCCCTTTCATAAATGCAGTAATTATTTTCCCTTAATAAATTCTTAGATTTATTTTAACTTCCCTTTTCACTAATGAACCCATTAGTTTAAATTAATTCTACATTTAATAGTTAATTTTTAGCTTTCATACTCCCATTATTAGAAGTTAAAACTTTTTATCTTTTGGGGCTCTCTGTAGAAAACAATAATAGAATTTCCTTTCTCACGAATCTCTGTTGTGTCTTCGAAAAACATCTGCCCGACAGATACCGCACTTATTAACAAAATAAAGTAAATTCTGGGCTTGGTTCGGCATAATCTTTTATCCGTTACATTTTTCTTCCATCTGCTTTTCACCACCCTGTTTTCAATCTCACAATTAATGCCTTGAGCTAGAAATACTTTTATTTCTGTTTATGCTGACTGCGCCTTGTTATCTATTCAATTGCCCATCTGGATAACATAATTTTGGTGAGCAAAAGTCTAATGTATGTAACGGCCTGCTTATCTCTTGTCTACTTCCCAGGCTTCAAATATTTCTATAACCCTAAAAGATATTCGCGGGTGTAAAAAAAATCCTTGGGTTCCTAAACCGCAAAATCTAGTCAATTCTGAAAGTGTGGTCTACCGAATTCTTATCGCCAAAATCTTTGTATGAAAAACTTCTTACGCCTCTTGGCGATAAGCGATATGACGGTATGTCTTCACTTCACTGATAACCACCAGATAGTCAAGATGTAGCTTGGTGCAGCTCTGAGAATTTCCTACCCCTATGCGGGGGACTTCCCTGTCTCCTCTCTGTCATTAATAAATGTCCTTAAATCTATGAGTCTCACGTTCGGAGTTTTTTGTGTGCTCGCTTTTCTTTGGTAAATCACCTGGGCCAATGATAACTTCGCCACATAAATCTGGTGCATCTGACCTCTGTTTTTTTCTCCGTTCAAAAAAAAAAAAACACACACACACAGAGAGAGAGTTTTTTTTTAAAATTATTACTACTCCGACAGAAAAACCTGTGTCAAGCACCGACGGACTGTTATCAACTAGTCAGAACTGCTAAAAAAAAGCAACATTCTCCGAAGTTCCAAGGACAACTGTGTTTCATTGTGTGACGTATTTCCACCCGAAAGATTCACATTTTCCTCGACTTTTTCTCATTTTTCACTTTTCCGCCTGCAAAAGTTTGTTCCGGAGGATTTTCCGTGCTGTGTTTCTTCTATTTCAAGGTCAGCAATCAGCTGCTTAAAAAAAGTGATTTCGCTCGCAACTCCAGCTGTTCGAGATACTATATTTTGCGCAAAAAAATATCATCGGTCTTCAGCGGTTTTCCGTTCTGTGTGTAACTAAGTGTATGTTACCGTTTGTATACAGTATGTCTATGATGCTAACCTACAGAAATACAAAAAGTGTTTTGTGAAGCTGCTCATCGATGTGGAAGCCTGTTTCATTGTCCCATATTTTAATCTCCGTTTTTTTGTGTGAGGTATGCAGATTGTGTAATCAGCGCATCTCTTGTGAAGCCAGAAATTATGTGAAATATGTGTGGCTGGTGTTTACCAGTCAGTGCCGTGGTGTCGTATTATCTTGTGGGTAAACAGTTTTCAATAGAGTATACATCTTGTGAGTAAAAAAAAGAAAATTAAAAATTTATGCGTTACGGGTCGTCGAACCTGCACGCACCTTTATTCCGTTTTAAATCTTAAACAACAACAAAAATTGTAGTGCTAAAGTACTTTCGGTACAATAATAGTGTGAACATTTTGTTTTCGTGTTTCTCTGGTGCTTTGATGGTACATTCCTGCGTCAAAAATTACTGATTTGCATAGTTATAACATAATATCTACAACAGCAGTCTGGTGTAATTGTTGTGTTTGCTAGTATAATGGGTCGTCGCACCCAGTTTTGCATATTTTGTTAAATTCAAATCAAATCCAGCATAAAAAAGTGACTTGCGAGCTAAACAAAGAAAGTAAAAAAAAAAAGAGAGAGAGAAACATGTTTGAGTCCTAGAAGTTTCTATTTTTTTTTAAATAATACTCAACATTTTGACAAAACTGAAACATAGAAACATATTTTCTTGTTAGTTACAGTTAGTTCATAGTGAAAATATTTTTGTGTGTTTTTTTGCTGTTCATGCTGCGTTAGTGCATGAAAAAAAAAGAAAGGAACTGCACTAAATATAATATTATTAGTAGTTATTTTGATAGTCATGTATGTCAGCTTGAACAGAGAAGATTTTTTTTAAATTAAATATAGTACATTTTTGAAGTTTTAGTAGTTATTAACTTAAATAATGTACATTTTCAAATTTTAGTATTTAATTTGCACTTTTGAATGCATTCTTCTCTTTTCATGCTCATTTTTTCAAAAGTTATTAGTATTTTCAATGCATTTTGTTTTGGTATTTGTGTGTTGAATACTTAAATATCACAGATTTCTTTTTATTTTATTTGTTCGCGCTTTAATTTTTAGCTGACATTACTTGTCCTTAATTAATTGCAGTTTGAGATTCTTATTCTCGTTTGTACTAAAGTTTTTCAATTAACTTTTCCAGTACCTTGTTAAACAAGCCTGTTTAAACTGTTTAGTTTCGGTTTGTCATGTAAAAAAAAAAAAGGAATTTTGGAGTAGGTAATTTTTTTTGAAAGGTTAAATACTTTATTTTGAATGCAGTACATGGTTTAAAAAAAAAGAAATTTTGTGTTTGCATGTTTTTTTAAAAAGTATTATTCAGTGTCTGCATTTTGGGTTGTTTGTTTTCTGTGCTCACACCTCGTTTGCCCCCCCCCCTCATTAAATGTGTCTAGATTCACTCGTAACTTGGCATGGTTTGCTCTCTGACTAATGCAAAATTTAATTTTTGGTTTGGCCTTGCATTTTTTATGTTATGTTCCCCAAATTATTTCTATCATTTTAATACTGTGGTTAACAGTCAAATTTGTTTTTTGTTGCGCCTAGTTTATTTATAAATCTTTTTCTTTTGATTTATATTAATGCATTTTCTTTTGAAAATATCTATGGCTGATATTGAGCTAAAACAAGCTTCAGCTACTTCCCAAACAATGTCAGAGAGAGGTAATAAATTAGGGTTTGCTCTTGGGCAATCACAAGTTTCAATATCCCCTTTACTTGAATTTTATGAGGAAAATTTAACAATGTTTTCTGACACAATTATCGCTGAGGCCACAGCATTTCAAAATCAAATACAAAATCAAAACAACACTGATACACTTGTCTCTAATTTTACGGAACTCAAATTCACAATCGAATGGGATCTGAACATTTTGAAAGAGACCTTTCAAGTACTCAAAGATGAATACACTAAGGTAAAACATGAAAAGGAAAATTTATTTTTGGTAAATAACAAACTGTTGGAACGAGTACGTGACTTGACTCAGGAACAAAAAAGTAAAACTAAACCTCACATATCAAATACTCAAAAAGATAACACTCCTTCGGTTAATACCGCTTGTCTAAAATCTGTTCAGAATATGTCCACACAGACAGACAACAATCTCATTGACAAATCTTCCCGAACTTCAGTACATGAAAGTTTTAATACAAAACTCCCTTTTTCTAGTGTTCAACAAGTTAATGATTTATGTGAAAGTAGCAATTCTTCTCATTCTAGTATTTTCAGTACCCCTAAGAAAGATAGTAGTAATTTTATCCCTGTTGTAATCATGCATTTACCTGAAAATTTTAGCATACCTGACAGTCTTTTGGCTATTTCAAATCTAACTGATACTTGTTCGCCTCCCATTCAATTTCAAAACAAAATAAAAATAAAGCATTGTAATTTATTTAACTGGATTTTTTAAATACCATCGCACTTAGCTGAAATTTTGCTTGTGCATAAACATATCAGTATTCAGTCCACAAAGTTTACTCTTAAAAGGTACATAGATATAAAAAGATGTTTTACATGTCAAAGTCTATTTCATTTAAGTAAATTCTGTCCTAATGACATAATATGCCCTGTCTGTGCTATGTCACATAAAGATCCTAATTGTGTAAACACACCAAAATGCATTAATTGCATGAGGTGCAATGAATCAAATAATACCCATTTTGACACGCAACATACAGCTTTTTCTCATAACTGCCCAGCTGTCAAGAGATATACAAAGACAATTGCTTCATACAACTAAGTCTATTTCAAATGAGAAATAAAGTTTTTCTTTAATTTAATTTTCCTGGTCACACACTAAATACTAAGGATGAATTCACTATGCTTTCTAAGCATTCTTTTATACATTTTGACAGATTTGTTTTTTTCATTGTTTATAAAACATTTGGTATTTTGCTCCCTCACATTTCCTGTTACACTTTAACAAGTTATCTTCACATTAATCTTGTATACAAATGCATTGTATTTCTTTTTCTTATTCAGCCGTCAAGCGCGCAGGTGGTTGAGTGATAGAAAGAAGGCAGGTAAGAGTGGAAATTTTGATGCGGGTTGTCAATTTTGTTTTCACTTGGTTTTGGTTGTTTCGCATTGGTGTACACAATCATTTTAAACATATTTACCCAATCAAGCATACCTTTCTTTCCCCTTTAATGTTTTATTTTGCTGTAACAGGAATGCAGTTAACATTAACATCATTTCAACTCTATTGTTATTGAGGCTACATTTTCCACATTTAATACATTTTTCGTGGTGTAAATATTTTGGGTTCTCAATTAAATTTTAACTTTAAAAGAATTTTTGACAGTATAATCACATTTAAACTTTCCTCAACTTAGAGTCATGTTTTTTTAGCTTATGGTCATGTGTTTTTCTCTAGGTCAAGGTATATTAGATACCAGGTCATGTGATTTCTATTACACACATTTTTTCCATTAATGTGTTTTTACACAAGGTCATGTGCGTTTCGCTAGGTCAAGGTATATTAGATACCAGGTCATGTGATTTCTATTACACACATTTTTCCTTTCATGTGTTTTTTTACACAAGGTCATGCGATTTCTTACACTATCACATTGTTTTGTTTTTTCTATATACACTCGGTCATGTGCAATACACTAGGTCATGTGGTACACACTAGGTCATGCGAATATACATTAGGTCATGTGCAACACTTTAGGTCATGCGCAACATATCAGGTCATGTGGTTCCTTCCTTTTTTCTCTTATTTCTCTTGTTGAGGATTGTACACGACTTTCACTTGTTTTCTCAAAACTGGTTCATGAAAACACACAATAACACACAACATTGTCATGTCATATGTTTACATTTTTACACTTTTGTCATGTGATATGAATCCTTTCCTCGTTAAATATAACAATTACTTTGTAATTAGGTATTTGAAAACCTCATTTACATAAATATCTTGGATTTTTTTTTTAACACATAACGTTAAATGTTCTTTGGTTGACTTTTATTTTCTTTCTCTTAAAAGGCTCATTCGAACACAAAAAAAGTTGACATTTTTACAATTTGTCATGCTCACACTTAACCATTTCATCTTAATTGTTCAAGGTTTTTATTTATTCACTTCACATATTATAATTCTTTAAACGACACTTAGTCCATTTTTGTTTGTCACATTTACATTACATGTTTGTTTGGATTTTTACACTACATGTAAATTCCCTTGTTACACTTACTTCTTTTTATGTAGTGGCAGTACATGAAAAGAAGGTCACTTAGTTCACTAATCATTAATTTTCATTACAGGCATTTTATCACAACATTGTAGTTCAATAATAATTACAAATTAATTTAGACGGTGGAATAGTACCATGCATTAAAACCTTTCCTCATTCTTATTTTTGAAATATTCCAGTTGTAGTAGCACCTAAACCTGACTATTTTGTTTATCTTACCCGGACTGACTGTTTCAATTTAATTTATGAGATGGATTACATTTCATCTTATAGTTTTATTTTTGCATTTTTTAATTTTAGCCCCCAAAAAAGTCGTGAACCGTTCCAAATTGTGCCCCAAGGTTTCACGCCACTCCTGTCTTGCGAGACATTTTCACCTTGAATTGGCCTACCAATTCTATTATGTAAAATTTTTATGTGATTTCCAAGCGCGCTCCTTTCGTAGATCAGTCCGATTTTACTGAGGAGCGGGGCAAACTTTTATTGTACGCAATATGGGTTTGTCCACTACTCCCTCTTCCCCTAGGGCTGACGTGTTAAACTGAAGCCATAATACTTGTATTTGTTGGTACAAGATTAAGGTCTACAACATTTTATGGGCATGCCAGTGGCATCTCTTTTTTTAGTAATCCTGTGCCTTATGCACGAAATTCAATTTTCTTTTTGACAACATACATTATTTTTAGAACACATTATTTTAGTTAGTTTTTTTTTATTTTTGTTTTAAATATATACTATTTGTGTTTTGTGTTTTATAAATATATTTTTGCTTGCAATTATGCCATTTTGATCTCAAAAAGGATCAATTTAAAGAGAAGTTATGAAATACAAATCTAACAGGTAATCACAAAAAAAAAAAAAAAATAAAATACTTCTCTCAATTGTTGCTCATGACATAAAAAAAATAAAAAGCTGGTACCAGCGCCACAACATAATAAAATAGAATAAAGGATGCGATATTAATTAAATACTATGTGGCAACTTTGGACTATTAAGGAGCTCCCTGTCATGATGTTTATGAATATATATGGGCATTGTTTTTATTTACATATTCTGCAAGCAAATTATAACCAGTCATTTTCTAATACTTATATATACTTGTATGTCTTTTGATATGTGTTTTGTATATATTTTGGTAGACGACGCATTCAGTACCTTTAAAATAATAACAATAATAGTAAAAAAAACTTTAATACAAGTATTAAGTTTTGTTTGTGGTGGCCAGAGTGAGTTATGTAGCGAAGATTATTGCTACATATTTTTTCCCTTTCATAAATGCAGTAATTATTCCCCCTTAATAAATTCTTAGATTTATTTTAACTTCCCTTTTCACTAATGAACCCATTAGTTTAAATTAATTCTACATTTAATAGTTAATTTTTAGCTTTCATACTCCCATTATTAGAAGTTAAAACTTTTTATCTTTTTGGGCTCTCTGTAGAAAACAATAATAGAATTTCCTTTCTCACGAATCTCTGTTGTGTCTTCGAAAAACATCTGCCCGACAGATACCGCACTTATTAACAAAATAAAGTAAATTCTGGGCTTGGTTCGGCATAATCTTTTATCCGTTACATTTTTCTTGCATCTGCTTTTCACCACCCTGTTTTCAATCTCACAATTCCAAAACTACTCCGTCAATTGGCACAAATTTATCACTTCCTTATGGACCTGGCCAATCTTACCACTTAACCGTTCTCTCCTAAGACTGCCCGCTGTCGCGTTAGAGCCTTTGTTGAGCTTTTGGCAGTCGTAGCGCCACTTGTCGCGATGGAGCAGGTCTCCGGCGCGCATATCACTGTGTTGATGTTGTATACAGCCTGTATATTATGTATTATTATTATTATGTATTTTATGTTTTTTTTTTTTTTTTTTTTTTTTGTTGTTGAAGTTATTGTAATGAATCCCCACATGCCGGGGAACATTCCGGGTGGGACAAATAGGGTCTACACCGGATCCTAGCGATCTGGTGATCTTGTCCCACTTAGGCATAAATAAATAAATAAATCTCTCTATTTTTGTTATTTATTTTTTAATACTAATGTAAAAAATAATTTTAAACTCTTATAAATAAATCTATCTATATCAAAATGTTTTCTATATTCTAATTCGAACATCTTCAAAGTCAGGTTTATATTAAATTTCCACTGGGTTGTTCAAATGATTTCTAAATTTTAACTGTCCACTTTCTCGGCGTTCGGTTTTTATTAATTTTACAAATTTAACCTATAACCGATGTGACAGAAATTGTAACGTAACTAATGTGAAGCGGTCTGTGAGACCGCAAAATTGAAACATGAATAAAAGGCGGGAATAACTCATAGGATTGTGTTTTTGTACTAAACTTTTTATACAAGACTATTATACTTAATATTCACCTACAGGGTGTTTCGCTACCAGACCGACACACTTTGAAGGGTGATAGTAGACATGCAGAGACACATTATTAAATCGGAAACTATGGGGCGCAAACGTCTTGTGTAGGAGCTAGGGGCCATTAAAGTTTAAGGTCCAAAAGTTCAAACGATGATAAAAAACAGAAAAAGGATCAATTCGTTTGCGGTTTTCGCTAAAATCATTCTTTATATCACGAATTTTTTCAAAAAAAATTTTAAAGGTTACGTTCAGACATTGACGATAGAGGGCGCTTTAGACTTTAGAGTAACAAACAACTACTTTTTACCGTTATTTTGTGCATGGGATTAAAATTGTTCTACAGTTTAGACTTTAACTTAAATTTTAAGCTCAAAATTAAAAACACTGGGATAGGGTAACTAGCGAAAATCGAACTGTGAACAGAGGGGTAATTTTAAACTCTCATAAACATCGGGCAAACTAATCAATTTTGTTGCGGTTTGCGTGTAGGTTATTCCCTCGGTAATCATTTCATTAAAAATGACGTACAACTTGGTGTCCTCACTTTTTGATAGAGGGCGCTTCTAACCCAGAAAGCTATCTGAGATGCCAGGAATCTTTCAAAGCGTTTGGTATTTCATGTGACGCCGCTGTCAAGCATGCCGAACTATTTCTGGTCGTAATTTCGAACACTTTTTGTAGTAAAACCTTTAAATAAACGGTTTTTAGTCACATTAAGGTGTTGCTGTTTCTCTACTGGTTCTGTTGCCTTTTTTCTCTGCATCCTTTAACCGTAAATCGCAAAAAAGGCATTTTCCACGTTAAATTCCTATGTGATTCCAAGTCGTCTTTGGATTCCTAACATTTCCTGGAAGTATGTTAATCTGGAAGAAAAACACCCAGGAATAATGCCATTGAAATGTCGGAGATGTGTTGGAAGCGCCCTCTATCAAAAAAAGAGGACACCAAGTTGTACGTCAATTTTAATGAAATGACTACCGAGGGAATAACCTACACGCAAACCGCAACAAAATCGATAAGTTTGCTCGATGTTTATGAGCGTTTAAAATCACCCCTCTCTTCACAGTTCGATTTTCGCTGGTTACCCTATCCCAGTGTTTCAAATTTTGAGCTTAAAATTTAAGTTAAAGTCTAAACTGTAGAATAATATTAACCCCATACACAAAATAACGGTAAAAAGTAGTTGTTTGTCACTATAAAATCTAAAGTGCCCTCTATCGCCAATTTCTGAACGTAACCTTTAAATTTCTTTTTTAGAAAAAATTCGTGATATAAAGAATGATTTTAGCGAAAACCTCAAACGAATTGACCCCTTTTTCCGTTTTTTATCATCGCTTGAAGTTTTGGACCTTAAATTTTAATGGCCCCTAGCTCCTACAGAAGACGTTTGCGCCACATGGTTTCCCATTTAATAATGTGTGTCTGCATGTCTACTATCACCCCTCAATGTTTGTCGGTCTGGTAGCGAAACACCCTGAATTTAAAAGTCTGTGGTGATAGTACTAAAGTTCCAAATGAAACTAAATTTCGGTAGTGTTTGCAGTTAAACTGAAAATTACAAGTTAAACTATAAAAATTAAAAGAAAAACAGTGGTCTGTGAGACTGGTAACATTTGTTAAAGGTTAAAAGGAAATGAATGATTAAAAATCATATAATACTGCTCCTGCACTAAACTTTTTGTACAGAATTAATTCTAACTAAATTTAATCAATTCAAATATTTCTAACAATAGTAGGAGGACTCCAAACGAAAGAGAATTTCAGTGTAGGTACAGTAAAACTGGAAAATACCAGTTAAGCTCTAAAATTTGGGGGTGGGGGGGGGCAGCGTTAAGTGAGATTTCTTACAGCAGTTAAAGGTTAATTTTGTTGCTAATATAGAGATAATGATATATAACTACATGAATCATGTATAAAATTTAATAAGAGAACTCATTGGGATAATATTTTTATTATCCTATTATACAGGGTGATTCATAAAAGATGGGCAGAACTTTAAGGGGTTATAGTACACTTAAAGACAAATAATATTAAATAGGAGACTAAGGGTCCCAGACGTATTCCCAAGGAGATAGGGGGCATTAAAGTTTAGGGTCCGAAATTTCAAATGATTATAAAAAATGGAAAAATTGGTCGATTCGTTTGCGGTTTTTGCAAAAAATTTTCTTTATGCCAGTATTTTCTTGAAATAAAATTTTAAAGTTCAATTTCAAAAAATGCCGATAGGGGGCGCTTTAGACTTTGGAGTAACAAACAACTATTTTTAACGTTATTTTTTGTATTTCTTTAAATGATTTCGAAAGCTTAGATTTAAACTTAAATTTTGATCTAAAAATCTGAGTCCTAACGAGTAGTTAAGTGGCGTAAACTGAAATTTGAAATTTGAAACCCTTCTCCCCCCAGAACAAAAATCAGTTATTCCCGATCTTTGTGTCGTAGATTAGGCTCTAACTACTGCCGCGTTTTGCTAAAATTATTCTTTATGTCAGTATTTTCTTGAAAATAAATTTTAAAGAAAAGTTTCAAAAAATTCCGATAGAGGGCGCTTTAGACTTTGGAGTAACGAACAACTATTTTATAGCGTTATTTTTTGTGTCTCATTAAATGATTTCTAAAGCTTAGACTTAAATTTTCAGCCCAAAATCTGAATCGTTAGACCTGGTTAAGTTTCTGGGGAGAGGGGTTTGAAATTTTTACTCCTGAGCACAGTTCAGTTTACCATGTCCACACATTGTGTGCTGTGATACGAGGTAAAAAGACACAAATTAGGATTATGTTACCAAAGCATATTTATTAACATGTAATTACAATAAATGTTCAAAATTGTGACCACCAGAGGTTATGCACGCAGAACAACGGCGAAGAATGGAACGGCGAACATTCGCGAAAACATCAGGCTTTTCGAGCACTTCCCCTACAGCGGCGGAAAGTCTGGCGACCAGTTCCTCGAGGGATTCAATGGGTGTCTCATACATAAGTGCCTTCAATTGTCCCCAAAAAAAGAAATCGAGGGGTGAAAGATCTGGCGAGCGAGCAGGCCAAGCAACAGGACCACCTTGACCAATCCATCTGTTCGGGAATGTGATGTCCAGATAGTTGCGGACGTCTCGTACGTAATGGGCTGGCGCTCCATCGTGATGGAACCACAAGACCCGCCGGATGCGTGGAGGAACAACGTTTAACAGGTCTGGCAGCACATGTTGCAGAAATGTGAGGTATGTTTTACCGTTGAGGCGTTCAGGAAGAAGGTACGGTCCCATTAGGTGGTCTCCGAGGATTCCTGCCCAAACATTGATGGAAAATCGTCTCTGATGAGCATGTGGATACGTAGCATGTGGATTGACATCCGCCCATACATGTGCATTATGTGTGTTAAATGTACCTTCACGTGTGAAGGTACATTCATCGGTGAAAAGCACAGTTCGTCCAAAATGTGGATTTAGCGCGTTCTGCTGCAGAAACCAGCGGGCGAATTCAATACGATTTGGATAATCCCCTGGAGACAGTTTCTGGACTCGTTGCACATGAAACGGGAGCAAATGTTCATCCTTCAGTACCCTCCAAGTCATGGATTGTGAGGTATCCACCTGCCTAGCCACTGTTCGTGTACTTGTACTTGGCTGCGCCGCTACTACATCCAGAATGGCTTCTGCAACAACTACTGATTCGTCCTTTTTTGCACGACCTGCATTCGACCGGGAAGCGAGAAATGATCCCGTCTCACACAACTGTCTGTGCAAGTGCTCGAAAGTTTTGCGGTTAGGCAACCGCCTGTTGGGAAATCGCTCTCCGTACATTCGTTGTGCCTCTGCATCATTTCCATCTGCCGCTCCGTAAATTAAATGCATCTCAGCCTTTTCCTTATTCGTGAAGGGCACCATCTTCCGATTCATTACTACAGCGACTTACACTTGACTCACCGTTCAGTGGTTTTTATGCCTGAATCGTGTCGAAATTTTGCATACGTGTTCTTCTTCTTCCCCATTTCACATTTGCATACTTTCTGTCTCCTTCTTCACCCGGTGACTAGCGTCAGGAATGGAGCTTTAACGTTTGCATGAGCGACGTTTCCAACTGTGCCAGTGCCTTTATGAGTGAATTCCGACTATGCAGTCCTTGACGAAAGTTGTATTTTTGCCTCGTATCACAGCACAGAATCGTTGGGCATGGTTAAGTAGTGCAAACTGAACTATGTTCAGAAGTTGAAATTTGAACCCCCTCCCCTCGCTACTGAACCACGCTCAGCGATTCAGATTTTGAGCTGAAAATTTAAGTTTAAGTCTAAGCTTTAGAAAGCATTTAATGAGACACAAAAAATAACGGTATAAAATAGTTGTTCGTTACTCCAAAGTCTAAAGCGCCCTCTATCGGAATTTTTTGAAACTTTTCTTTAAAATTTATTTTCAAGAAAATACTGACATAAAGAATAATTTTAGCAAAACGCGGCAGTAGTTAGAGCCTAATCTACGACACAAAGATCGGGAATAACTGATTTTTATTCTGGGGGGAGAAGGGTTTCAAATTTCAAATTTCAGTTTACGCTACTTAACTACTCGTTAGGACTCAGATTTTCAGATCAAAATTTAAGTTTAAGTCTAAGCTTTCGAAATCATTTAAAGAAATACAAAAAATAACGTTAAAAAATAGTTGTTTGTTACTCCAAAGTCTAAAGCGCCCCCTATCGGCATTTTTTGAAATTGAACTTTAAAATTTTATTTCAAGAAAATACTGGCATAAAGAAAATTTTTTCCAAAAACCGCAAACGAATCGACCAATTTTTCCATTTTTTATAATCATTTGAAATTTCGGACCCTAAATTTTAATGTCCCCTATCTCCTTGGGAATACTTCTGGGACCCTTAGTCTCCTATTTAATATTATTTGTCTTTAAGTGTACTATAACCCCTTAAAGTTCTGACCATCTTTTATGAATCACCCTGTATATCTTAATTAGTTAATTAAAAATTTATTAAAGTATGTTTTATACAGGGTGTCCACTCTCAACGGTGGCCAATGGCTAATTTCTAAACCTTTAGTCATAGACATATAGTTCCAATTGCAAAAATGGTTTAAAAAGGGTAAAAAGATTTTCAAAAGATTTAGGTCAAAAAATTTTTTATTAAAAAGTTACAAAAATTAACTTTCTATACGGTTAACCGGTCCTATAAGTGATATTTAATAAAATTTTCCCACTACTTTAACAAGTAAGAGAAATAAATATAGTTTAAAAAAATTAAAAAACACGCTTTTTAAGTATATCAAACTAAAAAGTGAACAATAATTCGTACTATAAGCTGAAAACAAAAATAGATGAAAGATACTATATTACTATAAAATCATTGTTATTATAGAAATCAATTAATAAGCAATAAATAAAATTATCGTGGAAAAAAAGCGTGGGGTGCTCCATCTACCATGCTCCATCTATCAGTACTTAAGAAGCACCCCACGCTTTTTTCCCACGATAATTTTATTTATTGCTTATTAATTGATTTCTATAATAACAATGATTTTATAGTATTATAGTATTTTTCATCTATTTTAGTTTTCAGCCTATAGTACGAATTATTTTTCACTTTTTAGTTTGATATACTTAAAAAGCGTATTTTTTAGTTTTTTTAAACTATATTTATTTTTCACTTTTTAGTTTCATTACTTTAAAAGCGTGGCTAATTTTTTTTTAAACTATATTTATTTTAAAATTTACAACGAAAGGACATCGATCCAAATCACTTTTTTTGGTCGACTCTGGTTAATTTAACCAAGCATCTCGAATCCTATTAAGAATGTATAAAAAAAATTCTTCACATTATGAAAGACAACATTTTTTGCCAGATATAGCCAAATTTGGAGACATTCTTTCATTTGTCACCAAATACGTGTTGTGGCTTTCGTAATCTTAATAGTCAATTTTTAGGCCAAATGTCGCCAATATTTTGTGAAATATCGCCAACTTATTAGTTGCTGCCATTTTCTCATGACCCTGACCCGTATTACCCAAAATGACCCACTAATCAAATTTGATTAAACATGTGACTTAGCTCAAATGTCTCCAGTTAATCAAAAACAGTAGAATATAAAATTGAATCAAAATCGTTTAAGCCGTTTCTCAGATAAAATTAGCTTGACAGTATTCATCAATAAAGCGAAATGGCCCACTAATATAATTTTGTTTAACTTGCGACTCTGCCCAATAGTCTTCTCGGGACAAAAGACGTTTCGTTACAAAATTTAGGTAAAATTGATTGAATCGTTGTTATATATAATTAGAATAACCCTAACCCATTATGATCCAAAATGACCCATTAATCGAATTTTCGCGAGCATGTGTCCTGGTCCAATGGTTTTCTCTTGCCCGAGAATATCATAATACAAAATATAGTCAAAATGATGAGAGACATTTTCGACATAAAATTAGCATGACCCATCAATGACCCACAAATGACCCTTATAATCGAAATCTCTCGAACATGTGACTTAGCCCATTAGTTTCCTCGTGTCTAAAAATTGTTACATACAAAATTTCATTAAAAACGATCCAGCCGTTCTTTAAATATAAATAGCTTGACCCAGACCCTTTATGACCCATTAATCGAAATTTCTCGAAAGTGTGACCTAGCCCAATGATTTTCTTGTGCCAAAAAAAATGTTATATACAAAATTTCGTTAAAATCCATCCACCTGTTCTTTAGATGTAGCTTGACATGATCCATTATGGCTCATCATGACCCACAAATGATCATTATAGTCGAAATCTCTCAAACATGTGATTTAGCCCATTAGTTTCCTCGTGTCAAAAAACTGTTCATACAAAATTTCGTTATAATCAATCACGCAGTTCTTTAAATATAAATAGCTTGACCCAGACACTTATTGACCCAATATGACCCATTAAAATTTTTTCTCGAACATGTAACCTAGCCCAATATTTTTCTCGTGCTCGAAAACCATAAAATGCAATTTTTAGTCAAAACTGCGTGAGAAAATCTTTAGATAAAAATAGCATGACCCACAATGACCCCAAAAATGACCCACTAACCGAATTTTCTTGAACATGTTACCTAACCCAATGGTCTTCTTGTAATCCAAAACGATAAAATATAAAATTTGGTCAAAATCGTTAGAGCCGTTTTTTAGATAAAATTGGCTTGACCCATAATGACCCATAAATGACCCACTAATCGAAATTTTTCGAACATGTGACCCAGCCCGATAGTTTTCTCGTGCCAAAAAACTGTGACATACAAAATTTCGTTATAATCGATCACGCCGTTCTTTAAATATAAATAGATAATAAGGAGAGTTACAAGCTCACAAACTCACATACAGGTGAAACTAATAAAAGCGTGTTAAAAAGGTCCCGTTCATCTAACATTAAAATTGACCGACTTATGAAACTTTAAATTTCATGACTTAAACCACTTTTCTGTAGCAGAATACGGTTGAATTAGACAGAGCTTTAAGGGAACGTACACTAAGTGCTTAAAGTATTATAAAGGGCGTCTATTTCCAACGCTGTCTAATGGGTAATTCCGAAACCATTTGCCACAGGCATATAGTTAGAATTACAAAAATATTTTAAATGAGATAAAGAAATATTTTTAAAGCAATTTAAATCAAGGTGCTACCACCGTATAAGTTTTACGGTAGTGTTAATTTTTATTAATTAACTTATAGATTGTTTAAAATAGTTGAAGACGTGAGTTTTAAAATTCTCTTTATCGAGAAAATCAAATTTTGGAAAATCGCAATTTTATTTTAAAAGGTGTGTTATTTTGATAACCTTTTATTTTTCTTAAAACGTTCGTACGTATGTTTCCTTAGCTCAAAATTTCTATTCAAATGTTAACTCACTTCCAAATATCCGATCGAGATACACTTCGCACACTTATTTATATCCAATGACAATGTAAAATTAATACAATTTTAGGTGCGTACCATTTATTTATTTTACAGGACTACGCCAAATTCTGTTAGGTTCAGTAATCTAATAGAATTTTAAATATGTGTCATTTTGTAACGATTTGCGACTGTTGCTTTTCATAATTTAAATTAACAAACTTTCTGAGTTTCTTTTTTCTTTTTTTTTAGTAGAAATTTTGCTTTAATATGCAATCACCAACATAAATTTAAAAATAATATTGTAAAAATTACTTTACTCTCATTGTTTAATTATGAATTTTATAGCTTGCGTTAATTTTTATTTCCAGTAAATTTGTGATTGACCCCTAATTTGTAGCAAAAAAGATGCTTCAACTTTAAACAGCTATTACTCGGTCAGTTTTAATCGCAGAGGAATGGGACTTTTTGGTATTACTTGTTAGAGTAGTTGTAAAAAAAAATACTAAAGATCACTTATAGGGCCGGGGGACCGTATAAAAATTTTATTTTTGCAATTTTTTACTAACTTTTTTGGCCAAAATCGCTTGAAAAACAATTCTTTACCTTTTTTAAAGCATTTTTGCAGTTGGAACTATATTTCTTTGACTAACGGTTTAGAAATTAGCCATTGGCCATCGTTGAGAGTGGACACCCTGTATAACGCCGACAATTTAACTTTAGGTTTGGACAATCCGCATTAAAGTGGAGTTATGGGTTAAAAACTACTTACAAGATTACTATAAAAGTATTAATAAAAATATTTATTATATATAACTCTAGTTATTATAAAATTTCACATGATTAAAATATAACATTATAAATCGTTAAAACCATGCAATGTTTCTTATAATTATATTTAAGCGGGGCTTTTTAAGAAAAGAGAAGCACAGGGTTTTATATTCTATTGAAGCTCCCCCTCACTTTTTTTTTCACTTTCACAAAAAAATGAATATTTTCTATCGCATATGATGCATATATAATGAATATAACTACTGGATCAAATAAACACAGTTAAAACCGTGAAATGTTTCTAATAATTCTATTTAAACGGTCCTTTTTAAGCAGAAAGTAGATTATAATATGATATTCTATTGCCTCCCCCCCCCCCCAACAACACATTTCTTTTTCTTATACTTTCACAAAAAATTGACCATTTTCAATAGCTTAGAATGCATTGTGTAAATTTCTAGAGCTGTAGAATTTGTATTTTTAGAATTAGGCAATCTACAAGCTATTATTCCATCTTATTTTATAGTTTTGTTTGCATGGCGTTATTACCCATATAGGTGGGTAATAACGCCAAAAGCATTGGTCAAGAAATCACGCCATTACATTTTATGGATACATAGCTGTTAAATTATTTTTTATATAGATAGTCAATGAGTTGCTGTATCAAATTCTATATTTGTTTGAAAAATACAAGCAAAAACTAAGCCGTGAAAATTGGTAGAACCTTAACGTGGCGTTATTACCCCAGGACACCTTAGATTAATTTTAAACACGATTATTCAATCGGTAAATTAATTATAACAGAAGTAATTTATTCCATATTTCATTATTGGGTGAAAAAAGTCCAGGCAAGGATTCGAACCAGGGATGTATTGGCTGAAGCCGCCAATGCTCTACCAACTGAGACATCCCGGACACGAACACTGGAGGACTATTTCACCCAATTAACCTCAGCGATCACTTTATATGGTCTGATACTCTGGATCAGCTCAACAGAATAAATCGAAGGTCAGTATATGGAACTGCAGAAAATCGCTGCATACGAAATTACATTAGATTAATTTTAAACACGATTATTCAATGGGTAAATTAATTATAACAGAAGTAATTTATTCCATATTTCATTATTGGGTGAAAAAGTATGAATATGAATGAATAACCCAATAATGAAATATGGAGTAAATTACCCAGGATGCCTTATTTAGAAAATGTTTACCCATGCTCAAAAAAGTAAACCTGTAAATACCCCAATTTTTATGACTAAACCAATTAATTTATTATACTTTGAAATTTATGAATGTTTTGCATCTTTTTATTTAATTTTTTTTTTTAGTTTTTAGTTAAAAACAACTAAAAATTATTAAAATTCAAGGTAATATAAATCGATAAGTTTTAGCCATACAGTTTATTATTATTATTATTAAACTTTCATTTCTCGTGGTCTCCAAGAATCGCCTTCTTAAAAATATTATATCTACATGGTGCAATGAGATTGAGGAGGACTTTAATAGCCTCCCCCAAGCTTCGATATAGGAACAAATTATACATTTACATTTTCAGAGACTCTATTCTTTTACACATTCTAACCAAAAATATTACCTTAAATTTCCTCATCTAAACATTTTCCCTCTCTTTTACAGTAGTACAACAATCAGTTCTGGGAAAATGTTTATGTGCATAAGTTAATTTTAATGTATAGAATAAAATTCTGATAAGAGTTATATTATCTTGTATTTAGACACATATATATGGTGCAATATGCGAAATTAATTCAATTGTAAAACTAAAAATGTACTTTGTATCCATACGCAGGGCTTCCAAATGTTCCGCGAACTTAATACCAATAATTTTTAACAGAAAATTTCATAGTAGGTTTCTATAGCATTTGTGCTAAAACTAACCTCCGAAGACAATTTCTGCGCAATTTGCATGGAAAATATAAAACGAAAATCTTCCTAAGAAAATATTGATTTTCAGTTGCGGAACATATGGGAGCCCTGCATATGTTGTAAAATCCTGTAATATTAACAAATGGAAATAAGTTTAGGACCAGTAGCTTATTTTAAATCTAGCGTAAAGAGATAAATCATCATTAATGCAGTATCCCATGCAGGAGTGATCCGTGATTATACTTAGAGGTTAGTAGTCGCTAGATTTGATGTTTTGAGATATGAAGCTGCTGCTTTGTGCATGTCTCGTGGGGAATTATTGAATGAAAAAGGCTTGCTATTTATATTATTTTCATTACATTTGAAATTGTGTAAAACGACTGATACACTGCTAACACTTTCCCATAGACCATTATGTAACAAATTTTTTTGTGTGACCCTGTAAATGAATAGTAAATGCTTTGCCAACCATATTTTCAGAGTACATGATTTAGTGCGCTACATAAATGCTTATCAATTTCATTATGTTTGAAATCATTAAAATGAACTTGAAACTTTTTTTTCCCATAGACCTAAATGTAACGGAAAAAATTTGACCATTCCTGTTAATGAACTAAAAACGCAACAAACTTCACTTTCAATACAGGCCATGCTACATTATGTATCAATAACATATAAAATAATCAGGACACTCCAAATAAATTTACGAAAGCAGGTTAATAATTTGAAATCTCAAATCCTATGGTTCATAAGCTGCGATGAAACGAGAGAATATTATTACGACAGACACTGATAATTTTACGTAAATGTAATACTTAGGTTCTTGATTAAAGCATGATTTCGTCGAAAATATACTTTATAAAAACACACTTCTGAATGACCAAAACATCTTTGTTTTGATATAACTATTCGGATAAACATTATATATTTCGAAAGATGTATGTCAAAAGTTTGAAATGCGATCAAATAATTTACTGAAGCGTGGTAATGTGATAGAAAATTGCGTAATCATCTTACCAAAAGAAAATTCATGAATAGAAATAAATAACCTCGTGATATCGTTAAACGACTCTTTGTAATTTTACTTCAAAATCATGGAAGCACAATTTAAGATTGCAATAGACCCTGATAAACTATTATAAAATATCACTTTGAAAGTAAGAAGCTCATTAGTGATCATTAGCAAACATAGAGAATGTTTCATTACTGGATTACATATTATTTAATGTATTTCTCAATATAGCTTTTTTTTATCGTCAGACATTTGATATACGATACCTAGTTACAAACTTTTTTTTTTCATGTAACCTCTTATCTACCTGATTCCACATATGTGATTCTTTTCCTTATAAAAACTAAGCTGTTTGATTTTTTTCTTAACAACTGAATACTTTTTGCTTAAAAAGGTAATCAATAAATGGCAAGATTTATTCTGATTTTTCATAAAATAAATGTTATTGTCATCTGAAATTGCAAAAGGCCTTCAAAATAGTGTGGCAAAAAAAATTGAGAAATTTCCATACTTATTTAACTTAACGGGTCTGGAACAGAAAAATCTTCAGATTTAATATATACAGAGATGGGCAGTATCGAAAATACACGTATTTGAAATACATTTCCAAAATACATTTGTATTTTGTATTTTGTATTTTAACCTAACTAAACCAAAGTATTTTGGTAATGTATTTTGAAATGATTTTCTCAAGTATTTTGTATTTTGAAAATACATTTCATTCTCGAAATACATTTCTGTAGATTTCCAGCTGCTCCGAACTGCAGATGTAAGATTCACAAAAGCATAATACAAGAATGACTGTTTTGTTTTGACTTATAGGGTTCGTTTGTGGAAGTTTATACAAACATACTCAACTACTGGTGCGATAAAGATTGGAATGAATGCTTCTGTTTTACTTAGGCATTGCTGCTGAATCATTACAGTTCTAAAGTTCTAGGTTTTATAAGTATAATGCTGGCTATGAGAATGATAAAAACTACTCTGATATAAACAGGAAGAATTATTTAGAGTTTTGCTGTGTATGGTGCTTTTTAAAGAATTACCGAAAGACTTGTAATGTAGTAGTAGAAAAAATGTAATGCAATGTTTAAGTCTCGTGAAAGAATAGCTGATATTTTTTCAGCTCCGGGTGATATCAAGTGAATTAATGAATTACGATAGTACACGTTGCGCTAGCGCTATACTAAATCGGATTTTTTTTTTTTAATTTCTGTTGATAATAATGATAAAATTAAGGCAGCATGCCATATGCTACAAACAAGATCTACCGTTATAAGAGAAACATTTGAAGCATTTTTGATTATAGATTTGTCATTACTGGAGGTACACGTTTATCTAGCATGACTTCGTAATTATTATTATTATTATTTTTTTTTTTTTTTTTACTCATTTCATGTTTCATTCTGTACTGTTAAAAAAAAAAAAAAAAACCACAATGAAAATATAAACTGGTAACTGACCAAAATGAAAGTTATTATAGGAAACGGAAGTTTCATTCTTTTTTGAGTTTGGATCGTAAACAAAAGATTCACAGATGAAAATTTTAATATCAATAAGAATATAAATTTGGTTAATTACAAAAGCATACCCCTTTAGAAGAATATTTATCATTTTGAATGTGCGGGCATGTGCATATATTTGTTTCTAACAAAATTAAAGATAATATTAAAACATTATTTTGTACTAGCGGCCTTCGCCCGCTACGCTGGTCGGTTTATCTAAAGAAATCTTGAAGAAGTAGTTAGATAAGGTTCAGACATACATTAAAAAAAAAAAAAAAAGCAAGTCGATCATTCAAAAAACGTTGGGAAATATCAAATATTTACTGTAATTTTTTAAGAAAAACAAAGTTTCGAAAAAAAAAATTAAATCGAAAAAAAAATTACACTGACATATTAATGCAAGGAAATTTTCCCAGAGAGAAAATTCGCCTTGAATACAATATTTCAAATTCTTTTAATTGCTTATAGGCGTTAATGCCAACATAGTGAAAAAAATTCCATGCTGGGAATCGAACCCGGGCCATCAGTATGGCGCACTGACGTTCTACCGACTAAACCACATGGAACGACAGCCAGCTTGAAACTTTCTCATACTTAAGTAGACTGGCGAAAACATAACGATAGCGCGTTTTAAAATCGCACAGTGACATCTATTGGATTTTATATGTACTAAAAAACGTTATGTACTAAAAAACGTGAGCAGCGCACCTAATAGTTTCTTTTGTTTCTTTTTGTTACTTTTTTGTCTGTTGTCCGATTTTGATGAAACAAAGCCTATACACTGCCCGGGAGTGTGCATTCTTCATTAGTGAAAACCGCATAAAAATCCATTCAGTAGTTACGAAGATAACCTCGAACAAACAGACAGACAGACAGACAGACAGACAGACAAAAAAATTCAAAAAAATTTTTTTTGTGTTTCATTGGTTTTCTTTTATCGCCCTGACTCCATTTTTGTCAATTATCTTCAATGTACAGACACACCGGGTCCTACTGTTTTATTATATGTATAGACTAATTTATATCCATAAAATATTATTAATTCTGTAGTTATTTATGCATCCCGGAGTTTCCAAGATTATTTATGTATCAACCTAGATCGATGTTCATTGTATAGAGATTTGCAAAATGCTTAACGTTTGGCTTGCAAATTAATCATACACAAATATCAATAAATAGTTCTTTAAGAGAATAGTAGTGTATTCATACTAAGGGAAAATTAATAGCAATTATTAATTTGCAATCATTATTACAAATATAACATGCATATGTTTAAAACGAAAGCATTTAACTTGTTAATTTAATAATTCTTTTTAGCTCACAGGTCACAGGCTATCAAAACCTAAGAGCTGCCGCCCATTCTGTATGTATCTATGTATGTATGTGCGTATATAACACGATAATTCATGAAAAAAATATCCGATTTACTTAAAATTTTGGATGTAGGTTTATTCTGATGAGCGCTTCCCTGATTAGTTTTTGGAGTTCATTCGATAAGTATAAGGAAGGGGGGAAAGAACGAGGAGCTAATATCCCTCCCCTTAATTCATATAAATAAGTTTTTCATGCAGAATTATCAGATTTCATTCAAATTTTAGATGTAGGATCCTTCTGATGAAGGCACCTCCGTGATTAGTTTTGGGAGTTCAGTAGATAAGTATAAGGAGGGGGAACGGGGATAATCCCTCCCCCCTTGATTTAGATAAATGGGATTTCATGTAGAATTATCAGATTTCATTAAAATTTTAGATATATTATATCATTCTGATTAGGTGCCTCCGTGCTTAATATTAAGTGTTCATTGGATAAGTATAAAGGGGAAAGGGAATGAGGTAATATTCTCCTTAATTTTGGTTAATGGGTTTTCGCACGCAATTTGCTTCAAATTTCGGATATAAGTTCATTCTGAGAAGGTGCTTCCCTGATTTGTTTTAGGAATTCATTCTATAAGTATAAAGTGCGAATCAGGGAGACTATCCCTCTTAATTTAGGAAAAAGGTTTGTTATGCAGAATTAACCGATTTGCTTCAAATTTTAAATACAGATTCATAGTGATAAGACACTTCCCTCATTAGTTCTAGGGTTCTTTTTTAAGTATAAGAAGGGGCACGAGCGATTACCCCCTTAAATTTGATAAATGGGTTTTTGTGCAATTATCCGATTTGCCTTAAATTTTGGATGTAGGTTTTTCTAATGAGATGAATCTCTGAACAGTTTTGGAGATTTAATGATTAAGTATGAAGGGTTGAATGGGGAATACTCTTAAATTATATAAATGGCTTTTTATCAAAATTATCCGATTTGCTTCGAATTTTGGATGTAGGTTTATTGTATGATAAGGCGTATCCCTGATTAGTTTTTGAGATTCTATGATGAAGTATAAAGAGGGGAAATGGAGGGGGACTATTTCTCCCCTTGTTTTTCGAAGGGCATTATACCTTGAAAATAGAAGGCTGTAATATATAATTAGTGTTTATAGCCTGTGAGCTGAATGCCGTCAGTTTAACTGAGCAATATTTTTTTTATTAAATTATTTCTTATTTAGTATTCATATAAAGCATACTTATACTTGCGTTGTTGTGATTGAGACATTAACAATTTATATATCTATTATTTTTTTAACCAATTCCAACGAACAAGATTATAAACTCTTTTATATATAAGTTTTATATATACGTCCTAGAATAACTGCTGAACTGATGCTTTCATTTTAAAATTTTCATCTCTTTTTATAGTCTTCTATGTTTACCAGAAGAAAGCATTGGATTCGTGAAAACATTTGATCTCAGGGTTTTGATGAATTTATATTTTTCAAGACCCTAAACACTGTCTCATTGTATTTAGGAAATGTGTGTTTGTGAGTTTGTATGTGACAAAAAATTTGAGGGTCTTTGTTTCAAGAACTAATGCACTGAATTTAATAATATTTTAGATTCAGTTAGACGCGGACATAAGTTGTTGAAGATTAGTTATTGTTGCTGAAAATCTTCCTAGAGATTTCATTGCTATGCTGTATTTTTCACGATTTCAAATAAATAAATAAATAAAATAAAATAATTAAAAAAATTGTACTATAAGAACTAATGTATGGATTTTCATCAAACTTCAAATTGAGTTACATGTTAACATAAGTTGCTGCTGATTAACTTTTTATGTAAATCGCGCCACAGGTGGATGCTATGCTACATTTTTCGCTATTTCTGCACTAGTTCTATCTCAAGTACTAATGCTCGAATTTCCAGATTTAGTTAGACTTTTATGTTAAGTTGTTAAGTGTTGGTGTAAATCGCTCAACATGTAGCGTTGCTATGCTGCATTTTTCAGGATTTTAGCAAAACTTAATGCACTGAATGTCATCAAACTTCATGTTTTGTAATTTATTACTGTTAATTGTTAGTACTGATCATCGAAATTCGGAATTAAAAACCTGTTTCGATCGATCCTTAATTAAAAATTTTCCAAAAAGAAATTTATTGAGAAATTAAATTAAGATTTTCCCCCCTTGAAGGTCAATCGTAATTTCTAAACATAGATTTGAGTTGTGAATTATTTTAATAACACTTTAGTTTTTGCGTAAAATAAAACTGAATTATATCCAAGAAAAATTTATGTATTTTATATTCATTTAATCATTTTATGTGTAAGTATTCTTCGTTTATAAAGCATATTCTCCCATAGATTGATTTTTTTTCTTTATTTTATTTTATTTATTTATTTATTTATTTTTTGCTTTTTTACTTTGAAAATTTATAATTTCAAAGAATTTAATCAGTGTAACACAAATGTCTTACAGTTACACTAATAAGACTAATAAGAGGTTTATATGGACCGAAATTATAAGTCCGCCCGAAGCCATAGAAAGATCTTTTAGCCGGCCTATAAAGTACCAAGTTAAAAAGCTATTATCCCTTGAATTTTGCATCTTGCAAACACTAATAAGAGATCTACACGGGCCGAAATTGTTGGGTCTGGTCCAACCCGTACAAAGATCTTTTTAGTCCGGCCCATTTCGATAGAAAACAAACATCATTGGCCTGGTGAGGTATAAAAGTTAAGCATCCAGCCCATAACACATACTGGTATAAGTAAAATCTCGTAATAAGCCCTGCTTGATTATAAAAGTTAAAAGTTTGGTCAAGCCCCGCTCTCACAAACACTCGATAAGCCCGACAGACTAAATTTTAAGAAAATATAAATTTTTGCGTCGATATGGTTAAAAATCGTCTTATACGAGGCACTCTGACCCAAAATATTTATATCAGCTTTTTATCGTGTTTATAGCCTTTTTTAAAAAACATATTGAACTGTGATATTTATTTCTTAAATTAATCTTTATTTTTATGTAAGTGTTTTAGTTATAAATAATATCGTTAATCTTTATTCCATGCTTTGAAAACTTAAAAAGATGGAAAATGCCAAACAGTAAAATCTTTTAAGACGGATTCGCACACGCTAGAAGAAAAAAAAATCCATTTAGACAGCTTTTCTTCTTAGCAGGTACACAGTTTGTTCTAAATGTATTGTATTCGTTTTCGTTGTTATTAAATTTATTTTACAATTTGCATGAATCATGGTATTAGCCTTTTAAGAAAAGATTTATAGACAGATTCAAAGTTCATTTTAGTGTGCTTTATTTTTATTACCCAGAAATATATAAATAATCTTTTAAATAATAAAATTAAAATTTTTAGTTTTAAAATTATAACAATTTAAAAATACATAAATATTTTGTAAAAAATTACTGAATTGGGTCAGATTTAAGCGGTTTTCGCTTAGACCACGCCAAGATGGGGTGAGCCAATGGTTTTTATACAGGCTGGTCAGGACCAATAATTAAATATGAAGCTACTGCAGTCCTTTAGGAAGAATGAAGTCCAGTTCCAATCCGGCCTGGAAGGAATGTGTCAAGTTTGGCCCGGCCCGAGTCTGTCGTAAACAGTAAAGCCTGGGACCCGAAATAATGATTGCGAAGTCCATTGAGCTTACACCCCAGAAAGAAATAAACCCGATACCCGACCCGGAACGACTGAAGAACAGGTCCGGTCGGGCCCGGCCCGAGTGCTGTAAGTAAAGATTGGCGCGAAACCAGATAGCTGACTGTGCTCGGCATGGCCCGTACAAACCTCTAATTTTATACATAAACTTTTTAAAATTTTCAAATGTATTTTGTATTTTAAATGTATTTTGAAAATATATGTATTTTGTATTTTGAATTTTCTTAATTCGGAAAGTATTTTGTATTTTGTATTTTAGCTTCTAAAACTAATGTATTTTGTATTTTGTATCGAAAATGATTTTTCGATGTATTTTGCCCAACTCTGAATATATATATATATAACCATTACATAATAATACAACATTTACAATGTATGTAGAAAAACCCAATATAAGAAACTTAAACATGACAAGACATTTAAATGGAATTAGCAATATTGGAACAATAACAAATAAAACTGGAGATTGTGGTATGTGGCTCGTTATCAAGGGCAATGCCACGTAGACACAACAATTACGATTGATTTCTGAGGTAGAAATCAGGAAAAAAATCTTAAAGTATGATTTCTACATTGCCCGATTAATCGTAACCAGAAAATGTAACTAAAAAAAGGACATATAAACCCTATATACAGTCTGAGTCATATTAAGAAATCGATTAGCCCTAATTTTTAGACCATTAAAACTAGAAATAGAAATGAGAAAACTTACAATATACCATGTCGCCAACGTGTTGAGGAAAAATATATAAATGTGCAGTCTCATTTCACTATCAGTTAAAGAGATGGGATACAGTTAAGGATATATCTTGGAAAGAAAAAAAGAACAGTAATGTGCTTTAACCCTTTCCGGCGCGGAGTAAGTTTAATTGAAATAATTATCTGCCACCAGAATTTATAAACGAATTTATTAGAGAATACGAACTTGCTTATTTTCAGGCATTTTATCAAAGGAAAATTTTAATTAAATATTCTTGGTGCCAGTAAAATTAAAATTAGGTGTCCTTTTTAAGGGACACCGCGCCGGAAAGGGTTAAAGAAGAGAGATTTTTAATAGTTGTTTAATGACGCCATCTCACGACAGATATAAGGATTAAAGATCATTTGAAATAATGATTAATTATCGTTTGAAATATGGGTTAATAGTGCTTTATCGTATCGTAATCATATCTCAAGAACTATTGCATAGATTTTATTAGTACTTCATATAACATGGTGCGGATTATGTTTTGGTGCAAATCGCTCAACAGGTGGCGCTGCCGTTGTGCATTATTCGTGATTTTTTCTGTAGCTCCATCTCAAGAACTAATGACGAAATTTCTCAAACTTTAGATTCTGTGAGACTTTGATATAAATTAAATATGTTTAGTTTTTGTGTATAGAGCTCAGCAAATGGTGCTATTATGCTGCTTTATTTACAATATCCACAATAGCCGTATCTCAAAAACTAGTGCATGGATTTTCATAAAACTTTATATTGAGCTAGTACTTGATATAACATGGAGTTGATTACGTTTTGGTGCGAATCGCTCAAAAGGTGGCACTACAATGGTGCATTTTTCGTTATTATCGCAATAGCTCTATCTCAAGAACTGATGCACGACATTTTCTAAAACTTCAGAGTCAGTTAGTCTGTGATATAGATTCCTGTTGTTTAGTTTTTAGTGTAAATCGCCCTACAGATGGCACTGCTATGCTGTATTTTTTACGATTTCACAATAAATGTATCTCAAGAGCTAATGCATGTTTTTTTTCATCAAAATTCAGATTTAGTTAGCACCTGATAAAAAAAAAAAAATCATCCTGATTAGTTTCTGGCGTACATCACCTAACAAGTGGCACGGTTATGCAGATTGTTTTTTCTTTTTAGATTTTTCAATAGCTCTATATTAAAACTAATGAACGGATTTTCGTCAAACTTCAGATTGAGTTATACGTTGACATAAGTTGTTGCTGACTCTATTTGGGTTTAAACCACCTAACTGATTGCACTGCTATGCTGCATTTTTCAGGAAGTATTAACATGCAAAATCTGACTAGTTTTTATCATCAAACTTTGTTTTGAAGTTAAGAAAGCTTATAACATTATTAATCATATAATTTTTATTTAATATTAGCTATTTTAGGGTATTCAGAATGTAGTGATACTAAATATTAGAGCAGTTCGATGTCTCAATCAAGAACTGATTTACGTTAATTTTTTTCTCAAAAATATATGTCAGAATATTCTTTTAATAATTTATTTTTATATGATGATTGTTATTATTTTTCTTAAACATTTGTTCTCAGACTATTAAAATATATTTGAGTTCTTTTAGATGAATACACATTATAATCTACTGAAAATTATTTACTAAGTCTTGTTTTGACAACCGTAAAATATATCTTCATTTCAAGAGTAGATAATGATATCTTACGTTTTATCAAAAACTTGATAATACAACTAACGTTTTTAGAGATAAGGCAGTTACTAACAGCTAAATCTACAAGTACAAGGAACGTTTATGTTTCAGAAAAAATGCTCAGGTGTATTAACATATAAACAAACTTTGTGACGTCTGTGTCTAGCATCGGTGACAAAAGACATTTTTTCTTATTTGAATTCACAAATCATAAAAATATATCAGAAAATTTTAGTATCAAAATTGTATTACCTTGTTCATTTAATATATTGTAAAATATTTTCTTCGGGAGATAGACATAGTTTATATTTTAAAATGAGAAAATGTTTCTTTTTTCTACGAAAATCTTGGATCTCGGTGGGGAATTAATATGTTACAAATCTTCGAGAAATCAGCATTTGTGTAATCGTAGAAAAATAATAAACACCTCTACTAACTCTGCAATAAAAATTCGAAGAAAAATCTTACTTGTAAACTAAATGTCGTTCAGTGTAAAAATGCATAATAATATCATTCCATGGTAACTTACGTTACATTTAGAACTATTTTCAGTAGTTTTAGTAATATAACGCACACAAAAAAAATTTTAAATGTGAATTTGACAGGGTTTGTTAATTGAACTTATTCAAAGCCCAATTTAGATGAAAATTACCTTATTTTAGTGTTATTTCATAAATTATGGAAGTTATATTTACTATGGTAACTGACATTGCTAAACAAGTTGGAAATTGCACGTGAAGCGTAGCAAATTAGGCGCGTTCGTACGATAACGAAATTTAAAAAATATTACTTTCATATATCAATCTCATAAAATTGTAAATAGTGAATTACAATTAAAACGCTCATCAAACAATGTTCTCCCTATACCATTATGTAATGGAATACTTTTGTGTGGCCTTGTAAATCAATAACAAATGTTCTTTGCACCACAAATTATGTATGATGTATATTATAATATGTACTTTTTAGTTGCATATAAATTTTATTAAGTTCGTATGAGTGTAACACGATTAAAATGCATTTGAAACATTTTTCCCATTGACCGTAATGTAACGGAATACTTTTGATTGTCCCTGTAATAAATCTATGGATCCGAGTTTCATAAAATTTGAAATAACTCGACAAAATTTTGTAATAATTATGTATTTTAAATTTCAAAAGTATAGAATATATTTGAAACTCTTTCCCCATTGACCATAATGTAATTGAATACTTTTGATTGCCCCTGTAATTGATCTATGCACACGATTATCAAAATATTTGAAATAACTCGACAGAATTATGTAATAATTGCGTATTATAAATTTCAAACGATTAAAATGCATTTGAAACTTTTTTATCCATTGACCGTTATGTAATGGAATACTTTTGATTGCCCCTGTAATTGATCTATGCATCCGATTTTCATAAAATTTGAAATAACTCGACAAAATTATGTAATAATTATGTATTTTAAATTTCAAACGTATAGAATATATTTGAAACTTTTTCCTAATTGACCATAATGTAATTGAATACTTTTGATTGCCCCTGTAATTGATCTATGCACACGATTATCAAAATATTTGAAATAACTCGACAGAATTATGTAATAATTGCGTATTTTAAATTTCAAACGATTAAAATGCATTTGAAACTTTTTTCCCCATTGACCGTAATGTAATGGAATATTTTTGATTGCCCCTGTAGTTGATCTATGCATCCGATTTTCATAAAATTTGAAATGACTCGACAAAATTATGTAATAATTATGTATTTTAAATTTCAAACGATTCGGTAGGGTAGTTTTTACGTTGTTATATGCGGACAGACAGACGGACGGACAGACGGACGGACTGAACGACCACTATAGGTGCTACGTATTATATAATTACGAACGCACCTAAAAAGGAATGTAAGTTATCATATAAAGTGTAAATTTCGTCAGCATTTTTTAGGTAATTTTCATCTAAATTGACCATTAGATAGGTTTCATTAACAAATCTTATTAATTATACATTTGATTATTTTTTAGTGCTATATTACTAAAATTACTACAGTAAATTGTTCTAACTGTAACGTAAGTTATTATGGAATGACCCAACACATTTAAAAATCACTTTTAAACAATTGACGCTCATATTCAGTAACCTTTACGATTTCTTTTGTATAGTTCGGTATATCAATTATAGCATTTATACAGACCATATAGTATGCATAAGTATAGTGAAACTTACATTCGCATACGATAATTAAAAATGCATTTCCTGCCATAATAACTATTATACAGTACTTAAAACAGAGTATACTATCTGAAATCTTTTATATAGCCATATAAAATATATGCGCTTCGTTTTATGCATGAAATAATTTATAGTTAGCCTCGTCGATGTATAACAATTTTTTTATATATGAAATAGTTTAATAAATTTAAAATAAGCCGCAAACAATTTCCCCCTGTACACTGCAAAAATTTTGGGAACGTTTCACATCTGAAGCTAAACGTTTATTTTCTGAAAAGAAATTTCGGGTTTCATTTTATTCCGTTTTCAATGCAGCACATCTCAAAAACAATCCGAAATCTTTCTGCTTCTATCCGTATTTTCAGCTATTAGGTTATTAAATTAAAATGCTTCGTTCTCAAAATGAATCTATACGTTTCAGAAAAGCAACTATAGTTGCCGTTTTCGAAACGGAACCTATACAATTTTTTTTTACAGTACACCATTATGTAATGGACTTTTATTGTGACTCTGTAAAGGAATAGTAACTATTATTTGCAGCCCATATGCTACAGAATGCACATTTTACGGTATTTTGTAAATGAATATCATTTTTTTACGTTTGAAAGGCTGTAATACCTTCAAAATTCATTTGGAACGATTTTTTCTCATTGTCCGTAATGTAGCGGAAAATTTTGATTGTCCTTGTAGATAAACTAAGCATGCTACAAACTTCATTTGAAATAGGGTTCGTGAGGTACACGTAAATATCACCCAGAAATTTCAAGACAATATGAGTATATTGACGAGAGTTTGTGTTCTGACAGACGAACAGAAGGCTAAATAGTCAGACAAACCGAAGTCATAAACATGTTTTAAATTTGTTGGAAAGTGTTAAAAAGTGACATCCTGTATAAAAAGTACACATAAAGCGAAATTTAATATATTTCCTCAGAAGATATTTTAAATACACGAATGCATTCCACGCACATAAATGTTTTAAATGAGCGACGAGAATTAGAGAGCTGAATGTCCAACAGCATTAGGTACTCTTGCAAATTGATATTTAAAAAAGTTTGACCTCATCAGAGACTTGGAAGCTGAAAAAATGTTTCATATATTCGTAACATAATTAGTGAGGAAATTTTGTACATAAAATTTAAATTTCATGATATTTTTATCTGTATTTTCAGAAGACATTTGTATCAATAGAAAGCTATTCATTGTTCCATTGTTCCATTGTTAAATATTCCTAAATCTTATCAAAGAGTTCTAATTTTTATTTTAAAAAGATATCTTCTAAAACAAAGATATCTTCTAAAACAAAGATATTTTTAATCTATAAAATACACTGCATAAGAAGGCGAGATTTTTTGTCAAAAAATATTGTCTGCAAGATGTTTCATCTAAAATTTTTATTTACTGCTTTAGCAATTTTCAAAATTGCCTCCAGCTTGCCTGTTGAAGAAAAGTAAGTACATTTAAATTTATTTAAAAAAAAATTAATTTTCAAAGCATATTTGTTCAACATTTAAACTAAAGTTTAGTGATAATATAGCTCATTCGCAAGGAAAGTGGCACATCTCGCAAAAATTCATTTTGCATTTTATCCCATAAATAGGTCTGCCATAGGTGTGTCTTGCTGCACAAAAAGTTTCATTAAAGTAGGAAAACGGAAAATCACTTCATTACTCTATTTGTCTATTCGTGACTAAAGAAGAGGAGTTAATTGTTTGGGGAAGTAAATTTATCCAATCCTCAGAACTTCGTCCGTATGTCTTTATTTTTAAGGGTTTTATGTTTTTATGCATGTTTTTATTCCTGCATGCAGAGCCCGTTAAATTTTTTTTGTCGAGATGTATCACTTTTCTTGCGGTTGAGCGATATTCAGTCATACCTTCAGGAGCTACACTATTTGGCCAAATGTGACCGGTAACTTGTGATTTTAGACATTTTGTTAAATATCTAGAAATATACAGAGGATTTTTTCTGAAAATCCAAGTGTATAAGCATAATAGTACAGGTCATATAATACCATAAATGTTTTTTCCCGAAACTCCATAGGGTACGGCCAACAAATTAACGAATAACGAATTAACGAAAATTTATTCTATACCTCACACTAAACTAATTTAAGTAAACTTAACTTAAATAAATACATTTATTTAGCTGCAGATTTATTATCTCCATTTGTATGCATAGTTGTATGTATTAGTATTTTTGTATTGAGTACCGTAAAATCAAAAACTAAAAATTAATGCAATTTTTCTTGTTGCATAAATAGTTTTATCTTTTTAACACATTAATTGAGGTTACATATTCCTCATCTGTTTGCTGTAGAATACAACCTGTTGGCTTAGCATTTGAATGTCTCTTTGTTCACACATCAGAGGAAGAATATAAAACTAAAAGCCCTGTGTTGCTGCTGCATGGTCTTGGAGGAAGTCGCAAAGTCTGGAGTAGTCTAATGCTACTCTTAGCTGATCGAACGAAACGTGAGGTGAGAAATATTACGTATTCAACCCATTAACAGCCAAATCTATAAGACAGGAATTTTCAACATTTTTGCTGAAAAACGTTTACCAACGCAAATTTTAATGCTAATTTTAACTTTATTTAATAGTCGAAGTTGCTAACTTTAAATCTTTATAATAAATGCTATCTTTTAGTTAGAAAAAATAGTTATAAATGGATGGAAAATGCACATTTATTTTTACTGTTGCGTCAATGCAACACCAATGGTTAATGAGTTAAAAGCTTACTAAATTCGCAAATAAATTAAATCATTTATCTCACTTTTTGATATATACAATCTCTGACAATAAAGTTCGGTGAATAGTCCTGTAACATTAACATAGAATTTTACTGTCATTCGAAATAGTCACATCCCGTAACAATGCACCATTGAGATCTGCTATACATGATCTGAAAACTTTGCAAGAAGTCTTCTTTTGAGATGGAGTTCAAAAGGAATCCAACAAAAAGATTTCGTTGGATGTGAGGAATATCGCAAATTTCTTTTCATTCAAAGCAAGTTTCAGTCACCGGAATAGAAAGAAGTCTGAAGGACTGAGGTCTGCCGAGTATGGTGAATGTTCAATTTGCTCCACCGCCTTCATCAGCTATCATGCGCACAGTTAATAGACGATTTTTCGTGAGTAATTTCCTCACTTTCTCATGGTTTTTGGCACTGACGGATGTCGCCGGTCTTCAGCTACAAGGGTGGTCAGAAACACTTTCACCGCTTTCTCGAAAACGGGCAAACCACTCGTACACCTACTTCATACACAGTACTTGACTTTCATAAACACGTACCAGCATCGTATGAGTTTATTTCGGTGTCTTGCCAAGCTTAAAAAAATTAAATTCATCTTTTATTTGTTCATTTTCCAGCTCTCAGTTAAGAACCAACACACTAAACAAACACTTTGTTAAACAAGTCGTACACAGAACACAAACGACGCTCAATTGAACAAAGGTGAGGGCAGATAGTCAACAGCTGCCTCTACGCAGGTGCAGCTTTCAGTTTCACCAGTGTTGCCAGATCAGCCATTCTGAATTTGTTCACCGAATTTTTTTGGTCGGAGGTTGTACATAAATATATATATGTGTCTTCCAGTAATAATCAGGTAAGGCACATTTTTGAAAAAATTGAGATAGTTTTTGAAAATATAGCTTTAAAATAGAACTTTCATCTGCCATAGGGTAACATCCCCAGTAATTGGCAGGCACCAGTGATTGGCACATCCTTCAAAAATGTCCAAAAATAAGATTTATATCAAGTCTTTTAAAAATTCAAGACCATATACCAGTTATATACCCATTTACTTTACAGATTATAACTTTGATTTATGCTACTAAATGACAATAGTGCCTAGGAAAGAGAAACAATCATGGCTTGTAACAAATTAGCCATTTTTGTTGCAAATGCTTCTTCTCTGGCTTAAGAAAGGCATGCATTTCAATTTATTATTATCTGATTTATAGTATATTTTAAATTTTAATTGACAACAGTTTTGTTTAGTTGAAAAGGGTTACTTTAATTGTGTAAAAGTCTAAGAGCCAATTGCTGGTGATTACAGCAACTTTTTATAAATATATTTTTATAAAAATACTTTTTCAAATATTATTGCTTTTTGTGGGCAAAATAGATGCACAGATATGCACCCTTTGATTTAAAAATATTTGCAAGTAAATATTTTATTTCTTGGTAATGAAAATAGAAGTAAGTTTAAAGACAAATCCTTAATGTGCCAATTACTGGTGATGTTACCCTACTACTGAAAAATGAAAATCGAATACTTCCCGGCATAGGGCGACTATAAATTTTTATTTAAAAATTGAAAACACAGTAATAATCGGGTAAGTGCATAAATTAACGGTAATAACTAGATAAGATTTCTATTTGTTTCTTTAAATCGTCTATAATTCTGTGACTTCCGGTAATAACCAGGTAAGGCACATTTTTAATATTTTAATAAATGTTAACAAAATGTAATTTTATTAACATTTATTTCAATAAATGTACATTATTTTAATAAATGTAAATAAAATTAATATTTTATTTTTTTAACATTTATTAAAAATAAATGTAAAACTGTAATAACCAGATAAAAGTTACATTTTTAATTGGTTCTCGATTAATAAAAACCATTTTTATATAACTATTATGGCAAAAAAAAGAGGTTTTTAGATTCTAATTGAATGTAGTGAAAATTATTAATTTAAAATATTTTATAAGAGTAATGATAAAAAGACATTTTTAAAAACTTTAAACGTTAATTACTCAAATATTAAAAATGTGCCTTACCTGGTTATTACTGGAAGCCACAGATATATATCATCATCATCATAATCATCATATTCAACCGCTTTCGATCCATTGCTAGATGTAAGTCTTCTCCAGATTTTTAAATCGTTTCCTATCTAGTGCTTTTGTTATCCAGTTTGCCCGGCCACTTCTCTGATTTCGTCACTTCACCTTACTTGGGATCGTCTTCTTAGTTGCTTTACATCTCTGGGATACACTTGTAGGATGTTTTTTCACCACCTGTTGTCTTGTCTTCTTGTAATGTGCCCAGCCCTTTTCCATTTTAGCTTCTTAATTCTTTCAGTAATGTCAGAAACTTTAGTCTGATTTCTTATACAAGTTATCCTTCTTCTGCCTCTTCTAGTTATGCCTGGCATATTTCTTTCCATCCTTGTCTGTGCTGTTTGTAGTCTTTGTATCAACCTTTTTGTTAGTGTCCATGTTTCTGCTTCGTAAGTTAGTGCATACAAAGCCCATTGATTAAACACCTTTTTTTCAAATAAAGAGATATATTACTCTTCAGAATAATATTGTACTTGCCAAAAGCACGCCACCCATTTATTCCTCTTCTGTTGATTTCATTCATGATACTATTATTCGATGATATTTCCTGTCCAAGTAACACACACCTTTGTGCTTCTTTAATCTCAGTGTTCTTGTAGACAATTTTCTTTTTTGGAATTGAACATCACCTTAGACTTTTCCAAATTTATTTTTCATCCCACATTAATGCTAGCTTAAGCCAAATCTTTTAGCATATTTTCCAATTCCTCAGGTCTGTTACTGAAAATTAATATGTCGTCAGCGAACTTGACATGACTTAAATATTCCCCATTTATTCTAAATCCCTTTGTTTTTCCAGTACAGTTTCTTGAAAATATTTTCTAAAGTAGCAGCAAAAGCTTAAGTGAAATGGTGTTTGTCTTATCCCTCTTCTAAGCTTGATCTTCGATGTTACTTTATCCAAACGGATGGTTGCTGTTGCTTTCTTGTATATCTTCTTTATGATATTGATTTAAGGTTTGTCTATACCAATGTACCTCCAGAGATTCTACTTCTGCTGATGTGTAGACCAAATCAAATGCTCTTTCATAATCAATAAGGGCAAAGCAAAGAGGTCAATTATATTTATGTTTTTCTATGAGTTCCCTTACAGTTTGGATATGGTCCATCATGCTGAATCCACTTCGGAATCCTGCTCGTTCTCCAAGATGAGCTGATTCAAGTCTTGTTGTTAAAACTTTCTTAAAAATTTTATAAATCACTGATAGTAAGCTGATCGGACGGTAGTATGTTTTTCTTCTCCCCTTTCTTGTAGCACCACCACAGCATTATTCCAATCTTCTGGCACATCTGACTTTAAGAGACATTTGGTAAACAATAAGAATAGCCTTTTTACAATTTCTACTCCTGCTTCTTTGATAAGGTCAATTGTAATTCCATCTTTCCCAGGGCATTTATTTTTTTTATCATAAATCTAATGGCTTGTTAAACTTCATCTCTCATCACTGCGATTGCCGCTTCAGTTTCTGTTAAGCTTATTTGTTAATCGCGTAATTTGATTTCCGTTTGATCTTTATCACACACTCTTTGGTCTCGATAATATTTATATAGATCATTATAGAATTTTTCAACAATGTTTACTATTGCGTTATTGTTCCATCTGCTCTCTTCAGTGCAAAAGAACCTTTTCTTCCAACATATTACTGGTATTAAACTTTTGTTATCTTCTAGAACTTTCTTCACAAGATCACAGTTAAATTTTCTGATATCATCTGTAACACATTTTCTTGCCGTTTTATATAATCCAGCATATACAAATCTTGATTTGGGATCATCTTTCTTCATTTTAAATTCTTTCTGATTTTTCCGCAATCTTCTTGTTTCTTCTGTTATTTTCTTTGGCTGTTTTACTTGTGCATCACCGGTTATCTTCTTTGCAATTTCTCATAGAGTGTTGGTTAGTTTCCTGTTCTCTATTGTAACATCTTGATCTTCTTCTACAGTTGATTGAATTACTTGGAAACTGTTTTTAAGTTCCAAAAAATACTTCTTTATGTTTCTGGAGATTTATAATATCGATTGATTTTTTTTATTGTAGCAAAAGCTTCATTCTTTCCACTTTAGTATCTAACAGCATTTAACCAGCATCTTTGCATCTAACCATCTGTGATCGCTCCCAGTATTGAAATTATTCAGAACGCTGCAGTCCTGAATAACATACTTTTTATTGACCAAGGTGTAGTCGATTTCACTTATTGAGCCTTTTGCACACTGTTATGACCCTTTTCTTTGTGGCTTTTTCTTGAAAGGTGAATACATGATATACATTTGTTCATATTCTGCAAACTCAACCAATCTGTCTCCTCTTTCACTACGCAAGTCATATCCATGGTTTTTTAGTGATAATTTACCTTTATTTTTCTCACCAAATTTAGCATTCAAGTCTCCCATTATTAATTTTATGTACCAATTTCCTTTCTGATGCATTGAAGCTACTTCTTCATAGAAATCCTCAATTTTATCATTTTCATCATGTTTTATCTTCATCAGTATATCTTATTGTTGGTGCATAAACATGGGGAATTTGCAGCTGGTATCTTTTGGACACTTGTATTACTAATCTTGAAACTCTATCTGATCACGGTCAAACTCAATTTAGGGGAAGAATTGATTTTGGCCGTGCTCTGATGCACTGTCATATTCTATAATGTAATTCTTTTTATTTTATGAATCAGATATCCTACACCACTTGTTTTCTCATTTTCTTTGCCTCTGTAGTACATGTCTGCTGGCAAGATCAATCTTTTCTTCTCCTTTTCTTCTTACTATACCGTATATACAGGGTGTCCCAAAAATGACTGATGGATTTTAAAATTCAATAACTTGCAAACGGTGACAGCTATTTAAAAAATTTTTGCAGCAGGGTTATGTACAATGTCAGGAGTTTTTTTACTGTAATTTTTTATTTTAGTTCGCATATCAAACAATAGGTGGCGCCGACGGCGATTGAAGGCCAGGTGATCAATGCTGAGTGAAGCGTCGACCTGGCCTTCAATCGCCGTCAGCGCCACCTGTTGTTTGATATGCGAACTAAAATAAAAAATTACGGTAAAAAAAATCCTGACATTGTACATAACCCTGCTGCAAAATTTTTTTTAATGGCACCGTTTGAAAGTTATTGAATTTTAAAATCCATCAGTCATTTGTAGGACACCCAGTACATATACATAAATATATATATATATATATATATATATATATATATATATATATATATAAATATACAGGGAGAGGGGTGATAGTACACATGAAGACAAACAATATTAAATAGGAGACCAAGGGTCCCAAACGTTTTCCAAAGGAGATAGCCGACATTAAAGTTTAGGGACCAAAATTTCAAATAAACATAAATTACGGAAAAATCGATCGATTGATTTGCGGTTTTCACTAAAATTATTCTTTATGTCGCCACTTTCTTGAAATTAAATTATAAAGATAAACTTCAAAAAGATGCCGATAGAGGGCGCTTTAGACTTTGGAATAACGAACAACTAATTTTTGCTGGTATTTTTTGTATCTCATTAAATGTTTTCGTAAGCTTAGACTCAAACTTAAATTTTGAGCTCAAAATCTGAAAAGTTGAGAGTGGTTAAGTAGCACAAATTGAACTGTGTTCAGTGGGATCAAATTTCAAATGATTATAAAAAACGGAAAAATTGGTTCATTGATTTGCGGTTTTCACTAGAACTATTTTTTATGTTCGTATTTTCTTAAAAATAGGTTACAAAAATGAATTTCAAAAAATGTCGATATAGGGCGCTTGAGACTTTGGAGTAACGAACAACTAATTTTTGCCGATATTTTTTGCATCGCATTAAATGTTTTCGGACGCTTAGACTTAAATTTTGAGCTCAAAATCTGAATAGTAGGGAGTGGTTAAGTAGCACAAACTTAACTGTGTTTAAGGGGGGAGGAGGTTCAAATTTAAAATAACTACAGGAAATGGAAAAATTGGTCGACGCGTTTGCGGTTTAAAAAAAAAACTTTTCTTTAAGTCAGTATCTTCTTAAAAATAAATTTTAACGACAAATTTGAAGAAATTCCGTCAGAGGGTGCCTTAAACTTCAGAGTAACCAATAATTTATTTTAGCCATTATTTTTTGTTTCTAATTAAATGCTTGCAAAAGCTTATTAAATGTTTTCGGAAGCTTAGATTTAAACTTAAAGTTTGAGCTCAAATTCTAAATCGTCTGGAGGGGTTAAAAAGCGCAAACTGAAGTGTGTTCAGGAGTTGAAATTTAACCTTATCCCCTTCTCGAAGGCAATTCAATTTTTCGCTCCTTAAACACTCCAAACGATTCAGAATTTGAGCCCAAATTTTAAGTGTATGCATTTGAAATCATTTAATGAGATTAAAAAAATAAAGGTTAAAATTAGTTGTACGCTACTCCAAAATGTTAGGCGCCCTCTATCGACATTTTGTGAAATTTATCTTTAAAGTTTATTTTTAAGAAAATGCTGATTTAAAAATTAGTTTTAGCGAAAACCGCAAACAAATCGATCAATTTTTCCGTTTTTCATAATCATTTGAAATTTAAAACCTCTAAACACAGCTCAGTTTGTGCTACTTAACCACTACCAAATATTCAGCTTTTGAGCTCAAAATTTAAGATTAAGTCTAAGCTTACGAAAGCATTTAATGAGATGCAAAAAATAACGCCAAAAAAGAGTTGTTCGTTACTCCAAAGCCTAAAGCGCCCTCTATCGGCATTTTTAAATTTATCTTTGTAATTTATTTTTACGAAAATCCTACATAAAGAATAGTTTTAGTGAAAACAGCAAATCAATCGACCAATTTTCCGTTTTTTATAATCATTTGAAATTTGAACCCTCTGAAAACAGCTCAGTTTGTGCTACTTAAATACTACCAACTATTCAGATTTTGAGCTCAAAATTTAAGTTTGAGTCTAACGAAAACATTTAATGAGATGCAAAAAACACCGGCAAAAAAATAGTTGTTCGTTACTCCAAAGTCTAAAGCGCCCTCTATCGACATTTTTTGAAATTTATCTTTATAATTTAATTTCAAGAAAGTGCCGACAGAAAGAATAATTTTAGTGAAAACCGCAAATCAATCGACCGATTTTTCCGTTTTTTATGTTTATTTGAAATTTTGGGCTCTAAATTTTAATGGCGGCTATCTCCTTTGGAAAACGTTTGGGACCCTTGGTCTCCTATTTAATATTGTTTGTCTTGATGTGTACTATCACCCCTCTTTTATCGTAAAAAAATTTTGGAATCACCCTGTATATATATTTATACACTATATTGCCATTGATTATGGGACACTTGCGATTTTAGACATTTTACTAAATATCTAGAAAAATACATGAGGAATCATCTCGAAACTCTTAGTGTATAAATATAATAGTATACGTCATACATCTCCGTGAAGATTTTTTACCGAAACGCCATAGGGGACCGTCAATAAATTATAAAAGAATGAATATCTTTTGAATAACCCTGTCAAAACTAATTTAGCAAAAGCGCTCAAACTCTAGATTATGATTGAATGCCTTATTGTAATACACTGTGTTCATTTTTATGCAAATAGCATGCACACTCGCAGAGTAATTAAGGTTTTTATAAAAATGGTCCCAAATTTTTCCAAGTTTTTTCCTTATAATTTTCAGAGTTCTCAATATAAAATAATATTTTTTTCAGAAAATATGACAAACAACATTGCATACAGTACCCTGTAATCAGAATTAAAAAATAATAAAAATTGTATGAAAAATGAGTAGGTTTACTATATAATTTTTTACTACGCATGCGTCAAAGATATCAAAATTTCATTTGCATATTATGTTAGCTAAATGTATAGCGCAACTTTTGTGAAAGTCTCAAAATCATAGCTTGAAAATTCTGAAAGTAATCGTCTATAGAAAAAGGACAAAATCCGTTGTTTCCAAAATGAAGCAAAAAAATGAGGGATTTTATCCAAATACAGTAGTACATCCCATATTGTGTATTCTATATTGACACTAATCAATGAATATATGGATACAACCCCTCTTGTTTTTACATCATTTTGAGAATAACGGATTTTCAACTTATTCAATTGACGATTATTGTCAGAATTTTCAAGTTATGATTTTGTGACTTTCACAAAAGTTGCTCTATACATTTAGCTAACATAATATGCAAATGAAATTTTGATATCGTTGACGCATGCGCAGTAAAAAATTATTTAGTAAACCAACTCATTTTTTATACAATTTTCATTATTTTTTAATTCTGATTACAGGGTACTGTGCGCAATGTTGTTTGTCATATTTTCTGAAAAAAATAATATTTTATATTAAGAACTCTGAAAATTATAAGGAAAAAACTTGGAAAAATTTGGGATCATTTTTATAAAAACCTTAATTACTCTGCGAGTATGCATGCTATTTGCATAAAAATGAACAAGGCTTATTACAATAAGGCATTCAATCACAATCTAGAGTTTGAGCGCTTTTGCTACATTAGTTTTGACAGGGTTATTCAAAAGATATTCATTCTTTTTTAATTTGTTGACGGTCCCCTTTAGAGTTTCGGGAAAAAAATCTTCACGGAGATGTATGACTTATACTATTATATTTATACACTAAGAGTTTCGAGATGATTCCTCATGTATTTTTCTAGATATTTAGTAAAATGTCTAAAATCGCAAGTGTCCCATAATCAATGGCAATATAGTGTATATACTGACTCAGAGAGACACTAAAGGTAACATTCAATTGGGAACTGTGTCTTTTCGAATCTAAATGACATTTTTTAAACAGAGGGAAGTTTTTATAATAAAAATGAAATCAAAATCGAAATTTTTAATTGTTACACCCACTTTAGACAGCATGTAGTATTTCATTGGATTTTTCTAAAGCTTTTATACTTTTAAAAGGAAATGTGCCATGTTACCATTGAAAAATTCAAAATCAGTACATTTTTAATTCATACATATGTATATATATATATATATATATATATATATATATATATATACCGGATGTCCCAAAAATGGATTTTAAAATTCAATAACTTGCAAACGGTGACAGCTATTTAAATACTTTTGCAGGAGGATTATGTACAATGTCAGGAGTTTTTTTACCGTAATGTTTTCTTTTAGTTCGAATTTCAAACAATAGATGGCGCTGACGGCGATTGAAGGCCAGGTCGCCGCTTCACTCAGCGTTTATCAGTTGTGTTTTTGGTCCATTTTACTTTGCTGAAAAATCGATTAATGGGGGCATTTACCAAGACATGCTCTTTGAGTGGTTGCTCCCCTAGCTGGAGGAAGCTGTTCCTGATTTCATTTTGCAGCAAGATGGTGCTCCCCCACATTGGAGTAACAACGTACCTGAGTTCCTGAACGAACGACTACCCCATCGCTGAATTGGCCGTGCTGGGCCACGGGATTTGACATGTCTTCGTTGGACGCCGGGATCACCAGATCTGATGCCTTGTGATTTTTTTCTCGGGGGTTTTGTTAAAGACAATGTGTTTGTGCCTTCAATTCCTCAGGACTTAGAGGAACTGAAACAGTGGATAACTGCAGTGTTGAAATCCATCACAGTGGATATGCTATCACGAGTGTGGCAGGAGCTTGATTACCGTGTAGACATTTCTTGTGTCACCTGAGGGGCACATATTGAACACCTGTAGAAACTTTAATAAATGTAATTTTGAGATAAATTTGAATTTTTTAAATATTTTAATTACAACGTTCACAATCATGTTTTCTCTTTGTCCCACTCATTATGAATCACCCTGCATTTGTATATATGTATGATCCTTATTACAACAAGTTGGAAATTGCACGTGAAGCGTAGCAAATGAGGTGCGTTCGTACGAGACACTACACGAGTACACTACACGATAACGAAGTTTTAAAAATATTCAGATCTTGCTGATATAGTAGAGCGTACTTCGGATACAATATATTGGTCGAAATCTTTGCTTTCCTGTAAATATGCAGGAAGTAATTTTTACAACACCTCAGCAACGCATATCTTATTCATAAAATGTGAAGTAGTTTAATATAATTAAAACACGTCCCAAACAATGTTTCCTCGTATAGGATTATGTAGTGGAATACTTTTGTGTGGCTCTGTAATTTAATAATAAATATTCTTTGCATCTCAGATTGTACAAAATGTATATTGTAGTATATATTTCATAGATTCATGTAGATTATATTATGTTCGAATGAGCGTAACACCAATAAAATGCATCTGAAACTTTTTCCCCATTGACCGTAATGTAACGAAATACTTTTGATTGTCCCTGTAATTGATCTATCCATCCGATTTTCATAAAATTTGAAATGACTTGACAAAACTATTTAATAATTATGTATTTTAAATTTCAAACGATTAGAATGCATTTGAAACTTTTTTCACCTTTGACCGTAATGTAACGGAATCCTTTTGATTGTCCCTGTAATTGATCTATCCATCCGATTTTTATAAAATTTGAAATGACTAGACAAAATTATGTAATAATTAAGTATTTTAAATTTCAAATGATTCAGTTGGGTAGTTTTTGCGTTGTTATATGCGGACGGACAGACAGACGGACGGACTGAGCGACAACAATAGGTGCTACGTATTTACATAATTACGAACGCACCTAAAAATTGCATTGGTTTTTGAAAAATAGTCGCATTTCCCAGACAAATGCTAAATCTTTCTGAGTTGATTTTCCGATGAATTAATTAGCTTGAAGTAGTGCGGTTAATCGTCCTACATTCATTCTTACTTTCAGGATTCTACAAAGTAGACTAAACAATTATTATTATCAAGGTCAAGACAAAATAGTTAAATGTCCGACTCATAATTTTTTATACACATTTATATTTCATAAAATTTTAGGTATGCGCTGTTGACTTACGCAACCATGGAGATAGTCCCTGGAATAATCGTTCAGATATTGAAGCTTTAGCTACGGATGTTGGCCACTTTTTGGACGAACAAGGCATAAAGAAAGTTAACATACTAGGGCAAAGTTTAGGAGGGAAAACTGCAATCCACTTCGCCTTAAAACACGTAAGTTTATATTTTTTTAAAGATTTTAAATTTGTGCAGATTTTATTATACAAAGAAATTGCATTAAGCAGCTCTGGCAAATGCTATGGGGTTGGTAAGAACGACTTGCAACACAGAACAATGTAAGAAGAAAAACATTTCATTTTAACAATAAAAGATTATACAGTAATGTTGACCCCTCCGCATCTATAACTTTATAACACCCATATCGCAGTTTTGCATCGCATCGTCTATACATCATTTTCTTCCGGATCTAGGTTCGACTCCAAAATATCACCAGAACGAAAATGCCGATACCAAAGGGATACTATTGAATAATGAACTATGTTAATCTTGAACGCACTGCATATATTAGTTGCTGCGACTCTTGCAGAATGCACTTGCAGGAACTCATAATAAGCAATCGCTTGAAGTCCCAATTGATCCATCGTTACTCATACTGATGCCTTTTACACCCTGCGGCATGGAAGGCTCTAGACTACTCTTGCGTTTATTTTTCTGGAATATACTCGAACTTAGTCATCAGAAAATTATTTTAATAAAAAAGTGTTGCAAGACTTTTTTACCAGCCTAATATTTTGTTACCTTTGTATTTCAGAGCATATTCATCAACTAAATCTATCATCAACTAAATCTTTGCCTCTCTCCAAGAAATGGTTAAAAATCCCTTTACAATATGTATACATATACCCCTTTTACAACTCAATTATTAGGAAAATCTTACACGAATCACAGCAAAGAAAAAAAAGCGTATGTAACTCGATGAAGGATACTACTGAGAAAGAGAAAAACCAAATTCAAAATTTAATACTTTCCACAAATGTATCCCCAACGTTTAGATGAATAAAATAATTGCTTAAATTATAGAAAAACTGGATCCGAGGCAGAAGCAACCCTGTAAATAACTTTGAAAATTCTTACAAACTTTTTCATTAATCTTGATTATATAAAACAATTAAATTCTAGCTCGACATCGACGACACATTAATGACAGAAATATTACATTTAAAAAATACACCATATGGTCTTTAACGACCGGACACTCAATTTTATACATTTTGTGGAATATATTTTTTTAAATCTTGTCGGAATCTTTTGGAGCTTCAGGATTGTAATGGTTATGCTTGATCTCATATTAATCAACGTCCATTTGATAAGGAGACCAACTGAGGGGCTGACAAAAAATCAAAAGAAAGTAATAATATTTAGGATCACCCTGTACAGTAAAATGCACGAAATTATCTATCACTGCTGAATACAAGTATATGGATACAGTTTACAATTGTATTTTTTTTTTATTTTTTCAATTGATGCTCTAGTTTTTCTTGGATAAGTACCAGAACGAATCTATTCCATGGTAAAAAGAAGTATAAAAATCGAAGCATTTCTTCTAAATCTTCTCATTGATATTCAATAAATACTAACTTTTTCCTAAAATTTAATTAATAATAAAAGAAAATTTCTGGGAAACCCCTTAACAGCTGTTTTTAGAGAGCTACTAAAAAGTGTTGACTCTGGGTGATATCTTCCTGAGTTTTCAGGATATTTGATTGGATTTTTTTAAGAGTTAGTCCATAGAGTTGATTATTAAATTTTGTAAAATGATCATTATTATCGTTCCCGAATGCGCAGGTAAAAAATATCTCATACAACTACTCATTTATTATATAATTAAATATATTTAAAATAATATATTAAATATATTTAAAATAATATTTTTTATGTAATAAATAAATACATTGAATATACTTATTTAATATATTTCTATTCCTATTCAGCTATATTGTTTGTACTACATTTTTCCAATTTTTCTGAAACTGGCGATAAATTTGGTTGAAAATCCTGCATGATGAAAACATTCCCGAATTTTTTATACATTAAAAAAAATTGTTATATCTCCATTAATAAAAGTGCTATTCTTACAAATATCCGTATTCTGCAACGATAGGTTATTTTGTGTATTTCAATGTACAGGGTAATCCGAAATATTATTATTTTTGTTTCGTTTTTCGTCGGCCTTCCAATTTTCCCTATAAAATTTCTTTACCAAATGGATATCGATAAATATGAGGTTAAACATAATCTTCATAATCCAGAAGAATCCGACCCAAAATCCAGTTCCAGTAGAAATCGCCAAGTATATTTTTAAATATTCGACAAACTGTTAAAAATTGAAATTTTCCGGTCATTAAAGGCCATATATTGTATACATTATGAGGCAAGAATGTCGTACCGTCGCGTCGTCAGAATCTCCTTTCTGAGAGACACTTCTCTCTCGTGCCTCGACCCTTCTACGTCTACCCGTTACAAAGCAAGTCCGACGATTTCTCAAGTACTTCCTGTTGTAATTGCAATTTATTTGTCCAGGACCTCCATTAGAGGTCTGCACGGACTCAGGCATCACCTGAGGCCCTGCAGAATGAAGACAGTTTTTTCAACGGGCTAATCCAAAAAAAAAAAAAAAAAAAAAAAAAAATGGGGCCTACCGGTTCGAGAAAAAAACTAGTTGGATGTGACAATCCCAAAACTTTCTTCTATCTCATACGTACATTTTAATATTTAAAAAAAAATAGTTACTCATTTTAATGCTTTAATAATTTTAATTCAATGCCTTACCAACTTTGATTTTAATCTTAAATTTCTGCTTCAGTCAATTAACCCCTTGGGGACGAGCGACCACTATAGATGCCGGCACCGATTGTACTCAGATCCCGCGAGACTACAATTGATGCCGGCGCTGTTTGTACTCACATCCCGCGAGACTACCATTGATGCCGATCAAACGGAACGTTTTGTTTTTCACAGTTTAGCATATAAAAAATTTATCCTAATTCTATTTGAATGTATATTAAGGAAGAAGACTTTTCCTTGAAACTAGGAAAGCTAATGAAAACTTTTTTTTTTAATCCACGCGAATTTAATTTTTTATGGAAATACTACAATGGGAAAAAGAATATTTTTTCATCACGTCTTTGTGTTTCATAAATCTTTTTACGCGTCTAGTAAAACTTCATTTTTCTTTATTAGAAATAATGCTACTGAACTTCAGAAGGAAAAATTTGCGGTTAACGTAAGTAAGTGTATTATTAAGCATATTTAAGGTTACGAATGATAACATGAACATCTGATTCATTGCTTTTTTTCCCGCTCTTGTATCTCGATCAGATCGTAGTGGCAAAAACCGACGTCATTAATATAATCATTCTTGTAGAAGGAAAGATTTATCTTTTTTATATTTTTATTTTATTTCAGGAGTGCTTCGCAATTAAAAAATAAAAAATAATAAGAAAGAAAAAAAAGGGTTACACACTGATTGTGGGAGCTGATACGCTGATAACATTCTTTCTCAGTGCAGCTAAATTAAGAATATTTTTCTGCGTTACTGACCAGTTTTTTTTCTATAATTCTATATATTTATCTAATATGTTTTAGATTACATGCTTGCATATATATACATTTCATTTTAAAAATTACTAGTAACATGAACAAAAGTTTTTAAAGAGTGTTTTAAGTTTTAAAGAGTATTTTAAAGTATTATTGTGCTTTATTCATTATTATTCAAGATTTTTTTCTTACTTATATATTAGATTATATGTTAACATAGATTTTAAAAGATAATTTTAACATCAACGAAAGTTTTGAAAGTTTCAAATCATTAATAAATTTTATTCATAATTATCCAATAATTTTTATTTGAGATACCTTATTATACGATATACCATATGGAAATATATTTTCTTTTTCTGAAATAATTTTAACATAAACATATTTTGGAAAGGTACATTTTTAATTTTTACTCTGATTTGCACATCATTACTGATTATTATTCAAGACTGTTTGTTTGTTTTTAATTATGTGTTATATATATATTTTTATTTCAAAAATATTATAAAATTAAACTAAGTTTTTTTTAAATCCAATCTTACACACACACACACACACACACACGGACACACGGACAGACAGACATTTTGTAAAAACAGGTTTTCTTGAATCTCTGACCCCTAAAACGTGTAAATCCGTCGAAAAACAGAAGTCGAAAAAATTTCGATTACAATACTTTCTTCTATTGAAGATAGAAGAAAGTAAAAATAAGGCAAACTCGATAAAGTATCAGTTTTTTTAATGGATATGACTTTTGTGAGAATAAATACAAACGTGCGTCACGAGCCGATGGCAGTTTGATAACATTGAAACAGAAAAGTAACAAGTCCACCACAGAGACCGGTATTGGACATGGTGTCTGAGCCCGGTTTATTTATTTTTTAGCAGACTCATCCCGTACAGAAATCAGGCTAGCATTTTTTTCCTACATAGCCAAGCCGACAGGAGCTGAACTTAATTATTCTTAGAATATACAGGACAAGCAGCATTTTTTTTTTCGCAAAAATACTAATAGCGATAATGGATTTCTGTTAATGTAATATTTGGAAATATACTTTAAGGTAGTTCTCAAATTTATTGCTCCACAATCGGAACTTTTACACATTTTCTGAATAACTTTTAACTGCATACACTGTAAGAAAAAGTACTGTAATTTTACAGCAAAAAGTGCTGGCAATTTGGGTGCCAGCACATTATGCAGTTATTTTACAGCAATGGCGTTTTTTTAATTTCACAGTGCAGGCGTAAATTTTATTGTAGTTTTAGCTGTTATTTTTACAGCAATGGCGTTATTTTAATTTCACAGTGCAGGCGTCAATTTTACTGTAGTTTTAGCTGTTATTTTTACAGCACTGGCGTTATTTTAATTTCACAGTGCAGGCGTAAATTTTACAGCAGTTTCAGCTATTATTTTACAGCAACGGCGTTATTTTAATTTCACAGTGCAGGCGTAAATTTTACTGCAGTTTTAGCTGTTATTTTTACAGCAATGGCGTTACTGTAATTTCACAGCACAGACGTAAATTTTACTGCAGTTTTAGTTATAATTTTTACAGCAGTGTCGTAATTTTATTTTACAGCACTGTTGTAATTTTCACGGCACATTTAACCATTATTCTTACAGCTGTGTTATAACTTCATTTTATAGTATTGTTGTAATTTTTATTGTCCTTTTAGCCGTTATTTTTTACAACTATGATGTATTTTAATTTTACAACATAATTATAAATTTAAATGCATTTTTAACAATTTTTGTAAAGTAATTGTTTAAAGTTAATTGTAAAAATTTTGTAATTGTTTTAACCAATTTATAATTGTGTTGTAAAATTTAAATACATCATAGCTGTAAAAAAATAACGGCTAAAAGGACAATAAAAATTACAACAATAAAATGAAGTTATAACACAGCTGTAAAAATAATGGTTTACAGCACAAGCGTATATTTTAATGCACATGAACCTCTTTTTTTTAGAACCGAGTCGTATTTTTGTTTTACAATTAAAATTACTATTAATTTTAAAGCATTCTTCACTACTGTTACAGCAATGCTGTGTTTACAATAATTCAATGCGTTAATATTTGTAATTTCTTCTATTTTTATAAAAAAAAAAGCATTGGATTCGTGAAATTTTCGAAATACGATTTTTGTCGAATTTACACGTTTTAGGGGTCAGAGAACCCGAAAAACATATTTTTACAAAATGCTTGTCTGTGAGTCTGTCTGTGTGTATGTGAAAAAAAAAAAATTGTGGGCGATCTATCTCATGAACTAATAAACGTAATTTCACAAAATTTTAGATTTTGTTAGACTTTTATATAAACTTGATCTGATTAGTTTTTGGTGTATACCGCTGCTATGCTGCATTATTTGCAATTTTCACAATTGCCATATCTGAACAACTAGTGCATAGATTTTCATAAAACTTTAGATTTAGTTAATACTCGATATAACGTGGTGCTGATTATGTTTTGGTATATATAGCTCAATAAGTGGCGCTGCTATGCTGCATTATTCCCAGTTTTCAAAATAATCATATTTCAAGAACTAGTGCATGGATTTTCATAATACTTTAGATTCAGTTAGTGCTTTATATAAAATGGTACTGGTTTTATTTTGGTGTATATCGCTCTACAGGTGACGCCGCTATGCTGTATTATTCACAACTTTTACAATAGCCATATCTCAAAAACTACAGCATGGATTTTCATAAAACTTTAGATTTAGTTAGTACTTGATATAACATAGTGCTGATTACGTTTTGGTATATATAGCTCATCAACTGGCGCTGCCATGGTGCATTATTCGTGATTATCGCAATAGCTCTATCTCAAGAACTAATGCACGAATTTTTCTAAAACTTGAAATTCAGTCAGTTCTTGATATAGATTAATGTTGTTTAGATTTTGGTGCAAATCGCCTTACAGATGGCGCTGCTATGCTACATTTTTCCCGATATCGTAACAAAAATATCTCAAGGACTAATGCATGGATTTCCATCAAACTTCAGATTCAGTTAGTACCTGATAAAAGATTTATCCTGATTAGTTTTTGATGTACATCACCCTACAGGTGGCCTGTTATTCAGATTTTATTTAAGAGTTTGAAATAGCTCTATCTCAAAAACTAATGCACGGATTTTTATCAAACTTCAGATTCAGTTATTACTTTGATATAATTTGTTGCTTACTATAGATTTGTTTTAAAAGCACCACAGCATAAAGCACACCAAGTTGCATTTTTAAGTTTTGAGATTGAAACATCTGACTATTTTTGTCTGTTTTTAGAATTATATATATTTCTTTGATGCTTGCTAGCCAATGAACATTTTTAATGAAAAAAAAATTAAATAAACTTCATTCACAAGTTGAAAAAAAATTAAATTATGCAGTTTTAAAATTTTAATAAAATTGTTGAATGCACATATGAAAACAATAAATCTATAAACACAAATATTTCATTTCATTGATGTAATAAGTATCTTTCAAATCTATTTTTGAGAATACATTGAAATTGGAAGCATTTAAGATTAATCTCTTATGATTAGTAAGTGCTTTTTTGCTCTTTATTAAAATTTAAAAATAAAACATGCATTTGTCAAAGAAAGTGTTCATAAATAAAACCATAGTAAAATTCAACTTGTGAGTCGTGATTTTATCTTTAAAAATTAAAATTGAATTAGTTGAATCGCTGAAGGGTAAAGAAAAAAAAACTATTTTGTGAACAGAACATTTTATATATATATTGTTATTCTAATAAATGAATAGATTGCTATTACCTTAATTTCACAAATTAGCTAGCCCCACCCCTTCAGTGATTCTAATCAACAGCCAAAGCATTGACTGCCTGCATTAGAATTTTTTTTCAACATTTGGTGAAATTTATTCAAAATGGAAATGAACAGATTAAGAGTTTAAGGTTAAGGCCTCTGTCCCTGCCCGCGAAGACACTCGTGTGCTAATGCTATTCCTACGGGGAGGTATTTTTCTAATATCTCTTTCGCATTGTGACATTTTCATTTTTTTTTTTTTTTTTTCAATTGGATAGCTGAGGTCGCTCTCAAGATCGCTCCTTGATTACTTTTTTGATTTTGATCGCAGATACTTTTTATAAAGTTACTTTCACTTTCGGAACTGGTTTTGGAAGTAAATGTAACTTTATAGAAAATACCTGCGACCAAAATCGAAAAAGTAATCAAGGAGCGATCTTGAGAGGGACCTCAGCTATTCAATGCAAAAAAAAAAAAAAAATAAATAAATAAATAAAAAAATAAAAATAAAAATGTCAATATACAAAAGAGTTATTAGGAAAATGCCTCCCTATAGGAATAGCATTAGCACGCGAGTGTCTTCGCGGGCAGGGACAGAGGCCTTCAAGCATCAAAACTAATGTTCCTAATGAAACAAATGAACAGCTAAAAGGATGAAATTAATTATTCAATACTGTCGCTCAAGATATCTACTCAAGTAATGTCTGTTGATTTTCCTCATTTTTAATAAAATGTTCTGGTAGAAAATATAGTAGCATATAATTCTTTATCTTAGTTTGCAAATATTTTTAAAATTTTTATTTGTGTAAGTTAATTTTTCTTTAAATAAAATGTATATTAAATGTTTGTGTGTTAGCGAAATTCTTTGTTTTTAAATTTTTAAAACTTTAAAAAAATCCAACTTAAATGGAATCCATTAAAAAAATGAACAATTTTTATATTAACTTTGGGAAAAGACGATTCTTAAGATATTATAGTTTGAGATTATAAATGAAAAAATAGCTTCAGAACTTACAAATGAATATTTGTTATTTTTGAAATATGAACTCTGAAAAGTGACATGGCTATATCAACTCTCATTTGGGTTTTTATCAATTTCACACGCTACTTATTAAAATCATGGGTTTTGTTTGATTATTGTACAATAAATAATAAAACATAATTTTTTTTCACTTTAAAATATTTAAGGTATTATAAAAAAAAAAGTTCAATTGAACTTATTTTAAACACTAATAACTTTGAAATGCTACAAGTAAATTATTTAAAATTATGTAAATGTACAAACTGACAAATTAATATTAAAAATACAGTGTACTCTCGATATCTTGAAAACCTCAATGTATCGAAAAATATTTTCCCCTTTTATATTACCTGTTTCTCCAAATGGCTTCAATATCTAGAAAATTCACTATCTCAAAATGTTTTTAGCGTCTTTCTACTTTGAAATGTCGAGAGTATACTGTAATAAGGGTTATTTATTAAATATATACACTAGCCACATTTATGTATTATACAGGGTGTGTCAAAAATAGCACCCAAACTCTACACAAGTAGATTCTTCGTGAGGAGACATGACACACGCATACACGATGCGATATGCGCAGCAAATTTTTTGAACGTTATTATATGGAAATGTATGTAAATAATGCTGTTGATGTGCCAAAAATGGGTGTTTCTCTTACACCGGCTGTGACATCATACTTTGTTTTTCGTATTTTTCTCGTAAACTATGGATTGTAAAAATGCAGTTCTGTGAATATTATTTTTGTACTTCCAAAAAGAAATCTGGCTGCGCTGAGATTAGACGCTATTTTTGGAACACCCTGCATTTGATAGTATCTACATAAGATTCTGTTTAAATAATGTTTTTTTTTTTTTTTTTTTTCTTGCATTCACTGCTCATTGAAAAATTGAATTTATAGTCATGAATCTTAATTATTAAGCACATTTTCAAATTTTACTACTAATTAACATAATCTTAACATAATTTGAACACAATCTTGGTATTTTAGATATTAATTTTTTCTTGTGAAAAATAATCATTCATTTTTTTCAGACACACTTAAAATTACCATTTTGCACAATAAATATAATTATGTAAGTAAATCAGACATCCATGGTTTCGCTGAAAATTAGACTTGTATTTTCTTAGGTAGTGTCTTTAGAAAGAAATGATAATTTTAATTTCAGTAAAGAAAAATTTTAATGCAAAACAATGCTAAATTACAGTCATTCAAAAGCTGACACATTATTAAGTAAAGAAATAACATGCGGGAATATTCCTCTTTTAACACTATTTATAGTTCGTTTGCAGTGGTGTAGTAGTAAAAAAATCAGAAAGATTACGCTCAAGGCAGAAAGTATACCCTACAGTGTATATACTATAGCTTTCTTGAGAAATAGAGGGTATACGATGCTCCTTAAAAAAATCCAGAAAGTATGCGGCGTGTACTCGCGTATACCCTCCACTACATCTCTGTTCGTTTTTTTTTCCTCTTTTTGGATTTATATTCAACATGCATCTGAAAACAAAACAAAAAACATTAATATACAAAATTATAATCTAGCATTAATATACAAAATTATAATCTAGCATCTTACTTACAAAATTACATTTCATACATCAGAACCGTCAACTTTTTAAGAACCTTCTATGTAATTATTTTAATGAAAATAAACAATTTTACACATTGCAGAACAAAGGTAATATAGGTATATATTCACTTTTAAGTTTTTCAGAGAACAAAAACAAAGTTTCGAACAGTATCAATCAATAGGTGCATATATTTTTTAAAACTCTGTATACTGTTTTTATCAAAAGATAGGAAAACGTGAAAGTATACATAAAAAAATTCCTGTCGGCTTGGTCTATAGGCGCAGGTAGATTTCATAGTTAAGTGTTCATTTCAACAACAAAAAGTAAAATATGATTAGAAATAAAACCAGTTTAACAATTTTATTTGGCCGCTTTTGAAGAACTTTTAATTTCTTTTTTCTATAAGAGCTGGTTTTATCAGAATTATCTTAAGAGAAATTCGGCTCAAATACCCACTTTGACAGCATTTTTTGAAATATACTCTGACTTTATGAAAATATAGACCAATACGGCACGTTATATAGTTCCTAAATAAGAGAAACTGTCAAATGAATATGTTTGAGAGCAAAATTGCATTTAAAAATGAGTCATAAAATAAGCAATTTGTTATTTGAATACATACTCAATTCTTCGACCACGTTCGCTAGGGCAATACTGTTCAAAAAGCATTTTTTTAAATACATTCTGCCTTTATCAAAAAACTTACCAATAAGGCACATTATACAGTTCCTAAATAAAAGAACCTGTCGATTGAATGCTTTTGAGAGCAAATATGGATTTAAAAATGAGTCAGAAAATGAGCAATTTATTATTTCCATACTTTCTCATTTTTTTTTTTTCAATCACGATTGGGAAATTCTGTTCAAAATGCTCATTTTGAGGGTTTTGTGTGTGTGTGTGTGTGTGTCTTTATCCAAAAAAAAAAAAAAAAAAAAAAAAAAAAAAAAAAAACTGCCCAATACGCCACGTTATATAGTTCACAAATGAGAGAACCATTTGAATGCGCTTAAAACCAAAAATGAATTTTAAAATGAATCAGAATATAAGCAGTTTAGATTTGAGATTTTTTTCTTCAATTCCTATTTTTGTTTAATTTATTTTTTATATAAGGATTGTTCGTATAAAAAAATTGTCAATATAAAAGCTGTAACTGTCTCAAAAGCATAGCTTGAAAACTCTGAAAATTATCGTCGATAGAATAAGCACAAAATCCGTTATTCCCAAAAGGATGCAAAAAGATGATGGGTTGTATCCAAATATAGCAGTACGTGCAATATTGTGAATATGATATATTGACACTAATCAAGGGAATATGAATACAGCCCCTCACCTTTTTTCTTCATTTTGGGAATAACGGATTTTGAACCTATTCTATACACGATAATTTTAAGAATTTTCAAACTATACTTTTGAGATGCGTACAAAAGTTGGTCCATACATTTAGTTAACACGTTATGCAAAATGTATTTTGATTGCGGCACGCGCAGTGAAACATTATCTACTAAATATGCTCATTTTTCTCCAATTATTATTGTTTAATTCTGATTACAGGGTGTCATGTACAATGTTATTTGTCATATTTCCTGAAAACAACATCGTTTTTTATTAAAAACTTTGCAAATTATAAGCAAAACTTGGTAAAATTTGGGAACGTTTTTATAAAAACCTTAATTTTTCTATGAGTATAATTGCTATCCTCCCAAAAATGAACACAGTTTATTACAATAAGCCACTTAATCATAATTTGCAGTTTGAATGCTATTGCTACGTAAGTTTTGACACGGTTATCTGAAAGATCTTTGTGCTTTTTCAATTTGTTGACGATCTGCTATGGAATTTCGGGAAAAAATCTTCGCAAAAATATATAACCTGGAGTTTCAGAATAATTCATCTATATTTCTGTATATTTAACAAAGCGTTAAAAATCGCAAGGGTTAAGATTTTTTTTTTTTTTTTTCTGGTATTGTAGTATTAAGCTTCACACATAGTGTATGCATGCCTAAATTTCGTACTGCTCACATCTGTATGTTCAATTTATCCCAAACAGATAACCACAACTTAAAAAAAAAAAAAAAACTACAATTGAACTTTGGCAATTCTAAATCTCTGGGGCACGGCAATTTCGGAATTTCGAGGTTTGTCAAAAAACATTTTCATGGCAACATAATAACAAACAAAATGCTACTTTTTTTCCACCATGTGCAAATAAGCAACGTTTAAATTGACGAATTAAGTAACAAAATAAAAATAATACTCTAAGAGATAACACTTATGTGGCAATTAATTATGCATATTAAAATACAATAAATTAAAATATAGTTACACAATAGATAATACATAAGTCATTTTATTCCAAATCTTACAAAAACTTAAGTCATTAGGTTCTGAAAATTAAAAAAAAATAATCGGCCATCAGTCTAACAAAATCGGACATAAAAAAATATTCAGAAGGAAAAAAATGTGGAAAAATAACATCGTAACATAAGTTTTCTTAATGGATATTAAATGGATATTAAACGTGAGTGAAATCGTGTAGTTAAATCCCAATTTTTTTTTTTTTTTTTTTTTTTTTTTTTTTTTTTTTTTTTTGAGAAGGTTTCATGCTATTTCTAGAGCATTTTGAAGAGTGTGGGAATGCAGAGATCCTTGAATAAACCTGTCAAATTTCACCATTCTTCCCAGAATATTTATTTAAATTTTTGTTCAGCGATGTTTATTTATTTTATTTATTTATTTGTTATTATTTCGTGAATCGATAACGAAAAACAGTATCACAAATTTCAACAAGTAATCCCCCCCCATCCCCCCCCCCCAGAAAAAAGCAAATCTTAAAACAGATTTTAGGGGAGAAAAAAAAGAGAGAGAATCTTGTAAAAAGACTTAAAAAATGTATTTTTTTAAACAGTGACTATTTCTTTTAAGTTTTATTCGATATAAAGTAAAATTTTACTGACTTCTTTTCATTTGATTCAATAAAGTATGCGAAAACTAAATGCAACCAATTTTGTATATCACTTCAAACAAAAGAAATGAATTCCGAAAAAAAAAAAATTGTAACGATAACATTGTAACGACATTATCCGAAGGAGGGGGGGGGGAAGAGATGATAATATATGGTATAAGAAGCGAGGAGGGGGTCCAAAATTATCAAAAAGTTGATAACTTTATATTTGCACATCCCCTTAGTTACAAACATGTACTTGGGGGTTGTCCATAAATGATGTTACACGTTTTTTCAACATTCTTGACCTTCCCTCCACCCCCCTTTGTCACAAAGCATCACACTTCATCTTACTTTTTCACCTCCTCTTGTCAAATGTCACTCTATGTTATATAGACATTTACTTGCGGATCAGAAAGAAAGTATTTCCTTATAGATCATATTTCAAACTTTATTTTTAAATTTTAATTATGTGTTTTAATTTGTAGGATTAACAATAAAAATGATTCATTTACTTTTTCTGTATAAAATAATGTTCAGATTTGCAACAAAAAACACAAATAATTTAGAATAATAATAAAATATTTATATTAAAGAGTGATCGAAAAGAGGTGTATTTTGAAATTTGAAATAGAATTTAATATATCAGGCTTTTTAAATCTTATCTTTACTTGACGAACACAAAATATTCTAATTTTAGAATAACTTCGAAATTTAATTGCCTGAATTTTAATACTTTTATTTTAACCAAAATGTGTGACGCCACATTTCTTCTTATCCTGTCTCACCTCCTTGTCACAAACTATCACAATTTTATCAACTCCCCTCCCCTCCCCTCCTTCAAGCGTGGCGTCATTGGTGGTCGGCTCCTTGAGAGATTTTGTTGGAAATAAACTACATAAAGTTTCCAGTCATAATTGTATCAAGTTAAATCTTTCTGTTTTTTGTTTTAAAAGTTATTATTTTTTTTAAATTTCCAGTTTATGTAATAATTAAGTCTTTAATTAACGGTTAATTGCCATAACATTATACCAGAATACATCTACATTTGTTTATTTAGTGTTTATTTGAAAAAATTTAAATGCATTTGATGAGAAATATGAAAGTTATAACTAAGTCTCACTTTAAATAAATAAAATTGAAATAAGTAAAATGCTCGGATTTACCAGGTTCAACTGTAATAGGATAATAAGTAGAAAAAATGATGAATTTGTTGACCCGAACATATCTTACAAACTCTGCTTATATACATACATTATAGGATGCCTAAAAAAGAAGACTCAAAATTCGTTATAATTAATTATTTTAACTTCCCATCAAGGACCGATTTATAAATTTGGGGGCCCTAGGCACAGATGCTTACGGGGCCCCCCTTGCACCGATACTTACAGGGGGACTGACTAAAAAAATGATAAAAGATAGTTACTAAAATAACCATTATTGACTTTAATATATCCATTACAATGTAAATATGATAATCAATAACTTACTTTGAAATAATTACTTCGCAATTATGAAATTTAAGTGAATAGAAGTTTTATAGTAAATTGTGTAGTGCTAATTATCTTTTCCTAAGCAAGTGTATATATCTGGAATGTAAAGTATGCAACAACTAATAATAATTTTTTAAAAAAACACCTAGCTACAATTATTTAAAATATTGGGGACTCTACCGCCTCCAATATATGTTCCCCAATATTCAAATAATCTGACTATAAAAGGAAAAGGATTTAACATTTTAACAAGAATTAAAAATACAATATATTTTAAAGTGATAAAGATAAAAGAAAATATTCATTATAATAAAATAATAAATGGATGTTTTAGACAAAATATACAATGTTATAAAAATAGAATATCAACATAATAGAATCTAAAATTTCATTGAATATTAAAGCTACATCGGATTTTGGGCAATAATTAAAAACATCCAGCAAAATATGGAGCCCCCTGAAAATCGGGGGCCCTGAGCCCGCGCCCCGAATGCCCTGCCATAAATCTGTCACTGCTTCCCATGCTACGAGGAAATGTTAGTAAAGAATATCTTTTCAAAACAATAGAATTTTAAGTTGTGATAAAATTTTAATCATTCGTTTTCTAATGATATAATTAGTTTTTTCTATGTGTAGAAGGAGTACTGGAAACAAAGAGGGCAAACGGGGAACCACACTAGACACTACTGATTAAACGTATCCAAATTTATAAATTTTAGTCACTTTGTCTAATTTTAATCATTTGGCATTTTTTAATGAATATCCTCTTTGCTTTCATAGGGGCTCCCTCTAAAACGGGTCGCCCGGGGCAGCTGCTCCGCATACCCTTTTATAAGTTGGGCAAGTTGAGTTAAAAAGTGTAATTGCATCTTAATAATACAGATTTACAAAAAAAAAGTACCGCATCAAGAATAAAACTGACTTCTAAAAAACTCAATCTCCATTGGAAACAAAAGAAAAAAATTATTAATTCGACGTTACGAATATTACATAAAATCTCAGTTACAGTTGGCAAAGAAATTAAATTTAAACAAAGCATAATTGATCCATAATATGTCAAACAATTAAAAACGTCAAATTACTTATATATTTGTATATGAATTACAAAATAGAAAATAATTATACCAGTAAGATATATACTTTTTAATCATATAATTGATAATAAAATCCCACTTTGAATAATAATTAATCGGTTACACGCCGAATTAATATCGCAATATATTTATTACTATAATTTTGTTTTTCCTGTATTACAGATCAAATGTTTTAATTTATGCATATAAATTTAGAAAATAACAAAAAAAAAAAAAAAAATATTTCTGCAGTTTTTTTGGCTGTTTTCATTTCACTGTTCACAGTTTGGAACTTGATTATTGATTGACAACCTATGCAAATATAACAAATTATTTACCGCTATATTCTATTCAAAAACATTTAAATTTCTAACGGCAAAATGAAAATAATAAAAAAAACGACAAAAACAATAATATATTTTTTTACAAAATCGAATTTACATTTTCCTTATACCTGTGATAAATGCTTAAACATAAATATTTTTTTTTCAAAAGTTGAAATCAACCTTATATTTTATAGTAAGAAATAAGGACATCATTTATGTTGGAAAATATATGTTCTGTATTACAAATAATGCAATGTTCCCATTTGGGAACATTGGCGTTTAAACGGTTAAAAGAAAATAACTATGAAAAATAAGACAAAATTTCAAAATATAATTATTTGTTTATTTGTATAATTTTTTTGAGGGGGGGGGGGCAAATTATTTATCATAATATCGAAATCAATATTATAAAAGTACACACTTTTAGGCCAAAAAGAGAAACACATAAAAACAAACTGCACATGAAATTCTTACTAAATTTAGAAATTATGATATGATGAGATATGTGAAATATGATAAATGACAATTTGATTTCATGTTAGTGATATTTACAAAAAACACAACTATCAACAATGAAATAAATACGATATATTATAATAAGCTCTTTATCAAAATAGTTTAATTCTAATAAGAATAATTGCATTTTTATCTGCTAAAACATTTAAAATATAATACCAGTTTTCAATCCAAAAATAATTAACACAAGAAAGAAAAAAAATCACGCGTCAAGCAAGGATTATGAAGCACTTTAAAGCACATTCAGAATAATGTAATAAAACTGCACCCTTTGAAAAATGATTCGTACAGTAATTAAACACCTTTTTATTTTCCGATAAATTAATTACAGTTATAAGCGATTGTTGCCCCATGACGGCAACGTTTCTTAAGCAAGAAATGTTTCCAGTATCCTGCGTAAAAAAAGGGCTGATTTACGTAAGATATCTGGCAAAGTTAGTTACGTAAAATGACAAGGGTTTAATGAAACAAGTTTTAAAGAATACTTTTTCAAAATAATCTGCAATCATGATCTTAAATTAAAAAAAAAATAACATAATATTTACCTGAAGTATGAAATATTTTCTCTGATATTACAATTAAAACAACATTATTTAATCAAGCTATCGCAAGAATAATATCGCTATCTAAGAACTACACGATCGAATGACGAAGTAAAACATTTTGAAAAGCACTTTTAGATTCGTTGGCACTTCCTGTTCTACCCTTTGTAATATCTGCTGATTTCAGCACAAGGCAAGACATATGTTTAAAAAGAAAAAAGTATGAAGTTGTTTTATTTGCTATAATGTTATTTCAGTGTCGATTTTATCTATGTTTTATAGTAAAGATTATGTACTTCGTTTATTACTTGGCTATAATTATATAAAATGCATTCTGTGTCTATATTTTTACATGAGAAAATAATAATTTATCACACATTTTTAAAGTTTAGAAAAATAAAACAATAATGGATTATATGTTCAATTATATGTCAGGCAAATGTCCCTCTTTATGGCAAATTATCGTTCCGGTCCTGCTATAAAATAACATGCGAAGGAAATACATAAAACTATTAAAAACATTGCACACCTCCTATAAAGCAAAAGCGTAACCTATCAAAGCACATATCAAATCACAAAAACCCCAACTTTTCTTTTAATCGGATTGAATTATTAATTATAAATAATGATAATTGTGTTAAAATAATACTTATTTTAAATATAAATCAGAGAAACTTAATGGCATAGTTGAAGTACTCTACAACATTTATTAATGATCTTCCATGAACATTAACTTATTACACTTGACTGAAATATGTGCGTTAGGTATATTATAACACAATAAAGAGAAATGCAATTTTATTAAAACAAAGAAATAAGTACAAAGACAAAACTTACCTTTAGCCCGCAACAGATTCATTAGCTTGTGATTTATTTAAATCATTACTGATTTTAGAGAAAAAAATCTAATAAAACAATCACTGCAACAGGAAACAAATGGCGGTGGGGCGGAGTGCATTATGGGATAGACATAGCCATGACAGTTGCGAAACGGCAGATGGCGCTTCAAAAACGTCACTGAAAAATAACGCCATAACTGTAAAATTCAATTTTCGCACAAAAAAGAACTATTAACAGCCATTTTTGCTGTTTTTTCTTCCGTTTTTTCTTACAGTGTAGGCTTAAAATTTGCAAACCTGATTATCTAATAAACTTGGAATCAATTAGCATTTTCCATTTGTGATAAATAAATAACTTACCGACACATAAGGGATTCTTGTCACGGCTTCAGGTTATTCCCTGTAATGTCGCTTCTGAAAATTCTATTCACAAAACAAGTTTTAACAGTATTTTCTTTAAGATTCATTGCTTTATGGGAAAATAGGTAATTCCATTCAAATACATGGTTTCTGAATATGAACGCACCTGTCAAATTTATGTATTTCCGAAAAGAAATGAATTCAGAAATGTATGAGAAAGTAGTTCATTTAAATTTGAGAAATGCCTTAATAAATGACATATAAATATTTTCACAAATCAACTTTTTATTATACAGCTTCAAAAATTATGATGTTTTTGACTCTACTTTTATTCTAAACTACATTATTTATTTCAATGAATCCGTATTCAAATGTTGAAATACCTAACAATCTAAGTAATAGTTAATTTTCTATCTTGCACGTCGGGATTTTAAAATATAGTTGAAATTTATCCTATAAATATGCATGCAGTATTCTTTAAAGAAATCTTAATTGTATGTTAAATCTGAACTTTTTATAGAAATTGTGTCGGGCGGATCGGGCCAGTCTTATTTTCCAAGCTCCGCTGCTACTTTGATCTGCTTTTTTGATCGACTTTGATGCGTTTCTGTATAGGACGCCCCGGTCGTAAACTCGGTAAATGTAAACGGACCGGGCCGGGCTCAGTCCAAACTTTTTATTTTTATATCGGGCCGGTCAAAAATAACTTTCAGTCTTGCTGGGCCGGACCCGGAAATACCGGCCCGTGAAGACCTCGAGCCTCAATGCTCTTTGCACTCGTAGCTAACTTGTACCGATCTGAAACCTATCGGAAACTCACCTTCATATATATTTTCCAGAAACGTATCCTCAACTTTTAGATAAATAAAAGAATTGCTTGTGCCAAAAATGCCAAAATGAAACAAAAAATGCTTTTTTCTACATTTTTTAGCATTCTTTTTGCCTGAACAAATATGACAAACTTTCCTTTACATAAAGTTCTATGAAATGAAATGGATCTCTTTTAAATTGACTACGCAATCTTCGCATACTTTTTTCATGTTGTCTGTGCCTATGTATGTATGCGTGGAGAGTGTCCTAGTAAAAGTGACAAATTCGATTTTTTTATATATAAAATTCATTTTCCACCCAGTTCATAACTAAGAATACGGATACGAATAGCCAAATTTCATTTATTTTAAATTAGAAATTTCCAATCATTTATTACACTGTTAAAACTAATGGTGACACATTGCACCTTTTAAGGGTGAAAGGCTTGTCTCACTGTTGACACCCCTAAAGGAGCCAAAATAGCACCTTTAATTAGGGTGAAAAGATAGCACCCTTAATCCAGAGTGCCCAATGATAAAAAATTAAAAAATATACTAACCGACTTTCGGCCCTCGATGCATTCGAACGCAGAACGTCTGGTTACAAGCTCAGCGCCCTATCCACTCGGCCATCAAGCTCACCTTCAAAGTCTCGCTGAAATGTTCATATGTCCTGAAATTCAAAGGTTGCTTTATATAAAAAAGCTCGCCAAAAGTTAGTCATCTTAAGTTCTAAACAAAATTGGGATAGCGTATAGCGGTGATAGTCATCGTAGGAAAAAATTGCTGTGTTGATCCACCGGTGACAGCGAGTTGAAGTGCAAGGATACACGTTACAGAGCATGCCCAAATGACTAAGGGGTGAAAATCTTCCAACGGTATGCATTGCGCGGCACTCTAATTAGCGTGAAATAGCCAATGGCACCCCAAACACATTTTCAAGCCCGCTGGTGCCAAGTGATTTAAACATTTCACCCCTGGGCGTCAAATGCAACCGGTTCGTCACATTTATTTTTAACAGTGTATATTTTCATCTAATAAAGAGAAGCTTTATTACAGGAGCGCGAATTATTCACGAAAGATTAAAACTGGGACTGGTTGCAATTTAATGAGTGAAAATCTTCCAAAGCACCGGGCTGGGCTGCTTATGGTTCGGAAGCTCTTATAGAATTAAGCAACAAAATTACTCAAGTTGATTTATCTTAAAACCGACGGACTCACTTACAAAGGCATCTCATTGTTATAGTAACGTGATTCGGTTATAAAAGGGTACCGTAATAAACCAATGCTCAATGCCGCCAATGCTCTTCTGTTGGCGGCTCCAGCCAATACATCCCTGGTTCGAATCCTGGCCCGAACTTTTTTCACCCAAAAATAAAAAATGGTAAATTTATATCTGTTATAATCAATTTACCGACTAAATAATCGTGTTTAAAATTAATATAATGTAATTTCGTATGCAGCGACTTTCTGCAGTTCCATATATTGACCTTCGATTTATTCTGTTGAGCTGATCCAGAGTATCAGACCAGATAAAGTGATCGTTGAGGTTAATTGGGTGAAATAGTCCTCCAGTATTTGTGTCCGGGATGGCTGAATTGGAAGAGCATTGGCGGCTTCAGTCAATACATCCCTGGTTCGAAATCTGGCCCAAACATTTTTCACCCAAAAATGGAAAATTTACATCTGTTATAATCAATTTATCGATTGAATAATCGCGTTTAAAATTAATCTAAAAGAAAAAACAGTTGTTTTCTAATCTAGGAAAGTATAATAACCGCAAGCGAAAATATAAAATATCTTCTTCCGAGTTACGTACGATTGAGAATAACATGTTTCATTTTTAGAAACCTCGGAAAACAATATAGGGTAGATGTGCCAGTAATGGACCCCCTTAAGGAATTTCTCTAAGAAATAATTTTTTATTAATAGTTATAATTATTGTGTTCCAATTTTTTTCATATTAGATTAATTTTTCAACAATATTTAACTAATCCCATAGTTACATTTTCCAATAGAAATAAAAATTTAATTTTAAATAACAGAAATATGTCTAAACACCCAAAAGCCCAGTAATGGACCACCTATGTTCCAGTAATGGACCGCCTATGTTCCAGTAACGGGCCACTCTACAAAAAATAACGAATGATTGTTTTTAGGTGCGTTCGTACACTGTAAAAAATTTGCGCAATGTTCTTAGCATTTACTGTGTAACATTCCTGGGTTTTCTCGGATTATTTCTGCTCATACAAGAATACCGAGAAATCTTGTGTAATACCTTCCATAATCTCGTGTAACTTTTCGGAATAGTTGAGAAAGTGGAAATTACTGATAAACTGTGAAATGTTCCGAATATTTTCTGTGTAACATTCTTTAGTTTTAGTATACTTTTTGAGCTTTTGTGTAACTTTTCGAATTTATTCTAAAATAGAAATCATTGGTAATCTGTGAAAAGTTATATATGTTTTTTGTGTAATATTCCTTATTTTGTGGTTGGTATATTAATTACAGAAAAATCGTTATTTTGCGTGTATGCCATTTTATCATCCCAGCTGAGAAAAGACTACGAGATCTTGCGCTTTAACAAAATAACACGAAGGTGCGTATACTCTTGTAATTGTGCATTTCAAAGCTTTTATTCAAATTCTGCCCTGTACAGCTCTAGAGATATATTTTACATGTAAAAAAACTAATTTTTTGTGTGTTTATTATTTTGCTCACTTAGTTATAAATCGAGTATGGAAACTAGAGTCACTAATTTTTACCGAAGCTTTAACTACGCATTTAATTGTGATTCTCGAATATTTTTTTCCCAGTTTAGACTCTGGGGACTCTTCTTGGTCTTTATTTCCATATGAACTACTTTTTTGAGTGTGATTCATTTTGTTGCCTCAGTTGAAGAAAAAGACTATGGGATTTAGACCAACTAAATTTGGAATGAAAGTGCGTATGCCTATCTTATTGTTCATTTTGAAGCCTATTTTTTCAAATTCGACCAGTGATCGTTTTACGAAATTATTTTATCAGTGATTGTTTGACGAAATTCTCGATCTTAATACCGCAAATTTTTCTCCAAATATCTGCTATTTCCGATTAGTAACATTTGACTTATTTAATCAGCAGTGCCAGTTTAGAGGATTTTTTTACAATGTCTATCTTTATTTCCGAATAGTAATCTTTCTGTCATAAAATAAAGCGATAATATCTAGGTATAAGCATTCGCGTCGTAAGCAAGATCTTTTGTCCAAGGGATGAAAACTTTATCTTATATTAAATGGAAAATTTTTACATTTGTTGTAAGAGCGATGTTCTGGTGATGTTGGAACTGGAGTAAATTCAGGTATTAATCGGTATCACGTCTTAAGTGGGTTCGACTGTTTCCTAAAACAATAAATCTAGCATAAAAATTATTATAAACAAAGTCAATGCTTAAAGTGGAAAGGGGAGAAGCTCTAGCCAACTATTTTATTTTTCAAAATATTGAGTCTATAACATGAAATTAAAGTAATATCAGTAGAGAAATGTTTAAATTTTGTCCCCCCCCTCTCCCCTCCCTTCTTTGGTATCTGAAAGCTACATATGTCTATAGAGGATGAAAAGGTACAATTTTAAGATTTTTACTAGAAAATATTGCTAATTTTGTGGCAAGGTTATTGTGCCTAAATGTGATTCATAAGTACGGTAATCTTTTTTTTTTACTTTAAATCTTAATACAGGATTCCCGAATGCTATACAATAAGGCATTAGATTTTTAATGAAACTGTATGTATTTTTCTGCATTGATGACATTTTCTTAGAGATTCTCGATCAAATAGACATCGTTGATTTTATAGCGCCCAAATGTTTCGTAAGTTTAGCATATTTCCCTAAATTGCCTCTCGTATTTTTAACGTTGAAGATCAAATAATCTCACTAACGTAAAGAAACTACGTCTGCTTCATTTAACTGATCAATAAACTGTTAAAAAAGTGCCCTGTGTGTGGATTAGAATTTAAACAACTACCAGGTAAGTTTGTATGGTATTCTTTATATAGTGCATTAAATGCAAATTTCATGTTTAATTAATCATGTTTAATTAATCATGTTTAATTAAGTTTAATTAATTAAATACCTACTATTTTTGATTAGTAATATTCGTTTAATTTAAGTGTCAGTTTAGAAGTTTTTTTTTTTTTTTTTTTTACAATGTCCATCACTTTTTCCGACTAGTAATATTTCTGTCATTAAATAAAGCGATTATATTCGGAAATAGTTTGATGTTCATATCAAAAACTTAATATCTAGGTATATGCATTCGCGTCGTAAGCGAGATCTGTTGTCCGAGGGATGAAAACTTTATCTTATATTAAATGAAAATTTTTTACATTTATTGTAAGAGCGATGTTCTGGTGATATTGGAACTGGAGTAAATTCAGGTATTAATCGGTATCACGTCTTAAGTGGGTTCGACTGTTTCCTAAAACAATAAATCTAGCATAAAAATTATTATAAACAAAGTCAATGCTTAAAGGGGAAAGGGGAGAAGCTCTAGCAACTATTTCTTTTCAAAATATTGAGTCTATAGCGTGGAATTAAAGTAATATCAGTAGAGAAATGTTTAAATTTTGTGCCCCCCTTCTTCCCTCCCTTCTTTGGAATCTGAAAGCTACATATATCTATAGAGGATAAAAAGGTACAATTTTAAGTCGTTTACTAGAAAATATTCCTAATTTTGTGGCAACGTTATTGTGCCTAAATGTGATTCATAAGTACGGTAATGTTCTTTTGCTTAAAATCTTAATTCATGAATCCCAAATGCTATATAATAAGACATTCGATTTTTAACGAAACAGTAAGCATTTTTCTTTATTGATAACATTTTCTCAGAGATTTTCGATCAAATACACACCGTTCTTTTTATAGCGCCCCCATGTTTCGTAAATTTGTAGAATTTCCCTAAATTACCTCCCGAATGTTGATCTTTAACGATCAAATAATCTCATTCACGTAAAGTAACTATGTCTGTTTCATTTAACTGACCAATAAACTGTTTAAAAAAGGGCTCAGTTTGTGGATTAGAATTTAAATAATTACCAGGTAAGTTTGTATAGTATTCTTTATATAGTGCATTAAATGCAAATTTCATGTTTACTTAAGCTGTCGTAAGTCAATTAATCCTCCATTTAAAAATGTTATTTTACTTAGCACTTAAGTATGTATTTAAGCAATTTAACTTATATGCATAATCAGACTTATATATTAAATAAAAATTCTATGCACATTATCATAAGCTAAAAACTTTCTGTAAATTAAATGAAGGATTACGTGAAAACTAAACAAAATTTTATAGTATCAATTTACAATCTTAATTTTAAGAAAGTCAATATTTCAATTATTGTGCTGAATTTTTTAACATTTTGTCAGGCATACTTTTTTAATGTTATTTTCTTTTTTAAAAATTCTGAATAAATGAAATACTTTACGTGTATGTATGTCTTTATTATACAGATCTGTGCATAATTATTTACAGCAATCTTTCATTTGTATGTTGATGCAAAATATAGATAAAAATTATCATTGGCCACTGGCCAGTTACTCAGATTTTTAATTATTGACCATTAACAAAGTCACAAACACTTCATACAAAATCATATGACGTGTTCGTACAGTTCTAACTATCAACTTTATAGCTTATTAATATTTTTTAATTTCCATTTGGTAGGATTACACTCAACTGAAAACTGAAATTGTATCTAACAGAAATATATATAAGTAAGAAATTACCGTAGTCAAGCTAACAATATTTAAAATGAGCTTGGAAATCCGTATTAACGCGGGTGTGTATTGTGGGGGAGAGGGGTTAATTGACAAGCCCGAAGTTATAGTCTATCAACGTAAACAGGCATCTAAAAGTCTTAGAAAATAATATTAAAATTAAAATTTATTAAATTAAAGCTACATTAGAAAAACTGCTCTGAATCCGCGTTAAAAGGCGGCGTAACATCGAGGATTTCTCAAACTTAATTTCTAAATTTTAATATACTATGTACTCAAACTTAAAATACGCATTATGTCCTTATTGAAATACAAGAGCTCGGAAATGCGCGTTAGCAAGTCTTTCAAAGCCCAACTAAAATCCACGCAAACGAAGGCTTCTAAATCTCGCTTATAAAATAATTTTCAAAATTAAAATTTTTCAATTTAACATAAAGCTGCATAAAGAATAGGAAAAGTACTCGAAACCACATTAACAGGGGTTCGAGTAACACCGAGGATTTCTGTGATTTGATTTAAAATAACAGAAGTTTAATGTTATATAATTCAACAAACTTAAATGCACATTAACTAGTCTATTAGAAACAGGAATTCTGGAAATACGCTTCTAAAAAGGCTTCCAAAAGTAACTTAAAAAAAGCATACCGAATTATTTATTACCAAAAGAATTGAGAAGAAACCTGAAAAATAAACTCGTACTTAACATGCAAAAGCTTACTTTCTTATTTAAAGCGCAAAATATCACTTTGAATTTAAATCTTATTGTATCTATTGTTATGATTTGCTGAACTTTTTCAGTATCACTCAGTATATCTTAAATCTGACAATTTTTTTAGCATCTTTATTTTGACAGGGTTAGCAAATGCATTTTGAAAATTTCACAACACTACGTTTATAAAACATCGGGACAAATTTTATGAGTGTTTCAAGTAAAAGGGGTGTACGGAGGAAGTTCAAATTTTGCTGCAATTATTATGATAGTTAAAAAATATAATTAAGTATCCGTGAGATTAATCCATCCTCCTGTTGAATATGTACCCAAAATTTGAAACTATTCGAATAATTTTATGCAAGGAAAATGCAATTAAAAAAATGAAAGTGGAGGATTCTATCCCTCCCCCCCCCCAAAAAAAAAATATGTGACCTATAAACCCTTGTATTAACACGTTAACTGCTATGTCACTCACCGGTGACTGACATTAAAATTTCCGTTTCAGCCACATCAGTTGCCCGTGACCGACAGCGTAAATTTGTAATATAAAATTAAATATTATATTGTTTTAAGGAATTGCTGAACATTTATTTAAAATTTTCCTTTTAGAGGATAAGGACTTTAAAGGATATAATTAAGTAAGCGGAAAGTTCAGTGTCAGTCATCCGTGACTGACGTGGAATTCAACGTGTTAAAGGTGTAATTTATCCTTCTAATAAAAGGAGACCAAAATTTGAAACTAATTGGTTCTCGACAAGAAAATTCTATGTAAAGCTGAATTAGTTGGAGAGGAAGGGTTTCTTTTACAATTGACCTATACTTGACCTAACATTGTTGATTTGATTAATCTCGCCTAATTTTCTAATAAATTGACACCTAAACTTCAATGAAAATAGATAATTCTAAACAAAAGTTTTTGTTTAAGCCTATTTAAGAGGGAAGGAAGTGCTTATCAGTCACATTATATTTGATCTAGAACCAACCAAAACCCGAAATAATCAGTTTCACCAAATAAGTGGAATTTATTTAGTAAATTTAAGCGAGTTTGCGCAGGAACATGGGTCTTATATAATTCAGATTCATCCAAATTTCGGGTTTAGCTGTTTTTTAGCAGATTTTTCCAATTGACACACTTTAATTTGGACAGGAGTGAGATTCCTGAATTAAGTACATGAAAAGTAAGATTGACTTGGAATTGCGTTCCAAAATCAATTTTGTCATAAATCAATTTAATCATATTGTATAATAAGTCGGAGAAATACATTTAAAAAAAATTCAGTATTAAGCATAAAATTACACGTTCCTGGATTTTTTTTATTTTTTTTAAGCTAAACTACGACACCAGTTTTAAATATTTCATACTGTATAATAGTATGCGTAATTAACTCGGATAAAAATGATCTCTTCGAAATTAACTATCCCCTCCCACCAGCCGTGAAACAACCTTTGAACCAAAAATAGTTATCTACTTTCTTCTAGTGTTTGCAATATCGTTAATTTTGACTGAAAATTATTAACGAATTTTTCTCCTTTCATCCCTGGTGTCGATATATCTTACAACCATCATGTTTTGCGAGTAGCACTCATCAAGTTTGCAGACTCAGGACGGTAAAGTTTATCTCCACGTTTTTTAGTGTTACTCGACGATGGAAATTGCTAATTTTATGCTTAGTGCACGGAGCTAACCAAAAAAGATATGTAAATAAAGAAGCGTAAATGAACTTATATTGTATATCAATATCGAGGACAGTGGAAAACTGAGATCTGCAAAACCCTGTGACGTAGGGGGGCGGGAGGAAGGGGCTTGGAAGTAATTGTGAAAAATAAACATCTTAAACGGTCATAAACGGTTTATCATTTTAGGCTTTTAAGAACGAGTCATTTTGTATTGACTAACGAATGTACATTTTGCGTACTCCCAAACTGATCTGCGCGTAAAAAAATCATACCCGCAAGACGGGTCACGAAACGGGAACCCCATTTTGTTATGAGAAATAGATATATATTCTAGGGGGGCCTTGTGGAAAATTTTGCAGAGGACTCAAAACTATAGTTACACTGCTGATTGGAGATTCTACAAAATCAATATATAATTGAGAATAAAATGTTTAAACGATATATAAACCAATTATTATCTAATAAATTCAAATTTTTCACTTAAAATCCAAAATATTGCAATACATTTTTAAAAATGGAACAAATCCCTGTATAATTCATAGATATTCATTCTTGGCCATGCGCAACATGACAACAATACACTTGCAAAAAACCCCTGTTTAAAAGATATATATTGAATATTTTGAAACTTCTTTTATTTTTTGAAAAACATTCTGGGAATATACAAAAGTAGTTGTAGTACTTTTTGTATTGTTATTACAGACTTTTGTAGGACACATATTCAAGAATTCTATATTTCAAGCTAATGCATAATACAAAGTGTTTTTGCAAATGAGAATAACTTTTCCAATAAACATTTTGATTTTTACAGAAACTGAATAAACAATATTGCATCCAATAATTTATGCATAAAAAATAAAACATATAATATAATTTTTGTTTCTTTGTAGCCACCTTGGATAATAATCAAATCTGAATGTAACGATAGCTCATTTACAGAAACAAAAGGAGACTTTGGAACAGCAGAATTAAATTCGAGTACGGAAAGCAGCTCTTTAAATATAAGCAGTCACTTGTATATTAAAGCACCCATGGCGCGAGGATTTTCAAATTCCTTCACATCATTTTTCTTCTGCTCTAACTAAAGTTTTAAATGAAGATTGCTTGCAGTGGACAGAAAAAAGTGAGTTACTGAACCATTTAGCTTTGAGAATCTGCAGATACACAGACAATCCCTCTACAGCTGAACGAAAGCAAGTAGAAGATAAAATTTTAATTGAAGGTGTGGAATTTGTACAGAGTGTAGTTTCGACAATCTCTTTATATTCTTATTATAATATAAAATATTCTCTCAAAGGCACTGGGACTTACGCTTTCATTGAACTAAAATTGTTGAAGTTGAATAATGGTAGTGTAGTTACTCGAAAAGTAGTTACTTTATGTGAAAAATTAAGCAAACTGTGATAAAATTCTAGATTGTAATTTTAACCATAATATCAATAAAGTTTTGTGTATATTATGAAACTTCTGTGAACTTTTATTTTTGACTATATTATTTTTTAATTGCATAATATTCTCGATATCTCAAGTCGAAGGGATTCTAAAAAAGCATTATGTGATAGGTAATTGTTCATATAAGTCATGTACAGGAATTTATAATATCAAATTGAGAAATATATTTTAATTGAAGTATCAGGAAAACACTGCATTAAGATTTTCAATTTAAAAAAAAAAAAGTTATCTTCTTTCGGCAGCTGTTCTTTTTTTCCCTTGTATCTTTTGACATCTGAAATTGAATTTTGTGCTTTAACCAAATGAATGAATCCCTTTAAAGATGCTAATGCTTAAATTACAATTAAAAAGTTATTTTTGAATATAACTTTAAAATCTCTTTCACAAATTTGTGCATATTTTAACTTAACTTGAAATATTGTGTAATTAAACCTTAATGGTTTGGATAATCTTTTAAAATAATTATGTACTGTATAGCACATGCATAAAAAACCGTTTTTTCATTGATTTCTGTGGTATTATGTTAATTATATAAGGAATAGAATTATCAAACGTAATTGATCCAATTTAAATGAAGATAATGGGGTAAGGGGGAGGGGGAAGCGTCGAATGACCACATACTTCCCCCAAAAAAGCAAATATTCAGATACTGAAAAATTTTTTTTGAATGCTTTGGTGGATTAAACATACCATTTTATGCTAAATGACTAATCTGTTGTACTAGCCAAATGACAAGTTGATATTCTGTTTAAATTATTAAATAATGTGGCAAAATTATCTAAAGGTTATTTTAAAAATACACAATTGCTTTGTACGAGATTTTGCCAAAAATGTATTCTTTGTGTTACATTAACTCTTAATTTACACCTTCAAATTGGTATGTTGAGCTTGATATAAATGTGGAAAAACTTAAGCATGTTTTTTTGTAGATCACAGCACAATATCACTCATTTAGATATTTCTTCTGTTTCTGAAGTATATATTTATCATAATTTATCCTTGCATCAATATTCTAACCAATTTATTTTTGTAAAAGTAATTTTAATATATCCATGATTTAAAAATAGATTTTACTCATAGATATCCTGTATATTTTTTTAGATTTGTGTTATCAACTGAAAAACGAAAGCAACTAATTAGAAATATTTTCAATACAATGTTTAACTTTCAGCTGTGTAATCATCGTTTATATTCTCAACAAAGATTACTAACTCATTAATCTGTATCATGTTCAAGAACTAAACTTAACTCTAACTCTAAGGCATCTTAAAACTCTTTGAATATCATGCTAGAAATTAGAAGTAACTTATTGTAAAAGGGCCTTAACATACTAGATTATCGATTTCTGAACTTTTCAGATTTGCATAATTTTCCAAACAAATTTTTAATAAAGTTCCTGTGAAAATCTATAGCAGAATTGCTGCCACTGGATATCCCGGTGACATTTACCGTATTCCGTGAAATGTTTCAGATCTTTTCACAATGAAGAATCTTAACTAAGATTTTATGCGTAAAGTTCCAGGCTATAAGTTTCAGAGTTTTTCAAAATGAAGGAACATAAATGAATTTTCATGAGTAATGTTCCAGATGATAGGTTTCGGAATATCGGAACCTAACTGAGATCTTATGAGTAACATACCATATTAAAGATTTCGGAAATTTTCAGAAAGGTGGAACCTAACTGAGATTTTATGAGTAGCATTCCAGATTATAGGTTTCAGAGCTTTTCAGAATGGAGGAATTTAACTGAGATTTCACGAGTAATGTTTCAGATTGTAGGTTTCAGAACGGTGGAACCTAACAGAAAATTAATGAGTAACGTTACACATAAAAGGTTTCTAGACTTTTCAGAATGGTGAAACATAACTGATATTTCATGAGTAACATCCCAGATTATAGATTTCTGGACTTTCCTGGCATATGTAAGTTTCCTGGCATTTTTTGAATTAAATTCCTGGGAAAACCTGTGGCAGAATAGCTGCCACATGTTTTCTTAGGAACCTTACGCAAAATTTTTTACAGTGTAATTATGTAAATACGTAGCACCTTTTGTTGTCGTTCAGTCCGTCCGTCTGTCTGTCTGTCCGTCTGTCTGTCTGCCTGTCAGTCTGTCAGTCTGTCTGTCCGTTTGTCTGTCTGTCCGCATATAACAACGCAAAAACTATCCAACCGAATCGTTTGTAATTTGAAATACATAATTATTGCATAATTTTGTCCAGTCGTTTCAAATTTTATGAAGATCGGATAAATAGATCAATTACAGGGAAAATCAAAAGGATTCCGTTACATTACGGTCAATGGGGAAAAAAAGTTTAAAATGCATTTTAATCGTTTGAAATTTAAAACATATAATTATTACATAATTTTGTCGAGTCATTTCAGATCTTATGATAATCAGATGCATAGATCAATTATAGGGACAGTATTCCGTTACATTACAATCAATGGGGAAAAAAGTTGCAAATGCATTTTAATGGTGTTACACTCATTCAAACATAATAAAATTGACATGAACCTATGACGAGTATATATACTAAAATATAAATTCTGTACAATCTGAGATGCAAAGAATATTTATTATTAAAATACAAGGCCACACAAAAGTATTCCACTACATAATGCTATACAGGGAAACATTGTTTGGGGCATGTTTCAATTATATTAAACTGTGCCACATTTTATTAATATGATATACGTTGCTGAGGTGTAATGAAAATTACTTCCTGTATGTTTATAGGAACACAAAGAGTTCAACCACTGTACTGTATCCGAAGTATTGTCTACTATATCAGGAAGATCTGTATATTTTTAAAGCTTCGTTATCGTACGAACGCAGCTCATTTGCTACGCTTCACCTGCAATTTCCAACTTGTTTCAATTGTATTTTGCTCCAGAACTTAATGAAATCATACTAATAAAACAAAATATTAAAACTTAAGTTAGAAATTCATTACATTAAAGGATTTATAATGAAAAAACATAAAACAAAATATTTAAATTTAAGTTATGGATTTATTATAATCAAGGATTTATAATATGGATATAAAACAAAATATTAATGATATTATTAACTGTTTATTATTAACTAACATTAAAGGATTTATATTTTAAAGATACAAAACAAAATATTTAAATTTGAAGGAAATATAAGATAAAGACAATGTTTTACTGAAATCAAGTTTAGGTAAAATAAGGCATTAAAAAAAATCTCCAATCTTCATTCATATCATTATCTAAATGATGTGCTGTGCAACTATGAAATATAAATAACAGATCTTCAATTTTATCATCACTTTCCGATAGTCCAAACTATTCAATATGGAATTTTAGAATGCATTTAAAATGACAAATGTTCTTGCACTATTCAACCATTTTCAGATAATCATATAGCCCATCAATTTGGCACAGATTGATTCCACAATTTCCCTTCAGAGATGCTTATATGGATATATTATCACAAATGGAACAATCTCATTATTTACTGAAAAACATCCCATAACAGTGATTTGTTCTTTTTCGTTATTTGGTACTACATAATACAATGGTACTACATAATACATCTTTAACTGATTTTGGTCCCAAAAGTTTTCTTGTTTTAAGAGCACAAAAGAAACCTTATTTTAACCTTATTGAAAATTCTCTCTGTATGCTTTAGAATTCGGAAGAAAATATTAATAATATCTTCTTCCAAATATGATTTTACATTTCTGAACCAACTTAAAACAACTTTTCTTGTAACGGCACATCTAGATTTTCTCAAGTGTTCTGCTTGTTTTTTGTACCAATTTTGAATGACTTTTTAAAAACAGCTATTTATAAAGAAATTGCCTTTATTAAATTCTAATAGGTAAAATTTAAGTATCAAATTTGATTATTTAGCTTTCCAGTTAAATCAAAAAATTTTACCTCTACTGAAATTACACTTTTTGTATTGGTCACTTGGGTGGTCCATTACTGGAAAATCACGAAATAAACAATCCAGTAATGGACCACCCCTCCTAAAATCTTAACAATAAATAAAATTTTGTAAATGGCCATTGGTACATTAAATTCAATGTTTTATATTTCTAACTAAACAAAAACATTCAATTTTTACGGAAAAATAAAAAAGATATAAACTAAGTAAGTAAAGTCATCTCTTAGCATGTTCATTAAGATTTTCAGTGAAAAACAGAAAAACTGTGAAACTTCATTTTCTGCTTCCTAATTGTTTTGACGAAAAGTGTAAAAAAATAATCCAGCTTATAAAGCATGCAAGGTGGAGTTCAGAAAAAAATAATAAAAGCTTAACTATTATTTATTATTTTTTTATAAACCAAAAAGTGCAAGGTGGCCCATTACTGGAAGGTGGTCCATTACTGGCGCATCTACCCTATATATATATATATTTTTTTTTAATTAAAGAAACATTTACAAAAACAGTTTCTTTTGTTGCCTCTTGCTGCCATCCTTATTCTAGTGTTTCACTTCATACATAATGCTGTGGCAAACTATGCTATATTTCCTTCGAGAAGAATAAATTATATCAGCATTGTTATTTGGTATTAATTCTAGCTTATTAAAAAATAGACAGGTGTGCAAAATTTAAGGACGAGTCCCAAAATGCCAATTTTCAAGGAATTTTCAAGCGATAATTTTCACGCGAATAATAAAAAAGAAGTAATATATTTCGAATAATTACTATCCCTGAATAACAGCTAGTCCATATAACATTTCATTCAGGTCACACATGGTCACAAAAGTCACAGTCACAGGAAATTCCATAGGTCTTCTCTATGAGTCTCAAATGACTACTATATGTGACTCCACTAACAGGTCATTGTGACTGCTGCTTTGTGGCGTGTCACCAGATGACTTTACAATGTTGTTTCATTGAGACTCTCGTGTGACCTCACATCTGGAGACTCAATTTCAAAGTCATTGTGAACGTTATATTATGATAAATTATCAAAAAATGTCCCATTCAAGTCACATGGTGACTTTTCACTACTTTTCAAAGTGGTTACGTCACAGTAGGGTCTCTGTCACCATTTGACAAAGTCTTGTGACAGATAGTCACTATGTGACTTTAATGTGACATTATTTGGTGATTTATCATAATGCAACATTCACAACGACTTTGAAATTAAGTCTCCAAATGATAGTCACATGAGAGTCTCGATAAAACGACATTGTAAAGTCACATGTGACTCGACACAAAACAGCAGTCGCAGTGACCTGTCGGTGGAGTCACATATCGTAGTCATTTGAGACTCATAAAAAAGACGCATCCCTCATAGCATGCATAGTCACAGAGACGTCACAATGACGTCACTTTGGTCACATCACATCTGTGACCAAAAAAACATGTTTCTGGCAATTTAAATATCGTCGCTTTTGTCACAGCTCCGTCACAATGTTAATGTCAAAGTAGTCACAAATGACACTTTTCATAAATTTGTCACATTGTGACCACTTTGTGAAGTGGTCACAAACGAGCTCTAAAACGGCCATAACGACTTCACATTTTAGTCACTGTGACTTCACATCGACGCCACGTGACGTCACAACGACGATCGATGGTCACAATGTCACAATGTGACTTCACAACGACGTCGCAGTGACGTCACTATGCCTTACGGGATGGAATGTCCTATTTTTTGTTTCGCCGTAACGACTGTGAATCTTGTGACCATGTGTGACCTGAATCAGATGTTATATTGACTAGCTGTTATGCAGGGATAGTAATCATTCGAATTATATTACTTCCTTTTGAATATTCGCGGGAATATTATCACTTGAAAATCTCTTGATTGACATTTCGGGACTCGTCCCTAAATTTTGCACACCAGTATACCCGTAAGTCATGGTGACGTCACTGCGATGTCGTTGTGAAGTCACACTGTGACTTTCTGTGGCTTTTCACTGTGACTTTTCCATGTGGCGTCACGTGACGTCGATATGAAGTCACAGTGACGAAAATGTGAATTCGTTATGGCCATTTTAGAGCTCGTTTGTGACATGACATTGAGACCACTTTGTGAAGTAACGGTGAGACAAATTTGTGAAAAATGTGTCGTTTGTGACTACTTTGACATTAACATCGTGACGAAACTGTGACAAAAGCGACGTCGTTACAAAAGTGTTTTTTAAGGTAAATAACATGTTTTGAAAATTTTTTGTAATTTTCTAAAGTTTTTTAAGAAAGTCTCATCTCAGTCACAATGTGACGTCACTGAGTGGTGGCATTTTGGTCACAGATGTGATGTGACCACAATGACCCACAGTGACGTCATTGTGACGTTACTGTGACCATGCATGCAAATGGTCATGCACTGCAAATATGCTATGTAATATGCCATGTTATGTAATATGCCAAATATACCATGCACTGCAAATATGCTATGAGTGTATATTTCAGCTCATATATTTTTATAGTTTTGTGTCCACATATATTGAAGGTCTTTTCATTCTTTTTTTCTTTTCATTTTCAGCCCGATCGAGTCGACTCCATAATAACTGAAGATATTAGCCCTAATAAAGTATCCCCAGAAGCATTTCAACAAGTATCTGGTATGATTCAAATTATGACTACAGCTATGCAATCCATTCCTGAAGGAGTAAGCGAGGAAGATGCAAAGAAAAGCATCATAAGTTTCATGAACAAGAAACTCGAAGAGGTTTACTATTATTGTTTGCTAAAAGTTCATTTTATAATTCTAATCCAATACACAATATGAAATATTTCAAAGGTTATTACGACTATATCCTTGATTAATTTCACAATCCCCCCACTCTATCTGTTTTTAAATACCGCTTTCTTGTACGAAAAATCTTCCTTTTAGACTATACTTGGAAATTGTTTATACACGTAACCGGAACTTAATTTGTACTGCAAATATTGTAGAAACCTAGAACAAAAAAACATCTGCAAATAAAAAAACGAAGTAGTGGGTGCCCATGTTTTAAATTTTGAAAAGCATTAAACTATGAAACCTTACTATCCTTTATTTTTTATTTAACTATTTCTAAAAAAGGGAATTTTCAAAAGGGATAATTTTTTCTTCTTTCTAAATATGATAAAAAAAATCAACTTAAGTAAAATATATTAACTTATACTCTGTTTAATATCATTAATTTTCAAAACACTTTCGTTTAGTGAAAATAAACCAGATTGACACTCATGCATTTTCAAAACATTAAAAAAATATTTAGATAGTCAGAAGTTTAGTACTGAACAGATCACTATCCAAATATTTGGCTGAAACATAACGCCAGAAATAATCCCCGATTAATCTGTTGGTCGTTGATACTTCAACGTTATCATTATATGATCAAGCGCCAACCTGGTCAACACATAGCTCTTGTTTGCTGCTTGAATATAGAGTAGATTAAGTATAAATACAGAATAAATTTGTATATAAATTTCGAAATTGTTTACTCGGTAAACTGTATGTATTTTTGATTTAAAAGTAAAAATATATGTATACATGCCTAAATTTATCATGTTTGTCATATATATATATATATATATATATATGACAATAATAGTTATACTTTTTCAATCACGGTAAGAGTTGTGAACCTTCTTTTGTGAACGAACCAGAGTCTAACTTGATTCCGACTTCAGCTTTTTCAGCTGAGTGAAAGATCTCTCGTACAGAAAGGAATTGCTATAAAGTATTAAAATTAGTAATTAAGTTTATAATTTCAGTTTTCCAGTTCATACTTTTTATAAAACAGATTCCCCATTTTCTATGATGGAAAAGGGATTTTTCATTTGTGAAAAAAAAGACTAATTTCTAGGCACAGCACTATCACAAAACGCAGGAAGCACAAGTTGGTATTTCAGTCGCCTTTCCGACCGGTTTTTGTCCGTTTTCGACTATCGCTTTTATGCATGCGTTTAGACATATTCGATTATGCTTATATTCAATAGCATGTAATGCTGACGTTATTGTCATTCAAGTATTAATATGTTGCGAAATCTTATTGTTGTTTCTGGTGAGTTATACGGGGGTATTGTTCGGAGGTATTTCCTTACTAATTACAGTACCCCCTTTACGTTTCCCGAGCGGGACCTCCTTATTTTGATAATTTTCATTTTCTCAGAAGTACTGTTTTCATATTTATTACCTGCTCTTCTTTTATTTTGGTGATTTCTCCAATTTTGTGGATTGTAATCGTTTAACGATTGGTTTTGGAAAATTTCCCGGAAATTCGGGTTATTCGCACCCGCATTTTGCATAATGCTGTTTTGAAAGTCACTATAAAGATAAAAGTTTAGAGCGAAATGCTGTGTCGGAAGTGACAGTGTGGGAAATAGAGCGTTGGGGTTAGAGAATTGCTGAACCGGAGGTGGTGGAACGTGTAGATGGGTAGAGAAATTCCAATTTGGTAAAACTTGAAAGTTTCCTGAAAGGCTTGCCGCTGAAGGACCAGGAAATTCCAATTGTTTGAATTTATTAAAATTCAATCGAGAATTATTTCGGTGAGCTGTTTGGTTATTATTCTTATAACGACAGTCCTGTACTGTGTGATTTCAGCGTTTACAAATTTCACAGTATTTTTCTTTATCTGAACTTTTTTTCTCTCTTTATTTTGTTGTGCTTTTTTTAAATTTTCTAATTCTAGTTTTAGCTTTGCCATATTTTCAGCTTGCAATTTATTTTGCTGAATTAAATTTTGACAAAACTTAGTAGTATCATTTTTATTTAAGTTATTTACTTCTGCAAAATTTGTAGAGTTCATTGCTGCCTCTATAACTTGCATTGCGTCAGTTGTTTCGTCGAAAATTTGTATATCCTACTTTCGAATTTCAAAAACAATATCCGTTTTAACAGAATCGCTATATTTATACAGTTTCATCAGTTTGAAAAGCTTTTTAACATCATTTTTATTTGCTAGACCAGAGATTTTATTTCCGCTTCGGTGATAAACGAGTTATAAAGCCGTTAATAGTTTCTGTTGGACTCTGTTTAAGCTTTGAAAAATTATCACGTGCTTCTCCGAAAGAAAGTTTCCCCACTAAAAAAAAATCTGTAGAAAATATATAGCTTTTTGGCCCAAATTCTGTGGGGAATCCGTCGGTATTTGGCCCATTATGCAGATATTTTAAAGAATATCTTTAAAAATTCTGCAGATATTTTAAAGATAAAGCTAAGTCTGCAAACTTTCTTCAAATTTCTGTAGAATTTCTGAAGAAAGTGGCGATTTCTTCAGTTAATCTTAAGATTATTTTTAGTGGGGTTTGAGCCAAAAATATTCCGCAATTTTTTTTATTCAACTTTTCATAATCCGTTTCGGAGTGCAACTCCGCATTAGCTTGTAATTTTTCGCGAGCTACGCCTGTTAGCTTTGACTTTAGTATAACTAACCTTTTTTCTTTAGAAATATTAGCATACGCAGCTGCTTCTTCAAATTGAGTAATATATAAGTTGATATAATTCAATTTTTGGCGCCAAACGCCGGAATACAATTAATTAAGTTATCCATAATGGAGTTTTTATTGGGGATATTTTGAATTTGAGATTTTTGAAGACGCGTTTACGCTTCACCTAAAAATCTATTAAATTGTTTTGAGGTATGTTTGCCCCTATTTGAATATCTACTCATAAAATTACAATCTTCATTTTGAAGAGATTGTAATTTCATTGTGATCTTCATTTCAAGTCACATTTAAATATTTCTGTTATTAATTAACAATATTGTTACATTTATATTCCTATTACACTGCACCAAGCCCCATTTCAATAATTATTAAAAAATAATTTTAAAAAGTGAAACTGTTCAATAAAAATGCAAAATCCATCGTAAGATTATAATACATTGGAATACGGCATTAGGGATGGGCGATTCTCAAGAATTCAACAATCGAGAATAATCGTCATCGTAAAAATTCACAATCGATACAGTCATCGATTATTTCCTAGAATCTACAATCGAGATGTTTTACAATCGATTGTAACACAGAGAAGCTTAAAGCAGTTGCTGCGATTCTTAGTTAATATAACAAGAAAACTTCATGGTAATGGTAAGGCTTACTCGATAATTCTGCTGTCGCAATTATTTGCTTCAGTTTTAAGTTTATGAGGTTATTTCTATGAGGCGAAAAGACACGCTTGCTAAAGCTAATCCCAAGAAACAAATTTATAGGGATCTCTCATTTGCATTTCAATATTTCTATATGATTTTCTTTACATTGAACAGCTGGGGTCGATCTGTACAAAGGTTGTTTTTTACTTTTTTCGATTTTATTTGCAAGTTTTTTTCATTGCGATACTTTCACTATCGAAGCCGATTGAGAAAATAATAGTGTTCTCATTAAAAATACCTGTAAACAAAATCGAAAATATTGACTTAAAAGAAAACTTAAAGAAGCAAAAAATATTTTTAAATTACACTTATCAAAATGTAATGACATCAAAACTTTTATAAATAGTTATATTAAAGTAATTAATAAAACTTCAATATTTTATTAATTTTATTAATATTATTATTTAAAAATGAGTCTATATTTTGTCTATTTTAAAATCTGGCAATCAAACCACTCATGAAGCTGAAAATATTATTTAAGGGCACAGTGAAAGAGGGGGTTATAGGGCTTAATCGTTCCCCATTTAAATAAGTTACAGAAGTCACTGATAAGTTACAGAAACACATAAGTTACAGAAGTCATTAAAAACATATTTTATGTCTTAAATGTTTGTTTATTTTTACTTTTTCAATTTTGGCAGCAGTATAACACTTTCATTTTTGGTACCGGTTTTCAAAGTGAAGGTAACTTTATAAAAAATCTCTGCGACCAAAATCGAAAAAGTAAAAAATAAATAAATAAATAAATAAATAAATAAAACACGATGTAGAGACGAACTTCAGCTATCCAATGCAAAAATAAAGAAATAAATAAAATAAAATAAAAAATAAATAAAATGTCGAAAAGCAAACGGGATATTAGAAAAGTCCCTCCCCATAGGATTAACATTTGCTCGTAAGTATCTTCGCCAGCAAGGACAGAAGCCTTAAGAGTGTCCATTACCGGCATATCTACCCTATATATGGGAATAAGAAAATCCCTGTCGGCTTGGCCTATAGGCGGAGGTAGATTTCGAAGAGTGCTCATTTCAACGACGAAAAATAAAATATGATTAGAAATAAATCCAGTTTTGAGCCGCTTTTGAAATTTTTTTAATTTCGCTTTTCTATAAGAACTGGTTTTATCAAAATCATCTTAAGCTAAATTCGGCTCAAATGACCATTTTGACAACATATTTTGAAATATATTTTGACTTTATTAAAAAACGCCCAATACGGTACTTTATATAGTTTCTAAATAACAAAAAAAACTGCCAATTGAATGCGTTTGAGAGCAAAACTGAATTTAAAAATGAGTTATAAAATAACCAGTTTGTTATTTGAATACATCCTCAATTCTTTAATCATGATTGCTTTGGGAAATTTTGTGCGAAGTGCCCACTTTGACAGCATTTTATGAAATATATTCAGCCTTTAACTAAAAACTGACCAATACGGCATATTATACAACTCCTAAATAAGAGAACCTGTCAATTGGATGCTTTTGAGAGCAAAAATGGATTTAAAAATAAGTCAGAATTAAGCAATTTGTTATTTGAATACTACCTCAATTTTTCAAACATGATTACTTCGAAATTCTGTTCAAAATACCTTTTTTGGCATCCTTTTTTGAAATATACTCCATCTTTATCAAAAAAAATGACCAGTGTGTCACATTATACAGTTCCTAAATGAGAGGTCCTGTAAATGGGATGCGTTTGACAGCAAATATGGATTTAAAAATGAATCGAAGAAAAAACGCAATTTCTTATTTGAATACTTCTTTAAATTTTCCGTCATGATCATTTCGGAAAATTCTGTTCAAAATACCCTTTTTGGCAGCCTTTTTTGAAATATATCCTGTCTTTATCACAAATCTGACCAATGTGTCACTTTATACAGTTCCTAAATAGGAGGATCTGCCATTTGGGTGCGTTTAAAATCAAAAATGAATTTAAAAATGAGTCAGAATATAAGCAGTTTGGATTTGACGTTTTTTCACCAACTCCTATTTTTGTTTATTTTTGCTATACGAATTGGTCTTATGAAAAACTTGTCAATGTAAAAGTTGTAGATATTATTGAGAAGACGTAAAATAAATTTAATTAGATTTGATAGCGTAAAAATTGACGAAGTTATGGATTTTTTCTTTTTTCACCCCCCCCCCCCACCCTTTTCTTTTGGTTTTTAATCCAATTTTTTGTTTTTCTCATCGCTAAAAGTTGGTCCTATCAAAAACTTGTAAATACAAAAGTTTTAGATAATTTTAAAGATATTTATAAAAAATTTAGTTGGATTTAATATCTTGAGAATTGACGAAGTTATGTTTTTTTCTCACAAAAACCCTGTTTTTTTCGCCCGTTGAGCCCATTTCTAAATTTATCAAAAATCTGTCACGCATAAACTTTTGGCCTATTTTTAAGAAGTAATATAAACTTTAAACCGATTTGGTATCTATTTTAATTAAGAAGTTATAGCGTTTTTTCGATTTTCACAAAACCCCTCCCTATTTCCACCCTCTTGGACCGATTTTCCCCATTAACGAACTTAGCCAAGATTTTATACCCCTTGATTTTATGTATCAGTTTGGAAGAGATTGGAGCAGAACTATAGAAGTTATCGTGTCCTTAAGTGATATATATATGTAAGAAAATACAAAAAATCAGACCTATTTATTACTTTTTTAATAAATCGCCCCTCAATGTGGATACGGGCCCCATGACTAATAATCACGGGTTTTACAGGGCAACAAGAAACCTAAGTTTATCGTATTAATTTAAGTAAAACACATGGCCTTTTTAACTGGTAACCTCTCGGGAGATGAGGAATTTCAAATATACATCTACGCACTTGCTCTCCAGAACCGATGATGAAAAGATCTGCGAAAAGATTTTGCTATGTTTTAAAATATTTAAATAAATCATAATTAAAACTCATCCCCTTGAAGTCTGTCGTTTTATGAAAATGCGACAGTTCTTCAGAGTCGGCAGTATGATACCTAGTGCGGGAAAATAATCTACGAAATATGAACATTATTAAAAATACCGGACCCACAAAGGAAAGGAAAGAGAGTGGTCATTCTGACTCGAAACATCGAAAGAGGCCCTGAAAATGGGTTAACGTCTCGTCATGAATTATCAACCAGCAAAGGTATTCAATATTGGAATACTGAGATGCTATTCTTCTACCATTCGTCGGGCCTTGCCTTTCTATACACGGGATTCGTGAATTTTCATCTAAAAAGTGTGTTGTATCTTGTATCGTGGAATACTGGGATACTGTGTTCTGCGATTCTTCAAAACCTTACCGGAGCGATATTTCTGCTTGAACGGGGCATGCTGCTGTGTGTTCGGTCAGCCTCCATAGAGTCATAAATCATTTCAGTCAAAGCGCCCCGACCGGGTTGATACTGATACTCCAGATGTTTGTGATCTATGTTTTTAGGTAGATTTCGTAAGAAATACTACCTATTGCAATCGCACCAGTTTATATATATATATATATATATATATATATATATATATATATCTCACTTTTTTATGGACACGATAACTTCTATAATTTTTCACCAATCTCCACCAAACTTGCACATAAAATCAAAGGGGATAAAATCTTGGCTAAGTTCGTTAATGGGCAAAATCGGACCAAGGGGGTCCGAATAGGGGGCGTTTTTGTGAAAACCGAAAAAACGCCATAACTTCTTAATTAAAGTAGATATCGAATCGGTTTAAAGTTTATATTACTTCTTAAAAATGGGCCAAAAGTATATGCATGACAGATTTTTGATAAATTTAGAAGTGGGCTCAAGGGGAAAAAAAAACAGGGATTTTGAGAGAAAAAAATTCATAACTTCGTCAATTTTCAAGATATCAAGTCCAACTAAATTTTTTGTAAATGTTCTTAAAATTATCTAAAACTTTTGTATTTACAAGTTTTTGATAGGACCAACTTTTACCGACGAAAAAAATTAAAAACGAGAAGAAAAAGGGCGCTGAAAAAAGAGAAAAATCCATAACTCCGTCAATTTTTAAGGTATCAAATCTGATTAAATTTATTTTACATCTTCTCAAAAATATCTACAACTTTTATATTGACAAGCTTTTCATAGGATCAATTCGTATTGCAAAAAGAAATTAAACAAAAATAGGAGTTGGAGAAAAAACCTCAAATCCAAACTGCTTATATTCTGACTCATTTTTAAATTCATTTTTGATTCTAAACGGATCCAAATGGTAGATCCTCTTATTTAGAAACTGTATAAAGTGACGCATAGGTCAATTTTCTGATAAAGACAGAATATATTTCAAAAAAGGCTACCAAAAAGGGTATTTTGAACAGAATTTTCCGAAATCATTGCGACTGAAAATTTAAGGAAGTGTTCAAATAAGAAATTGCGTTTTTTTTTCTGACTCGTTTTTAAATCCATTTTTGTTCTCAAACGCATCCAATTTACAGATCCTTTTATTTAGGAACTATATAATGTGATGCATTGGTCAGTTTTTTGATAAAGACGGAATATATTTCAAAAAAAATCCCTTTCGGCATGGCCTATAGGCGGAGGTAGATTTCGAAAAGTTTTCATCTCAACAAAAAAGAAAAAAATGATTAGAGATAAACCCAGTTTATCTACTTTATTCAGCCGCTTTTAAAAAAAAATTTAATTTCATTTTTCTGTAAGAACTGGCTTTATCAAAATCGTCTTAAACGAAATTCTACTCAAATGCCCATTTTGATAACATATTTTGAATTATATTCTTACTTTAATTAAAACATTGACCAATATGCTCATTATATAGTTCCTAAATAACAAAAAGCTGTTAATTAAATTCGTTTGACAGCAAAATTGAATTTAAAAATGAGTCATAAGTCATAAACTAACCAATTTATTATTTTAATACATCCACAATTCTTTAATCAAGATCGCTTTGAGAAATTTTATGAGAAGTGCCCACTTTGACAGATTTTTTTTTAAATATATATTTAGCCTGTATCAAAAATCTGACCAATACGGCACATTACACAGCTCTAAATAACAAATAACTGTCAATTGAATGCATTTGAGAACAAAATTGAATTTAAAAATGAGTCATAAAATAAACAATTTGTTATTTAAATACAACCTCAATTCTTTTATCATGATCGCTTTGGGAAATTTTTTTGCGAAGTGCTTACTTTGACAGCTTTAAAAAAATATATATTCACCCTTTATCAAAAAATCGACGAATTCGCACATTATATAGTTCCTAAGCAGCAAAAGACTGACAATTGAATATGTTTTCGAGCAAAATTGGATTTAAAAATGAGTCATAAAATAACCAATTTGTTATTTGAATACCCACAGTTCATTAATCATGATCGCTTTGGGAAACTTTGTGCGAAGTGCCCATTTTGGCAGCCTTTTTTGAAATATATTCTGCCTTTATCAAAAAACTGGCCACTCCGTCACATTATATAGTTCCTAATTAAGAGAACCTGTAAATTGGATGCGTTTGAGAGCAAAAAAAAGATTTAAAAATGACTCGGTAAAAACGCAATTTCTTAAATTTCCTCAAATTTCAATCACTATAATTTCGAGAAATTCTGTTCAAAATACCCTTTTTGGCAGCCTTTTTAAAAATATATTCTGTTTTTATCAAAAAACTGGCCAATACGTCAAGTTATATAGTTCCTAAATAATAGGACCTGTAAATTGGATGGGTTTGAGAACAAAAATGAATTTAAAAATGACTCAGAAAAAACGCAATTTGTTATACTTAATCAATATTTTAATGGCGATAACTTCGGGAAATCTGTTCAAAATACCTTGTTTGGCAGCCTTTTTAAAAATATATTTTGCCTTTATCAAAAAATTGGCCAGTACGTCGCATTATATAGTTCCTAAATAAGAGGATCTGTCATTTAGATGCGTTTAAAATCAAAAATGAATTTTAAAATGAATCAGAATATAAGCAGTTTGGATTTGAGGTATTTTCTCCAACTCCTATTTTTGTTTAGTTTATTTTTGCTCTAAGAATTGGTTCTATGAAAAACTTGTCAATATAAAAGTTGTAGATATTACTGTGATTTAATTAGATTTGATTGCTTAAGAATTGAGTAAATTATGGGTTTTTTCTTTTTGCTCCCCCCTTTTTCTTTTCATTTTTAATTTTTTTCATCGATAAAAATTGGTCCTATCAAAAACTTGTAAATACAAAAGTTTTAGATAATATTGAGTAAATTTATATAAAATTTAGTTGGATTTGATATCTTAAGAATTGACGAAGTTATGAATTTTTTTCTCCCAAAAACCATGTTTTTTTCGCCCCTTGAGCCCATTTTTAACTTTATCAAAAATCTGTCTTGCATAAACTTTTGGCCCATTTTTTAGAAGTAATATAAACTTTAAACTGATTCTATATCTATTTTAATTTAGAAGTTATCGCGTTTTTTCTGTTTTCACAAATCCCCTCCTAACTTCCCCCCCCCTTGGTCCGATTTTGCCCATTAACGAACTCGACCGAGATTTTAAGCTCCTTGATCTTATGTAAAAGTTTGAAGAAGATCTGAGCATAATTATGAAAGTTATCGTGTCTAGAAGAAAGTGATATACACCGATAGATAGATAGATAGATAGATAGACAGATATATATATATATAAACTTTTTTACTGATGGTAGTTTTAGGGTCTAGGAGTGATGATTCGGGTAGATCCGCAAAAATTTTTCAGAAGTTCCAACATGGGAGAGAATGCAATAGGTAGTATTTCATACGAAATCTACCTGAAAGGCTACCAAAAAGGGTATTTTGAACAGAATTTTCCGAAATCATTGCGACTGAAAATTTAAGGAAGTGTTCAAATAAGAAATTGCGTTTTTTTCTGACTCGTTTTTAAATCCATTTTTGCTCTCAAATGCATCCAATTTACAGATCCTATTATTTAGGAACTATATAATGTGATGCATTGATCGGTTTTTTGATAAAGACAGAATATATTTTGAAAAAGGCTACCCAAAAGGGTATCTTGAACAGAATTTCCCGAAGTCTTCGCGATTTGAAAATTTAAAGTTTTCACATAGAAAATTGCATTTTTTATGACTCGTTTTAAAATCCATTTTCGCTCTCAAATGCATCCAATTTACGGATCCTCTTATTTAGGAACTATATACTGTGACGCATTGGCCAGTTTTTTGATAAAGATAGAATATATTTTTAAAAATGCTGTCAAAGTGAGTATTTCGCACAAAATTTTCCGAAGCAATCATGATTAAAGAATTAAGGATGTATTCAAACAACAAATCGGTTATTTTATGACTCATTTTTAAATTCAATTTTTTTCTCAAATGCTTTCAACTGACAGTTTTTTGTTATTTAGGAGCTGTATAATGTACTGTTTTGGTCGATTTTTTTAATAAATTCAGAATCTATTTCAAAATATGTTGTCAAAACGGGCATTTGAGCTGAATTTTTCTTAAGATGATTCTGATAAAACCAGTTTTTGAAGAAAAATGAAATTAAAAATTTTTCATAAACGGCCAAATGAAGTTATTAAACTGGGTTTATCTCTAGTCATATATATATATATTTTTTTTTGTTGAATTGAGCACTCTTCGAAATCTACCTCCGCCTATAGGCCCAGCCGACAGGGATTTTTTTTTCTTTCTTTCTCTTCTCCTGCTTCTTTTGCGTTTCAAAAAGAGAATATGCGACAGCAATATATGTGACAACAGTTTTTGTTCTGTGATTATGATCTGAGGAGTGATTGAGTGAATTTATTCGACATCTACATGAGTGGTGATCAGAGATCATGAGTATACTCAAGGGGTGGTTCAGTGATTTATGATTAAAGGAATGTTTAATATATAATATGTGAGCTCACAAGTCTACACTATTTTATTTATTTATTTATTTATTTGTTTATATTAGTGCGCATGTTTTTTCCCTAATTCCTTGATTATAAAACTAATTGATTAAGGTAAGTAATATATCTCTAGTGTTATTGTTTTTATTACTTCTACAAACCATGGTTTTAAGGTGTAATTATATTTTAAATTGAAAGAAAAAATGGATATCCATATTTACGTCTAATTATTTTATATAACTAATTCTTTTTATTTATTTCATTTCCTAATTCTATGCAGATGCTTGTCTTATGTTGATATTAGTATTATTTTTTTGAAGATCATTTAGAATTTGCTGATATTTAGATTTTTAGGAAGTTGTCATAAAATTAATTAAAAATGGAAGCTATTAAAAAACAAAAAACTGTTCTTAAGGGAAAAATCACTCGCATAAAAAATATTATAAATCCCAAAATTGATAATGAAACTGTAACTCTTGAAGAGTTAGATTTATATGTTAAACAGGTTGAGGATATTGAAACCGAATTAAATAAACTCCATGAAAATGCCATTCTTCAGAGCGATGCATCGGAAACTGATCCTATAATTGATGAATATAATGAGATTGCACTTAAATTAGACAATTTAAACATAGCAATAAATACATCACGTAATAAGTTAACTAAAAGTTTAAACATTCACGAGGGTGGTTCAGAAAGTCTAAATAAAACCACAGGTAATGTTTGTGTAAAAACTGTTAATCTTCCAAAATTTGAATTAAAACCTTTTCACGGAGAAGCTGATCAATGGCTTTCTTTTAAGGAGATTTTTCTTACAACTATAGATCAAAATTTGGAGTTGGGGGGCGTCACAAAATTGCAATATCTACTGGCTAGTGTAAAGGGTCCTGCTCATAAATTAATTTCTGGATTTCCTCTCTCGGAAGCCAATTATAAAAATGCATGGGACACTCTCTGCGCTCGCTATGATAAAACTAGGGATTTAGCCATAGCACAAATAAGTAAGTTATACAATTTAAAAAACATGAAAAATTGCCCCTCTTCCTCTAAAGCTATTTTTGACATAATAGATACTTGTAATGAGTCACTTCGAATTCTAGAGTCTTTGAATTTGACTCAAAATGCTTTGGTGGATAACATGATAATTTATACTATAATTCAAAAACTAAGTGATAATCTAAAAGAACGATGGGAGCTCTCTCTTACTCATAATGATATGCCTAGTCTCACGGAATTTTTAAAATTTTTAGAGACTCATGCCAAAAGTATGCTAGCGTTGGAGAATCCAACTAAAATAGAGGTAAGAAATGTAAATTATTCCCGAAATTCTTCCGATAGATATAAAATCCCCAAAAGTCAAGAAAATACTAAATGCGGGGTTTGCCTTGAGTCGTATGCCACCCATTCCTGCAGAAAATTAACGAATATGTCCATAGATAACCGTTTGAGAACTGTCCAACTAAACAAACTATGTATCAATTGTCTGCGAGGTGGCCACTTTTCAAATAAATGTCCCTCCAAGATGAACTGTAAAAATTGCCATCGAAGACATCACACTTTACTCCATAAATATGATGTTCAGGGCAATGCAGGGACAACAATGAATCCCGATTTGGCAACCCATAGTAATCAGTTTCAATCACAAAATGTTCATGAGTATTCCCCTGATCAAGGAATACCCCATAATGCTTTATGACGGTTTATAGTCCCGGGGTACCTCAGATACGGGAATTACGATAATCATACGTATTCAGAAACTTGTCATGAGGTTCAAATACCATTTTTATTGGATAGCGGAAGTACCCTTTCCCTTATTCCAGAAAACTTAGTTGCAGCTTTGGATATGACGCCTATTCAAAGCTGTCATCCTCTTAATGTTAATCAAACCCAACGACAAGTTCAGATTTCTGAAAAACTTCACGTACCCCTCAAAATAGGAAATATCAGGTAAAATAGCACCTTATACCTAGTTAGGTCATTCTTGCCATATGCGATACTGGGAACTCCAGAATTACAAAAATTCCATATATCGATGGACTTTTACTCGAATATTCTGACTCAGGATGGAGTCATTCTTAAGTATGATCAAAACATTTCCAATAAAATTTCTCAGGGAAACTCATTCAATCATACATTAACTTTAACGAGTGATATGAATTGCAAGAAGCCGCTTCGTTCTCCTTCCAAATCAAATCAAGAAATTTTGTCGCAACAAGGACAATGTTATCTTGATACTCAAATTCTCTCGGATTATGATGACAAAAGTTTTAGTCATTGTACTATTGAAGAGAACTCACAGTTGGAAGGGCTTCTAAGCGACTTCAAGGATATTTTTGCGCGCAATAGATATGACGTAGGTAGAGTCAGATGGGAACCTCAGCGGGTAACTCTCACCTCGGAACTTCCTATCTCGCTTCGACCTTACCGTGCATCTCCTAGGGACAATGAAGAAATTAAAAAACAAATACAAGAATTACTGGAAGCTAAACTTATTAAAGAGTCCTGCAGTCCTTATTCCTCTCCCGTCACTCTGGCATATAAAAAAGGAGAAGGTAAAACGCGTCTCTGTATTGATTACAGAAAAATCAATGCCATTTGTAAGACTGACTCGGAACCATTGCCCCGTATAGATTGGCTTTTGGACAGACTTGTCAATGCCAAATATTTTTCCACGCTAGATTTAGCCTCTGGCTACTGGCATATACCACTTCATCCTTCAGACACAGAGAAGTTGGCTTTTGCAACCAATGAAGGTCTTTATAAGTGGTTGGTTCTTCCTTTTGGCTATAAAAATGCCCCAGCTCAATTTGCAAGAGCTCTTCGAAGAATCCTAGATAAACATAAAGTGAATTTTGCTACCAATTATTTTGATGATTTTATAGTTTATTCCGATTCCTAGTCCGAGCATATCGATCACCTTAAAACTATATTTAACATTTGCCGTCAAGAAAATCTAAAATTAAAATTTTCCAAGTGTAATGATCGGTTCTGAAGCCAGAACCGTTCTAAAATTATATAAAACTAAAGCAGAGATAGAAAATTTAAAATTGGTGCCCTGAAATAAATATTGGCAATCTGTGGTAGTGTCATAGAGTCAGTAAAGAAGCATTTAATTAAAAGATAATCTAACGTTTATTTTCAAAAAAAAAACATATTCAAAATAAAAATATATGTATATATAAAATAATAAACAATCATAAACTATATCTGGTGAAATCAACCAAAAAAGTAATTTCTGAAATTATATTATCTATAAAATTAAAGTCATACTTTAACACAATAAAAATAATTAATTAAACAGCATGACGTAAGGTAAAGAAAAAAATGATCTGTACAGGCTGCAAAACAAACTACTCACTGTAGCATAACTGGAAGAAAACAGATTTCTCAAAACAGATGATGACGGAAAAGTAAAGTCCGGGAAAAGTTCAAAAGAAATAAAAGCCTTGGATGTCATAACAATTCATCACAACAAATGTTCAGGAAAATATTTTCACTATCTATTAACTGGATTCACCTTTAAAACAACATCATCTTTCAAAACTAAAACAAACTACAAACGTAAACTTCCATAACTGAAATTTAAAATAACGTACGGCCTTTGCTAGACCAAAACATCGTCAGACCACCAGCAGTCAAAACAAACCGACTGCTTTAAATACCCCTCGCGATTCCAGACATCGACAGAAAGCAACGCCCCCTTTGCGTCTGCCGAAGTTGAGCGAAAGCGGTCCTGCCTTGCGATATGGAGATACGGCTATTCGTAAGTTGCGATTTGCAAAGATCGCAAATCGCGATCAGACGGAAGAAAACGATCATGAACGCACATGTAAAATGTTCAAATCGAAAGTAAACAAATAAGTAACCGACTAAGAAATAGAATATGCCATGGAAAAAGGAAAAACAAGATAAAGGGATTGGAAATAAGATAAAGATAAGATAAAATTGGAATAAAATAAAAACCAGTAAGTCATGTTATATTATCCTATTACAACATGTACATATGCTTATAGAGTGTTAAGGGTATGAATAGGCTGACAATCGCCCCCCCCCTTAGCACTCGTACTCCAAAGAAACTAATTACCAAGTATTACCAAATAATATAAATAATATCAAAGGTCATATTGAACAACATAGGATATCAGTATATCTACTATCATACTTTGACAGTTACTAGTGAAGAATAACTTAACATTATCGTGCATAAATGCAACAATTCACAATATCTTATAACAAGGTTAATTTAAAAAATGAACAACTTTTTAACAATGTTAACAACCACACAATATGAATAACAATTTAATAACTGTATAACAACAAGAATAACAATTTTTTTTTCATAGCACAAGAGTCTTTAGTTACCATAGTAACTTAAAAATTGGAAAGTCTTTTAGGTACACAAATATTTCAAAAAAAAGTTCATGAAAATTTGTTACCATGTTACCTCGTCACATGCAAGTGACTACGATTACCGTTACATACCACAACATTCTTTAGTATGTCGATTTTCTTGATCTTGGCCTTGACAATACACGATTATATTTACATACATTTGCATAACTACACTAGAGTAAATGATTATTATACGACAGATTCATAAACATTACGAATATGAAGAATAGCAAAAACATGAATTACAATGCAAAAACACTTTGATAATGTATGGGAAATTCATGATATGCAAAATAGACACATTCAATGATAATAACACTAATGATCATGATCATGATAAAGACTGATTATGATAATGATAAGGACGGTGAGCGCTCACATAAAAACAAACAACAACAACAACAACAACAACATGCATGTTTAAGCTTTTGAAATAATACACATTTGCAAATGTTTTAACAAAGATTTAAAATGTGAAAAACACTTGTTATGCAATTTCTTAAAAGTAAAACAACCCTTTTCATATTTATATATGCAAAAAATACAGCTCAATTTTCAACACCACGGACGGGAGCTATGTGACATTTCCATTTTTCAAAAATAGGGACTTACAAACTTAAAAGAAACGATGCCCGCGACAGGCCTTCCTGTGATCAGAACACTCAAGAAGGCCACTACCCCCTGCAGGCCACTCTGGCTATTTACAATTGCACCCCTGCGTGCCGCTTCCTGGGGCTGCTCGGACCCCGGAGGATGAACCATCCTGAGGTCTGATCACATTCCAGCGGGAGTTAAATTGTCCGCAATGTTGGAAATGAGGATATTGAAAAACTTATTTATGACATTAGAACATATGCATATGAGACAAAAATATGAAATAAAACGAAAAACAAGTGTATAATCACATATTCAAACATTTATATAAAGAAAACACTGAAATATACAAAATTTCAGATTTGAAAAATGAAACGTGTTAAACTTCAGGGTTTAACAAAAAAAAAAAAAAAAAAAAAAAAAAAAAAAAAAAAAAAAAAAAAAAAAAAACAAGCATCTTAATGCTTGACACAAGTTCAGAGGAGGGAGAGTCCCTTTTTTTTATACTTTTATTTATTTACTTTTTTACTTTTAAATAATACTTATTTAAAACGTTATATATTACTTATAACTAAAGATCGCTTCAATGAACCTTTTAAGATCAAACTTCGTTAAGGGTTTTGTAAAGATGTCTGAGAGATTAGCTTTACTAGTTACGTGTTTTACATTAAATATCTCTTGGTTTAACAGGTCTCTAACAAAAAATAATTTAACGTCAATGTGTTTTGTTCTATAGTTTTCTATGGGAGACTTCAGGAAATCAATGGAGGCCATATTGTCTACTAACAGGGTTGGTTTAGTTTGTGGGCCTGTAAAAATGTGTTTATCATAACATTCAGTTATGATTCTACTGAACCAAAGAAGCTCTTTAGTTGCTTCTGTTAAAGCCACAAACTCTGATTCCATGGTAGACAAGCAGACAGATTTTTGTTTGAAAGCCCTCCACATGATAGGAGATTTGTCTAGCATTAGAAGTTGTCCCCCCATTGACGTCCTGTCATCGCGATTGGCGGCGAAGTCAGCATATGAGTATGTTATTAGATTTATATGATGACAAGGTAACCTCAGTTTGTAGTGTTTGGTGCTTTGGACATATCCTAGTAATTTTAAGAGACCATTCCAGTGTATGATACCAGGATTACTCTGGAATTGACTGAAGATGTTTACAGCATAGGATATGTCGGGGCGAGTCCTGCTTGTAAGAAAAGATAAGCATCCCAAAACACTTCTGTATGGATATTTTGACATCTCCTGGATTTCTGTGTCTGTTTGAGGGCACTGTGCTTTGGCGTATACTACTCCTTTACTTATAGGAAGTGAAGTGATGGGAAAGTTAAATTCCTTAAACCGTGCACAGATATCATCAATACATTGCATTTGATGAATTGACACTACACCTTCCCTATCCTCCTCAAACTCAACCCCAAGAAGTTTACGTGTTTTCCCCAGGATTTTGATGTCAAAATGTTCAGCTAGTAATTTTAAAATTTCATTTATGTGTTTCTGATGCTTACTTAAAACAACGAAGTCATCAACGTATAATAATTAAACAACGTAATTAGAGAATGTGTAAACGCAATAACACCAATCCAATTTGTTAAAACCAAGAGAAATTAAAATTTTATGTAATTCATAAAACCACACCCGGCCACTCTGATGGAGGCCATACAATGCCCTCTGGAGTTTACAGACCAAATGCTCTTTCCCTTTTATTTCAAAACCTGGAGGCTGTTTCATGTAAATGTTATCTGAAAGAGGGGCGTACAGATAGGCTCCTTTCACATCGCATTGCGTGTGAATCCATCCGAGACATGAGACTAGGGCGGCAAAGAAAAAGCGGATTAGACTAAAATTTACAACTGGTGAAAATGTCTCGTCATAAGTTTCACCTCTGACCTGTTTGTAGCCTTGGGCTACTAGTCTCGCTTTGTATGTTGCCACATGCCCTTTATCGTCTCGTTTGATGGTGAAGACCCATCTGCAGCCTAGAGGTTCAGTGTAGGGTGGTAATGATGTTAATTCTCATACATGTCTTTTATTTATTACGTTCATTTCCTCCTGCATTGCCTGTCTCCAGAGTTCCCACTGAGGGGATTTTAAGGCTTGCTTATATGTGTTTGGTATGGAGTCTTCTTGTCATATAATGTTTTTACGTGTTTCTGATAAAGATGTGTGTGGAGGTGTGTAACTAGGACTTGAATTAGCACTGGAAGTAGATTTTACAATACCCTGGTATTTATTCTCCCCTTTGAAACTGAACATAGTTGGATCAAATTTAATACCATTAGACTGACAGTATTCCCGCACTTCTCTGAGTGATCTTAAACGTTGCGTTTCACCCATCTCATAATAATAGATGTCGGTTCTCGACTTATCAGGCCTAGTCATGGCCTTACGGAACCATACAGCATCCCTCAGTGTTCTCGAGAATTCCTCGCCCTCCTCGTCACTTTCATCCTCAGATGAGTTAACGGAGGCGAGTTCAACGGATTTTGAGGTGCCTGGCTTAGGTGATGGAGATGGTGATCTTTCTAAAGGGAATCTGTCAGGTTGAAGGTCGGTCAAAGGGTCAATTTCTGGTTGTTCTGAACTCAAAATGTATGTGGGTCCCAGGTCGCTTCCGTTGTGCTGCTCTGAAGTTGTAAAAGGGTTTGTGCCTATTGAATAACTTGGGCCTTGCTCGCTATGTCTGCGAACATTTCTCGGCACAGATTCATCCCCAAATCTAACATTTATGGTTTCTATTATTTTATTTGTATCGGTGATCCATACCCTGTAGCCTTTGGTTGATATCGCGTAACCCACAAAAACCCCCTTTTTTGCCTTAGGATCAAACTTTGAGTTTCTTAACTGTTTGGGCACCCCCACGTATGCCACAGTACCAAAAGGGCGTAGATGTCGTATTGAGGGTTTGTTGCCACAGTAATACTCAAAGGGTGTCTTTTTTTGTGTTTTATGACATATCCTGTTTAGTGTGTACGCGATGTATAGAACTGCTTCTGGCCAGAATTTTAGACTGAGTTTGCTTTCATTAAGTATTGAGCGGGCCCCGTCCATTATAGTCTGATTTAAACGTTCCGAGACCCCATTCTGTTCCGGAGAATACACGTTGGTAAACTCATGATGTATCCCGTTCTCTTCAAAGTATCTTGTAAATGCTTCGTTGTCAAACTCCCGCCCATTGTCGCTACGGACCTCTTTTACCTTAGTGCCTAAAAATCTTTCAGCTCTTTTTACATGATTAGTGAATACCTTGAATACCTGTGATTTACTACATAAGGGATAGACGGATACTTTTCGTGAGAAGTCGTCAGTTATAGTTAAAAAGTACTTCTCGCCGTTTCTACCTGTTATTTGTGTCGGTCCCCACAAGTCAGTATGAAGTAATTCAAGGGTCGTTTTGATCTTATTTGATTTATAGGACGGAAGGAAGTTCGCCTGTGTTTGTTAATTTTACATGTCTGACATTCAAAATCTTTACTTTTAATAGGTGGTAAGCCCCTTACACCATTACATTTTACAGTATGTTCAATTAAAGTGGAACTAATGTGTCCAAAACGTCTATGCTATAACTTAAAGTCGTCCTTCTGGACAGTAGAGGCTTGAAAACGCACCCTTTTAGAACTTTGACTATTTTGAGTTTTATTTTTATTTTTAGGGTTAGGATCTGGGTACAGGCAGTAAATGCCATCTTTAAGAAAAGCTCGAAATAGGGTACCACTGTCACGATATGTTTTAACACTACCCTCAGCTCCTCTGAACTTGGCACCAGTTTTATCAAGCCTAGGGTCAGATATCAAATTGTGCCTTAAACTTGGGCAATACATAACATCGCCAAAACGAACCATCTCCCCATTTATTTTTAAGTCCACTAGTCCGGTCCCTTCAATAGGAAAAGTCGCTCCGTCAACGGCAACAGCCAACTCCTCATTGTGCAAAGGCTTAAATTTTACATATAGATTTTTATCTTTGCAAAAGTGGTGTGAGGCACCTGTGTCAAAGACCCAGGCGTCTCCACCACACTTAATGTTACTAAGATTAGATTGAATGAGGTAATTTACCTGGCTTGTTGGCTTACGTTGACGTCTGGTTCTGTTTCTATTGCGAGACGCATCTCTGCTAGGTCTGGGATTAATGGGTTGGACTCGAACTGGACTGGACACCGATGAACCTCTGGATACTGAGGAGTTCTGGAATGAGGAGTCTGAGGAGTCTCTCGAAGTAGTATGGAGGCAGGATTCGGGACTGGAGGCTTGTTGAGGCAATTTGCACTGTCGAAGCACATGGCCGGCTTGTCCACACCTGTGGCATCTTCCCTTAAACTTAGGCTGATAGGCGGACCTCTTGGGTGTGCGAACTCGGGAAAAATGGGACTGGACCAGGTTACCTCTGTCCTCTTCTCGTAATTTGATGCGGGACTCTTCAGCTACCAACTCGGTCAGGACATCTTCAAACTTGAACTGCTGTTCGGGCCATCGCAAAATTCCCTGGACGAGATTATCAAATTTCTTAGGGAGCCATCGCAGCAACTGGAATGTCAGATAAATTTCCTTTATCGGCTCATTCATGGCAGCCAGTTGATCGGCTAGTCTTTGTAGACGTGCAGCAAACATGTCGACCGGCTCTTCAGGCTGTATTCTGCAGGATAGGATCTCGCCGAAGAGCTGCATATGGCAAGCACGGTTGTCAGGTTGAAAATGAGTTTTCAGCTTTGTCCATGCTTCATGAGGATCGTCGATGTTTTCTATGATTCTCCGGAACTCATTTTCGACGTTCAGGTATACTATGGACAGTGCAGATCTGAGCCGTGCTTGATATTCTTTTGTGGCAACTGCATCACTGGCATTCGGAGCCTCTTCAGTACCATTCACGATGCCCCAAGCATTTTTATCGAGCAGCAGGTATTTTACGTCCGCTGCCCAGGTTGCATAGTTGTGAGAATTTAGTTTGTTTATGCTAACCTGTACATTGGTCATTGCCATGCTCTTAACTAGACTTTATTAAAATTAAACAGAAAGGAAAATAATTTTTTTTTTCAAAAAAAACGTACTCTAAAACATTCAGATAGTACGACAAAAAAAAATTATACCAAAAAACACCTTTCTATTTCAAGCCAGAGAAATTAAATGTGTTTATCAAAAAAAATACTATTGCGGCCTCCCTCACTAGAAAACACTTGGAGGTCTAATGGCCGCATGCTACCACTAGTTTATGATTTGCCAACGAAGGTTATGGCCACCATAACAGGTTAAAAAGCGTAGTAGCTTTCGGCCCATAACCCGTGATCGGTTCTGAAGCCAGAACCGTTCTAAAATTATATAAAACTAAAGCAGAGATAGAAAAATTAAAATTGGTGACCTGAAATAAATATTGGCAATCTGTGGTAGTGTCATAGAGTCAATAAAGAAGCATTTAATTAAAAGATAATCTAACGTTTATTTTCAAAAAAAAAATACTCAAAATAAAAATATATGTATATATAAAATAATAAACAATCATAAATATATCTGGTAAAATCAACCAAAAAAGTAATTTCTGAAATTATATTATCTATAAAATTAAAGTCATACTTTAACACAATAAAAATACTTAATTAATTAAACAGCATGACGTAAGGTAAAGAAAAAAATGACCTGTACAGGCTGCAAAACAAACTACTCACTGTAGCATAACTGGAAGAAAACAGATTTCTCAAAACAGATGATGACGGAAAAGTAATGTCCGGGAAAAGTTCAAAAGAAATAAAAGCCTTGGATGTCATAACAATTCATCACAACAAATGTTCAGGAAAATATTTTCACTATCTATTAACTGGATTCACCTTTAAAACAACATCATCTTTCAAAACTAAAACAAACTACAAACGTAAACTTCCATAACTGAAATTTAAAATAACGTACGGCCTTTGCTAGACCAAAACATCGTCAGACCACCAGCAGTCAAAACAAACCGACTGCTTTAAATACCCCTCGCGATTCCAGACATCGCCAGAAAGCAACGCCCCCTTTGCGTCTGCCGAAGTTGAGCGAAAGCGGTCCTGCCTTGCGATATGGAGATACGGCTATTCGTAAGTTGCGATTTGCGAAGATCGCAAATCGCGATCAGACGGAAGAAAACGATCATGAACGCACATGTAAAATGTTCAAATCGAAAGTAAACAAATAAGTAACCGACTAAGAAATAGAATATGCCATGGAATAAGGAAAAAACAAGATAAAGGGATTGGAAATAAGATAAAGATAAGATAAAATTGGAATAAAATAAAAACCAGTAAGTCATGTTATATTATCCTATTACAACATGTACATATGCTTATAGAGTGTTAAGGGTATGAATAGGCTGACAATCGCCCCCCCCCCTTAACACTCGTACTCCAAAGAAACTAATTACCAAGTATTACCAAATAATATAAATAATATCAAAGGTCATATTGAACAACATAGGATATCAGTATATCTACTATCATACTTTGACAGTTACTAGTGAAGAATAACTTAACATTATCGTGCATAAATGCAACAATTCACAATATCTTATAACAAGGTTAATTTCAAAAATGAACAACTTTTTAACACTGTTAACAACCACACAATATGAATAACAATTTAATAACTATATAACAACAAGAATAACAATTTTTTTTTCATAGCACAAGAGTCTTTAGTTACCATAGTAACTTAAAAATTCGAAAGTCTTTTAGGTACACAAATATTTCAAAAAAAAAGTTCATGAAAATTTGTTACCATGTTACCTCGCCACATGCAAGTGACTACGATTACCGTTACATACCACAACATTCTTTAGTATGTCGATTTTCTTGATCTTGGCCTTGACAATACACGATTATATTTACATACATTTGCATAACTACACTAGAGTAAATGATTATTATACGACAGATTCATAAACATTACGAATATGAAGAATAGCAAAAACATGAATTACAATGCAAAAACACTTTGATAATGTATGGGAAATTCATGATATGCAAAATAGACACATTCAATGATAATAACACTAATGATCATGATCATGATAATGACTGATTATGATAATGATAAGGACGGTGAGCGCTCACATAAAAACAAACAACAACAACAACAACAACATGCATGTTTAAGCTTTTGAAATAATACACATTTGCAAATGTTTTAACAAAGATTTAAAATGTGAAAAACACTTGTTATGCAATTTCTTAAAAGTAAAACAACCCTTTTCATATTTATATATGCAAAAAATACAGCTCAATTTTCAACACCACGGACGGGACCTATGTGACATTTCCATTTTTCAAAAATAGGGACTTACAAACTTAAAAGAAACGATGCCCGCGACAGGCCTTCCTGTGATCAGAACACTCAAGAAGGCCACTACCCCCTGCAGGCCACTCTGGCTATTTATAATTGCACCCCTGCGAGCCGCTTCCTGAGGCTGCTCGGACCCCGGAGGATGAACCATCCTGAGGTCTGATCACATTCCAGCTGGAGTTAAATTGTTCGCAATGTTGGAAATGAGGGTATTGAAATACTTATTTATGACATTAGAACATATGCATATGAGACAAAAATATGAAATAAAAAGAAAAACAAGTGTATAATCACATATTCAAACATTTATATAAAGAAAACACTGAAATATACAAAATTTCAGATTTGAAAAATGAAACGTGTTAAACTTCAGGGTTTAACAAAAAAAAAAAAAAAAAAAAAAAAAAAAAAACAAGCATCCTTATGCTTGACACGAGTACAGAGGAGGGAGAGTCCCTTTTTTTATACTTTTATTTATTTACTTTTTTACTTTTAAATAATACTTATTTAAAACGTTATATATTACTTATAACTAAAGATCGCTTCAATGAACCTTTTAAGATCAAACTTCGTTAAGGGTTTTGTAAAGATGTCTGAGAGATTAGCTTTACTAGTTACGTGTTTTACATTAAATATCTCTTGGTTTAACAGGTCTCTAACAAAAAATAATTTAACATCAATGTGTTTTGTTCTATAGTTTTCTATGGGAGACTTAAGGAAATCAATGGAGGCCATATTGTGTACTAACAGGGTTGGTTTAGTTTGTGGGCCTGTAAAAATGTGTTTATCATAACATTCAGTTATGATTCTACTGAACCAAAGAAGCTCTTTAGTTGCTTCTGTTAAAGCCACAAACTCTGATTCCATGGTAGACAAGCAGACAGATTTTTGTTTGAAAGCACTCCACATGATAGGAGATTTGTCTAGCATTAGAAGTTGTCCCCCCATTGACGTCCTGTCATCGCGATTGGCGGCGAAGTCAGCATCTGAGTATGTTATTAGATTTATATGATGACAAGGTAACCTCAGTTTGTAGTGTTTGGTGCTTTGGACATATCCTAGTAATTTTAAGAGACCATTCCAGTGTATGATACCAGGATTACTCTGGAATTGACTGAAGATGTTTACAGCATAGGATATGTCGGGGCGAGTCCTGCTTGTAAGAAAAGATGAGCATCCTAAAACACTTCTGTATGGATATTTTGACATCTCCTGGGTTTCTGTGTCTGTTTGAGGGCACTGTGCTTTGGAGTACACTACTCCTTTACTTATGGGAAGTGAAGTGATGGGAAAGTTAAATTCCTTAAACCGTGCATAGATATCATCAATATATTGCATTTGATGAATTGACACTACACCTTCCCTATCCTCCTCAAACTCAACCCCAAGAAGTTTACGTGTTTTCCCCAGGATTTTGATGTCAAAATGTCCAGCTAGTAATTTTAAAATTTCATTTATGTGTTTCTGATGGTTACTTAAAACAACGAAGTCCTCAACGTATAATAATAAAACAACGTAATTAGAGAATGTGTAAACGCAATTACACCAATCCAATTTGTTAAAACCAAGAGAAATTAAAATTTTATGTAATTCATAAAACCACACCCGGCCACTCTGATGGAGGCCATACAATGCCCTCTGGAGTTTACAGACCAAATGCTCTTTCCCTTTTATTTCAAAACCTGGAGGCTGTTTCATGTAAATGTTATCTGAAAGAGGGGCGTACAGATAGGCTCCTTTCACATCGCATTGCTTGTGAATCCATCCGAGACATGAGACTAGGGCGGCAAAGAAAAAGCGGATTAGACTAAAATTTACAACTGGTGAAAATGTCTCGTCATAAGTTTCACCTCTGACCTGTTTGTAGCCTCGGGCTACTAGTCTCGCTTTGTATCTTTCCACATGCCCTTTATCGTCTCGTTTGATGGTGAAGACCCATCTGCAGCCTAGAGGTTCAGTGTTGGGTGGTAATGATGTTAATTCCCATACAAGTCTTTTATTTATTACGTTCATTTCCTCCTGCATTGCCTGTCCCCAGAGTTCCCACTGAGGGGATTTTAAGGCTTGCTTATATGTGTTTGGTATGGAGTCTTCTAGTCATATATTGTTTTTACGTGTTTCTGATAAAGATGTGTGTGGAGGTGTGTAACTAGGACTTGAATTAGCACTGGAAGTAGATTTTACAATACCCTGGTATTTATTCTCCCCTTTGAAACTGAACATAGTTGGATCAAATTTAATACCATTAGACTGACAGTATTCCCGCACTTCTCTGAGTGATCTTAAACGTTGCGTTTCACCCATCTCATAATAATAGATGTCGGTTCTCGACTTATCAGGCCTAGTGATGGCCTTACGGAACCATACAGCATCCCTCAGTGTTCTCGAGAATTCCTCGCCCTCCTCGTCACTTTCATCCTCAGATGAGTTAGCGGAGGCGGGTTCGACGGATTTTGAGGTGCCTGGCTTAGGTGATGGAGATGGTGATCTTTCTAAAGGGAATCTGTCAGGTTGAAGGTCGGTCAAAGGGTCAATTTCTGGTTGTTCTGAACTCAAAATGTATGTGGGTCCCAGGTCGCTTCCGTTGTGCTGCTCTGAAGTTGTAAAAGGGTTTGTGCCTATTGAATAACTTGGGCCTTGCTCGCTATGTCTGTGAACATTTCTCGGTACAGATTCCTCCCCAAATCTAACATTTATGGTTTCTATTATTTTATTTGTATCGGTGATCCATACCCTGCAGCCTTTGGTTGATATCGCGTAACCCACTAAAACCCCCTTTTTGGCCTTAGGATCAAACTTTGAGTTTCTTAACTGCTTGGGCACCCCCACGTATGCCACAGTACCAAAAGGGCGTAGATGTCGTATTGAGGGTTTGTTGCCACAATAATACTCAAAGGGTGTCTTTTTTTGTGTTTTATGACATATCCTGTTTAGTGTGTACGCGATGTATAGAACTGCTTCTGGCCAGAATTTTAGACTGAGTTTGCTTTCATTAAGTATTGAGCGGGCCCCGTCCATTATAGTCTGATTTAAACGTTCCGAGACCCCATTCTGTTCCGGAGAATACACGTTGGTAAACTCATGATGTATCCCGTTCTCTTCAAAGTATCTTGTAAATGCTTCGTTGTCAAACTCCCGCCCATTGTCGCTACGGACCTCTTTTACCTTAGTGCCTAAAAATCTTTCAGCTCTTTCTACATGATTAGTGAATACCTTGAATACCTGTGATTTATTACATAAGGGATAGACGGATACTTTTCGTGAGAAGTCGTCAGTTATAGTTAAAAAGTACTTCTCGCCGTTTCTACCTGTTATTTGTGTCGGTCCCCACAAGTCATTATGAAGTAATTCAAGGGGTCGTTTTGATCTTATTTGATTTATAGGACGGAAGGAAGTTCGCCTGTGTCTGTTAATTTTACATGTCTCACATTCAAAATCTTTACTTTTAATAGGTGGTAAGCCCCTTACACCATTACATTTTACGGTATGTTCAATTAAAGTGGAACTAATGTGTCCAAAACGTCTATGCCATAACTTAAAGTCGTCCTTCTGGACAGTAGAGGCTTGAAAACGCACCCTTTTAGGACTTTGACTATTTTGAGTTTTATTTTTATTTTTAGGGTTAGGATCTGGGTACAGGCAGTAAATGCCATCTTTAAGAAAAGCTCGAAATAAGGTACCACTGTCACGATATGCTTTAACCCTACCTTCACCTCCTCTGAACTTGGCACCAGTTTTATCAAGCCTAGGGCCAGATATCAAATTGTGCCTTAAACTTGGGCAATACATAACATCGCCAAAACGAACCATCTCCCCATTTATTTTTAAGTCCACTAGTCCGGTCCCTTCAATAGGAAAAGTCGCTCCGTCAACGGCAACAGCCAACTCCTCATTGTGCAAAGGCTTAAATTTTACATATAGATTTTTATCTTTGCAAAAGTGGTGCGAGGCACCTGTGTCAAAGACCAGGCGTCTCCACCACACTTAATGTTACTAAGATTAGATTGAATGAGGTAATTTACCTGGCTTGTTGGCTTACGTTGACGTCTGGTTCTGTTTCTATTGCGAGACGCATCTCTGCTAGGTCTGGGATTACTGGGTTGGACTCGAACTGGACTGGACACCGATGAACCTCTGGATACTGAGGAGTTCTGGAATGAGGAGTCTGAGGAGTCTCTCGAAGTAGTATGGAGGCAGGATTCGGGACTGGAGGCTTGTTGAGGCAATTTGCACTGTCGAAGCACATGGCCGGCTTGTCCACACCTGTGGCATCTTCCCTTAAACTTAGGCTGATAGGCGGACCTCTTGGGTGTGCGAGCTCGGGAAAAATGGGACTGGACCAGGTTACCTCTGTCCTCTTCTCGTAATTTGATGCGGGACTCTTCAGCTACCAACTCGGTCAGGACATCTTTAAACTTGAACTGCTGTTCGGGCCATCGCAAAATTCCCTGGACGTGATTATCAAATTTCTTAGGGAGCCATCGCAGCAACTGGAATGTCAGATAAATTTCCTTTATCGGCTCATTCATGGCAGCCAGTTGATCGGCTAGTCTTTGTAGACGTGCAGCAAACATGTCGACCGGCTCGTCAGGCTGTATTCTGCAGGATAGGTTCTCGCCGAAGATCTGCATATGGCGAGCACGGTTGTCAGGTTGAAAATGAGTTTTCAGCTTTGTCCATGCTTCATGAGGATCGTCGATGTTTTCTATGATTCTCCGGAACTCATTTTCGACGTTCAGGTATACTATGGACAGTGCCGATCTGAGCCGTGCCTGATATTCTTTTGTGGCTACTGCATCACTGGTATTCGGAGCCTCTTCAGTACCATTCACGATGCCCCAAGCATTTTTATCGAGCAGCAGGTATTTTACGTCCGCTGCCCAGGTTGCATAGTTGTGAGAATTTAGTTTGTTTATGCTAACCTGTACATTGGTCATTGCCATGCTCTTAACTAGACTTTATTAAAATTAAAAAGAAAGGAAAAGAAATTTTTTTTCAAAAAAAACGCACTCTAAAACATTCAGATAGTACGACAAAAAAAAATTATACCAAAAAAACCTTTCTTTTTCAAGCCAGAGAAATTAAATGTGTTTATCAAAAAAAATACTATTGCGGCCCCCCCCCCACTAGAAAACACTTGGAGGTCTAATGGCCGCATGCTGCCACTAGTTTATGATATTGCCAACGAAGGTTATGGCCACCATAACAGGTTAAAAAGCGTAGTAGCTTTCAGCCCATAACCCGTGATCTGAAGCCAGAACCGTTCTAAAATTATATAAAACTAAAGCAGAGATAGAAAAATTAAAATTGGTGACCTGAAATAAATATTGGCAATCTGTGGTAGTGTCATAGAGTCAGTAAAGAAGCATTTAATTAAAAGATAATCTAACGTTTATTTAAAAAAAAACATATTCAAAATAAAAATATATGTATATATAAAATAATAAACAATCATAAACTATATCTGGTAAAATCAACCAAAAAAGTAATTTCTGAAATTATATTATCTATAAAATTAAAGTCATACTTTAACACAATAAAAATACTTAATTAATTAAACAGCATGACGTAAGGTAAAGAAAAAAATGACCTGTACAGGCTGCAAAACAAACTACTCACTGTAGCATAACTGGAAGAAAACAGATTTCTCAAAACAGATGATGACGGAAAAGTAATGTCCGGGAAAATTTCAAAAGAAATAAAAGCCTTGGATGTCATAACAATTCATCACAACAAATGTTCAGGAAAATATTTTCACTATCTATTAACTGGATTCACCTTTAAAACAACATCATCTTTCAAAACTAAAACAAACTACAAACGTAAACTTCCATAACTGAAATTTAAAATAACGTACGGCCTTTGCTAGACCAAAACATCGTCAGACCACCAGCAGTCAAAACAAACCGACTGCTTTAAATACCCCTCGCGATTCCAGACATCGCCAGAAAGCAACGCCCCCTTTGCGTCTGCCGAAGTTGAGCGAAAGCGGTCCTGCCTTGCGATATGGAGATACGGCTATTCGTAAGTTGCGATTTGCGAAGATCGCAAATCGCGATCAGACGGAAGAAAACAATCATGAACGCACACGTAAAATGTTCAAATCGAAAGTAAACAAATAAGTAACCGACTAAGAAATAGAATATGCCATGGAATAAGGAAAAACAAGATAAAGGGATTGGAAATAAGATAAAGATAAGATAAAATTGGAATAAAATAAAAACCAGTAAGTCATGTTATATTATCCTATTACAACATGTACGTATGCTTATAGAGTGTTAAGGGTATGAATAGGCTGACAATCGTCCCCCCCCCTTAACACTCGTACTCCAAAGAAACTAATTACCAAGTATTACCAAATAATATAAATAATATCAAAGGTCATATTGAACAACATAGGATATCAGTATATCTACTATCATACTTTGACAGTTACTAGTGAAGAATAACTTAACATTATCGTGCATAAATGCAACAATTCACAATATCTTATAACAAGGTTAATTTCAAAAATGAACAACTTTTAAACAATGTTAACAACCACACAATATGAATAACAATTTAATAACTATATAACAACAAGAATAACAATTTTTTTTTCATAGCACAAGAGTCTTAATTACCATAGTAACTTAAAAATTGAAAGTCTTTTAGGTACACAAATATTTCAAAAAAAAAGTTCATGAAAATTTGTTACCATGTTACCTCGTCACATGCAAGTGACTACGATTACCGTTACATACCACAACATTCTTTAGTATGTCGATTTTCTTGATCTTGGCCTTGACAATACACGATTATATTTACATACATTTGCATAATTACACTAGAGTAAATGATTATTATACGACAGATTCATAAATATTACGAATATGAAGAATAGCAAAAACATGAATTACAATGCAAAAACACTTTGATAATGTATGGGAAATTCATGATATGCAAAATAGACACATTCAATGATAATAACACTAATGATCATGATCATGATAATGACTGATTATGATAATGATAAGGACGGTGAGCGCTCACATAAAAACAAACAACAACAACAACAACAACATGCATGCTTAAGCTTTTGAAATAATACACATTTGCAAATGTTTTAACAAAGAATTGCAAAGGTTCCTTGGTTCTGTAAACGTATACCACAAATTCATAGACAAGTACGCTAAAATTAGAGCCCCTCTAAATAAATTGTTAAAGAAAGATGCTCCTTGGGAATGGTCAGATGCCTGTCAACAATCATTTGAATTGCTTAAAAACGCATTAATTTCTAGGCCTATTTTAAAATTATTCAATCCTAACCTCCCATGCCATGTCTATACTGATGCCTCAAAGGAAGCCGTAGGTGCTGTCTTAAAACAAATGGATGAAAAAGGGAACTTACATCCCATTGCGTTCCACTCTAGACAATTAAGGCCCTACGAGCAAAATTACGCTATCACAGAACTGGAATGTCTAGCAATAATCGATGCCCTTGACAAATTCCATTATTACCTTCACGGAAAACCTTTTACAATACATACTGACCATGCCTCCTTAGTATGGCTTAAGAAGGTGAAGCATTTAACAGGTAGGTTATTCAGATGGTCATTAAAATTAAGTATGTATGATTATACTGTAAAATATAACAAAGGATCCACCAATTTTGAAGCAGACATGCTTTCAAGAAATCCCACTTTTTCTGTAAATCCCCATATTCATTTATTAACGTCAGATGAAATTAAAGAACACCAACAATTAGATAATATAACAGGGCCTAAATTTCAAAAAGTTAATGACATTGTAATAATTCGCAAAAAGGGTTTTCAAAAAATTGTAGTACCATTCTCCTTGAGAGAGAAATTACTAATAAATACCCATACAGAATTTGGCCATCCCGGAATCCAAAAAATGTTAAATTTAATTTCCCCACAATACTATTGGAGCAGCATTACCCACGATATTACACAATTTGTCAAGCATTGTGAGGTCTGCCAACTGAACAAAAAATCACACCAACCAAAATTTGGTCTTCTGGAGGCATTACCACCTGCAGAATTACCTTTCGATATAATTTCATTAGATTCAGTAGGAGGTTTTAACTATTATAATTCATCTAAATGGTATATGCACATAGCTATTGATCACGCTACTCGTTATGTTTGGAGTTTTGCATCTAAAAATGTTACAACTGAAGTCTACATTAATATCCTTAAACAGATTTTTAATATTCAACTTCCCAAGAAAATTTTAACGGATAGAAATCCTGCGTTTACAGCGTCTAAACTTCGTAAATGGGTACATAAACAGAATGCAAAAAAATTACTTACTTCTTCTCATAGACCACAGTGTAATGGGAAAAATGAGCGTGTGAATCAGTCAATTTGCACCCGACTAAGAATTAAAGTAAATTCTACCCCTTCAAACGTCCCATGGCCCAAAATTCTGCAGGAAGTAATTAACGAGTACAATAACACACCTCATTCGGTAACCAAGTACCCTCCTGCATACTTAATGTTCGGCCAATTACCTTATCCATCTGTATTAGGCAATGAAAATTATTACCCCCCTGTAGAGGAAGCCAGAAAAGAGGCTTTCCAAAGAACAAGTGAACATCACTTGAAAAATAAAGTCAGGTATGATTTAAAGTTTGTGGAAGCGCCTTTTAAACCTGGTGACCTTGTCATAGTGGAAGAATTTCACTATCCGAATACTCGGAAGTTAAATCCGCCTTTTTCTGGTCCATATCAAATTATGGAAAAATTATCCTATGTAAGTTTCAAAATAAATAAGCCTAACTGGCTTACAAAAAAGGATTATGAAGTAATACACGCTTCCAAACTAAGATACTTTTTTCCTAGTAATCAATTTAAACTACTTACACCAACAAACTGAAATAGTTGGTATCATATGAACTGATATTATATTATATCTAATCTCGGTTTGCATTATTATGAATATTTGGAATTTTAATTACCTATTATGAATATTTGAATTTTAAATTATTTTTGCATTATTGTGAACATTGTGTTATGTGTAAAAGTACTATTTCTTGAACTATGTCAGGACAGTTCCATACAAATTTGAAAATGTAAATAACATTGGACTTTTCACAACCCATCTGCAACGTATTTCTTATTTTGATTATCTTATTCTATGTATAATATTTACTGAGTGTTTTGCATTTATTAATACAAGTGTTTTTATCATGTTCAATGACGTTTAGTGGTACATTTTATAACAGTGTTGTTTTTAGATATGATATTTGTACATTTTTTATTATTGTTATTCTATTATTTGTTAAGTATACGAAAGAAATAACTCATCTCCCATTAGCTCACTTAATGTAAAAATTGTTTACCCTTTTCAGGTGAGTATCATGGATGGAAGCCGGCCCACCCCCGGAGACTTGTCTGGAAGGGGGGGAAATTGTAAGAAAATACAAAAAATCAGACCTATTTATTACTTTTTTAATAAATCTCCCCTCAATGTGGACACGGGCCCCATGACTAATAATCACGGGTTTTACAGGGCAACAAGAAACCTAAGTTTATCGTATTAATTTAAGTAAAACACATGGCCTTTTTAACTGGTAACCTCTCGGGAGATGAGGAATTTCAAATATACATCTACGCACTTGCTCTCCAGAACCGATGATGTAAAGACCTGCGAAAAGATTTTGCTATGTTTTAAAATATTTAAATAAATCATAATTAAAACTCATCTCCTTGAAGTCTGTCGTTTTATGAAAATGCGACATACATATATATATATATACAGGGTGTCTATAAAAGAACTCCGGGGTTTTAAAAATTCATATCTCACTAACTATAAAAGATAGCAAAATTTAGTCGATTTCTCTGAAAAGAGTAGCTCAAAAAGTAACTCATACGATTTGGGAATGTTTGCATCAACTGTTGGCGGCACTGCAGGGCGTTGACCTTGAAATGATGGCGACTCCGCAACAAAAGGCAATGTGTTATTTGGCTCATAGAAACGATAGAAATTTCTTCTGGGGGCATATCAAGAATCTTGCGTATGCAGAGAAAGTTCGTGATGTTCAACATCTCAGGGAACGAATAGTCTATTGTGTGGCAACCGTCCCCCCAGGCATGCTCGCCAGGACATGGGAAGAGGTAGAATACCGTTTAGACGTCTGACGTGCCACTAACGGGGCTCATATAGAACTTTACTAAGTGTTAAAAAAAACTTGAAAATGTAAGCTTTTCAGCCATGTATAAAACATGTATGTATGTTTTTTATTTCATTAAAATATTTTGCCTCAAAACCCCGGAGTTCTTTTATAGACACCCTGTATATAGATAGATAGATAGATAGATAGATAGATAGAAAACATTTTTACAGATGGTAGTTTTGTGGTCTAGGGTTCATGATCGGCGAAGATCTGCAAAAATTTTTCAGAAATTCCAACATTGGTGCGAACGCAAAAGGTAGTATTTCATACGAAATCTACCTAAAATTGAAATTAAATATGACTTTCGATGTCATTTCATAAATACAGGTTGTATTTATATCTGTTTTTCAGCAAAACAGATTTTAATTACACATAAAAAAACAACAAAAACATAGATAACTTGCATCACGGAATTATTAAAATAATATGTAAAACTTAATGGGTATCTGAAAAAAAAATATTGACTGTTTAAGAATTTAAAACTGTTTAATAACTTGACTTATGGGCATTTTAAATCTATCATATATTTATAGGGCTACCAATGAAAGCAAACACAAGGAGAGAGATTGGAATATAATAGTTTATTTCTGTCAATAATCTAATTTAATTCATAATAACTTTAATTAAGTTTTCCTTTAAAAAATTCAATTAATGTTACATACTATGAATTAAATAAATATTGTCAATAAAAAGTATTTTATTCCAATCTTTACCATGGTTGTATTTATTTTCATTGCATGCTCTAAAAGATACGATTCTTTTAAAATGCCCCACTAAAAACTAAACACACCTGCCGCACTCCTTTAGCAAGAGTGAATAGTCACTCCTCCGTAACAGTGACTACTCACTTCTACCAGGAGTTAAAAACGCACTCCTCTAGCAAAAGTGAATAGTCACTCCTCAGAAAGAGTGATTGTTGACCCCTGTTTAGAGTGAATATTCACTTCCCAGGAGTGAATATACACTCTTTCAGAGAGTCAACGATTCCACTTTTGCTCAGAGTGAATAGTCACTCTAAAGAGGTTGGGCATATTTTGAGTCTGCGATAGAGTGAGTTTTTCCAACCTTCGGAGTGAATAGTCGCTCCTTTTTATTTAGAGTGTATAATTCCGCTTGATAATTTAAACTTGAAACCAAAATTAATGCATTCTAATGAAAATTAAATCAAGCAAATTCATTAATCTTCTGAAAGAAAAATAATTTTAAATTTATTGGTAACTTATATTTGACTTTCATGTAAGCAACTCGCGAATAATTCAATTGCGGTATAACATTACTTTTATTTGCAGGCTATTTTCAAATACCATGCTCAACAAATGCGAATCTTTCTCGCACATTTTCTGCCTCATTTTTAAACGTAAAGGCATACAATTAGTAAAGACGATTACTGAAGTAATTTTGGATTGAAAGACGTTTTCCATTTTCTGCTAAATAAATTACTTATTAAATTATAAACCATTATGGTCAAGTGACGAACGGTTTTTCTTCAGTAACGCGATGTTGCGTTCGAAAATTCTGTTCAAAACGCTAAATTGAGTATTTTCTTTAATTTCTTTTACGTTTACAAAAAAAAAAAAAAAAGAAAAAAAAAAGAAAAAAAAAAAAAAGGGAGATTTTTTTTTTTTCTGAATGACACCTGCCAATTTTATGGTTTCCGAGCAAAAATGAATTTTAAATTGTGTCATAAAATAATTGGTTTTAAATAAAGCCTTACTTAATTTGAATTCGGTTTAATTCGGTAATTCTTCCAAATATTAAGCATCAAATAAATTTTTCAGATCGATTTTCATTGAAGAATATTTTTGACAATTAAAACATTTTTTTTAAAATTCTATTTAACCCTTTTATGTCCATGGTGCTATAAACGACACCATCAGTGTTCCCGATTTAGTGGATTGTTTTAATTCACATATTCTGTATTCACATCAGAAATTTAAAATAGAAATTTTTGTTTTAATTATTAACGGACGTTACTGGTATTAAATAAACTGAAATTTAAGATTTAGATTTACTTGCATGAATTCCAATTATCTAAGTTGCGCAATTTCTGGAACGCATTATACAGTGAGCAATACACAGTTAAAAACAAAAGTTATTAAAATAATTTATGAAAATTGAATTATGCTTTGTGCAACTAGGTTTACTGTTTTTGTTTTTTAGATGGGATCTTCAGAAAGAGTTCCAGACTCATTTTCTCAATATATTGAAATAAAATTAGTTGAAGGAAAATGGCGCTTTAAATTTAATATAGATGTATTTGGAAAAGCTTTAAAAGACCTTAAAAGTTTCTGGACGGTAAGCAGTGGTTTATATGAAGGCCCGGCACTATTTATTTATGGAACAACATCACCTTTCAAAGTGTAAGTAATTCTAAATGAACCACATCCTTTATTATTTTGGATATTAGTTTTTATTCATATAGTTTTACAATTAATGGATTAAGTTTTTTTATCTAGCATTTTTAAAATAAACCTTTTTGTGTATCTAGAAATACATGAGTTTCAAAAGTTTAGTGCTGTTTTGCTGCTTCATTTACCCCTTGGGGACAAGCAACCGGTATACGTGCTGCATAATGTGCTCAGATTCCTTGATTATTCTCGCCGGTCAAAATTAACTGCAAAATTTTCCCGATTCAATAAGCGAAAAACTCAGAGTAAACATAAACGTTAGTAAACAAAAATGAGTAAAACAAAGTAAACATTTATGTTTACTCTGAAGGGAAAAATTTCTGTTTTTAAGAACCGGTGAGAAAAGAAAAAAAAATCCTTAAAATGTTCTCGTCCCGAAAAGGTTATGCTGTGACCAGATTTAACAATTTTTTGAATGACCAACATTTTAGTCGATTTTAACACAAAGTTTTCCTCATATAATGGGGAAAAAGGATTGCAAATGTCATTGTTAAAGTTAGAGGAAAAACAGGTACCACTGTTACCAGTTGTAATTATCTATTGCTCTTTCGTTAACGCAAATAAACTTTGTGGGAAGTTTTTGATTAATGTTTCATCTATCTCTTGATATGAACATTTTTTTTCAAAGATTTATTTATATACAAACTGTGTTTTTATGTCCCATACATGTAGTTTTTGTTTACTCATTACCTGTAAACTATTTCTGATCATCATTCTATTTTAGTTTAATTGCACTTTTCAAATTGGAAAATAAGTAACGTTGAAAATCGCTTATTTTTGATTGGCTGAAATTTGTGAAAATTCGTAACTAGCGCAGATTTTTTTGAAGCTGTGGTAAAAAAGTTGAGGATATTGTTGTTTCTTAGCACACTGGATGTTAAGATAATTTCTGTCAGTAAATCTGCTTAAATCAGGAGTTAGCTCAAAAAATTGCATGAAAAGTTGGTGAATCTGATAGCAGATTTACTTTATATATATACACTGTTTTCCAAAAACTTAGGGGCAGTGATTGGACATATTAAATTGCGTATGGTTTGCCGAATATCTACTAAAAGATACAATTAGTTGATTGACACATTATGGAAAGTTCCTTATGATCCCTTAAGCTACTTTTCGAAAACAACTCACAGCATCGCCCCTATCTTTCTGAATTTTCGCGATATTTGACTGGACTTTCTATGTAAGTTATCCTAAATAGCTGATCACCAAATTATGAAATCAAAATTTTGGAATCTTTCACGCTGACGCAGTTAAAAATTATTTCATACAAATACTCATATCTCATTTAATATTCAATATATTCATTTTTTAATTGCATATACTATTCTAATGTTCTTTTTAAGTTTTCACAAACTTGTGTTGAATTTCGTTAAAATGCTGTACTCTACAACAGAAAACATTTGAAATTTTCACAGAAACGGTAACACCCCTATACGAACATGCATATTATGCTGTCACAAATGCACACAAACATTAAACAGGATTCACAAAGCTCCTCGCTATATTGACAGACAATTTTGAAAATTTCCTAGGACATGAGTAATCGTGAACATCATTTTATTATCAAACTTATAGTTGCTCTCCTAATTCTTCCCGTGACTAAATCTTCACTAAGAATTTAAGGTCAAAAATGTTTCTTACCTCATTTAAGTTCAAGAAAAATTCGTCGAGAATATTAGCACTGTTTTTAACTTATAAATAATTCCTCTAGTTCTATTTTTATTGCTAGTGTGCAAATACTTTTTTGGCAGTACAAATGCTACTTTTTTATGTTTTCATATTTTAAATATAATTATTAAGTCTGGTATTAAATGTGTTTATTTGTTTTATAAAAGGGTTGGCATTTTTAATTCTTAATTGCTTTTTAATTATTTTTACATATGCTACAACAAATTTACCCAGTGTGCAAATACTTTTTTTTGCTCACTGTACTTTTTCTTATTTTCTCTTTTTATTAGGGATGAAGATAAAGAAAATATTCTTAAGCTGTTTCCGAAAGCAGAATTATTTCCAGTAGAAGGTGCAGGGCATATGATTCATAGTTTATATCGAGAATTTGACGATGCTGTTATAAAGTTTCTAAATAAAGTAAACTAATATACTTACAAATTAATTTCAATTATGATAAAAATATATTGCGTCATATATTTAAAACATATGGATTTATATGCAATCATATTAATAAACGATATTGTCCAAAGCATGGTATCTATTTTTATTATGAAAATCAATGACTGTTGTTGAATAATTTTGAAATTGTATGTATCGTTATCATTTTATCTTTTTTTATGGAAAACATACATTTGACATGTGCGCTTGACATCAGTGTCCGCTTACAAGTCGTCGTCAATTTTTAACGACAACATAGCAAGGTAGCTTACAATACCACAGTACTACACCCGGAAGCTCCACAAAAGGTGTACAGTGGAGCCAGTGAGAGTTGAACCAGAAGCCGACCTACGCACTCATTCGATTAGCCCAGTGCTACAACTCAGCCCCCGTGGGTTCATATGCATCGCTGACGTCATTCAGTATTCATTACAATAAAAAAGACTAAGATAAAAATTTAGCACATAAGATATATCCAGAAATATCCATATTTTTCTGTGAAAAAAGTGTTATGAAGTCGGTAAAATTGCAAAAGACTATGAAAAGGTTTTGAAGACACTTGGAAAAGATCTTTTTACAACGGGTTTACGAAAACATGATAACTTTCCATTGTTTTATCTATTTTACTTTCTACTATATTCCTAAGAAGAAAGAAGTGTAATCGTGAAAGTTTCGACTTACGTTTTTGACGTAATTTCTTTTATTATTCATAAGTATTCTGAAATGCTACAGCTCAAAAGCGAAAAAATAAATAAAATTTTAATTTATATTAAAGCGTATTGAAACATTTTTTTCTTTTGTGTAATAAACTATCATTTTAAAATAATGAGTTATTAATAAAGTAATTTCCAATGGGAATTTCTCCTGCAGCTATTCTGTAATTTCAAGAACGTTCACAATTGTAGAGTTTTTAGACACAACAACAAATAAGAAGCGCCAGAACCACAGAAGTTAGATAATGGGTTCACAGTTCAAAAGTTAGGTAATGGGTTGCAGGGAAACACCCATGAAAATCGAAACAGCAACCGTGTGCAAAAAGTGTACTTTCAAGTGTTTTTGAATGCATAAAATGTGCCAGCAACTGGAATTCAGTGAGGAATTTGAAAAGTTCAGTTAAGTGATGAAATCCTGAATGGATCAATAGTCTGAATTTAGGTGTCACTGTTTATCAAAGAAAAAGAATTTACTTAAGAGCCCACACTAGTCACTGAAAAAGACTCGGATGATAATGTTAAGTCTATGGGGGCGTTATTTTCAAATATCACGCTCCAATTTTAATATTTTTAAATGATTTTTTTCATACGATAGTTGAGGACGATCTACAACCGCGCTAGTTTTTACCTTTGCGAATTTCGTTTAAGATTTTTCTTTAAAAATTACTTTAAATTTCGGAACCGGTTCGAACCAGTTCTGAAGTTGAAAATATCATAATATAAAAAATATGTAACCAATATCGAAAAGGTAAAAACATGCCCGGTTGGATCGTCCTCAGATATCCTATGCAAAATATCATGTAAAAATTTTGAAATTTGTGCGAGATATTTGAAAAGAACACCTCCATTGACTTAACAGTATCATCATGATCTTTTTAGTGATTCAAATGGCATCTTTAATGCGGTGCGAAGCGGGTAAAAATGTACCCGATTCCTGTAAAATATGTGCTATGGAATAGAAGAACCCTTTTGTACCTCATATTTTTTCTTCTAGGCTAGCGATTTCAGGTCTTCAATACACCCAGAAAAAAGTTTTGTTGAATCAACAAAAAATTGTTTCGTCCAACACAGCTTTTCGCTTAAATATGGGTCAATGGAAATTTTGTTTGAATAAACAAACAAATTGTTGATTTTTTTTTTCAATTTTCCGTTGACAATTTTCATCCGAAATACGTAATAACGTAATAATAACGTCATTAATCCGTCTCAATTTGAAAAAAATGTATTATCCAAAAATTATGTTAATCCATTATAGCTATGTAAGTCAATTAAACAAAATTACGTGAGAGAGTTATGGCTACTGCCAATTTAAATTTTGCAAAAACAACAAAATTTCGTTGTAATTACAAATTGAAAATAGAAGACTTTAGTAAGACTCAAATAAAATTGATGAAATTTTGTTAAAATTTTATAACAGTATTAAGAATACGTTTTTGTCTGAGCAACAAAACCGATTTTTTACTTTAACTAAAAAATTCCTTTAAAACAACAAAATGTACTCAACAAAACATGTTTTGTAGTTTTGATCAATTCCTTTTTCTGGGTGTTGTTCTACACTCAAGATATATACTTTAAGATACAATAAAGTATTTACTCACAATATTGTTTATAATAATTTACTAATAAAAGTATTTACACTACTTTTTGCATGCTTTCATTGGTAAACGGAACATATTTCTTGGAAAATCCATGTATAATGTTTAAATGCAGTTTCTATAGTATTGCTTTTGTAACAACTTTAGTCCACTATTTTAAAATAGAATTCTTTGTCTTTGTTAATTGTAGAATATTTTACGACTAAATAAGGTGAAAATTAATATCCATTGAAAAATGCTTATAATTTGTTTTAAAGGGAGATGCTTAAGAGTATTTTATCTTTTAATAGCTTTAAATTTTTTTTTTTTTTTTTTCAAACTTCTTCACTGTTAACGGATTAGAATAAAATTTAATAAAATATTTTTTCATGGCTTTATGGCTATTCAAATAAATAGGGTCTTCTGTTTTATTTAAACGGATCAGTATACATACGAATTGAATATTTCCAACTGAGCGAAAAATTGCCTAGGCTAGGGATCGAACCCTTGTCTTACAGGGCCAATGCTTTACGGTTTAAGTTTATATGGGCCGAAAACCGGCCAGAATTTCTTGCTCAGATAACTTTATTAATTATAACATCTGGTCTGTCATTTCGACAGTTGAACGGAATAAACCGCAGGTAAGGGAATTCCATATAAATTATTGATAAGTAGATAAACTATTATTTTAACACAATCAAATTGATTGCTAAAGTTATCATACAAATTGAATATTTACTATTGATTGAAAAATTGCCCAGGCCGGGAATCGAACGCAGATCATTATTTACTAATTTTATATAACAAATGGATCATATCACGTCTCTCACATAATGATGAGAGAAAATTCTGATCATTTCATTAATATGCTTGATTATAAATAGAAAAATTTGTCTGATAAAACTAACACTACATCTAATGAATGTGATAGACATTATGCTACTATTAAAATTGAATAACTAATAGGTAAAACTTTTATATGTTCAGTTAGCTAAGAAATAATTACACAAACTTAAATTCTTCTTAATGAGCTTTCAACAATTGAAATAAAAAAAGAAGAAATGAATTAGTAATCATAGATTTGGAAAACTTTCCTCAAAGACCGATGATAACAATCAACTTTCTGTAAACAATGGCTTGCTAATTCTGACCTTGTAGTGTGATATGATAGCAAAAATTATTTCATAAAATGTATGCCCATTGAAGCCACATATTTTCCTTTTGTATTTGATCAATGATTACTTGATGCAGCTTTTTTCTGAGTAAATAAACCGTATCTTTTTAAAATATTTTATAGATAAAATGTTTGCTTTATGTCCACAAAATATCTATTAAGCGTTAAAAAATCATAATTGTTTCCAGACTGTACTGTAAAATTTTTTCCCATGTGATATTTGGAAATTTTTAAAAGACTTAGAAACCCTTTCGAAGATATAATAACTAGAAAATAAAATTTTACTATCGGCATCTAAGAATACACCAGATCGGATAATATAGTTTAAATAATATAATTTTTAGTCATTAAAATCAACAATGAGTTGAAGCTTCTTTTTAATAAAAATTTTTAATTTTACTTAAGAAAGGTGTTATAATAAAAATAAATGACATCGACATGTTTCGGAACCGTCAAATAAGTTCCATAATCATAAAATCTGGTGATTTAAAAAATGAATTGAAGCTTCTTTATCTGAAATGAAATGCATCAAAGAAAGTAAAGTCACAGAAAAAAAACATCATGTAGGAATTGTGAAAAAGGACAGCAGAATAAATTCTTTGGTAATTTAAAAACATAACTATTCAGGTTTTCTCAAATCACACTCGGAAGAAAAATTGAAACAATATTAACGATTCAACATATATTAATAATACAAGGTTGTATAATAATATTTCTGGATCAATTATGTGGCTTTCCTTTAGCTATAATGTTGCTCGCAGTATAGTAACCTCCAGTATTTAATATAACGTAGTCCAAGATACAGTCGGCCAAAAAAATAAGAAAGACAGAGATCACTCCATGCATTATCAACAGATTCTCACAGATAAAAATGGAAACAGCCAGAGTTCATTCACCGTTTACTGTCAATATTATTAGGTATTCAGAACCAGAAAGAACTACCCACATCTCTCTTTTCTACATTGAAAAAAGAGTTTGAAGAGTTAAAACGTTATACGGCATGTATCTATTCGTTGTATAATGGATTTTATGAATTTTGAAACTATTAAAATGATAGAGCCATTTTTACAGATGGTCTAACGTAAGTAAGACATTTAATTACTAGCGAAAAAGTAAATCAAGTGGTTTAATTAACTCTGTCACTGTTAGTTTTACTTTCAAGTACTAAAAACTTCGGGAAAAAACTATTTAATGTATTCTGGATTTTTTAAAACAAAAACAACTGCAAACTAAAACACATTTGCATTTATTTGTATTGAAAAATCCTATGTAATTTTTGAAAAATAAAAACTGGGTAATATAAAGATTTTTTTTTTATTATTGGGAGATAATTATGATGATGATGATGATGATGATGGTAACAGAGGTAAAAAAAAAATTTAATTTCTTTGCCATTGACATCTTAATCACTGTATTTTTTCTGGAGAAGCTTGGTCTCCTCTGGCATTGGGATGTTTATTTTTTTTCTTTCAACAATAGATGGTTAATAGATTTTAACCCCTTGAAGGGCACTTGTGTATAGCATATACCACTTAATTTTAATTTCCAAATACTACACTGACACCAGAATTAAAGAAATAATTTTTGCTTCGTATGGTGTAAGCGAAGAAAAGCTTTTACTTACCTAACTAGTAATTTGAACATAAATCCTGGTGTCAGTCAATCTTTTCATGTTTTTATGAACAGAATTACCTTGCCCTTAAAAGTGTTAAAGGGGGGAAATTAGCCTCAAACATTTTTTGAAATAAGTTAGCTGATGTTGAACAGTTCAACTCGCTTCATATGTTTCTTCTAATCATCTTCTTATTCATTAATAATTAGCTAGTAAGTTTTGTTTTATTAAAAAAATATGCACATTTCAATCAGACTTTTGTGTCACAAGACGGGAATAATATAATTTCTTCTGCAAAAAAAATATTTAAAATGATTATGACATCAGTGAATTACCTTTCTGCGTTAAAATAGTCACATGTTGTAACTTGTAAAATAATCACGAAAGGGGGAACAAGTGCAGTGACGGAAAATTTTATATCTTTTTTTCAAAAAAGCAAAACTTCGTTTTCAGTAACTTACAAGTACGGACATACTGAAGTACTTGTTTGTTAAAAATGAGATCTATTCAAAATACAATTAGATTTAAAATTAATAAATATGGCATGTCCAATGTCACTTCTCTACCCACAAAGACATAGAATTACAACAAATAATAAGTAGTTGTTTCTCTTTTGCACTACACCCCCTCTAAGTTCACTTACTTGCACTGTCAGTTTTATAAAAAATAAAACCATCGTCTACAGAAAAAGATACCATATGCTTAATAAAAAAGAAAGTAAAAAAGTAAATAAACACATTTTATCTGTATTATTATTATCATTTATAATTATTAGCATTATTATTTTGTACTTGTTTTTTTTTTTTTTTTTTTTTTTTTTTTTTTTGGCAAATTAATGCAAGAAAATCCTATTTACATTACATGTTTTTTTCTTCTTTTTTTACGAAATAGGATTGTTTATAAAACTGTGTGTTTTATATAATTATTGCTTTCAAAACACCAGAATGAATTAAGCCGCATTATTTCACAAACATCCTAGTATTTGGTATTAAAAATAATATAATATTAAAATTCGTCTCTTCCTTAACTGAAAAAGCTCAAAACTGGTCACTCTTAAAATTGGCATAAAAGAGTTTGAAAAAAATGTACACCGTTTCAGAAAGCATTATTTTCGAAATTACAGTTGGCGAGATTGATCTACTCTGGTTTTCAATACCTGATGTATTGTTCATGTTAAGGGAAATAAACTTAGTGGACGTCTCTATACTGAAATTGTAAAAAAACTGGAGTTTTCAATTCGAATTCTTACTTTTGACATCATAATTAAAATTGTACGTAAATTTCGACATAGAAACTGAAAGACGCTTGGTGAAGAATTTCAGGAATTATGCACATTTTAAATTTTGAACTCCTAATTTTAAGTTTATTATTATTTATAAGAAAACAAATTTCAATGTGCGAAGTTTTTTAAGCATAACTCAAAAACTACTGGGCGGAACAATGTGATATTTTTTATTTGCATATTCATTTTTTGCAACGATAGATAATAGATAGGTAGATTTCTAATAAAATTTCATAGATTAAAATAAATATTTACTTCGAATATTAGTTTATATATATATATATATATATATATATATATATATATATATATATATATGACTATTTAAAAGTTAGGAGCCAGAGACATCAACGCCGGGTTTCCCTTTCACCGCAGAGAAGTCATGGTCACCGAGGAAAATAAATAAATAAATGTAGAGAATCCAAATAATTACTCATTGGCTGCTGTAAGTTCATTTATTTAATCCGTAATCATGAGAAAGGGAAAAGCTCCTTTTGCAATTCCATCATTATTTCAGCGAGCCGTACTCATCGAAGAAGAAACCCAAGAATCTTCCTTCTCAACTCGAGGCTTCCCCTTTTAAATCTAAAAAAGAAAATTCTGGAACATTCTGTAACCTCAAACCATCATTCTTTTATGTAAACAGAATTCTTGTCCAGCTACGAGACTATTTTCCACAGACGATAAATTTATTTAAAAAAAAACATTATTTAACCAATTTATAATCGACTCAGAAGTTCTTAGGCAGACGATTTTTATAAATGATTAATTTTAAGAGAAAAAGAAAAGAAATGAATTTATTAATATGCACGATCAAAGGTTGACGGAGGAAAAATAAATAAATAGATAAAATAAAATAATGATATTTTTTTAAAGGTATGGTTTTGGAATAAATTTAATAAGAATTTCTTAAAAAGGGTTGATAAAAACATAGAAAAATGAATTTTATTTGGAATATTAAGAAATAAAAATTTAATTAAGAATATTTTTAATTTAGAGCCATCTTTTTAAATTTACGCATACTGGAATAATGTTTTTTAAGGCAAATTAAGAATTTATATCGTCTGTATAAAGATAAACAGATTAGATTTAGAAACAAGATTTTAATTTAATAATTTGAAGTAAGTACGGAACATTATTATAAGAAAATTAAGATAGTATAAAGGTTAGTTTAGGCGAAAAAAAAAATTTAAATTTGTAATATTATCCCCCCTCTCCAAAACTTTGTATGAAATTGATAGTTAAATAAAACTACAAGTTCGGACAATAGAAATATAATAATTTAGAAAAGTTAAATTTTGGAATAAAACTGTCAAACTCCGGAAGCCAAGAGATGGAAGAAAAGAAAATTAACGCAATATAAAAAATATTAGCGATTAAAATAAAATAGTTAAGAGAAAATTAATCTGAATTAAATTTAGGTAGGAGCATTTCCCTGAAAGAAATACAATAATGTTACAATATCACTTACTATTTGTAAGTGCATAGGAGATAATACATACAATAACAGTAAATAAGTTATGAATATTAATAAGCAAGAGATAAAAAATATAATAAAAACAATAAAAACTCTTTCTCATGGAAGTTTAAATAATTACAATAACTTAATGCATAGTTTATTTTAAATAAAGTCCTTCAAATGTAAAAAGTCTTACAATAGTGCATAAAAGAGTCTTTTCCAATGTTCTCTGAATACAGTCTCTTTAATTAAAGATCTTCAAATTTAGTTTAATCTTTGGATTTAATTTTATGTTTTTGTTGGATTCCAACATTTTTTAATAATATGTCAAATTTCTAATAATAAATATTATCACTTCAAAAATTAATAATAAATAATATAGAAAAATTTAAATAATAATAATAACAATAATAATAAGTAGCATAATAAGACTCCATATCCTAATATTTTTCAATAAGAGTATAATTATTACTAAACTTTATTATAGAAATCATAATAATAATAATAATAATAGTAAAACAAGAGTATAATCAAAAGAAAATATCACTATTTGTTTATTATTGATAGGGAAAATATTGGTTGAGGATAAAAATAATTACATAGCAACTAAATAATTATCTTATCTTCTAATAGCATAAGAAAGTATTTTTTGCTAGCCGAAAGTATACATTAAAAAAAATCATAATAATTCCAAAATCCAAATAAAATTAAATCTAACTATTTAGAAAATGGACTCTCAACCAGTGTTTCCTTACAATAATTCCTCTCTGATACTCTTTTACAAAATTGTCAAGTTTGGTTATAAGTTTTTCAAATGCCAAATGTAGATTATTATTTTATCTACACATGGATTATAAACTTTAATAATAAAATACAAATAGGAATAAAAGGTGTCATTCTTAATTGAGAAATGGAAATAAAAATAGTGTGCTTTTTTGAAAAACTCTTAATATCTGTAGTTTTCACAATCACTGAAAATCGCATATTAAGTTATAGGTTTGAGTAGAATCAGCAGATTTTATAACTGTTATAACATAAATATCTGCTGAATAAATAGAATAATACTAATGTCAAATACATGAGTAAATATAGTTAAACTTAAACACACTTAAAATTAATTTATCAACATCAATTTGAAAGCTTTTACAATCAAAGTGTACACCTTATGCCTGCATAAGGAGTCCAATTTAATCCCAAAAACTCCCAAAAACAAGTAATATTCTTGTTGCGCACCAAGAACATACCTGCTAATGTTGAAAATTATGGTGATAAAATATTTAAAGAATAAGAATTAAAATTTAATCTACTGTCTTGACTTTAGTTTGATCTAGTGATTGTGATTGTATCTGAGGATTTGTTTGTTTTTTGGGTTGCTCATGAAACAGTTTAAAATCTTCGGGTGAAAAATAGGGTCTTAATTTAGAAACATGCACAATAACGGAATTCTGTCCTGTCTCATAATTAAATTTATCTATTTCATAAGTTACGTCAGAAAGTTTATTTATAATTTTGTATGGTCCAGAGAAAGTAGGCTCTAATTTTTGAGTGTTAGGGTATTTAAATTCTTCATAAATTACAGAGTCTTGTATTTTTAATGGGCATTCGACAAAATTTCGATCATAGAGTCTTTTACTTTTAAGGTGAAATTCATGAGTTTGCGCTTTCGCAATTTTGAGGGCTTTGTCTACTGGTGGGTAATAGTTCTGTTTCATAAGGCAATTCACCATAAAATAAATAGGCAGGTGGGAATTTGGTGATAGAATGGGGCGTATTGTTGTATTCTTCGATGATTTGGTTTAATAATCTAGTTCAAGGTATTTTAGAAGAAGTGGAATTAACTTTACATTTAAGCCTGGTAACTATAGTCTGATTAACTCGCTCTACTTTTCCATTGGTCTGAGGATGATGTGCGGATGTAAAACGCTGTTGAACATGATGATTTCTAAGGAATTTCTTAAATCTTGGAGATCTGAAAGATTTATGCCTGTCACTAAGTATTTTTTGAAGTGCTTTGATATTGAAAATTTATTTTAAACAGTTAGTGTATGTTTCAGTGGTAACATTTTTGGAGGGGAAAGCCCAAACAAACCTAGTTTCATGATCTATTATTATGTGTAAGAATTTTTTTGTTGAGTTGTAATAGTTAAATCCACCAACAGTATCAATAGACATTCAAAAGGTTGATCTGTGGCTGGCATAGCTTGTAATAAGCCGAATCTTTTCTGTTTTGGTTTTTTATTTTTCTGACAGGTATCGCAATGTTTAACAAATTCTGTAATGTCTATTGTCATATTAGGCCAATAATAGTTGGGAGTTATTAAATTAAGCATTTTTTGAATCCCTAAATGTCCAAAATTATCATGAGCAGTATGGAGTAATTTTTTTCTTAATGACATTGGTACAACAATTTTTTTGAATCCCTTTTTCTGAACTATAATAATTCCATTCTCTTTTTTATATTTTTTGTCACAAACATTGTCTTTGTCTTGCATCTCTATAATTTCTTTCCTATCTAGCAATAAACTAATATGTTGATTAAAATGACAAACAGGATTTCGTGACAACATGTCTGCTTCGACATTTGTTGAACTCTTTTCATATTTTATCTGATAATCAAACATACTAAGTTTTAGTGACCATCTAAAAAGCCTACCTCTTAAGTTTTTAACACTCTTTAACCATACTAGAGATGCGTGGTCAGTATGAATTGTAAACTTGACACCATGAAAGTAATGATAGAATTTGTCAAGAGTATCTATAATAGCTAAACATTCTAATTCAGTTATGAAATAATTTTGCTCATAACTTTTCAAAATTCTAGAATGATAAGCAATAGGATGTAAGAAATTATCTTTATCAGGTTGTTTTAGAACGGCACCTACTGCTATCTGAGAGGCATCTACAAGCATATGTAAAGGTAATTTAGGATCATAAATTTTGAGGATGGGTTTTGCAATTAAAGAATTTTTTAATTTTTGAAAAGACTCCTGGCACTCTGAATTCCATTCCCATATTGTATCTCTTTTAAGTAATCGATTTAGAGGATATCTAATTTCAGCATATTTACTTATGAATTTATGGTAAACATTAATGGAACCTAGAAATCGTTGTAACTCTTTCACATTGGAAGGAGGTTTTAAATTTTTGATGGTTTCAATATTGGCATTTGCTGGTGTTGTAGTTCCATTAGTGATTTCATAACCTAAGAAATTGATTTTATTTTGGCCTAATTTACATTTAGAAAGTTTAAGTTTAATGTTTTCTTGTTCGCAAATGTCAAAAATTTGAGCTAAATGGTTTAAATGTTCTTCTAAAGAGGAAGAGAAAATTATAATATCATCAAAATAGTGGCACGCAAAGTCGATTTTATATTTATTAAGGATCTTTGGAATGGTTTTATTGAATATGGGAGGGCCAGTTTTTATGCCAAAAGGGAGCACGAGCGACTCAAAAAGTCCAAAATTGGTTGCAAATGCTAATTTTTCTGTATCGGATGGATGTATTGGTATGTGCCAGTAGCCAGAGGCTAAATCCAAAGTTGAAAAATACTGAGCACTACTCAATTTATCTAAAATTCCATCGATACGGGGCAAGGGATCTGCATCGTTTTTAATTATTGCGTTTAATTTTCTATAGTCTATACATAATCGCGTTTTTTTACCTTCCTCTCTTTTCATAAGTAGTGTAATAGGGGCAGAATAGGGGCTATTACTTTCCTTTATCAGTCCGGCTGCTAACAATGATTGAATTTGGTATATTATTTCTATTTCTTCTAGGGAAGATGTTCGGTAGGGCCTCAAAGATATAGGTAGGTCTGAGTTTAGTATAACGCGTTGTGGTTCAATATTTATCCTACCCACATCATATTTATGCTTTGCAAAAATATCACTATAAATATGAACTAATTCCCTTAAAATTACATCTTGAATTAAATTTATTTCCCCAGTTAAATCTGAATCCGAATTATCGCGAAAATTTTGAAGAGTCATGGAACCTCTATAATCAGGATGCACATTAATTTCGTGATCATATTCAACACAGTCTTCATTTTTCATAATATTTCCACAAGTAGATTGTAACTCTATATCATGATTACTTGCATTCAGTGTTTCATTATCATAATTATCTATTGCTACATTATTACCAGTATTTAATTTCATATTTTTTTTATACTCTGAGGTTACAAATTCATTAGATTGATCCCTGTTCTGTTGTACTTGGTTCATATTTACTGTATTGAAATGAAGGGATCTCTCATTATGTATGGATATACTGTTAGTTATAATTTTCCTTCCCTGCCTTACAATACAATTTTTACATTCTATGGTTAATTTAAATTTAGAACATTCTTTTAACCCCAAAATAGCATAATCCAAATTTGTATTGCATACTAAAAAGTTAACATATTTTTTAATTTTACCCACATTTAGAAGAACACTATATTTTTTATTTATATGTAAAGATCCTTTTGCCTGACCAATGGTAACTGAGGGTATAGTCTCAATTTTAGCATTAAGTTTTTTAACAAATTTAAGTGGCAATATTGCAATAGTTGAGCCAGTATCTACAACACATGGCAAATTATAATTATTTGTACACCCATACACAATTAATTGCCAAACATTATGAGAATTATTTTGTGAGATATTTGGAAGAGTATCAGAGGATGGTACCTCATTCCTAAAAATACATTCTCTATCCCAATGAAAAGCATTATTCACACCCCTATTTGTGCATATCCTACAAGGTCTTAAAGGATATGAATTCTCAATATAATTATTTTGACAAATTCTAGGTCTTTGAAACTGAGATTGCCTTTGGGGAATCCAATTCATGGGTGTATTATTGGGCCTAACTGGCTGAATCCAGGGCCTTGGTTGAAAAGGTTGAAAATTTTGTCTAGCTGAGGGTTGATTTATTACTTGGTTTGAAACTAATGGGGTGGAAACTTCCACGAATTGTTTGACAACCCGGTACCATTCGGTGGTACTACTAGGAGGATTTACAATAATACTGTTTTTGAATTCTTGTTTTAAACCATCAGTTAAACCTTGTAATAGTATATTTTCACTAAGATGTAATTTCCTACCAATTACCACTTTTTTACGAAAATAAGTTTCTAAATTGTCTAAATTAACTAATTTCAGATTTGAAAAATCAGAAAAACTCGGGAAGTCTAATTCAATGAGTCTTTCTATCAAAATTTTGTTAATTTGTTCATAATCCGTACAATATAAGCAGTCATTGATATAAATTTTTTGCGCTTCCCCTTTCAAATATTGCGCAATAAAATTAAATTTCCATTCTAGATTTTTCTGTTCCCTATCACATGTTTTATCAAAATAAGTTAACCAAGACAAAATGTTCATTCCAGAACTCGGGTCAAACGGTACGAATTTAGGATCTTCCATAATTTTTTATTTCTTACTTATTAGAATAAATGAAGCACTTCTATTTTCTTTATTAAATCCTGATCGTAAGATCATTCGCAATAAATTTCAAAGTTAATGATTTCTATCAATTACATATTTTTTCAAAATTACTATATTTAGCTGCTAACATTAACCAGAAATTTTATCTAATAAAACAGAAATTGTAAATATCATAGATATACTTTAAATTGGGATCAACTTTTAATTCTATTATTTTATCGATCATAAACAGATTCAAAAATTTTAATTATAGGTAATTTCTTACTTAAAATCACAAAATTTACTGAAAAAATTAATCATATTTATCAGTCAAAATTCTAGCAACAGCCTTGCACAGTTCCATCTTTCTTACTGAATTTAAATAAATTATAAGAATCCGGGAACCAAAGCTCACTGTAACCAAAAATTCTAACAAATAAAAGGAAAAACATAAATGTTAACTTAACTTTCAGCTCCAATGTCTAGTTGTAGGAACATTATCATGAAAATACTGCATTCTGAGACTATTTCTTGATAACAAACAAATATCAATAAATTAGAAAATGTACTTTTAAAAATAATCTTGAGCTTCTAGGTTTTTTATATAATTTCTTATTATTACAAACTTGCCTTTAATCGTGAATAAAAATATCACAATACTCTTAATAAGTAACAGTAAATATCTTAAGAATATCATACTCCTCAATTAAATCCTTAAGAATAAAAATATTTCAATCTCCAACACATAATAATGATAATAATAATACTCATAAATAGGTAAGTAAGTAAGATTCACAGATAAATAATCAAATAAATAAATAAATTAGTAAATTAATAAATTAACTTCAAATTACTCTCATTAATAAAATAATAAATAAATAAATAAATAAATACATAATAAATATTTTTTCTCAATCATAAAAAGAATAAAAATAATAATCAAAACATTTAATAAAATAACTTACAGTTTTTTGAAAAATCTTCAATAAAATTCAATCGTCTTTAAATTCCTCATCAAATACTTCTTGCATACTCACCACTTTGAAGTCATTAATTTTCAAAAATTTTCACTATGACCATGAATACTGAATCAAAATTTATGCGCACAGATCAACATCAAGCGTCAGGAAATCCACATCAGACTCGAAGCAAGTACTAATTCTTTCAGATTAGCATCTTTCCAAGCATAGTTGTGAAGTTCTTTAGAAAGAACATTTCTTTTACTTTAATTAAGTAAGAAATTACGCACACAAGAACATTCACGAGAAGTCGATTATCGGCGATTCGCAAACCCCTCATCCTTCGTTTCACAGCAGACTTCATTAGCAAGCTGAAAATACCATATAGAATGTCCTTCAGAACATAAATTTCATTCGAACTTCGGCGATAGCATGTTCTACTTTGCTCCATCGCGATTTTCTTTAAATATCCAAAAAAGGCAGCACAGATAAATTATCCTGTCGGACTTTAGAGTTTATTGTGACGATTTAAAAGTTAGGAGCCAGAGACATCAACGCCGGGTTTCCCTTTCACCGCAGAGAAGTCATGGTCACCGAGGAAAATAAATAAATAAATGTAGAGAATCCAAATAATTACTCATTGGCTGCTGTAAGTTCATTTATTTAATCCGTAATCATGAGAAAGGGAAAAGCTCCTTTTGCAATTCCATCATTATTTCAGCGAGCCGTACTCATCGAAGAAGAAACCCAAGAATCTTCCTTCTCAACTCGAGGCTTCCCCTTTTAAATCTAAAAAAGAAAATTCTGGAACATTCTGTAACCTCAAACCATCATTCTTTTATGTAGACAGAATTCTTGTCCAGCTACGAGACTATTTTCAACAGACGATAAATTTATTAAAAAAAAATATAATTTAACCAATTTATAATCGACTCAGAAGTTCTTAGGCAGACGATTTTTATAAATGATTAATTTTAAGAGAAAAAGAAAAGAAATGAATTTATTAATACGCACCATCAAAGGTTGACGGAGGAAAAATAAATAAATAGATAAAATAAAATAATGATATTTTTTTAAAGGTATGGTTTTGGAATAAATTTAATAAGACTTTCTTAAAAAGAGTTGATAAAAACATAGAAAAATGAATTTTATTTGGAATATTAAGAAATAAAAATTTAATTAAGAATATTTTTAATTTAGAGCCATCTTTTTAAATTTACGCATACTGGAATAATGTTTTTAAGGCAAATTAAGAATTTATATCGTCTGCATAAAGATTAACAGATTAGATTTAGAAACAAGATTTTAATTTAATAATTTGAAGTAAGTACGGAACATTATTATAAGAAAATTAAGATAGTTAGTTTAGGCGAGAAAAATTTTATGTTTGTAATATATATATATATATATATATATATATATATATATATATATATATGTGACATTTTAAAGTTAGGAGCCAGAAACATCATCGCCAGGGTCCCCGTTCTTTGCACAGAAGTCATGGCCAGCGAGGGAAAAAATAAAAAATAAATAAATGTAGAATATCCAATAAATCACTCATTGGTGGCTGTAAGTTTATTTATTCAACTGTAGTCATTATAGAGGGAAAAACTCCTTTTTGCAAACGATCTTTTACCGAAATGTCCAAAAAATATTCCATCATTTACTTCAACCAGCCGTACTCATCGACGAAAGAACTCCAGAATCTCTCCCCTTCTCATCTCGAGACTTCCACCTTTAAAACTAAAAAGAAAATTCTAGAAATTTCTGTAATCTCAAACCATCATCCTTTTATGTAAACAGAATTCTTGTCCAGATACGAGACTATTTTACACAGACGATAAATTTATTTTAAAAAAAATATTATTTAACCAATTTATAATCGACTCATAATTTCTTAGGCAGACGATTTTTATAAATGATTAATTTTAAGAGAAAAAGAAAAGAAATGAATTTATTAATATGCACGATCAAAGGTTGACGGAGGAAAAATAAATAAATAGATAAAATAAAATAATGATATTTTTTTAAAGGTATGGTTTTGGAATAAATTTAATAAGAATTTCTTAAAAAGGGTTGATAAAAACATAGAAAAATGAATTTTATTTGGAATATTAAGAAATAAAAATTTAATTAAGAATATTTTTAATTTAGAGCCATCTTTTTAAATTTACGCATACTGGAATAATGTTTTTTAAGGCAAATTAGGAATTTATATCGTCTGTATAAAGATTAACAGATTAGATTTAGAAACAAGATTTTAATTTAATAATTTGAAGTAAGTACGGAACATTATTATAAGAAAATTAAGATAGTATAAAGGTTAGTTTAGGCGAAAAAAAAAATTTAAATTTGTAATATTATCCCCCCTCTCCAAAACTTTGTATGAAATTGATAGTTAAATAAAACTACAAGTTCAGACAACTGAAATATAATAATTTAGAAAAGTCAAATTTTGGAATAAAACTGTCAAACCCAGGAAGCCAAGAGATGGAAGAAAAGAAAATTAACGCAATATAAAAAATATTAGCGATTAAAATAAAATAGTTAAGAGGAAATTAATCTGAATTAAATTTAGGTAGGAGCATTTCCCTGAAAGCGATACAATACTGTTACAATATCACTTACTATTGGTAAGTGCATAGGATATAATACATACAATAACAGTAAATAAGTTATAAATATAAATAAGCACGAGATAAAAAATATAATAAAAACAATAACAATTCGTTCTCATGGAAATTTAAATAATTACAATAACTTAATGCATAGATTATTTTAAATAAAGTTCTTCAAATGAAAAAAGTCTTTCCATTGTGTATAAAAGTCTTTTCCAATGTTCACTGAATACAGTCTCTTTAATTAAAGATCTCCAAATCTAGTTTAATCTTTGTTTTTTATGTTATGTTGGATCCAACATCTTTTAACAATCAATCAAATTTTTCTTTCAATAATATATCAATTTTTTTTAATAATAAATAGCATCACTCTCAATATCAATAATAAATAATATAGAAAAATTTAAATAATAACAATAACAACAATAATAAGTGATAGTATAATAAGACTCCATATCCTAATATTTCTCAATAAGAGTATAATTAATACTAAACTTCATTATAGAAATCATAATGATAATAATAATAAAACAAGAGTATAATCAAAAGAAAATATCACAATTTGTTTATTATTGATAGGGAAAATATTGGTTGAGGATAAAAATAATTACATAGCAACTAAATAATTTTCTTATCTTCTAATAGCATAAGAAAGTATTTTTTGCTAGCCGAAAGTATAAATAAAAAAAAAATCATAATTCCAAAATCTAAATAAAATTAAATCTAACTATTTAGAAAATGGACTCTCAACCAGTATTTCCTTACAATAATTCCTCTCTGATACTCTTTTACAAAATTGTCAAATTTGGTTATAAGTTTTCAATGCCAAATGTAGAATAATGTTTTATCTACACATGGTTTATAAACTTTAATAATAAAATACAAATAGGAATAAAAGGTGTCATTCTTAATTGAGAAATGGAAATAAAAATAGTGTGCTTTTTTGAAAAACTTTTAATATATGTAGTTTTCGCAATCACTGAAAATCACATATTATGTTATAGGTTTGAGTAGAATCATCAGATTTTATAACTGTTATAACATAAATATCTGCTGAATAAGTAGAATAATACTAATTTCAATAAATGAGTAAATATAGTTAGACTTAAATACACTTAAAATTAATTTATCAACATCAATTTGAAAGCCTTTACAATCAAAGTGCACACCTTATGCCTGCATAAAGAGCCCAATTTAATCCCAAAAACTCCCAAAAACAAGTAATATTCTTGTTGCGCACCAAGAACATACCTGTTAATGTTGAAAATTATGGTGATAAAATATTTAAAGAATAAGAATTAAAATTTAATCTACTGTCTTGACTTTAGTTTGATCTAGTTGAATGTGATTGTATCTGAGGTTTTGTTTGTTTTTTGGGTTGCTCATGAAACAGTTTAAAATCTTCGGGTGAAAAATAGGGTCTTAATTTAGAAACATGCACAATAACGGAATTCTGCCCTGTCTCATAATTAAATTTATCTATTTCATAAGTTACATCAGAAAGTTTATTTATAATTTTATATGGTCCAGAGAAAGTAGGTTCTAATTTTCGAGTGTTAGGGTATTTAAATTCTTCATAAATTACAGAGTCTTGTATTTTTAATGGGCATTCGACAAAATTTCGATCATAGAGCCTTTTACTTTTAAGGTGAAATTCCTGAGTTCGCGCTTTCGCAATTTTGAGGGCTTTGTCTACTGGTGTTGTATACATTTTAACTGCCTCACACAAAACCATTACCCTCCATTTTAAAAATCTGAATCAAAATTATCGTGAAAATTATAACTATATTTAGCTGCTAACTTTAACCAGAAATTTTATCTAATAAAACAGAAATTGTAAATATCATAGATGTACCTTAAATTGGGTTCAACTTTTAATTCTATTAATTTATAGATCATAAACAGATTCAAAAATTTTAATTATAGGTAATTTATTACTTAAAATCACAAAATTTACTGAAAAAATTAATCATATTTATCAGTCAAAATTCTAGCAACAGCCTTGCACAGTTCCATCTTTCTTACTGAATTTAAATAAATTATAAGAATCCGGGAACCAAAGCTCACTGTAACCAGAAATTCTAACAAATAAAAGGGAAAACATAAATGTTAACTTAATTTTCAGCTCAAATGTCTAGTTGTAGGAACATTATCATGAAAATACTGCATTCTGAGACTATTTCTTGATAACAAACAAATATTAATAAATTAGAAAATGTACTTTTAAAAGTAAACTTGAGCTTCTAAGTTTTTTATATAATTCCTTATTATTACAAAATTGCCTTTAATCGTGCATAAAAATGTCATAATAGTCTTAATAAGTAACAGTAAATATCTTAAGAACATCATACTCCTCAATTAAATCCTTAAGAATAAAAATATTTCAATCTCCAACACATAATAATGATAATAATAATACTCATAAATTGGTAAGTAAGTAAGATTCACAGATAAATAATCAAATAAATAAATAAATTAGTAAATTAATAAATTAACTTCTAATTACTCTCATCAATAAAATAATAAATAAATAAATAAATAAATGCACAATAAATATTTTTTCTCAATCATAAAAAGAATAAAAATAATAATAAAAAAATATGTGTGCCACTCGGGGACTGCCGCGGTAAAGCTATTGCATAGCATTTTTTATCAACTTATGCAAAAATAATGCGCGTCAATGTCTGCTGAAGTCTATCGAAGGATACCTTCCCGAAGTCTGCCAAACTGAAACTTCGTTAGCCGGATTGTTAGGAATTTTTCTCGTTGCGGAATTCTTAAATTCGGTCTCCGCGCTCAAAGACCGCGATAAAAGCTATGCAATAGCTTAATAAATTACCAAACAAAATTTGGTCGCGCTACGAAAATTAGATCGCGAGTTATAAGCATTTTAAATTTTTCGACCCTCACGGTGGGGGGGTCCCCTGTCACCAAAAATTAACACTGTCTCATAAAAAATTACCAAACAAAATTTGGCCGCGCTACGAAAATTAGATCGCGAGTTATAAACATTTTAAATTTTTCGACCCTCACCGTGGGGGTCTCCTGTCACCAAAAATTAACAAAATCTCATAATAAATTACCAAACAAAATTTGGCCGCGTTACGAAAATTAGATCGCGAGTTATAAGCATTTTCAATTTTTCGACTCTCACCGTGGTGGGGGTCTCCTGTCACCAAAAATTAACACTGTCTTATAATAAATTACCAAACAATATTTTGCCAAGCTACCAAAATTAGATCGCGAGTTATAAGCATTTTTAATTTTTCGACCCTCGCCGTGGGGTGTCTTCTGTCACCAAAATTTAACAATGTCTCATAATAAATTACCAAACAAAATTTGGCCGCGCTACGAAAATTAGATCGCGAGTTATGAGCATTTTAAATTTTTCGATCCTCACCTTGGGGTGTCTCCTGTCACCAGAAATTAACAATGTCTCATAATAAATTACCAAACAAAATTTGGCCGCGATACGAAAATTAGATCGCGAGTTATAAGCATTTCAAATTTTTCGACCCTCACCGTGGGGGTCTCCTGTCACCAAAAATTAACACTCTCATATTAAATTACCAAACAAAATTTGGCCGCGCTACGAAAATTAAATTGTGAGTTATAAGCATTTTAAATTTTTCGACCCTCACCGTGGGGGGTCTCCTGTCACCAAAAATTAACAAAATCTCATAATAAATTACCAAACAAAATTTGGCCGCGCTACGAAAATTAGATCGCGAGTTATAAGCATTTTAAATTTTTCGACCCTCACCGTGAGGGTCTCCTGTCACCAAAACTGAACACTGACTCATAATAAATTACCAAACAAAATTTGGCCGCACTACGAAAATTAGATCGTGAGTTACAAGCATTTTAAATTTTTCGACCCTCACCGTGGGGGCTCTCCTGTCACCAAAAATTAACAGTCTCATATTAAATTACCAAACAAAATTTGGCCGCGTTACGAAAATTAGATCGTGAGTTATAAGCATTTAAAATTTTTCGACCCTCATCGTGGGGGGGGTCTAATGTCCCCATAAATTAACACTGCCTCATAATAAATTACCAAACAAAATTTGGCCGCGCTACAAAAATTAGATCGCGAGTTATAAGCATTTTAAATTTTTCGACCCTCACCGTGGGGGTTCCCCTGTCACCAAAAATTAACAGTCTCAAAATAAATTACCAAACAAAATTTGGCCGCGCTACGAAAATTAGATCGCGAGTTATTAGCATTTTAAATTTTTCGACCCTCACCGTGAGGGTCTCCTGTCACCAAAACTTAACACTGACTCATAATAAATGAATAAACAAAATTTGGCCGCGCTACGAAAATTATATCGCGAGTTATAAGCATTTTAAGTTTTTCTACCCTCATTGTGGGGGGTCTAATGTCTCCAAAAATTAACACTGTCTCATAATAAATTACCAAACAAAATTTGGCCGCGCTACGAAAATTAGATCGCGAGTTATAAGCATTTTAAATTTTTCGACCCTCACCGTGGGGGGGGGGGAGTGTTCTGTCACCAACAATTAACAATGTCTCATAAAAAATTACCAAACAAAATTTGGCCGCGCTACGAAAATTAGATCGCGAGTTATAAGCATTTTAAATTTTTCGACCCTCACCGTGAGGGTCTCCTGTCACCAAAACTTAACACTGACTCATAATAAATGAATAAACAAAATTTGGCCGCTCTACGAAAATTAGATCGTGCGTTATAAGCATTTTAAATTTTTCGACCCTCACCATGGGGGGTCTCCTGTCACCAAAAATTATACACTGTCTCATAATAAATTACCAAACAAAATTTGGCCGCACTACGAAAATTAGATCGTGAGTTACAAGCATTTTAAATTTTTCGACCCTCACCGTGGGGGCTCTCCTGTCACCAAAAATTAACAGTCTCATATTAAATTACCAAACAAAATTTGGCCGCGCTACGAAAATTAGATCGTGAGTTATAAGCATTTAAAATTTTTCGACCCTCATCGTGGGGGGGTCTAATGTCCCCATAAATTAACACTGCCTCATAATAAATTACCAAACAAAATTTGGCCGCGCTACAAAAATTAGATCGCGAGTTATAAGCATTTTAAATTTTTCGACCCTCACCGTGGGGGTTCTCCTGTCACCAAAAATTAACAGTCTCAAAATAAATTACCAAACAAAATTTGGCCGCGCTACGAAAATTAGATCGCGAGTTATAAGCATTTTAAATTTTTCGACCCTCACCGTGAGGGTCTCCTGTCACCAAAACTTAACACTGACTCATAATAAATGAATAAACAAAATTTGGCCGCGCTACGAAAATTATATCGCGAGTTATAAGCATTTTAAGTTTTTCTACCCTCATTGTGGGGGGTCTAATGTCTCCAAAAATTAACACTGTCTCATAATAAATTACCAAACAAAATTTGGCCGCGCTACGAAAATTAGATCGCGAGTTATAAGCATTTTAAATTTTTCGATACTCACCGTGGGGGTCTCCTGTCACCAAAAATTAACACTGCCTTATAATAAATTACCAAACATTATTTTGCCAAGCTACGAAAATTAGATCGCGAGTTATAAGCATTTTTAATTTTTCGACCCTCACCGTAGGGTGTCTTCTGTCACCAACAATTAACAATGTCTCATAATAAATTACCAAACAAAATTTGGCCGCGCTACGAAAATTAGATCGCGAGTTATGAGCATTTCAAATTTTTCGACCCTCATCGTGGGGTGTCTCCTGTCACTAGAAATTAACAATGTCTCATAATAAATTACCAAACAAAATTTGGCCGCGCTACGAAAATTAGATCGCGAGTTATAAGCATTTTAAATTTTTCGACCCTCACCATGGGGGGGGGGGTCTTCTGTCACCAACAATTAACAATGTCTCAAAAAAAAAATAACCAAACAAAATTTGCCCGCGCTACGAAAATTAGATCGCGAGTTATAAGCATTTTAAATTTTTCGACCCTCACCGTGAGGGTCTCCTGTCACCAAAACTTAACACTGACTCATAATAAATGAATAAACAAAATTTGGCCGCGCTACGAAAATTAGATCGTGCGTTATAAGCATTTTAAATTTTTCGACCCTCACCATGGGGGTCTCCTGTCACCAAAAATTATACACTGTCTCATAATAAATTACCAAACAAAATTTGGCCGCACTACGAAAATTAGATCGTGAGTTACAAGCATTTTAAATTTTTCGACCCTCACCGTGGGGGCTCTCCTGTCACCAAAAATTAACAGTCTCATATTAAATTACCAAACAAAATTTGGCCGCGCTACGAAAATTAGATCGTGAGTTATAAGCATTTAAAATTTTTCGACCCTCATGGTGGGGGGGTCTAATGTCCCCAAAAATTAACACTGCCTCATAATAAATTACCAAACAAAATTTGGCCGCGCTACAAAAATTAGATCGCGAGTTATAAGCATTTTAAATTTTTCGACCCTCACCGTGGGGGGGTCTCCTGTCTCCAAAAATTAACACTGTCTTATAATAAAAAACCAAACAAAATTTGGCCGCGCTACGAAAATTAGATCGCGAGTTATGAGCATTTTAAATTTTTCGATCCTCACCGTCTGGGGTCTCCTGTCACCAAAAATTAACACTGTCTCCTAATAAATTACCAAACAAGTTTGTCCGCGCTACGAAGATTAGATCGCGAGTTATAAGCATTTTAAATTTTTCGACCCTCACCGTGGGGTGTATCCTGTCACCAGAAATTAACAATGTCTCATAATAAATTACCAAACAAAGTTTGGCCGCGCTACGAAAGTTAGATCGCGAGTTATAAGCATTTTAAATTTTTCGACCCTCACGGTGGGGGGGGGGGGTCTCTTGTCACCAAAATAAATAAGACCACCAAAATAAACACTGTCTCATAATAAATTACCAAACAAAAGTTGGCCGCGCTATGAAAATTGGATCATAAGAAACATAAGTTTGAGACTTGATATTCTAATATCTGAAAAATACCGCGTCAATGTCTGCCGAAGTCTACCGAAGGATACTGTTCCGAAGTTTTTCGAAAGGAAACGACGTTAGCCGAGTGTTATGTTTTTTCGTTACCGATGTGTTAGGATTTTTCGCGTTACGGAATTTTTGGATTCGGTCACCGCGCTCAAAGCCCGCGATAAAAGCTATGCAATAGCTTAAAAACATTTAATAAAAAAACTTACAGTTTTTTGAAAAATCTTCAATAAATTCAATCGTCTTTAAATTCCTCATCAAATACTTCTTGCATACTCACCACTTTGAAGTCATTAATTTTCAAAAATTTTCCTATGACCATGAATACTGAATCAAAATTTGTGCGCACAGATCAACATCAAGCGTCAGGAAATCCACATCAGACTCGAAGCGACTAGCAATTATTTCAGATTAGCATCTTTCCGAGCATAGTTGTAAAGTTCTTTAACAGGAACACACGCCATTCCACAGATTCAGTTTGCAATCCGAAAAAGTCACATAATTATCCTACCGGCTCTAGAAAAGACTGTGACATTTTAAAGTTAGGAGCCAGAAACATCATCGCCAGGGTCCCCGTTCTTTGCACAGAAGTCATGGCCAGCGAGGGAAAAAATAAAAAATAAATAAATGTAGAATATCCAATAAATCACTCATTGGTGGCTGTAAGTTTATTTATTCAACTGTAGTCATTATAGAGAGAAAAACTCCTTTTTGCAAACGATCTTTTACCGAAATGTCCAAAAAATATTCCATCATTTACTTCAACTAGCCGTACTCATCGACGAAAGAACTCCAGAATCTCTCCCCTTCTCATCTCGAGACTTCCACCTTTAAAACTAAAAAGAAAATCCTAGAACTTTCTGTAATCTCAAACCATCATCCTTTTATGTAAACAGAATTCTTGTCCAGATACGAGACTATTTTACACAGACGATAAATTTATTTTTAAAAAAATATTATTTAACCAATTTATGATCGACTCATAATTTCTTAGGCAGACGATTTTTATAAATGATTAATTTTAAGAGAAAAAGAAAAGAAATGAATTTATTAATGCACACATCAAAGGTTGACGGCGGAAAAATAAATAAATAGATAAAATAAAATAATGATATTTTTTGAAAGGTATGGTTTTGGAATAAATTTAATAAGATTTTCTTAAAAAGGGTTGATAAAAACATAGAAGAAATCAGTTTTATTTGGAATATTAAGAAATAAAGTTTTAATTAAGAATATTTTTAATTTAGAGCCATCTTTTTAAATTTACGCATACTGGAATAATGTTTTTTAAGGCAAATTAAGAATTTATATTGTTTTCATACAGATTAACAGATTAGATCTAGAAACAAGATTTTAAGTTAATAATTTGAAGTAAGTACGGAACATTATTATAAGAAAATTAGGGTAGTATATATATATATATATTATTAAATTAATATTTGAACATTCCATTTTTCTAGTTTAGTTTAAGGAGTTCATAATTTATAGAAGAAATTTAGATCTTCGTGATTCCTTTACTTCGTCATCAAATGACTTCCCAACTGATATTTAATTTCAGCATGAAGAAGTTTACCAGTTTCTCAAACTAATTATTTTATATAAATTGAAACAAGATGTAATTTTCAGTCGAATAGCTATTTCTATTTTTCTTTTATAAAATGTGTCGATTAAAAAGTATAACGACCCTTTCTCCCCCTTTTTTTCTCATTTTTAGCAGTTTGTATATACTTTGTAGCTATATAACTTTTTTAACATCGTCAGTTGGTTTTTTGAGCACCTGTATGGGATAGTCTACGATGACATCATAGACAAAAAAAATTAACACTATTCCAAGCTGAAATTTTACGTTAAACTGGGTAGATCAGTCAGAGTGATACTGAACAAGATTCAGGTATCTTACGTGGTATACAGAGAAAGGCAAAAATCATAATCAGGTGGCTCCAAGACAACTGCGACAACATCACGTCACTCATACATCAGAACACATAAACAAATGACCACACTTACAAAAAAAAAAAAAAAAAAAAAAAAAAAAAAACTCGCAATCTTTTACTACAGCCACTAATCCTTCATGTACCCGCGCGTATTTTTGTGTTACATGTTATTATATGTTTAAAAAAATTAAAAAAAATGAAAAACTTATTAAACGGCCTAGGATTCATATCGCCACAAAAAATTATAAAATAGTGTATTTTGTCTTATGTCCCAGCAATGTGCGGTAGTCGTGCGATATCAGCAATATCGAGGGCCCGAAACAGGTGCCCCGCAGGAACTTCCTGCATGCACGTCGCAAGACATCACGGATCTGCAAGTCGCACACCATGACTCAGTAAAAAGCTTCACCCGCCTCCAGCACTGCTTGTCCGTCCTATATGTTATTAAAGGAAAAATGGCCTAGGTCTAAAACCCTACGGTCAACAATAAAAAATCATAAAAAATGTTAAAATAACGATATGTCTTATAATCACAGCAGTAAGCGATAGTCGTGCAGTAACAGCAGTATCCACGGCCCGCAATAATACTAGTGCAAGCACGTCGAAAGACATCTCGGTTCTGCAAGCTGCACATTATGACAAATCTAAAAGCTTTCTGCCCCCGCCTAACTGCTTGTCCGTCCAGATCTAAACAACATAAGATATATATTACGAAAAAAAAATCAAAAGGGAATTCACGTTGAGTGCTTGGGTTAAGTGAACTCTCTGGTTAATTTTAAACAATAGCAATGTTACTAACACATTTACCTTCCAGGATTCCCTCCCCTAGGACTTGGCTCCCGAAAATTCCAAGTTGACCTGATCGACGCAGGGACTCAACGGACCCTGTGCGGTCCGAACAGATTCGGGAGCACCAATCAAGTCCATTGCACCAGAACCGTACAGGTTGACCTCATAGACGCAGAGACTCAAGGGACTCTACCCGGTCCTACACCGTTCTGGAACCCCCCCTCTAGTGGCTAACGCCTCTCAGGCTTTCAAGTCGACCTCATTGACGCAGGGACCCACGAGATCCTGTGCGGTCCGAAGAACAATGGGAAGCAACCTACTAGCCCACTTACCCCGAACCACGCACGTTGACCTCATCAATGCAGAGATTCAAAGGACGAACACGTGCGTTCCGAAACGTGTTCGGGGGTTTTCTTTTTCGTTTTTTCCCCTTGTTTTTTTCTAATGACAGTACGCCTCTTTATTAGGTGCATTTGGACTCTGTCCGCACGAGCTACCGGACCCGCTCCAATGGGACAGCCCATGGAGCACCTTTTTTTCTTCTTCTTCTTCTTCCTTGGGTACGGTAGAAAGGCGGGATCTCGTCACCACAAGCAGCGATTCGACTGCCTTGCATTTCGGCTCAAAAATTCTCCCTTCTCTGACACAACTTAGCATTTCGGCCTTTTTAGTTTTGGTTATTTATTTTTCTAAATCTCCCTCAAAATTTTTTCATCTGTTTTCTGCTAAGGGCACGCCACCATTTCGGCTCAAAAAATTTTAGCTCCAGCCCCATTTCACCTGGTACGGCGAGTGGGAGTGATGTGCGGCGCCAAACTCAGTACATTCACAAAGGCAATAAACTACTCAGTCCAACAACCGTTAGCCACAATCAGCCGACCTCGGCACTTGTTTGCGTAGATCGCCCCCACTTTGCCGGCTAAAATTCCATCATGTACGCTAAATGCGCCTGGTGCATATAAAATCCGTCGTGGGTGCAAAGTCCTCCAAGTTATCCGTGAATTATACCTCTGGAGGTGCCTTGCCAGGTGAAGGTCTCGTCATCTGATCAAGGCCCTAAATTACGAGACCATCTTGCGAAGCCATTTGCAGTTCAAACAACAGGATGTACCATTAATTAACAGGCGAAACAAAGTATACTCAACGAGAAGCAAATACTGCAGGAATGATGCATGTGAAGCAAAGTTTATTGCCGCTACGTGGTAATTAGGCGGTCGTCCGCTCCGATACCAGGTATCTAACCCGTTAAGCTGAGATAACTCGGCAGGTAGGGGCCTGGTCATCGGTTAGAAAGAAAGAAATAAGTAATCGACAAATTTCCGAATTGCATAGGCACTTCCAAGGCGAAAATAAGTCTTTTGAAAACGAAGAGCTGTCGGAAAGGATTTGTATGAGTATAACCATTAAAAATTTGAAGCGAATTAGTCAACTATTGCGTGAAGATGATCAAAGGGTGATCAGTATTGTAGAAACCTTCATACTTGTCAGACAATTCTAACATCGGAAATAACGATGAGGCTTGTTTTTACTAAGTTTTTTCGCCAAGTGCAGAACTCTGAGCATATGAAGCATCATATCTTTGTATGCAAGATCTACGCTAATGATCGTAGTTGCTCTATCATTCACTCCCAAAGTCATCATTGGGAACAAATCTCATGTCCGATAAAAATGACGATGCATCACTATATATGATCAAATATATTTTGCTGTGAAATGCCATTAGATAATCCGTAAAAAGTAAAAAACAAGGAGGTCTATTGCCAAAAGTAAACTTTCTGTGCTATACTGTTTGACGAGTATTACGTATGTTGCTTTCTAAATTCGCACTTTCAAACTGCTAGTTTAAGGAATGTTTCAATTTCAATATTTTTTTTAAATAAAATTTTATTCATTGTTGTTGCATAAAAAATAAATTAACAAATTACATTTCTTTTTAATGAACTAATATATTTTAAGCATTAAATATTATACTCATTTTTGCTTTATTTTAAAATGTGTCTCAAACGCTTGGGGATGCGTTAATTACCCAGTTTTTCTGTAGAATTAACAGCTTTATTGCTCGAAAAACTGCAAATATGTATTGAATTTGCCTTATATAGAAGCTGACTTTCAAGTCCTTTTTAGATTTAAAATTTAGATTTATTCATTTAATTTTTACAACAATATCTATATCTGTGATAGTAAACACCTACAATGTAAATGAATCGTTGCGAAAGTAATATAAAAGCAAGTGCTAAAAGATTTTACACCAATTTTCTCAAATAGTAATTTTCGGATTAATTAATTGCATATTTCGCCGATTAAATTATCGTGGCTGGTCCCTGGAAATCTTATAGTATAATATGAGCAAATTTTGTGTATGTGTATATGTCTGTTTATGTAAATTTCATCTTAAAAATGGCTTTAACAATTTTGACTAAATTTTGCATTCTACCATTTTGGGGGACTAGATGACAAAGTGGTTAGGTCATGTTCGAGAAAATTCGATTAGTGAGTGTCCTTTTGGGTCATTATGGGTCAGGGTCAAGCTAATTATTTCTAAAATACGGCTCAAATGATTTTGTTTAAATTTTGTATCCAACAATTTTGGGGCTCAAGAAGAGTATTAGGCTAGATCACATGATTCAGAATGTTCACATGTTAGTGATCCTGTTTGGGTCATTGCGGATTAAGTTAATTTTATCTAGAAAATGGTTCAAACGATTTTGACTAAATTTTGTATTCCATCATTTTCAGAATCGAGAAGATCAATGAGCTAAGTTTCATGTTCGAGAAAATTCGATTACAGAGTCATTTTGGATGAGAATGGGTCAGGGTGAAGCTATTTGTATCTAAAAAATGACTTAAAAGATTCTGATACAGTTTCGTGTTGTACCGTTACCGTGCACGATAAAACTATTGAGTTTGGTCGCATGTTCGAGAAAATTATATTAGTGGGTCATTTTGGGTCATTATGGGTTAGGGTCAAGTTGATTATATATCTATAAAACGGCTCAAATAATTTTGAAAAAAAATTGTATTATATTGATCACGGACACGAAAAGATTACTGTCTCATGTCATAAGTTCGAGAAATTCCGATTAGGGGTCAATTGAATTTCATTTAGAAAACAGCTTTTAAATTTTGTATTTCATCGTTTTCAGATTCTTGAAGAGCAATGGATTAGGTCGCATGCTCAAGGAAATTCGATTAGTAGTCATTTTGGGTCATTATTAGTCAGGGTCAATCTAATTGCAACTTAAAAGCAGTTCAAACAGTTTTGTCAAAATTTCGTATTATTCAATTTCCGTGTACGAAAAGATAATTAGACTAGGCCACATGTTCAAGAAATTTTGATTAATGGGCCATTTTGGGGTCACCATGGGACAAGATTATTTCATCTAAAAACGGCTCCAACTATTTTTACTAAATTTTGTAATCTACTGTCTTCGGTCTCGAGAATCAATTGCTGTTCAATCAATTGTCAAATCAATTGCTGTCAGAATAGCTAACAGCTGCTTTCGAGACTGATGAAATAAGAACAACTCAACAATTTAAAATTAACTTATATAAAATGGATAAGTAAACAATTATATAAAATAGCTATAAAAAATTTATTTTTAACCACGCATTTTAAATGTACCGTTTTAAACATGACGTAACCAAAGTTTTGTCTCCCTTTAATCCTTCCACACATTAGAGGTCTGCGGGCCGGAATTTCCAGGCCCGGCCCGTAGGAAAGTTATTTCGGCCCGGCCCGTTGTAAAACTCAAAAGTTCGGCCCGGGCCCGGCCCGGCCCGGCCCGTACAAAAATCAGCGAAAACAGGCCCGGCCCGTTTTGGCCCGTTACAATTTCTACGATTTCTAAAAAATTCAGATTTTTATAATATAACTAAAATTCCTTTAAAGAATACTGCATACATATCTATGGAATGACTTTACAGTATATTTTACAGCAAATACACATTAACAACATTAATGATTACTTAGATTCTTAGGCTTTACATTCGAATAAAGATTCATTAAAAAATTAATATGGCTTAGAATAAAAGAAAAAAGAAAGAAAGCTAAAAACATCGTTAATTTTGAAGCTGTTTAATAAAAGAAGATTTATAAATATATTTCTATATCATTTTATTATAGATTTCAAATCCAAATTCATTCTTAAATTCCAAGAAGCTCCTTTCTGATACATTTCTAAATTATTTTTTTTCTCAGAAACGCATAAGATTAGCAGATATCTTTATGCAGAAACGATATAATCGAATGGCGTTATCCATTTTTTGATACAAGCAATTTAAGAATACTGCGAACAAATAAAATACTGTTATAATTAACGTTTTGAATAGAATTTCCGGAAGCAATAGCAAGGGAACGGAGAAAAACCTGCAATCATTTGAGAAACTATTATATCTCAACAAGGTTATACAAGTATTTTATTTACCAAAAATGAAAAACGCTATTCGATTCCAAATACCTTCAATAGTTAGGCTTATCACTTTTATACTTTTACAATTTAAAATTAATCAGAAAATGTGTCAAACTTTCGCATTATTGAGAAATTAATTTAAAAATCATCAAGAAGTATATATCCGAAGACTAAGCTAACATAAGTTCTTTATCGCTGTTAATTTTACAAATCATGCTTTCTGCCAATAATTAAGTCTAATATCGGTCCGGCCAGTCTATAAGTAGAAAAATAATGCAAGCATGATCTCGGACCGGCATGAGTCAGCTAAAAAAACATTAAAACGGGTTACACATAATGTAATTCTCCGATGCCGATACACTGTGCATTTTTATATTGATGCTGTCAAACTAGTATGGCCACATTTATACTTATTCTCGTTAAAACCATTTTCGTTGAAAATAGCTCATATTTATCGTTTGTGCTTAAATCTTGAGAACGGGCCGGCAGGCCTGAAAATTTTTTTTATCGGCCCGGTCCGGCCCGTCTGGCCCGTTCAATTTTTTGCCGGCCCGGCCCGTTTATGTTGTTTGTCGGCCCGGCCCGGCCCGGCCCGTTGAAAAAACTATTCTAAATTTGCCGGCCCGGCCCGTTAGAAAATTCGAAACGATTCCGCCGGCCCGGCCCGCGGGCCGAGCCGGGTACGGGCCACGGGCCAAGGGCCAAGCCCGGGCCCGTGCAGACCTCTACCACACATACATCCTAAAAAAACGCGGTAAAATTATTTTATTTTTCATCGGATATTGCTTTCTAGTGCCAAAACAAAGTTCATCAGAGATGTTTTGAATGACCGTCAACTGTTTCCATAAAACCCATTTTACCTGCACTACAGTACAATTTCCGATTTTGTACTTCATAAAAACAGGCGTAAAATTTTAACAAATGATATCTTGATTTACGAATGGTGGCATTTGTATCAGAATTAAAAGATACATAATAAACTATACCTTACTTGAAAAAAAAATGAATTAAAAATTTGAGTTCGCTCCTGCCTCACTTAAAAATGGCCCCCATTTCTCCCCCCCCCCCACCAAAAAAAAAAAAAAATTGTAAAAAAAAAAAAGAATTATCTTCTGAAAACTCATTAGATCTTCATTTTTAGTGTCAAAACGAAGATCTTCACAAATTTTCGTGAATGGCCACCAGTTTTTGTATATTATTCAATTTTTGTTTTATTTTACCTATACATATAAAAAGAACTTTTGGCTAAAAAAGGCAATTTTTTAGGTTAAATAAATAACAGAGAAATATTGTCTTTTCATAAAAATATATAAAACAACAGTGGAGATCTTAAATAACTTTTATACAGATCTCAATTTATTTTATAAATGTGAATTATTGTTTATGTATTTCAATCCGCACGTGCAAGGTCAAATTGCCATTTGTGGCCCGCTCGTCTCATGTTAAATATGGCTGAATTAGACCCCCTGCAAGAAAAAAGATCGGCTCCTATAAACTAATATAATAAGTCTAATAGTCTAATATAACTTTATGTTGTTTATACAGCATTTATTTAAAAAAAGTATTAGAAAATTTTGTACAATTTCGAAAATAAAAAAATACCCTTAGCAAAAAGGCATAGAATTACCATAAAAGAACCATAAGTGAAAACATATGGTTTTTGTCTATGGTAAAAGTGATTCTATGAAAAAAAACATATAAAAGGTAAGTGTATGGTAATTCTTATGTAAAACCATATAAACCTTTAGCGTATGGTAATTCTTTATGGTACTGTATTTTAAAAATTATTAATAGTAACTTTTGTGGCGCCATCTTGTAGGAATACGGGGAAGCAAGCTTACTAATGTATTTCGACTTTGAGAACGGCTGGGTCTAGATCTAGGGACCTCAGGAGTGGAAGGTACACTGTAAAACATTTGTGTAAAGTTACACCATAAAATGGATGACAGCTTTGCTGCCTTTATATTTATGAAGTGTTTTTTTCACCAATATTATGGTGTAATGTAAACATGTATTACTATACTCCTTAAAATTGGAGGAAGCAGGGCTACTCCATAAAATTGAAGGCAGCGAAGCTGCCACCCATTTTATGATATAATGTTACTCAAATGTTTTACAGTGCAGGTGTCTTAACCAACCAACTATAATAGAAATGTTGAGATGAGCTTAAAAGAAGTGATATGAATAAAGCATTTCGGTAATTTGCCATTATTTGTCGTTCGTTTATGAAAATATGGGAGTTTTATAGTTTTTTTTAATATATAAATTGCTTTATAGACATGTATTTAGAAGTTAATTTATTATTTTAATGAATGGAATAAATATCTTAACGAATATTACTTAGTTATAAAAGCCAGTTAATTAAAGGAAAAACTAATTTCTATTTATTAAAATTAATTTTCATAATCGAAAGAAGGTAATAAATAACATTTAAATAGAAATCATTTGATAATTTAATATACAATATATTTTTAATGATTACATTAATGTAGCATATTAATTTATTACTTAAGAGCATTTTTGAATTTTAAAATTAAAAAAAATATATTACTATATTTTTAGATATTTTTTACGAAATTTTTGAATTTTTTTTTAATTTTAATTCTAAAAAGGTTGTAGATTTTTTGATATTTTTATAGATTGTAAAATAGTTTTTAATCATTTCAATAATTATTACGTTTAAATAAAATAAGAAACTTTGTTGTTGAATATAAAATTAATATAAAATTTAAAACTAAGTTTTGAATTAATTTATGAGCTGTATTTTTTTCTAAGATTAGAGTTATAATGAATTATTTTTTTATGAGCTATTTCAAAAATTATTTTGATGATTCAAGTATTTTTTAGGTTCTTTTAAAAATATAGTCAAAAAGACTTTCTTTTAATAAATATAGGCTATTTTTTACAATTTTTTTAGGATACATCTGGGCTACATTAAAAAAATCATTTATTGAATTAAATTTTGAATTTTTTGGGGATGATTAAACATGTTAAACAAGTTATTTGCAAGCAAAATCACATGATAAAACTTCTCAAAATTCTTTTAATTACAATTTTTTTTAATTTAAAATTTAAAATTCATTTAAAAAGTGGGGTAATTTAAAACTATTATAAATCAAAATATATTTGTAGAATTTCAGGGGTTTTTTTTTCAGTTAAATAAACAGGAACACCTAAATTTTAATTTTCATTCAAATTAAAAAAAATATTAATTAAAAAAATAAAAATATTTAAAATAAAAGTTTGAAAAAATTGATGTAACTTATTTCTAAAAAATCATATTTTCAAAAGGCATGTTCAAAGTTTAAAGCATTTATCTTTAATGGTTCTTGAGTTAATAAAAATTTAAATCTGAGAAATCGTAAATAATAATACTAATAATAATAATAATAATAATAATAATAATAATAATAAAATAAACACCATGAAGAAAAGCGCACTATCATAAAAATAATTCATATCCATTACAATCATTTGCTTGAAAACTAGATTTTGTGAAAGCAAACCAAGGCGAAAAAAATATTCCTCTTCTAATAATGATAGAAATACGATTTAAAAGTTATCATAAGCATTAAAAAAAAGAAATTTTTAATGATTTTTATCGCTGTTAGAATTTTACAGGAAATATGCCAAATATATATCTGTATTAAATCATTTTATTTCTTCCACAGGATTTTTTATTTATAACGCATATTATAATTTAGTCGAAATCAGTCAAAATTACGATTGAACTAGCGGACCCAACAGACGTTGTCCTTCTTGGCACCGACTCCAGAAAATCAAATAAATTTACGTAAATATAATAATACGCACGATAAACACTAACGCTCTTAATTTAATTTCTTATTACAATTATGTAAGGAAAACATTTTTTCACTCTTCAGTATTTTTTGAAGTCGGTTCAATTTTCTATAGAAAAGTTTATTTTTCTTCTTTTAGTTAAAAGTTAACGATTTTATGAAGTCGGTTAATCAAAATTATAATACAGGAACAATTATTGTAAAGCATACACGTTTGCCAGGAGTGGGATTCGAACACGCGATCTCTTTCTTCAAGAAGCAGAGCTTAAATCTGCCGCCTTAAACTGCTCGAACATTCCGTCCGAATTCCATTCGTCGAACTTATTCAACACTTTTAATTAGCGAAAAATCACTAACTATTAGTTTTTGCCTAATTACTAAAAAAGTACTGAATCAATTTCGATGAAAGTGAATCTAAACCATTCTTGAGTCCACTGGAACACACACACAAAATTTCATTAAAATCGGTCCAGTCGTTTAGGAGGAATTCGGTGACATACACACGCACAGAAGATTAATATATACAAAGATTTGCATTCGATACTTAATTTTAATTTTGAAATTGGTTTGGCTGGCACCGACTCCAGAAAATCAAATAAACGTACATAAATATAGTAATACGCGTGAAAAACACTACGCTCTTGATTTTATTTCTTATTACAATTATGTAAGGAAATTATTTTTCACTCTTCAGTATTTTTTGAAGTCGGTTCAATTTTTAACAGAAAAGTTTATTTTTCTCTTTTTAATTAAAAGTTAACGATTTTCTGAAGTCAGTTAATAAAAATTGTAAAACAGGAAATTTTATTGTAAAGCATACACGTTTGTCAGGAGCGCGATTCGAACACGCGATCTCTTTCTTCAAGAAGCAGAGCCTAAATCTGCCGCCTTAGACCGCTTGGACATTCCGTCGGCACTCTATTCGTCGAATTTATTCAACAATTTTAATTAGCGAAAAATCACTATCTATTAGTTTTTGCCTAAGTACTAAAAAAGTACTGAATCAATTTCGATGAAATGTGAATTTAAACCATTCTCGAGTCCACTGGAACACACACACAAAATTTCATTAAAAGCGGTCCAGTCGTTTAGGAAAAGTTCAGTGATGTACACAAGCACACAAGATTTATATCTATAAGGATTTGCATTGGATACTTAATTTTAGTTTTGGAATAGGTTTGGCTGGCACCGACTCCAGAAAATCAAATAAATGTACGTAAATATAGTAATACGCGCGAAAAACACTACGCTCTTGATTTTATTTCTTATTACAATTATGTAAGGAAATTATTTTTCACTCTTCAGTATTTTCTGAAGTCGGTTCAGTTTTTGACAGAAAAGTTTATTTTTCTCTTTTTAGTTAAAAGTTAACGATTTTCTGAAGTCAGTGAATAAAAATTATAATACAGGAAATAATACTGTAAAGCATACACGTTTGTCAGGATCGGGATTCGAATACGCGATCTCTTTCTTCAAGAAGCAGAGCTTAAATCTGCCGCCTTAAAACCGCTCGGACGAATAGAGACGAATAGAATTTAATTTCTTATTAGAATTATGTAAAAAAATTTATTTTTCACTCTTCAGTATTTTTTTAACTCGGTTCGATTTTTGATAGGAATTTTTTTTTCTTTTTAGTTAAAATTTGACGATTTTCTGAAGTCGGTTAATCAAAATTATAATATAGGGAATATTATTGTAAAGCATACACGTTTGTCAGGAGCGAGATTCGAACACGCGATCTGTTGCTTCAAGAAGCAGAGCTTAAATCTGCCGCCTTAGACCGCTTGGACATACCGTCCGCACTCTATTCGTCGAACTTATTCAACACTTTTAATTAGCGAAAAACACTAACTATTAGTTTTTGCCTAGTAACTAAAAAAGTACTGAATCAATTTCGATGAAACGTAAATCTGAACCATTCTCGAGTCCACTGGAACACACACACAAAATTTCATTAAAATCGGTCCAGTCGTTTAGGAGGAGTTCGGTGACATACACACCCACAGAAGATTTATATATATAAAGATTACAATGTTATGACACAGTGGCAGTTACTTACTCATGATCAGTCAAGACTGACACTCAAGATGTGAGAGTAAATTATAAAGCAAACAATGCCTATATGAGTAAACTTTGAAGGCACTTTTCATGTGCTCAGCTTGCAAACTTAAAAGTAGTTAAAGAAACTTTTTAAATTGAAACAGCAAAAGTGTTTCTAATTCTTTTTAAATAAGTTGTATTATAACAGATGATTATTTACAAAATTCATAATATCATACAATTTGGGAATAAATGATACAAGCAATTATCATATGATCTTATACCATGTTTCATGCTATGGTATAGTTTATAGTTACAAAAAATCAATATATTATAAACGTTGAAAAGGTATTGTATATTTTAAGATTTTAATATGCACCAAGCTGTGAAATACTATACAATTTATGGTACAAACAATTATCGTACAATTACCATACATCGTGCTATGAAACACCATTGAATTTATGACAAATTTCATTTCCCTATAATTTTACCAAACACGATGCTCTGGAATACCATATAATGCATGGTACATATCATTATCCTATAAATTTACCATACACATTGCTCTGGAATACCATAGAAAGTTTACATATACTGACATAAAATTGTTATGATTTTCTATATAAAACCACATGCTTCCATAAAAATCCTATGCCAATATTTGCTTGCACTTTTTAATTATACGTTTCTTATGGTTTTATATTTTAAAATAAAAATTATTTATACGAACATAAAGTGTGAGCCCCATCGTCTTTTGTCAGCGTTCACCTTCTGATTTGTTTAATATTCGACTTTTAGACGAACCTGGAATGGAGGTGGGGAAGCGGGGAACTGCACTACTATCAACGGCGTACCCCCACTATTTTTATGATTATATATATTTTTTAAACATATCCAGATCTTTTTTTTTCTTTTTTAGGAAGGAGGCAGAGAATTCGTTAGCGTACACTCTCTAATTTGTAATATTTTGCTCTCAAATTTGTAAGATTTTCTTCGAATGTAGAATTTGGGTATCCGACAACCACCGACAGCGCACGCTTTCAAATTTGTACTTCATATATTAAACTGAAAATCTTACAAAACGAAACCACAGTCCGAGCCTGGTTGTCTTTGTCAGCTTATATTCCCGAATTTCTATTTTAAATGAGCTTAAATTTGGAGACCCTTACAGCTTTCGTTATTGTATACTCTCGAATTTGTAAAATTTTATACTTATAAACGAACATTTGGAACACTCATCTACCTCCAACAGCGTACTTCTTCGGATTTATATTTTATATTTTAAAATAAAAATTTATTCGAATTTTTATAAATTTATAGTTTTAAACGATAGGTGCCCCTATGATAGGGGCACCATTTCGGCTGAGTATATCCACGAATGTGTATGTTTTCATATTTTAAAATGAAAATCTATCCAAACGAGTCTACAGTCGGGTTGCTTTGCCTTCGACAGCGTACACACTCGAATTCATAAGATTCTATATATGGGTCATTCCACGTAAAATGAGCAAGAATTTGAAAAAAGTCGTGGCCCCATGTTAACCGATTTTAATAAAATTTGATACACAGGTTCCATTCATATTCAAATAGAGCTCTGCAAAATATCTTGGCAAAAAATAAATTATTTTAGCAGTTTTGAACATTTAAAAAACTTGTGATGTAGAACGGTCTTGTGTGCAATCGTCCAACGTTGCAAGTTTAAAGCTGTGTATCTTGAAAAATATTTAACATAAATGAATTTGGCTTGCAATTTTATAACCTCTGAATAATTATCTTTTTATTTATTTAGCAATAACAATCTAGTAACAACGTAATTAATTTTAAATGGGTTGTTAAAATTGAAAATTTTGAAATTTTGAAAAAATTCGAAACGTTATAAAAATTTTAAAAAATGGTAAAACAAGTGTGAAATTGGTGCATAATACAGTATTATACACTATATTGCCATTGATTATGGGACACTTGCGATTTTAGACATTTTACTAAATATCTAGAAAAATACACGAGGAATCATCTCGAAACTCTTAGTGTATAAATATAATAGTATACGTCATATATCACCGTGAAGATTTTTTACCGAAACTCCATAGGGGACCGTCAACAAATTAAAAAAGAACGAATATCTTTTGAATAACCCTGTCAAAACTAATGTAGCAAAAGCGCTCAAACTCTAGATTATGATTGAATGCTTTATTGCAATAGACTGTGTTCATTTTTATGCAAATAGCATGCATACTCGCAGAGTAATTAAGGTTTTTATAAAAATGGTCCCAAATTTTTCCAAGTTTTTCCCTTATAATTTTCAGAGTTCTTAATATAAAATAATATTTTTTTTCAGAAAATATGACAAACAATATTGCACACAGTACCCTGTAATCAAAATTAAGAAATAATAAAAATTGTATGAAAAATGAGTAGGTTTACTAAATAATTTTTTACTGCGCATGCGTCAAAGATATCAAAATTTCATTTGCATATTATGTTAGCTAAATGTATAGAGCAACTTTTGTAAAAGTCTCAAAATTATAGCTTGAAAATTCTGAAAGTGATCGTCTATAGAAAAAGGACAAAATCCGTTGTTTCCAAAATGAAGCAAAAAAATGAGGGATTTTATCCAAAAGTAGTCGTAACATCCCGTATTGTGTATTCTATATTGACACTAATCAATGAATATATGGATACAACCCCTCATGTTTTTGCTTCATTTTGAAAATAACGGATTTTCAACTTATTCAATTGACGATTATTTTCAGAATTTTCAAGTTATGATTTTGTGACTTTCACAAAAGTTGCTCTATACATTTAGCTAACATAATATGCAAATGAAATTTTGATATCGTTGACGCATGCTCAGTAAAAAATTATTTAGTAAACCAACTCATTTTGTATACAATTTTCATTATTTTTTAATTCTGATTACAGGGTACTGTGTGCAATGTTGTTTGTCATATTTTCTGAAAAAAAATATTATTTTATATTAAGAACTCTGAAAATTATAAGGAAAAAAACTTGGAAAAATTTGGGACCATTTTTATAAAAACCTTAATTACTCTGCGAGTATGCATGCTATTTGCATAAAAATGAACACAGTGTATTACAATAAGGCATTCAATCATAATCTAGAGTTTGAGCGCTTTTGCTACATTAGTTTTGACAGGGTTATTCAAAATATATTCATTCTTTTTTAATTTGTTGACGGTCCCCTATGGAATTTCTGTAAAAAACCTTCACGGAGATGTATGACGTATACTATTATATTTATACACTAAGAGTTTCGAGATGATTCCTCATGTATTTTTCTAGATATTTAGTAAAATGCCTAAAATCGCAAGTGTCCAATAATCAATGGCAATATAGTGTATATGAAGATTGAATTCCCCAAGTTTGATAATTATCATTTAATTCCTTCATCTTCAAAAGAACTTAGAAACTTAAAAAAAATTACAAAATCATATTTTTTCCCGTATAAAATCATTTCATATTTATTTACTTAGAAGGTGTCACAAATAAAAATTAAATTAAAGAGTTGACATGTTTCGGTTCATTAATAAGAACCGTATTCATAACATATAAAATCAGTAGAAAATTAAATGACACTGGATATAAATATAATTTAAAAATCAAAACAAAACATTGCGCCCGCTATGATCGTGAATATAGCCATTGCCAACGCGGCATATAAATATAATAAATTTTGACCAAATATTAAATTTAAAATGTATAAAATTAAAATTAAAAAAGTAGAAAAACTAAATGACTCTGGATATAAAGGTAATTTAAAACCCCAAAACATAAAATATTGCGCCCCCTATGATCGTGAATAGCCAATGCCATCGCGGTTCCTCCTATTAGACTCATCCTTTAAATATTTATTAAGTAATTCTAACCACAAACTCGGAATGTCATAAGAATAAGAATCATTACAAACTCTATCCCTCCTAGAATATATCTCTATGGATTCACGGATGATTAATTTTCGGAATAAACTGGAAATGAACACTAATCTACTATCTTTAAAACAAATTTTAACCCCCCTCTTTAAAAACAATCTTGATAACGCAGTCTTATCCCTACCAAATTTTATGTCACATTCATGCTCTTTCTTTCTAACCCCAAACTTTCTACCTGTCATACCGATATAAAAATTAAAATCCCCCTCTTCATTCTCATATGGAATTTCATATACCCCTGCTAGATCATCTTGTGGAACCGGATCAAAAGCTCTGTATAGAAGATGTTTTATCTTAGGAGGTGGCTTAGCAATTAATTCTATTTTAAACTTTTTTAATTTAGCTTTAAGCCTCTCAAAATTACCCTTTATATATAAGGAAACGATAGTCTTTTAACCCCAATCTCTTCCCCCTTCTCACAAGCATTATCAACCAAATTACAATTAACCTGAGAATTATTTTTATCCCTATAATTTTTAACCAATTTATTAATTTTATCCTTTTTGTAACCATTCAACTTAGCAATATTAAAAATATAATTCAACTCTTCATACAAAAATTCATCAGAACAAATAATAAACGCACGATTAACCATGAACCGGAATGTAGAAAACTTATACCCAAAGGGTGAATACGCAGAAAATGGAATAATATGCTGACTAGCTATATCTTTCCTGTAAACTTTCCTTTTTAATATAGAACCCTCTCTAATAAGCCACACGTCTAAAAATGAAATAGCACGATCATTTTCCAATTCAAACGTAAATTGAATATTCCTATCCAGTTTATTAACTTCATCTACAAAAACAATGAAAGACTCAACTCTTTGTAGATGAAGTTAATAAACTGGATAGGAATATTCAATTTACGTTTGAATTGGAAAATGATCGTGCTATTTCATTTTTAGACGTGTGGCTTATTAGAGAGGGTTCTATGTTAAAAAGGAAAGTTTACAGGAAAGATATAGCTAGTCAGCATATTATTCCATTTTCTGCGTATTCACCCTTTGGGTATAAGTTTTCTACATTCCGGTTCATGGTTAATCGTGCGTTTATTATTTGTTCTGATGAATTTTTGTATGAAGAGTTGAATTATATTTTTAATATTGCTAAGTTGAATGGTTACAAAAAGGATAAAATTAATAAATTGGTTAAAAATTATAGGGATAAAAATAATTCTCAGGTTAATTGTAATTTGGTTGATAATGCCTGTGAGAAGGGGGAAGAGATTGGGGTTAAAAGACTATCGTTTCCTTATATATAAAGGGTAATTTTGAGAGGCTTAAAGCTAAATTAAAAAAGTTTAAAATAGAATTAATTGCTAAGCCACCTCCTAAGTTAAAACATCTTCTATACAGAGCTTTTGATCCGGTTCCACAAGATGATCTAGCAGGGGTATATGAAATTCCATATGAGAATGAAGAGGGGGATTTTAATTTTTATATCGGTATGACAGGTAGAAAGTTTGGGGTTAGAAAGAAAGAGCATGAATGTGACATAAAATTTGGTAGGGATAAGACTGCGTTATCAAGATTGTTTTTAAAGAGGGGGGTTAAAATTTGTTTTAAAGATAGTAGATTAGTGTTCATTTCCAGTTTATTCCGAAAATTAATCATCCGTGAATCCATAGAGATATATTCTAGGAGGGATAGAGTTTGTAATGATTCTTATTCTTATGACATTCCGAGTTTGTGGTTAGAATTACTTAATAAATATTTAAAGGATGAGTCTAATAGGAGGAACCGCGATGGCATTGGCTATTCACGATCATAGGGGGCGCAATATTTTATGTTTTGGGGTTTTAAATTACCTTTATATCCAGAGTCATTTAGTTTTTCTACTTTTTTAATTTTAATTTTATACATTTTAAATTTAATATTTGGTCAAAATTTATTATATTTATATGCCGCGTTGGCAATGGCTATATTCACGATCATAGCGGGCGCAATGTTTTGTTTTGATTTTTAAATTATATTTATATCCAGTGTCATTTAATTTTCTACTGATTTTATATGTTATGAATACGGTTCTTATTAATGAACCGAAACATGTCAACTCTTTAATTTAATTTTTATTTGTGACACCTTCTAAGTAAATAAATATGAAATGTTTTTATACGTGAATGAAAAAAGGTGAAGTGATTTTGTTTTAGTTTTTGAAAAAACGAAAGCTAACAACAGTTTTAACATATTTTTTCCTCTTATTTATGCTCAAATAATGAATAACGGGCAGATCCGGCATGAACAATATTGCACAAATATAAATATTAATAAGTCCATAATATGCTAGAAAATTTTCAATAGTGCCTTTTTATTTCTAACAATAAAAAAAAAATGTGTTCAAAAAGGTAATTTTGTTACATTCCACGCAAAACTTCTCTTTAAACTTGCGCACTTTTCTAAAAAATTGCACGTTTTCAAGGAAAAAAAACAGTGCTGCCATCTATAAGATTTTGATATTACTAGGTAATTAATTCTCTAGGTCTCATCGTTTTTAATATAAGCATGTATCAAAAAAGAAAATAGAAAAGAAAAGAAAAGAAACGCGAGAAGTAACGTTTGAATATTTAAAATAGACACTTTTATCTATAATATCAAATAATTTGAAAAGATATAAAAGTTTTCCTTCTTGTGTAAAAATGCAATAGAAATATTGCCTTTTCCCGTCAAGTTTTTCCTTATTTAATTTTTTTAGCATAAGGACTCAAAAAGGCATGCATAAATTTTTTTTCCATATAAAATACGTACTTTTATCTATAACGTCAAATAATTTGACACTTATAACAGATGTCCTTAATTTTTTATTAATAATAGAAATATTGAATTTTATCCTTGAATTTTTTCCTTTTTTATTTTATTTTTTTGTTAAGGAATAAAAATCGAATCCTAAATTACGCCAATCTTTTACTTATTATCCATTCTTATCTGAAAATAATTTATGATATAGTCTTTTCATTCCTAAAGCTAATAATCAAGATTGAAATTTCAAGCATGTAGACAAAACTCGATTTTGTATCAACTTTTAACGTGAGTATACATACTGAAATAAACTGTCCTGAAATCTATTATTTTGCATTTATTCATGAATAAACATGTTGTACTTATATCCCAATTTTCATTCAAATCTGTGTCATGGCAGCCACAGCTAATTTGTTTATTTTGTATAGAATGACCCATATACCAAACCCAGAACTGGCTGTCCCTACTGTCTTCGTCAACATTCACTATCGAATTTTATGATCTACATATTAAATCGATATAGAATCAGACAACATTTTGTGTAGAAATCCGAATTTGTGTCGTTTTACATTTTAACCCTTTGAGCTCTGATGGTAGAATTTTCTACCACATAATTTAATTCCGAAATGTTACAACGACACCAAAAAATTCGACCAGATTTATTTGAAAAAGGTTTAATGCATTTTTTCGTGAATATCGTTAACAAGTTTTTTTCTTTGAAAAACACTGGTACCAATGTCACATTTGGAATTTTGAAGAAATTTGCCAACCAGAGCTCAAAGGGTTAAAATGAAAATCTATACAAATGAACGCTGTATCAATCTGTACTATAGTCGACGACTCATTACTTTCCTTCGAATTTCTATTTTTAACACTTCACTGAACGAAAGTTTCTATTTTTATTATTTTTTTTAATCTATATATCATCTTTAATAATTGTAAAAAAAAAATTTTAAAAATTTCAAATTTTCAGCTAAAATGCTATACAGGGTGTCTACTCTCAACGGTGGCCAATAGCTAATTTATAAACCGTTAGTCATAGATACATAGTTCCAATTGCAAAAATGCTTTAAAAAAGGTAAAGAATTGTTTTTTGAGCGATTTAGTTAAAACAAAATTATTAAAAAAAAAACGAAAATTAAATATTTAGACTGTCCCCCGGTCCTATAAGTGATATTTAATAAATTTTTACCACTACTATAACAAGTAAGATAATAATAATAATAATAATAGATAATAGAAGATAATAGTAAGATAATAATAAGTCCGATTTCTCTGCGATTAAAACTGCCTGAATAATAGCTGTTTAAAGTTGAAGCATCTTTTTTGTTGCAAAATAGGGGTGAGTCACAAATTTACTGGAAATAAAAATAAACGTGAGATATAAAATTCAACATTAAACATTGAGAGTAAAATAATTTTTACAATATTATTTTAAATATATGTTGATGTTTATATATTAAAGCAAAATATACAACTTGTACAAAAAACATAAATAAAATAATAACAGAAGTTTTGTTAAATTAAATTATGAAAAGCAACTGTCACAATTGGTTACAAAATGATACATCTTTAAAATTCTATTAGAATTCTTAACCTAATGGAATTTGGTGTAATCCTATAAAATAAATAAATAGTACGCACCTAAAATAGCATTAATATTACATTGTCATTGGATATAAATAAGTATGCAAATTGAACCTTGATCGGATATTAAGAAGTGAATTCAAATTAGAATACAAATTTTGAACAAGGAAAACATACATAGGAACGTTTTAAGTAAAATAAAAGTTTATCAAAGTAACACACCTTTTTAAAATAAAATCATGAAAAAAATCAGTTTCATTTCCTTACAAAATAAAACATATGTAAAAATACAATTGAGGATGTAAATTTCAAAACTCGCCTTATCACATTTGTTTTTTCTATCAGTCTATACCAATCTGCCCTAATTTAACTCTGCAATATCCAAATTTATAATGAAAACCAATGGACGTATTTAAAGTCATTTCGCGATTTCCCAAAATTTAATTTTCTCGATAAAGAGAATATTGAAACTCACGTCTTCAATTATTTTAACCAATCTAGAAGTTAATTAATTAAAATTAACACGATATTGAAACTTATACGGTGCCAATACCTTCAGTTAAATCGCTTTAAAATATTTCTTTACCTCATTTAAAACATTTTTGTAATTGGAACTATATGTCTGTGACAAATGGTTTAGGTATAAGCCATTGCACAGATAGTTGGAAATGGACACCCTTTATAATACTTTAAGCATTTAGTGTACATTCCCTTAAAGCTTAGTCCAGTCATCCGTTTTCAGTTACAGAAATTTGGTTTAGGTCATGAAATTTAAAGTTTCATAACTCGATCAATTTTAATGCTAGATGAATGGGACCTTTTTTCTCTTACTTGTTAGAGTAGTCGGAAAATTTCTCTAAACATCACTTATAGGACCTGGGGACCATATAAAAATTTAATTTCCGTAATTTTTCAATATTTTTTTTTTTTACCTAAATCGCTTAAAAAACAATCCTTTATCTTTTTTCAAGCATTTTTGAAATTGGAACTATATATGTATGACTAACGGTTTAGAATTAAGCCATTGGCCACCGTTGAGAGTGGACACACGGTATTTTATGGTGTGTTTTCTGTGTACACATTTAGGATTTTAAAATATTGTATTGCTATATTTTGCAACTAAATAAGCTTAAACTAATTAATTTTATCTGCTTAACACTCTGCAACTCTTTTCATGTTGATATTTTTAAGTATTCAGTAAAAATAATGAAATCTTACCTTAATATCTTAATCTGTTTTTAGGTGCTCTCGTAATTATGTAGCACCTATAGTTGTCGTTCAGTTCGTCCGTCTGTCCGTCCGCATATAACAACGCAAAAACTACCCAACCGAATCGTTTAAAATTTAAAATATATAATTATTACATAATTTTGTCGAGTCATTTCAAATTTTATCAAAATCGGATATATAGTTCAATTACAGGGACAATCAAAAGTATTCCGTTACATTACGGTCAATGGGAAAAAAATGTTTCAAGTGCATTTTAATGGTACTACATTCATTCGAACATAATAAAATTGATATGCATCTATAAAGTACATATTATAATATACATTTTGTATAATCTGTGGAGCAAAGAACATTTGATATTGATTTACAAGGCCACACAAAAGTATTCCATAACATAATGGTACAGGGAAAACATTGTTTGGTGCACATTTTAATTGTAATTGAATATTTACAATTTTATGAGTTTGATATATGAGAGTGATATTTTCAAAACTTCGTTATCTTACGAACGCACCTCATTTTCTACGCCGTACGTGTAATTTCCAACTTGTTTTTTCTGAATGTCAAAATATATTATTCTAACTTTTGTATCTAATGCAACCATCTAATACGGACAAAATAAATTTTATTCTTTTTCTTGGCTTGTTCTTGACCAACTACAGCGATTATATTAGCCAAATTCATGGCAATGAAAATTATAAAGTTTTTAGGTATGTGCCAGATATGACGAGTGGTGCAGTGAAGGGTTAAATTATCCTAAAATTAGGATGGGGAAAAGCCACTATTTCTGACAGCGTACTTTTTCAAATATGTGTTTATATTTTAAAATAAAAATTTATCCAAACATATCTAGAATCAGGGCCAGTACATATCCTCGAATTTCTAAGAATTTATATTTTTAAACAAATCTACAATTGGGGCACCCGTTCGGCAGTGTTCTCTTTCGAGTTTGTATGGCTTTATATTTTTTTTAAATGGAAGTCTATCAAACAAATATAATATCGGGGCACCATTGCCTGCAGCTGCGTACATTTCCAAATGTGTGTGATTTTACATTTTAAAGTGAAAATCTATCCAAGAGGAGCGAAGAGTCGGGACCCCAGTGCTTTCGACAACATATATAGTAGAATTTATAAGAATTTATATCTTTAAACAATCCCAAAATCAGGGCCCTCCAATGCTTTAGTGAACGTTCACTCTGAAATTTGTATAATTTTATACTTATTTTAATGTATCTGGGTTGGAAAAACATTTTGTTAGTGTAAAACACCCTCTTGTTGTATTGTTTGTATCGTTTTATACTGAAAAATGAAAATATACTAAAACGAACCTGGAATCGAGGTTCCATTGCTTTTGGCAACGTATAACTTCGAATTTCTGTTCTTTAATGAGCCCTTTTTGGGAGGGGGGTAGCGAAGGGCAATGCCTTCGTCAGCGTAAACTCTTGAATTTGTAAAATCTCACACATTTAAACGGACATTGAATTGGGGCACTGCTTCGAAGAATGTACTACTTCAACTTTGCATTTTAAATTTTAAAACAAAAATCTATCCAAACGAGCTTAAAATTATAGTTCTATTGCCTTCGGTAGCGTACACCTTTGAATTTATAAGAATTTATATTTGTAAAAGAACTTAGAATTGTGTCAGTATTTCGGCAGCGTACACCTTCGAAATTGTACAGTTTTATATTTTTTTAAATGAAAAATCGATCAAACGAGTGAAGAGATGGCGCCCCATTGTCTTTGGCAGCGTACAATTTCGAATTTGCAAGATTTTATATTTTAAAACGAAAATTCCAGTTGAATCTGAAGTCAGGACTCAATGAATTTGACAGCGTACGCCGTTGAATTTATAAGATTTTACAATTTTATAAAAACCTAAAATTGGAGCTTTAACTATCCTCGCCATTGCACACTCTCAAATGTGCATGATTTTAATTTTGTTAATGAACATGTAATGAGAGGGCCTCCACCCTTACCCTCTATTTCACTGTACATCCTCGAATTTGCATGATTTTATATTCTAAAATGGACCTAGAATTGGGGCACCATTCTGCCTTCGGCATCGTGCATCGTCGTTATTGTATAATTTTACACTTTTAAAATAATCTAAAATCCCCCCAACACTTCTTCCTTCAGCAATATTCTCCCTCGTGTAGTTATGTCGAAATCGCACATCACTTTGGATGCTACGTTGGTTCCAACAAATTTCAGAATTCAAAGTCTCATAACTCGGTGAATTTTGGTTATAGAATTATTATTTTTTTTTTTAATGTCAGAGCATAAAGTCTATTTTACTAAATGTAACTTATAGAAAAGCTTAAAAAGTTAAATTTTCTTAATTTTTCCGAAATATGTTTATTGACTCAAATGATGATTAGAATAATTGTTTAATTAATTTTAAAAGCTTTTATAATTAGAACTGTATGTCTAAGGCTAACAGTTCAGAAATTACCCATTGGATCTCGTTTAGAAGGAAAATGCTGTATATTTATTTGCATTATTCGACTCTTCAAACGAAACTGTCATTATTGATTTAATTTTGAAATTTTTTGCCTAGAATAAAAGTATGATGCTCCTATTTACATGATCTAGATTTGGAGTAAATCTTTTTATTTATTTTATTTTTTTTGTGTCATCTGTTATTTTAATATTTTTATTGTTGTTATACAAATAATGCTTGCTCTAAAATATGATAAGGCTCAAACATACAATTATAGAAATCAAAAAAATTAAACCACAATCATTCGGTGATTTTACGGTGAATATTCAGTAAATTCGATCTCCACAATCCCCAAAACTTAGCTCTAGCTGCCTTCTTTTCACCTATACTTCAATGTTGATGCCGGCTGCAAATCGCTTTAACCGATAGATTTGACTTCTTAAATTTTAATCGAAAAGCAGTATCGCCGATCTCGTATGGCGATTAATATCCGACAATTTGTGTCAAATCCAACTAAAGTTTCAATCAATTTATGAATCACGTGATTGCCCATTCACTTTCAAGGTGTTTTGTCTTCATTCTTTCGAATCTATCAGAATTCTTGTTATTGTGTTGTAAGCAAGGTCGTTTTTCACTAGAGGGAGAAGACACAAAAACATACGTAAGTATAAATTTATCAGCATTTTCTTCTGAAGCTAATAATTTTTCATCATTTTAAAATAATGATCGTTCGATATATTCCGCTAACTAATCTAGAAGTTAGAAGACGCGTGTTCACTATTTTTTTGGAATTACAAATAGTTAATTATTTATACTTAAAAATGTGTTTTAATAAATAGAACAAAATGAATTACATTCTTGGTGTAAATACTAGAGTGACTTGGTGTTTTAAATGGATAATTTGAAAATAAAGAATATTAAATAGTAAATGTAGAAGATTAAAAGAATTATTTTTTTTATTTAATTTTATTTAATTTATTAATCTTTTTTATTTAATTTTTATTTAATCTTTTTTATTTTCTTTTTTATTTATTTGTAAGTATTTTCTTTTTTTTTTTTTTTTTTTTTTTTTTTTTTGATTTAGATTTTTTTAAAAGTTAGAATTAGGAAAATGATGTAAAACCGGAAATCCTACCGTAAGCAATAATCTTCTTAAAAAACAGTATGATACAAGTACTGAACTCCGTTTTGTAAACTGTTTAAAATAAAGAAAACTTGAACCTGATCATTTCTTTTTTTCTTTCTTTTCTTTTCTTTTTTGGGTTCCGTATTTAAAACATGAAAATGAAATCATTATAAGATCACTCCTGTGTTTGTCTGTCTGTCTGTCACAGTCAGTTAACTCGTAAACTAAGAACGTGGAAGATTAAAATTGGGGTAAGTAATAAAGAATATTGATCCACTTTTTTATATTATTACACATTCTTTAACATATTTAGGACTAAGGGATAGAGGGGCTAGTTAAAATATTTTAAAACAAAAAATTTTCTTTGTATATCGTGTGAAAGCTTCCGTAAAGCTGAACTCAAAAGTACATTTCTTTTAAATTAAAGTAATTTATTTTCGGAGATATCGTCGAAAATGTAGAGTAAAAATATATTCCCCTTTATCTATTTCCAAATCTACTTAAATTAGAGGCAATAAAAATTATGAAACATATGACAATAAAAATTATGAAAAAATTAGAGGTAATAGACGTTAATTTAAACTTTGCAAGCAAAATTATAGCTATTACGCTAGTTACATAGTTTTTAAGAAACACGCATTTTCCCGGTTACACACAAATTTGGATTTTCATGCATTCAGCAAAAGTGTTGGTGAATGCTGAAGGTACCTATCGTTGCAGAAGTATAGAAGCATTGTTATTAATGATTTTTGAGAAAAATCGTTGGTAATTAGCCAAGATATTGACTTTGAAAAACACAGACAATTTGGCCGGGCACTCGATGTACCATCGGCTTTTAAAGCCTAAATAATAACTTTTAGTGATATATTTGTGTAGTGCAATATCCAATAGTAATATAAAAGCAATAAATGTCAAATTGTTAAAAACTTACTTATTTATTAGAATTAATTACACAAATACTATGGGATTAGTGATTTGATTGCATTGAGTTCATTACGTTTCCCGTTTCTTTAAAGGTTGACTAAAATTTCTGGCATTTATGGTGGTGAAGCCAACCTAAAAAAAAGGGGCACGGACCATTGCAGTATTGCAAATTTGAGACCTCCTTTTGAAGCGGCTTAGCATAATGCCGAGTTTAAATTTGTACAAGTGTGCTTTAGCTGCACTGTAAAAAGAAAAGATTATTACTACTTCGACTTTAGTTTTATGAAATGCCAAATGAAGTTAAAATGTGCACTACTTTTATTGTCAGTACCGAATTAAATTCTTAGTAGGTTTATATACAAACCTACGTTATATAGATTTTTACAAAGGCTTATTATTCTTTTTAATAATCTAAAAATTCATATATTTATTCTACGGAATCCTCGGAACAACAGTAATACTTGTACTTGTTTGTTTATTTTTTATATTTTTAGAAATCTTACTTACCAATAAATTTTTGATGCACTTCAGAAAATAAAAACAAAACAGAAAATAATAACAAATTTTTTTCTTTTATGAGTTTAATGTATTGCAGAAAACGTTAAAGATATGTTAGTTTATAATTAATACAGTGAAACTGCCGTTTAAGGAAGCTTCATCGTTACGCATAAACACTTCGTTATAACGAAATTTGTTAAATAGAAATCAACTATAATTCACGAAAATTGTATGGTAAAATACACATGCATAACATGAAAAAAAACACATAAAATGGACACATTAGAAAAATATTTTTTAATTCGGGCCGTAACATAATTTAAATTAATGAGACATATGGGAAAAATTTTATTACACTATTGTCTAAAAAAACACGTAATAACGAGAAGTAAACAATAAAAGGAATGTAGCAAATTGTTTCTCTTTTGTGTCAGTATTTGAAATCTTTAACTCTCAGAAAGTCTGTAATATTACTTTGTGCAAGTTTTTTTTTATAAAAAATACACTGTTCATAAAAGTTTTTAGTCACTAATGTGCCCCACTAGACATTAGTGATTATTTAATTTGTTCCGTTTGTAGACCTTATCGCTGTATGAACCACGTAACTCAACGCCTGATCTAAAATTTGCGAGGTAAGTTCTGTGATCTGAAGACTATATATTCATTAGGAAATACTTTGTTTATTACATAAATTTGTAGTGTGTTTCATGTACTTTCAAAATCTTGTGGAAGATTTTGGGTGTATTCGAGAGGTAGTCTGTAGTTTAAAATGTACTGCGCAATAAGTATAACTCGGTAATAACGTCATCCACTGGCATTATTACTCCATTTGTTTACTTTTAGTGTTGTAACTACATCAGAAGAGGGTTTATTCTTCATTTTATGTTCGAGATAACATTATTGTTACTGGCATTTTTGTCCCTATGGAAAATCAAAAAGGAAATGGAAAAATTTGTATGCCCTAATTGTTGCTAATTTTTTCATGCCAGATGAATAAAATTTGTTTCTTTGTTTGTATTTATGTCGGCCAATTATCTACACTTGGGATATATCCCCGAAAACTGGAGTGCTCTCTGTGTGTGTGTGTGTGGGGGGGGGGGGTCTTTCTAAGGGAACTTAACCCGTATTTCAGCTGGGAAATCCAGAAAATCACGGAAAAATCCGAACGGTTAGGCCGGTGACCGCTTTTGGGCTCGAACCCAGCACCTGCCATCTATCAGTTTCGGAGGCAGCAGATGAATAAAATATCTAACGAATATTACTGCATACTGATATTGCAATTAATAGTAAGCGAAATTTGTCAAGTTCTAGGGTTGTACAGTTTGCATCTTTGGAATCGGAAAATTTACAGGAGATTATTCCATCTTACTTTATAGTTTTGTGTGCATGGCGGTACCACCCACGTTAATAGCATTGGTTCAGAAACCATACCATTATATTTTATGAATATATAGCTGCCGAAATATTCTTTGTTATATACATAATCAATAAATTTCTGCGTCAAATCTTATATTTGTTTGAAAAAAATTCAAAAATTATGCCATTCAGAAACCATGCCATTATATTTTATGAATATATAGCTGCCGAAATATTCTTTGTTATATACATAATCAATAAATTTCTGCGTCAAATCTTAAATTTGTTTGAAAAAAATTCAAAAATTATGCCATGAAGATTGATAGAACTTTAATATGGCGTTATTACTCCACGGCCGGCATTTCATGTTAGGTTTAAAAAATACCTTTTATAAAATTAAAATTTTAAATAATCATAACTTCTTTTAGAAACATCTTGTGTGTCTTGCTAGCAATTAATGAAATTTGGAACATTTATCTAAATGTTATTGCTTAAACATACAACTAAACACATTTTTACTAAACATATTTTTATTGAGAACATGTCGCACACTTCTTCAAAAGTGTCATAACTCTAAAAACCACGTTTTTTTACAAAATACGGAAAACTGTGTCTAGGCTGTAGAAAGATCAGTAGACGAGCACAACTGCTGCATATTGCAAACACTACTGCTACCTGTTGGCTGGATTTTCAGTTCACTATCTAGTAATTTTGGTGATTGGTAGAAAATGTAAAAACCAACTAGAATCGCAATCATAACTCAACAAACCGAACTTTTGAGTTGTAGCACTTTTTAAACAAGTGTGTGACATGCAAATCATGGTACTTCTCTGCGTTATTTATTTTGCATTTTTAACCATAGTATTTTCAATTGTTAATAAAGAAGAACGAAAAAATCATGCATCAAGGATAGCTTATGAAGCATTTTCCAACACATTCCGAATAAGGTCACAAAACTGCACCGTTTAAAAAGTTAAAATACTACGTCTCATTTCCCCATATGGAAATGTATAACGCATTTCAAAACCGAATTTTAGCTGTTTTCATCTACAATCGGAAAATTATCTGGAACTTTTAACATATGATAAGGAAATTTGTATCTATTAACAACTTGAATTCCAAAATTTAGTTCATTTAAGAGATACACATTTCCACTAGAAAAAACCTGTAGAAAATCTGTAGGTATTTGGTCCAAATATTTGTAGGAAATCTGCAGGTATTTGGCCTATTCTGTAGATTTTTTAAGAATACCCTAAAAATTTTGCAGAAATTGTGCTTGTAAGATAAAGCTAAATCTGTAAAACTTTTTTATATTTCTGTAAAGTTTCTGAAGAAAGCGGAGATTTCTTCAGATAATCTTAGAGTATATTTTTAGTGGGGATATTTCAGTTTAAAATTCCCTTCATCAATTCCCGCTAATAAGGAATATGGTATAGGAGTACCCTTGTGCAGCCTTGAATATGAGATATAGAATTTATGTAAATAGTAATATGCAAAAAACTAATTAAATTTAAAAGCGCATACCGAATTTTAAAATGTACTCTCCAGCAATTATTACACAAAGACAGTATTGTAACCTATTTCTTTCGTGTACCCCTGTAAATTAATAAAAAATGGTATGTATGCTCTGTTTTCACGTGATAGTAGTGAAATCCAGTGATTTATATCAGTTTCAATACATTTGAAATAGCGTAATGTCATTAAAATACTCTCCAAACAATTTTTCTCATATCCCATATTGCGATAGAAATCTTTTGAGTGTCTCTGTAAATGAACCATTAATCGTACATACTTCATATACAATACCAAACATGCTTTGGTGACCCTAAATAAACTTTATGAATTGCATGAAAGTCTGAGTATATTTACGAGAGTTGTGGGAAGACGGACATATAGACAGACGGATAGACAAACCGAACGCATAAGCACTTTTCAACTTTGTTGGAAAGCTCTAAAAATTATTGACTAAGGAAAAGGGAGCTACATTTGTCTAGCTTGTGCCTATGCATATGCTGTTAAACTAAAAAAATTGGAGATATTCATACGAATTACATTTTCTTTGAAATATTCTCTTAGGCAATCAACATAACAAATACTGCAAGGATATTGAGTTCATCATTCTTACGAATTTTATAAATTATCTTACGTTAAAATTGATTTGTTTTCTCTGACACTCGTAAAAAGAAATGAAGCAATAATTTATTGAATAGATGTTGACTTTGCACGTTATCGCTACTTTATAAATTTAAATCGATCTTTAGCAAATAGTTTGGAAATGGGTGTCTAAAAACCTCCAAAATAACTTTATATTCTTATGTATTTCAGCTCATTGTCATTTTCATTTACACGAAAATTTATTATGCACAAAAGCAGGAAAGTAGTGATGATTTGTTCAATTATAATGCAATTTAAATATATAATTTTCTACTATTATTTTGTGTTTTCTTCCTGATCATCTGTTTTCCTCCTTTTAACTTTTCAGATAACGTGGCATGTTTTTCATTCAGTAGGCAATAACATCAAAAGTAACATTTTCCATGTTTATCTCTAAAGCTATTTTTAGATTCACGAACATTATGTGTGACAAACTTTTCAGCCGATTTTACCCCAACTTTCTCCCGTTCAGAACGAGAAAAAGATTACAATTGTCTTTGAAAGAGTTGGAGGAAAAGCAGGAAAACCAGTCTTACTACTACCAGCCGTTAATATCTATCGCCTTATTTGTATAAATCGCTTATCTCTGATTTGTTGAAATGTTCGTTGTTCGATGATAAATCTAGACTAGCCCAGACTTTTTTGGAATTCTGGAAAAAAGTTGGGGAGCTTTGTTTGTTATTGTTGTTTGCTATCACACTGGATGTTGATAGGATATTTCGCGAAAAGTAGGAAGAAATCAAGTGTTAGCTCAAAAGTCGTTCGAAATGTTGGTGAATCTGATAGCAGGTTTACTCTGTTCCCTTAAGGACACGTGTTGGTTCAGCTGATAACGAGCTGTTATTGTTGTAGCTCGAAACGCGTCCTGATTTGTTATTTCCGTTTAATGGTGATTTATACAAAGTGTATTATTGTAACTGTAATTAATTTTCCTAGCATCTATATCTTCTTTCCAATGTTTTTATGCGCTTTTTTAATATTGTCTCATTCATAAAAAATCTTTCATTCCATTATAAAGTTGATATTTTTAATAGTCTACATATTTTATTAATTTAGTTATTTTAAATTTGAATTTTTGATGTGTAAATGCTAAATGATATGAAACAGCGTGAGTTAGCTTTCATATAACTTATTTATTTAATTATTTATTTTAAATTTAGTTATATTATTAAAACATACGAAGCTCAAATTAGTGGAACCCGATTATATAAGATTGAATGCCAGTTTTTGTCAATACTGAATATTAATGGGAATTTTCAGAAATTAGTCATCTTTTTTTCAACTTGGTTTTGTTTTAAGCGATTTATAGGGTGGTCAAATTCCACGATATCATGAAGTGTATGCTATTTTAAAACAACATGATAAATAAATAAAATAAACCATTGAGCTTGGTCGAAATCTTATTTCATGTGTACATGTGCACTCACATCGAAATCGATTAATATATACGAGTGATATCGCTGACAAATTGATTTTTAAAAAAAATGTCACCCACATTAGAAATTTAATCTGCTATATCTCAGGCGTTTTTTGAGGTAAAGACAAAGCAAAAATACTCCGCAATTCATTATTAAGATCAAACACTTTAGAAAGAGCCTTTTTCAATTTCTCATATTTTGTTTGTACATCATTATACTTTTAAAAGATTTTTGACAAACTGAAATGCCTGCCATTTTGAAACAAGAAGGTGGATGAAGTTGGCAAACGAACTCGGTCAAGACATTGGTATGTACTATGTACACACAGAGTTATATCCAAATCAGTTTATAAATATGCGTATTATCGCGTGACAAATTTCAGACTGTTTCAAAATATCAACCACACTGGAAATTGAAAGTGCTATAACTCAGCCATTTTTCAAGATATAAATCAAACAAAAAATGCTCTGGAATCTTTGTATCAAGGGGAAACACACAAAAGAAAAATCTTTTTCAATTTCTAACTTTTTTGCATATAATTTTAAAATTTAAATTTAAAAAAATTAATATTCCGCCATTTTGAAACAAGATGGCGACGAAATTAGCCCACGAACTCGGTCCAAACACCATTATGTACTTTGTACGCACCAAGTTACATCCAAATCGGTTTATAAATACGCGTGTTATCACGTGACGAAAATCAGATCATTTCAAAATATGAGCAACACTAGAAATTAAAAGTACTGTAACTCACCCAGTTTTTAAGGTACAAACGAAACAAAAAATGCTGTGGAATCTTTGTATAAAGGTCAAATGCATAAAAGAAAAAGTTTTTTCAATTTCTCATTTTTTTGTACCTAATTCTAAATTCTAAACTTTTTTTAAAAATTTAAATGGCCGCCATTTTTAAACAAAATGGCGGATGGAATTGGCTAACGAACTCGGTCCAGGCCTCATTATGTACTATGTGCACACCAAGTTACATCCAAATCGATCCATAAATACGCGTGTTATCACGTGACAAAAATCAGATCGTTTCAAAATGTCAGCCATAATAGAAATTCAAAATGCTATAACTCAGTCATGTTTTAAGATATAGACAAAATAAAAAGTGTTCTAGAATTGTTGTTTTAAGTTCTAAAACATAAAAGAAATATATTTTCAAATTTTCATTTTCTTACATTTAATTTTAAATTTTAAATTAAAAAAAATAAATGGCCGCCATTTTGAAACAAGATGGCGGATGATTCTGGCCAACGAACTCGGTCGAGACATTTGTATATATATATATATATATATATATATATATATATATATATAGTATCAATTCATCGTGGAAATTTGCAATTAGGTTTCGTCTGTCCTCCCTCTGAAGAAGAACAGACTGTTTTTTCTTGCCTGTATTTTGTTCATTGTTTTTTAATTCTTTATTGTTAATTGTTTACTTTTTTGACATACACTCTATCCTTGAAATTTTGAATTTTCATTGCATAATGTGAAATATATATATATACTAGGGGTGATCAAATGAAAAAGTACGAAACGCCCTAACTACCAAACCGGTTGAAATTTGAATATGCCGCTTTGGAATAAAGTAGTGAGACATCGAGAGATGCGATTGCAGTATCCAGTGTAGTTGTGAACATGCGTAGGCGCTTGTGCATGTAGGGGGGGAGAAGCAGACAGCAAGTGAGCTCCGTCCAATTAACGCGGCAGTGCCTGTGAGGCCATAATGGCTTTCCCATTGCAAAATCCGATGATTGAAGAACAACGAGGTGTCTGATCAAAGTATGATGCAGTGAGAAATCTGATAACACCTCGCTACTCTTTCACCCGGCAGAACTCGCTATGAGAATTCCTCTCACGATGCCCAATACTTTTCTTTTACTTTGCAGTCACTTAATATAAAATTTTTTGTTTGGCTTAGTATTTTTATCAAAAAAGAGGTAAGGTAACCGAAATCACATATTAAAAATTTTATTTTATTAAAATGAAAAATAGTCTTAAAAATAGTCTTAAAAAGGGTACGATGGAGAAAGAAAATCTCATGCGCGAGTTCTCGCAGGTTAATCACCCGATTCTGCAATGGGAAAGCCATTATGGCCTCACAGCCACTGCCGCGTCAATTGGACGGAACTCACTTGCTGTCTGCTTCTCCCCCACTTCATGCACAAGCGCCTACGCATGTTCACAACTACGCTGGATACTGCAATCACATCACTCGATGTCTCACTATTTTACTCCAAAGCGGCATATTCAAATTTCAACCGGTGTGGTAGCCAGGGCGTTTCGTACCTTTTCATTTGATCGCCCCTAGTATATGGTTATACAGGGTGTCCCAAAAGGTCGTTTACAAACTTAACATGCTGGTCTGTCATATCATGATGAACAATATTAAATAGGAAACTAAGGGTCCCAAACATCTTCCAAATGAGATACGCGCCATTAAAGTTTAGGGTCCAAAAATTCAAATGATTATAAAAAACAGAAAAATTGGTCGATTCGTTTGCGGTTTTCACTAAAACTATTCTTTATGTCAGTATTTTCTTAAGAATAAATTATAAAGATAAATTTCAAAAAATGTCGATAGAGGGCGTTTTTGACTTTGGAGTAACGATAAACTAGTTTTTACCATTATTTTTTGCATCTCATTAATTTTTTTTAGAAGATTAGACATAAATTTAAATTTTGAGCTCAAAATCTAAATCGTTGGAAGTGGTTAAGTAGCGCAAACTGAATTGCGGAGGGAGGTTCAAATTTCAAATGATTATAAAAAACGGAAAAATTGGTCAATTGATTTGTGATTTTCACTAAAATTATTCTTTATGTCAGTATTATCTTAAAAATAATATATACAGATAAAATTCAAAAAATGCCGATAGAGGGCGCTTTAGACTTTAGAGTAATGTACAACAATTTTTTCCGTTATTTTTTGCATCTCATAAAATTTTTTTAGAAGCTTAGACATAAACTTAAATTTTGAGATGAAAATCTGAATCGTTGGGAGTGGTAAAGTAGCGCAAACTGAACTGTGTTCAATAGGGTGGGCAGGTTCAAATTTCAAATGATTATAAAAAACGGAAAAATTGGTCGGTTTTCGCTAAAATTATTCTTTGTGTCAATATTTCCTTGAAAATAAATTTTAAAGATAAATAAAAAAAAATCCGTTAGAGGGCGCCTTTAACTTTAGAATAACAAACAATTATTTATACCCCCCCCCCCTTTTTTTTTTTTTTTTTTTAATTTAATTAAATATTTGCAAAAGTTTTGACTTAAAATTTGTGCTCAAAATCTAAATCGATAGGAGGGGTTAAGAGGCGCAAACTTAACTGTGTTCAGGAGTTGAAATGTTACCTTCCCCACCCCTCGAACGCAGTTCAATTTTTGCAGCTTAATTACTCACAATGATGCAGATTTTGAGCACAAAATTTAAGTTTGAACATTTCCAAGCATTTTATTAGATACAAAAAATAACGGCTAAAAATAATTGTTGGTTACTATAAAGTTTAAGGCGCCCTCTGACGAAATTTTTTGAAAGATAACTGTAAAATTTATTTTCAAGAAAATATTGATATAAAGAATAGTTTTAGCGAAACCCGACCAATTTTTCAGTTTTTTTTATAGTCATTTGAAATTTGAACCTCCCCACCCCCATTGAATACAGTTCAGTTTGCGTTACTTAACCACTCCCAACGATTCAGATTTTCATCTCAAAATTTAAGTTTATGTCTAAGCTTCTAAAAAAATTTATGAGATGCAAGAAATAACGGAAAAAAATAGTTGTACGTTACTCCAAAGTCTAAAGCGACCTCTATCGGCATTTTTTGAATTTTATTTTTATAAATTATTTTCAAGATAATACTGACATAAAGATTAATTTTAGTGAAAATCGCAAATCAATTGACCAATTTTTCCGTTTTTTATAATCATTTGAAATTTGAACCTCCCCCACAATTCAGTTTGCGCTACTTAACCACTTCCAACGATTTAGATTTTGAGCTCAAAATTTATGTCTAAGCTTCTAAAAAAATTTAATGAGATGCAAAAAATACTGGTAAAAACCAGTTTATCGTTACTCCAGTCTAAAGGGCCCTCTATCGACATTTTTTGAAATTTATCTTTATAATTTATTTTCAAGAAAACACTGACATAAAGAATAGTTTTACTAAGAACCGCAAACGAATCGACCAATTTTTCTGTTTTTTATAATCATTTGAATTTTTAGATCCTAAACTTTAATGGCGCCTATCTCCTTTAGAAGACGTTACGGACCCTTAGTTTCCTATTTAATATTGTTCATCATGATATGACAGACCTGCATGTCAAGTTTGTAAACGACCTTTTGGGACACCCTGTATATATATATATATATATATACATATATATATATATATATATACAGGGTGTCCCTAAACTCATGGTATATACGCTATGGGGTGATAGAACACATCAAGACGAGTAATAGTAAATAGGAAACCAAGGGTCCCAAACGTTTAGAAAAGGAGACAGCCGCCATTAAAGTTTGGGATCCAAAATTTCAAATACACATAAAAAACGGAAAAATTGGTCGATTGATTTGCGGTTTTCACTAAAACTATTCTGTATGTTGGTATTTTCTTGAAAATAAATTATAAATTTCAAAAAATGCCGATAGAGGGCGCTTTAGACTTTAAAGTAATGAAAAACTATTTTTTGCCGTGATTTTTTGCATCAAATTAAATGGTTTCGTAAGTTTAGACTTTAACTTAAATTTTTAGCTCAAAATCTGAATAGTTGGGAGTGGTTAAGTAGCACAAACTTAACTGTATTCTGAGGGTTAAATTTCAAATAACTATAAAAAACGGAAAAACTGGTCGATTGATTTGCGGTGTTCATTAAAACTATTCTTTATGTCGTTATTTTATTGAAAATGAATTATAAAGATAAATTTCAAAAAATGCCGATAGAGGGCGCTTTAGACTTTGGAGTAACGAACGACTATTTTTTTACGTTATTTTTTACATCTGATTAAATGCTTTCGTAAACTTAGACTTAAACTTAAATTCTGAGTTCAGAATCTGAATAGTTGGGAGTCGTTAAGTAGCACAAACTGAACCGTGTTCAGAGGGCTCAAATTTCAAATGATTATAAAAAACGGAAAAATGGGTCGATTTGTTTGCGGTTTTAAAAAAAAAAACTATTCTTTAAGACAGTATCTTCTTAGAAATAAATTTTAAAGATAAATTACAAAAAATTCCGTTAGAGGGCGCTTTGAACTTCAGAGTAACCAACAACTAATTTTAACCGTTACTTTTTCTATCTAATTAAATGCTTTCCAAAACTTATTAAATGTTTTTGAAATCTTAGATTTAAACTTAAATTTTGAACTCAAGTTCTGAATCGTTGAGAGGGGTTAAGAAGCGCAAACTGAAGTGTGTTCAGGAGTTTAAATTTACCCCCCCCCCCCTTTCGAATACAGTTCACTTTTGCGCTATTTAAACACTCGCAACGATTCAGAATTTGATCTCAAAATTTAAATCTAAGCATTTGAAAGCATTTAATGAGATTAAAAAAATAAGGGTTAAAAATAGTTGTACGCTACTCCAATGTCTAAGGCGCCCTCTATCGGCATTTTGTGAAATTTATCTTTAAAATTTATTTTCAAGAAAACACTGATTTAAAGAGTAGTTTTAGCAAAAACCGCAAACGAATCGACTAATTTTTCCGTTTTTTATAATCGTTTGAAATTTAAACCCTCTGAACGCAGTTCAGTTTGTGCTACTTAACCACTCCCAACTATTCAGATTTTGAGTTCAAAATTTAAGTTTAAATCTAAGCCTTCGAAACCAATTAATGAGATGCAAAAAATAGCGTAAAAAAATAATTGTTCGTTACTCCAAAGTCTAAAGCGCCCTCTATCGGCATTTTTTGAAATTTATCTTTATTATTCATTTTCAATAAAACACCGACATAAAGAATAGTTTTAGTGAAAACCACAAATCAAGCGACCCATTTTTCCATTTTTATAATCATTTGAAATTTGAACCCTCTGAACACAGTTCAGTTTGTGCTACTTAACCATTCCTAATTATTCATATTTAAAGCTCAAAATTTAAGTCTAAGCTTACCAAACCATTTAATGAGATGCAGAAAATAACGGCCAAAAATAGTTGTTCGTTAATCCAAAGTTTAAACTGCCCTATATCGGCATTTTTCGAAATTTATCTTTATAATTTATTTTTAAGAAAATACCGTCATAAAGAATAGTTTTAGTGAAAACCGCAAACCAATCGACCAATTTTTCCGTTTTTTATGTTTATTTGAAATTTTGGGCCCCAAACTTTAATGGCGGATATCTCCTTTGGAAAAAGTTTAAGATCATTGATTTCCTATTTACTATTACTCGTCTTGATGTGTTCTATCACCCCCTAGCGTATGCACCATGAATTTAGGTACACCCTGTATATATATATACATATACACTGGTGTCCAAAAGTTAAGCATAATTGGTAATTAAGTAAGTAATGAGAGAAATATAAATCGAAATGTGGTGAAACTCCAGGTGTGTAAACAAACTAGTACGCGTCATATATTTTCGCGAAGAGTTTTCCCCGAAATCGAACAGGAGACCGTCAACAAATTGAAAAAGGACGAAGACCTTTTGGATAAACCTGTCAAAACTAATGTAGCAAAAGCGTTCAAACTGCACATTATGAATAAGTGGCTTATTGTAATGTACTCTGTTTATTTTTATAAGGATAGCATTCATACTCGTAGAGAAATTAAGGTTTTTATAAAAAAAGTCCTAAGTAAGGTGGTCTGGGGTAATAACGCTAGGCGGGGTAATAACGCCAAGTGCTAATATTATGCATAATTATGAAATAATCTGGTAAAAAAACACCCATGTGCTCTGCGCAGAAGGGTTTTGAGTCATATAAATTGCAAAAAACAGCTTCAAGTTAATTTGTTTCTTTTTTAGGTCTTATTGTTTTTACAAGCAACTAAAATTAACGCTTGATTTAAAATTTGCGAGATAGGTTTTGTGATGTGAAGACTATTTTTTTTATCCGGAAATACTTTGTTAATTACATAAATTTGTAGTACATTTCATGGACTTTCAAAATGTTGTTGAAAATTTTGGATATCTTCTCGAGATAATTTGTAATTTAAAATGTACAGCGCAATAAGTATAGCGGGGTAATAACGCCAATCCTTGTCATTAATACCCCGGTTGATTCCCTACAGTGCCCGAGCTTACATCCTAAATACTGATTCAAATAAGCACAATTAAAACTGTTCAATGCTTCTTATAATTCTATTTAAGCGGTCCTTTTTAAGCAAAAAGAAGCTCACGGTCTGATATTCTTTTGCCTCATCCTACCCCCCCCCCCCCCCACATCACACCTTTATTTTTCTTACACTTTCACAAAAAAATTGAACATTTTCGATAGCTTAGAATGCAATTTGTCAATTTCTAAGTTTGTAGAGTTTGTATTTTTAGAATTGGGCAATCTACATGCAATTATTCCATCTTATTTCATAGTTTTGTTTGCATGGCGTTATTACCCATATAGATGGGTAATAACGCCAAATAGCATTGGTCAAGAAATCTCGCCATTACATTTTATGAATACATATCTGTTAAATTATTTTTTTATATATAGATAGTCAATGAGTTGCTGTATCATATCATATATTTGTTTGAAAAATACAATCTAAAACTGAGTCGTGAAAATTGTTAGAACCTTAACGTGGCGTTATTACCCCAGGGTACCTTATTTTGCTTATAATTTGCAGAGTTCTTAATATAATTCATTGTACACAATACCCTGCCATCAGAATTTAAAAATAATAAAAATTGTATGAAAAATGAGTAGGTTTAGTAAATAATTTTGCATTGCGCATGTGTCAACGATATCAAAATTTTATTTGCATATTGTGTTAGCTAAATGTATAGAGCAACGTCTGTAAAAGTTTCAAAAGCATAGCTTGAAAATTCTGAAAATTATCGTCGATAGAATCAACTCAAAATCCGTTATTCCTAAAAGGAAGCAAAATATCAGGGGTTTTATCCAAATACAGTTGTACGTGCAATATTGTCTAGGCATGAAACAATGGAATATGGATACAGCCCCTCATCTTTTTGCTTCAATAGGGAATAAAATATTTTGATCTCATTCTATCAACGATAATTTTCAGAATTTTTAATCTATGTTTTTGAGACTTTCACAAAAGTTTCTCTACACATTTAACTAACATAATATGCAAATGAAATAATAGCGTTCACGCATGCGCAGTAAAAAATTATATAGTAAACCTGCTCATTTGCCATACAATTTTTATTATTTTTTAATTCTGATGACAGAGTATTGTGTACCATGATGTTTGTCATATTTTCAGAAAAGAACATTATTTTATATTAAGAACTCTGCAAATTATAAGCAAAAAACTTAGGACTGTTTTTATAAAAACCTTAATTTCTCTACGAGTATACATGCTATCCTTATAAAAATAAACACAGTACATTACAATAAGCCACTTAATCATAATGTGCAGTTTGAACACTTTTGCTACATTAGTTTTGACAGGTTTATCCAAAAGATCTTCGTTCTTTTTCAATTTGTTGACGGTCCACTGTTCGATTTCGGGGAAAACTCTTCGCGAAAATATATGACGCGTACTATTTTGTTTACATACCTGGAGTTTCAACACATTTCGATTTTTATTTCTTTCATTACTTACTTAATTACCAGTAATGCTTAACTTTTGGACACCAGTGCATGTATGTCAACATTTGAACGAAGGGTGGTTTTGAGGTCTGGGAGTCATGATCGGTGAAAATATACCAAAATTTTCCGGAAGTGCTTTCCTGCGGACGGCTGCAATAGGTAGATTTTTAGTTTTTGTAATGAAAGAAAGCTACCTAAAAGTTTTCAGATGCAAGGTACGTGTAAAAATTTGTATAAATCACCATAATACAAAATATCACACAGGAAGTATATATATTAGTTCTTGATATAAATTGGTGCTGATTAATTTTTGATGTAAATTGGGCAACATATCCAATTAATCCTTGACATCAATTGACATTTTTTACAATTTCTTGTAAACCGCTCAACAGGTGGCGGTTCTATGCTATATTTTTGCGATTTCCACAATAGCTCTATCGACAGAATTATGCACGGAATTTCATCAAACTTCAGATTCAGTTAGCTCTTGACACAAATTGACATTGTTTTACATTCAGGTGTAAATCTCTCAATAGATGGCGCTCTCATGCAGCAATTTTTGTGATTTCCGCAATGGCTCTATCTGCAGAACTAATGCACAGATTTTCAGCAAACTTTAGATTTGGATAGTCCTTGACATTAAATGATATTTTTTTACATTTTGGTGTGAAAAGCGCAACAGGTGGTGATGATATGCTACATTTTTACGTTTTCCGCAATAGCTGTATCTAAAAGAACTTTTGCACGAATTTTCATTTAACTTAGTATTCAGTTAGACATTGGCACATGTTGTTGCTGGTAAGATTTGGATGTTAATCGCACAATAGGTGGCGCTGCTAAGCTTCATTTTGTAGGATTTACACAATTTTAGAAATAGCCATATCTGAAAAAATAATACACCGAATTTCCTATCTTTAGAATCCTCATGATGGGTATAGATTGCCATTTAATTTTGGTACTGTTATAGCGAATTTCGAAGTATTGACACGTATGAGATATTAGAATGTTTTGAGATTGCCACATACCACTAGTTAGCATTGTTTTGAATTACTTTTTAAAACTTAATTAAACATACTAAAAAATAAAATAAAATCCCTTTTTTTCAAGATTTTTTCCTAATTATACACGAAGCTGGTTGAGATATGAATCCCTCTTGAGCAAACGTGATGCCAGTGAACTGCCTTGAGCTCTATCTAGAAAGCTTTCAGTTATATTTTAAATATTTACCGCTGGCTATAGACGCCAATTACGATAGCAAAGTTGGGCAGTTAGAGCGTGGATTCTAGCCATAAAAGAGTAGTCAATTATGTCGTATACAAAGCAATGTACCGAGTACAAAATGTATAGAATATGTGAATATAAATAACAGGAATGTGCTAATAAAATATAGTGTCAAACACTTTGTTTTAAATGTTTGAAATAGATAGACGTACTCAAAAACTTTAATTAATGACAGCACATAGCTATAAAATATAACTAATCGTATTTGGCAATCACAGAACTTTCTTCAATCTCATACATGTTAATACTTCGAAATTCGCAATCACAGTGACAAAATTAAATGGACATCTATGCTCATCATAAAGGAGTATGATGATAAGAAATTCGGTGCATTAATTTTTTAGATATGACTATCGCTAAAATCACGTAAATCATGTAAAATGCAGCATAGTAGCGCTTTTATTAGGTGATTTACAACGAAACATGATCTGCAATAACTTATGTCAGCCTCTAACTGAATCTGAAATTTGATGAAAATCCGTGCATTAGTTCTTGATATAAAACTATTGCGGAAATTGGGAAAAATTCATCATAGAAGCGGCTTTACACCAAAGTATAAAAAGCACAATATCATATTAAGGACAACCTAAATCTGAAGTTTGATGAAAATCAGTGCATTATTTCTGAAGATTGAGCTTTTGCGGAAAGCATAATAAATGCAGTATAGCAGTGCCATCTGTTGAAATAGTTACATCAAAATGCAGAAAACGTCAATTCATTTAAAGGACTAACTGAATCTGAAGTTTGATGAAAATCCTTGAATTATTTCTGGAGATTGAGCTATTGCGGGAATCATCAAAAATGCTGCATAGTAGCGCCATTTGTTTAGCGATTTACACCAAAATATAGAACATGTCAATTCATGTCAAGGACCAACTGAATGTGAAGTTTAGTGAAAATCATGCATTAATTCTGGAAAATGAGCTATTGCGAAAATGAGGAATAATTCTACATAGCAGCACCACATGTTGAGAGATTTACACCAAAAACTAATCAGCACCAATTTATATAAGGGAGTAGATGAATATAAATTTTTATTAAAATCCGTGCATTAGTTCTTGAGATAGAGCGTCCACAAAACTTGTGTCACATACACACATACAAAGAGAAAAATAGACTCACAGACAGGCATTTTGTAAAAACATGTTTTACGACCCATGAAACGAGTAACCTGTCGAAAACTAGAATTTGAAAAATTAACGAATCCAATACTTTTTTCTTGTAAAGATAGAAGAAAGTAAAAACTAAGTGCGGGCCATCATTTCTGCAATCATGAAAAAACAACATCATTAGTGGCCCACTCCAATAATTGGCTTAATAAGCTTATTTTGATTACACCAATATGTTTGCATATTCTTTAAACTTTATATAAGTTTATAAAACTTACCTTTTTTTTGTTTATTCTTCTTGAAAATTTCGTATACAAGACGAAATCCAATTTTTCTCACTAAAAATTTTGCTAGCAAAACCACCGATAAAACAGAAAAAAAAAGAATTTTTAACGTGAACAAAGAGCAAACCTTGTTCACGTGACGTACGTTGATTTGTCAAAAGAAAGAAGCAATATGATAGTCCAGACACCGTTTTATAATATGTGATTGGTGCTAAATTCAAATGTTTGTCGCATTGCGTCTAGCGTTGTTGGAATAATTAATGGGCCATTACTGGTGTATGAGCCATAATAGGTGATTTTACCCTATATTTAATTAATATGCAGCTAGATGGTTAAACGGACCGAAGTTTCCAGGCCCGGCTTGGGCCGACCCATGCAAAAAGAAGTTCAGCCTGGTTGGCGGAGTATAAAAGTTTAGCCCAAGTCCGGCCCGTCCTGACTAATTCTACAATACATGGCTTTCTACATCGATATGGTTTAAAATTGTTTCGGACGAGGAATTCTGACAAAAATAGATATTTTATCCTTTTTGGGATTTTTATGTTTATAACCTTCATTTTTAAAGAGGACAGCAATATATGTATTATTTTAAATAAATCTATTTGAATGCAAATCTTTCAGTTATCATTAATATAATTAATCCATATTCTATGTATTGGAGAGTTAAGAATCAGAAATATGCTATACAATAAATCCTTCTAACACGGAATCATATAAAAAAGAAGAAAAAGTCTGATCCTTGAGAAAAAAGTAAGGACCGGTCATGGCCTTGATGTGCTCGAGCCTTCAGCAAAGTAAAGTCCTTGGCCCGGCTCAAGTGTTATGAATGAAAATAGTCCCGTGCAGTGACTGTTCACCTTCAGCAGCACCCCCTTGTACGTGAAGCAACTAATATTTGAAGTACAAGAACGTTTGATGTTGTGGGATTCGTAGCGCGAATTAAATAAAGATAATAATAACTTGTATGAGATTTGTGGCATCTTTCATTACAGATATATATATATATATATATATGTGTGTATAAAACTATCAGAAAAATTTAAAGAAGATCAGGTAATTATCGATTATTATTATTATTATTATTATTATTATTTTACATGCATATATATGTAGGCGTTTAAAATTATTGCAATGTTATAGGTTACGTTTTAGAATAAAAATATTAAAGTAGTAAAGTATTATTATATGGAAAAAATTGAAAGATAATCTTTATCAAGTAATAATAAATTAATATTTTGTTCTGATATGTTAATCGAAAGCTTAAAATAATTAAAAGTTAAATCTGGTGTTGAAAATCAGGGATGAGAGAGCAATCATTAAAATAGAGCCTTTGTGTCCAAAATTGTGTCAAACAATTTGCATTTTTTTTTCTTTTGTAATTCTAAAATTTTGCTATTTTTGTTGCGACAGTTAATTTTCTCTATCAAAATATGCTATTTGCATATGGCGACAAATTTACCAGTTACAGCGTAATCACATTTATAAGAAAGATAAATTAATTTCAACTAGAAATGTTTCAATTTTTAATATTATTAAGGCACGAAATTTGAGCCCTTTTCACTAAATACCACGAAAAGAAATTCTGTGGCCGATCCGAGGAAGGTGCCGCGTTTTTACTCAAACCACACACTTAGAAATAATCGGTCGTCTGACATTAGCCTAAAGTTTCGGTTTCACGCTAACGGCTGATTTAAATGATTTTTTTAGACAAATTTCTTTTAGCTACTTTATTATTTCTTGTCCAAAAACTAATCATATTTTAGGACAGGATACATGAAAAAAGTTTAAATAATGATGTCATTTGTTTGAAAATATCTCTTATTTCTTTTTAACCACAAAACAAATATATTTAAAAGTTGTCATCAACAGAATGTAGCTTGCGCAGTGAGAAAGTAATAAAAACTGCTTTATGAACTGGTTTTTTAAGCTCTGATTTTTGTTATCTGAAACTCTTCCAAAAACTCAAATATTTGACTTTTTAATTCATTATAATATTTTCCATCAAAGTTGCAAAACGCATCGTCAACCAAATGTTATCTATGTTGTACAGTATCTAACGTAATTATAAAGTATTTACGGCTTCAGCTGGCCTCTCTGCGCTCTAATTTTCACAAATATCATTGGAATGGTATGAAATTTATATATCTATATTATAGAGGACCAACATATCTGTGCGTACTGCGTAAGAAGAATTTATGTATAACGATGAAACTTCCTTAATTGGAAGTTTCACTGCATTACAGTTAAATTAACATATCTCTTTTAAGTTTTCTGCAATATATTAAACTCATAAAATAAATAATTTTGTTATTTTATTTTCTGAAATACATCGAAATTGTTGAAAGTAAGATTTCTAAATCCTCATTAAAAAAACGGTCAACTACGAGTATTACTCGCACTCAGAGGGTATCGAACAGCAAAATACATGAATTGTTCACTGTATTATTTAAAAAATATCGTTGCAAAAAGAACAATAAGGCTTTTTAAAAACTGTATGTAAGTTTGCGTATAAGCAAAATAGATTCTTTTACTTTGTTTACAAACTGGAAAAGTGTGAATTGGTATGCCATAAAAGTTTACAGGGATATGAAGCCTAAATGCTGACAAGTTGTACAACTCTGTACAACTTTTTAAATCTTACCGATATCTGTATTCTTACGAACTTGATTCGGTACTGACAATAAAAGAAGTGCACATCTGAACTTCATTTCGGATTTCATAAAACTAAATTCAACGGAGTAATAATCTTCTCTTTTTACAGTGCAGCTATGCAAAATACTAGTATAAAGTTTAAACTTTATTTCTTTCTAACCGATGACCAGGCCCCTACCTGCCGAGTTATCTCAACTTAACGGGTTAGATACCTGGTATCGGGGCGGACGACCGCCTAATTACCACGTAGCGGCAATAAACTTTGCTTCACATGCCATCATTCCTGCAGTATTTGCTTCTCGTTGAGTATACTTTGTTTCGCCTGTTAATTAATGGTACATCCTGTTGTTTGAACTGCAAATGGCTTCGCAAGATGGTCTCGTAATTTAGAGTCTTGATCAGATGACGAGACCTTCACCTGGCAAGGCACCTCCAGAAGTATAATTCACAGGTAACTTGGAGGACTTTGCACCCACGACGGATTTTACATGCACAAGGCGCCATTAGCGTACATGATGGAATTTTAGCCGGCAAAGTGGGGGCGATCTACGCAGACAAGTGCTGAGGTCGGCTGATTGTGGCTAACGGTTGCTGGACTGAGTAGTTTATTGCCTTTGTGAATGTACTGAGTTTGGCGCCGCACATCACTCCCACTCGCAGGGCCAGGTGAAATGGGGCTGAAGTAAAAATTTTTTGAGCCGAAACAGTGGCATGTCCGTAGCAGGCAACAGGGGGGACAATTTTGAGGGAGATTTAGAAAAATAAAAAACCAAAACTAAAAAGGCCGAAATGCTAAGTAGTGCCAGAGAAGAGAAAATTTTTAGGCCGAAATGCAAGGCAGTCGAATCGCTGCTGGTGGTGACGTGATCCCGCCTTTCTACCGTACCAAAAAGGAAGAAAAAAAAAGGTGCTCCATGGGCTGTCCCATTGGAGCGGGTCCGGTAGCTCGTGTGGACAGAGTCCAAATGCACCTAATAAAGAGGCGTACTGTCACTAGAAAAAAAAGGGAAAAAGAAAAACCCCGAACACGTTTCGGACCGCGCAGAATCCCTTGAGTCTCTGCGTCGATGAGGTCAACGTGTGCGGTTCGGGGTAGGTGGGCTAGTAGGTTGCATCCCATTGCTCTTCGGACCGCACAAGGTCCCGTGGGTCCCTGAGTCAATAAGGTCGACTTGAAGGCCTGAGAGGCGTTAGCCCACTAGGGGAGGGGGTTCCAGAACGGTGACGGGCCGGGCAGAGTCCCTTGAGTCTCTGCGTCTATGAGGTCAACCTGTACGGTTCTGGTGCAGTGGACTTGATTGGTGCTCCCGAACCTCTTCGGACCTCACAGGGTCCCTTGAGTCCCTGCGTCGATTAGGTCAACTTGAAATTTTCGGGAGCCAAGTCCTAGGGGAGGGAATCCTGGAAGATAGATGGGTTAGTAACATTGCTATTGTTTAAAATTAACCAGAGAGTTCACTTAACCCAAGCACTCCCCGTGAATTCCCTTTTGATAAAGTTTAAACTTGGCATTATACTAATCGTGTTTCGAAAGGAGGTCGACTTAGTCCGTACCATGTTTTTCAAAATAGGTCTTATGGAATTTAAAAATACGTCTTATGTAACGAATCCCATAGTATTATGTAATTAATTCCGATAAATTAAAGTCTTTAACAATTTGACGTTAATTGTTTTTATACTGCTATTGGATATTGCAATATACAAATATCATTAAAAATTGTTATCTAGGCTTTAAAAGCTGAGGGTACATACAGTGCACCATTCCTTACGTTATAAATGTCCAAATCGTCCGTGTTTTTTAGTGTCAATATGTCGACTAATAACCGATAACCGATCGAAAAAATTATCAACAATGTTTTTATACTTATTTTACGATAGGTCTATAGTTTTTATTACTTTTCCCAATTTGAATTTTTTATGTTCCATAGTTTATGAGAAAAATGATTGTGACACACGGATACAGGGATGATTTTATAATGGTTCCGTTTTCCCTTTTTACGGAACCCTAAAAATAATGAATTATATTACAGAACATTGTGATTCTCGCCTGGATGATTTCGCTTCGTCAAGTTAGATAAGCAAATATTGGGCATCCTGATAATAATTTGAGGTTTAAAATAATATCAGGTTCTCTAAATTTTTGTCCAAACTTTATATACCATATACGTTTAAAACACAAACCTGTTTTTTAGTCATGTACTCTGAGCTTTTTACAGAACCTATTTTACTAATATATATATATATATATATTTGAAGTTGTTCATTTGTTGATGTATTCGCACTACCCATTTTTATATTTTAGTTATAAAATATATTTAATGAAATTTCTCAAAAATAGTGGTAATTCGATAGCTTTCATTATTGTGGAATTGAAAGAACAATTTTGTTTATTTTTCTTTATTTATGCCATTTTCTGATAAAAATTAAGAGAACATTTTTCTTAATTTCTATGATTTAAATTTCGTTTTATTGGGTTAAATACCTCAAAATTCGATTAGGACTATACTGCACAAAAATTTTTTGAACAGAAAATGACATACTTCTTTTGAAAACGAGCATTTTTAATTATAAAGTTATCATGTTTTTTTCCTTCTGCATGAATACTGATACTAATTTTGAGACACTAGGTAAAATGCTTAAGAAAGTGAAAATGGAGTCATATTTAAAATAAAACAAACATTTCAATACATGCGCCTAAAGAAAATACAAAACGGCAACTGCGATTACTATCTGAAGTAGACTGCGAATGTTCATAGGCAAAGATGTTGTTGGAAATATTGGCTTCAGGTTTTAAATTAAAATAATTTTAAAATGATCAAGTTAAAGTACCATTTCTAAAAAATATGGTGAATACGGTTAGGAGAAGTGCATATGTTAATTTTGAGAAAGTGAAACTGATGTAGGGTTTAAATTTTGCGGGAGAAAAATTCTATGATCGTGTCAAAATAGAATAAATTTTGTTGTTTTCATTCAGAAAAACAATTTTTTAAGAGCCTCAATTGAAAATGTCATAATAACTGAGTGAATGTAAAAGAATATGGAAATTGCAGTTCACACTATGAAATTCTTATTAAATGTTATACAGGGTGTTTCGCTACCAGACCGGCAAACTATGAGCTGTGATAGTAGACATAAAGACAGACATTATTAAGTGGGAAACCATGGAGCGCACACGTCTTCTGTAGGAGCTAGGAGCCATTAAAGTTTAAGGTCCAAAACTTCAAACGGTGATAAAAAACAGAAAAAACTGTCGATTCGTTTACAGTTTTCGCTAAAATCATTCTTTATATCACGTTTTGTTTGTAAAAATTTTTAAAGGTTACGTTCAAAAATTGTCGATAGAGGCCACTTTAGACTTTAGAGCAACGAACAACTACTTTTTACTGCTATTTTGTGCTTGGGGTTGAAAATATTTTAAAGTTTAGACATTAACTTGAATTTTAATCCCAAAATCGGAAACATTGGGATCGGGTAACTAGCGAAAATTGAACTGTGAACAAAGGGAGGGATTTTAAACGTTCATAAACATTGGACAAACTAATCGATTTTATTGCGGTTTGCGTGTAGGTCATTCTCTTAATAATTATGTTATTCAAAGTGGCATGCAGGTTTGGTGTCCCCATTTTATGATAGAGGTCGCTTCCGTCACATCTCCGACATTTCTATGACATTATTCCTGGGTGTTTTACTACCAGACCAACATCCTTCCAGGAAGTGTTAGGGATGCAAAGACGACTCGGAATGATAGAGAAATGTAATGTTGGAAATGCCTTTTTTGCGAGTTACGGTTAAAAGAAGCAGAGAAAAAAGCAAGAGGAACAGAAGAGAAAAAGCAACACGTTAATGTGAAACAAAACAGTTTATTTAAATGTTTAACTAGAAAAGGTGTTTGAAATTACGACAAGAAGTAGTCCGGCATGCTTGATAGCGGCTCGCATGGCATTCCTTACATTTTGAAAGATTCCAGGCATCTCAGAAAGATTTCTGGAAGCTACAGAAATATCAGCTGTGAGGTCTTCAACTGATGGTACGGAAGTCACATACACCCAACTTTTCACTTGACCCCAGCAGAAAAAGTCCATACATGATCGGTCCGGCGATCTGGCAGGCCAATGAACCAGGTCACCACGAACTTACCACCGCTGTCCATATGTTACTTTGAAGTACCAGCAAACGTTCATTGGTAAAATGTCGAGGAGTCCCATCATGCTGTCCATCGTTCAAATACTTCCTTCTGATACCTTTGGAAACGGTTCGCGAATGATAGCTTCAAAGTGATCGCTGTTCACGCGCATCGCGCGTTTCCATTTAGCGCCATCTACCATCACTGTCAAACTTGCCGAAATATTTCTGGTCGTAATTTTGAACACTTTTTCTAGTAAAACCTTTAAATTTACTATTTTCTTTCACATTAATCTGTTGCTCGTTCTCTGCTGTTTCTGTTGCTTTTTTCTTTGCTTCTGTAGTAACCGTAGTAACCGTAACTCCCAAAATAGGCATTTCCAAAGTTACATTCCTATGTGATTCCGAGTCGTCTTTGCATCCATGTCACATCCTGGAAGTATGTTGTTCTTGTACTAAAGCACCCAGGAGTAATGCATTGAAATAATGGAGATGTGTTGGAAGCGCCCTCCATGAAAAAATGAGGACATCAAAAGTGTACGTCATTTTGAATAAAATAATTACCAAGGAAATCACTTACTCGCAAACAGCAACAAAATCGATTTGATTGTCCAATATTTATGATCATTTAAAATCTCCCCCTCTGTTCACAGTTCAATTTTCGCTAGTTACCCGACGCCAATGTTTCCGATTCCGGGTTTAAAATTTAAGTTAAAGTCTAAACTTTAGTATAATTTGAACCCCATGCACAAAATAACGGTAAAAAGTAGTTGTTCGTTACTCTAAAGTCCAAAGCGCCCTCTATCGACAATTTTTGAACATAATCTTTAAAATTTTTTTCTAAAAAAATCATGATATAAAGAATTATTTTAGTGAAAACCGCAAACGAATCGACCCTTTTCTCTGTTTTTTATCATCGTTTGAAGTTTTGGGTCTCAATTTTTAATGGCCCCTAGCTCCTACAGAAAACGTTTGCGCCCCATGGTTCCCCATTTAAAAATGTTTGTCTTCATGTCTACTATCACCCCTCAAAGTTTGTCGGTCTGGTAACGAAACACCCTGTATAATGCAATTTTTTATATACATTTTAATAAAAAATACTGTTAGAAGTATTTTTAAGAGCCATCACATTTCTAATACCGTATAAAGCAAAATAAATAAATAAATAAATAAAAAACTTAGAATTTCATATTGTCATTTTCATGGCGTATCACACTGTGAATAAAGGGTCTTCTGCTATACTGTATAAACGTCGTTTTCTAGGTTTTTTTTTTTTTTTTTTCTAATTAATATTCATACCTTATGAAGCAAATATATAAAGTAGGTAACAAAATCTGTATTGTACAAATAATTTTTTCTAATTAAAATATGATTGACACTGAAAATGAATGTCATTTTCCTAATCTGCATTTTAGTTCTTTATCATGTATAAATATGGCGCTGCAGTGTAATTCTTCTAATTTTGGACATAGCTCAAATCAGAAGTAGTAAAATCATAATTACCAGCAAGATTGTTAGTGATTAAATGATTTGCCTGGAATAAACCCATAATGTAACAAAAGGAAATTTTTCACATTGGGAAATACAGTGTTATAATAACTAACAGTAGATAGTATCCGGTGAATGCAGTACTTATCTTTCTAAAGTTTCTTTTTTTATTTTACTTTTTTGCAGAATGTTTCAGAGAGGTGTTTTGTTTGCTACTTTATTAGTTTTGAAAGTTGTATACACGTTGCCTGTTGAAGAGAAGTAAGTGAAATTATAATGAAAAAAATATTATTTCTGTTTCAAAGAAATTGATGCAGAAAGCAGTATTTAATGTTGACCATGAACATTGTAATAAAAGTTGAAGGTTTTTTCATTAAACAAGATTTGCGCAAGAAGCTTTGGATTGCGCGATTAAAGCAATATTTCTAATCTTACTTAACCCTTAATTATCATCCTGAAATTTTTGCGTGTAACCTGCGTTATAGTACCATTTCACCCTCAGCTAGTATTTAGTTTAAAAAATTAAAAATGAATAAAATGAAAATCCATAAAATGTTTGATGTTTTACGTGACTGTATTTCTCCGATGACTTTTAGCTAGTATATCACTGATTTACTGCCTTTTTTTACATCTGAATATTGCTGATTGATGAAGCAGTTACATGAGAACAAAAACAGCTAGGAAGTATCTAATGCCACAAAATCACCAACAGCTAAAATAATCCACCTCCGCACTTTTCTCGCGAAGTGTATTTACTGATCAAGAAAGTAATAAAGGTAACAAAAAAGTTGTTAATTTCGTCAGTCAGCTGCAGAAGTACTCAAATCCCTGCACATTTCATGAACGGTCAGTAATGTTGCGAAAAAACTTTTAATAAATCCCTTATAATATATTTCGAAACAAATTAAGTGCTAATTCCATTTCTTCTGTATTTAAGATGAGAACTCATATTTTAAAAGTTTATTTTACAATGTTATTTTAAAAGGGATTAATATGCAGGGGCTGACTAAGGCAGGGGCATGCGGGCAATTGCCCCGGACCCGCCAGCTTAAGCCCCCCCCCCTCCCCCCCCCACCAAGGACATATATCAGTTTTTCGTTAAAGGAGTGTCGAATGACAAAAATGGTCAAAAGTGACCAAAATTCTTTTTTTTTTCAATTTTAAGTGTCTCTCTTCTCCTACCACCTCTGTTTCCGTACCCAATGCCTCCTTAAGGCCTCACATTTATCCTCATATTCCTGTAATCCCCCCCCAAAAAAAAAACTGTATTTTATAATTTCGTAAAGTTTTCTTTCTTCTGCTATTATGTATAGAGATGTGAATAGCACTTGGTACGAAATTTATGTACGCATACAATAGTTATGAATTTCAGTTTTAGTCACTTCAGTATAATTTACAAAAAATTTTAAGATAGAAGAGTTCCTCCCCCCCTTATAATGTCTGTCCCAGCCCCCCCTCCTCCCCCGCTGTCAAAGTCAGGCCCTGTTAATATGAAATAAATATAGTTTAAAAAAACCTAAAAAACACGCTTTTTAAGTATATCAAACTAAAAAGCGAAAAAAATAATTCGTACTATAAGCTGAAAACGAAAATAGATGAAAAATACTATATTACTATAAAATCATTGTTATTATAGAAATCAATTAATAAACAATAAATAAAATTATCGTGGAAAAAAGCGTGGGGTGCTCCATCTACCATGCTCCATCTATCAGTTCTTAAGAAGCACCCCACGCTTTTTTTCCACGATAATTTTATTTATTGCTTATTTATTGATTTCTATAATAACAATGATTTTATAGTAATATAGTATTTTTCATCTATTTTCGTTTTCAGCTTATAGTACGAATTATTTTTTTCACTTTTTAGTTTGATATACTTAAAAAGCGTGTTTTTTAGTTTTTTTAAATTATATTTATTTTTCACTTTTTAGTTTGATTACTTTAAAAGCGTGGTTTTTAGTTTTTTTAAACTATATTTATATTTAATACAAAAACCAAATTAATCGGTTGGACAGTTTCAGAGTAATTGGTGAACATACATAGAAAAAAAAACACATACGCGTTGAATTGATAACTTCCTCTTCCTTTTCTGAAGCCCGTTAAAAATAAAAAATGTAATACGGATATTTTTTTTTTTTTACATAGATGTAAATAGTGTCAGAAGTGGGGTTCGAACCCACAATCTCTTTCGAAAAACAGAGCTTCAATCCGGTGCCTTAGACCGCTCGGCCATGCTGTCTACACTCCATTCAGTGAACGTATTCAACACTTTTAATTAGCAAAAAATCACTAATTTTATTAGTTTTTGCCTAATTACTAAAAAAGTACTGAACCAATTTCGATGAAACTGAAGTGGTACCAATTCGAGAGCATGGTCTTTCATTTAACACCAAAACCAAGTTAATCGGTTGCATGGTTTCGGAGTAATCGGTGAACATACATAAAATAAGGAGAGTTACAAACTCACAAACTCAGAATCTCACAAACATACAGGTGAAGCTAATATAAGCGTGGTAAAAAGGAGATACCAATTTCAGTTTCAATAATTATTAAATTACTACTGAATCAGCATAATTTTAAAGCTTTAACATATAAATATTTTGTATTTACATTGTAAAACAAATATAGTTTTCAAATTTCAAAAATTTGTCTTGAAATTTTGGTTTTGGTTGCAAAAACCTTCCTTACTTTTTCCCTAGAGCTACAGTCATTCAGGGTAGCTTTGATCACATTTTCTCTAATTTCAGATGTCCTAGTCCAGTCTGCATTTTTGCCGATCCCACCGAAGCTAGCTTATGGAAGTAAAATACAGGCTTCTGATTGGTTGAATAATTAAATGAGCATTTTGTTTTGGTTCAGTTTTCAGTTTACCTTTATTTAATCATGAGTTTCTGTTTGAAAATCTTTTAAAAGCTGGATTTTGGTTAATTTCCTTCTAGTTTTACATATTTATTATGAGATAAAAAGAAAGATTTTCTGAAATTTAGAATTAAAGAAGTTAATGGTGATGTTTCTTAACAGTTCTGTATTACTTTTTAAAAGATATAAAAATAAAATTGAAATTTCTTCTTAATTATTTTAACATGATGGAATAATTTATTCACAATAATCACATTTCCTTTTTACGGCGTCAATTACCCAGTATTTACAAATCTAACTCTTGTGTATTAATTCAAAATTATTATTATTATTTTATTTTAATACGATATACACTATATTGCCATTGATTATTGGACACTTGCGATTTTAGACATTTTACTAAATATCTAGAAAAATACATGAGGAATCATCTCGAAACTCTTAGTGTATAAATATAATAGTATACGTCATACATCTCCGTAAAGATTTTTTACCGAAACGCCATAGGGGACCGGCAACAAATTAAAAAAGAATGAATATCTTTTGAATAATCCTGTCAAAACTAATGTAGCAAAAGCGCTCAAACTCTAGATTATGATTGAATGCCTTATTGTAATACACTGTGTTCATTTTTATGCAAATAGCATGCACATTCGCAGAGTAATTAAGGTTTTATAAAAATGGTCCCAAATTTTTCCAAGTTTTTCCATTATAATTTTCAGAGTTCTTAATATAAAATAATATTTTTTTTCGGAAAATATGACAAACAACATTGCACACAGTACCCTGTAATCAGAATTAAAAAATAATAAAAATTGTATGAAAAATGAGTAGGTTTACTATATAATTTTTTACTGCGCATGCGTCAAAGATATCAAAATTTCATTTGCATATTATGTTAGCTAAAGGTATAGAGCAACTTTTGTAAAAGTCTCAAAATCATAGCTTGAAAATTCTGAAAGTAATCGTCTATAGAAAAAGGACAAAATCCGTTGTTTCCAAAATGAAGCAAAAAAATGAGGGATTTTATCCAAATGCAGTAGTACATCCCATATTGTGTATTCTATATTGATACTAATCAATGAATATATGGATACAACCCCTCTTGTTTTTGCTTCATTTTGAGAATAACGGATTTACGACTTATTCAATTGACGATTATTGTCAGAATTTTCAAGTTATGATTTTGTGACTTTCACAAAAGTTGCTCTATACATTTAGCTAACATAATATGCAAATGAAATTTTTATATCGTTGACGCATGCGCAGTAAAAATTTATTTAGTAAACCAACTCATTTTTTATACAATTTTCATTATTTTTTAATTCTGATTACAGGGTACTGTGTGCAGTGTTGTTTGTCATATTTTCTGAAAAAAATAATATTTTATATTAAGAACTCTGAAAATTATAACGAAAAAACTTGGACAAATTTGGGATCATTTTTATAAAAACCTTAATTACTCTGCGAGTATGCATGCTATTTGCATAAAAATGAACAAGGCTTATTACAATAAGGCATTCAATCACAATCTAGAGTTTGAGCGCTTTTGCTACATTAGTTTTGACAGGGTTATTCAAAAGATATTCATTCTTTTTTAATTTGTTTACGGTCCCCTTTGGAGTTTCGGGAAAAAATCTTCACGGAGATGTATGACTTATACTATTATATTTATACACTAAGAGTTTCGAGATGATTCCTCATGTATTTTTCTAGATATTTAGTAAAATGTCTAAAATCGCAAGTGTCCCATAATCAATGGCAATATAGTGTATATGCCACTAATACGTACATCTACATTTAGCCTCCTCAGTCCTGAGACAAATTTTACGTTGCACTACAAAAACCAGTTTAAAATTATTGTGGAACATATCCACATGTGCATTATTTTATGCATCGATACTTCCAACATGCAAACATCTATTAAAAAAGTCTAGATGTGATTTTAACATTTCTAGAAGAAACTAAATTAATTTAAAGGGTGATTTTTAGTGTCGCCTCCAGGCGACATCAGGACTGAGGAGGTTAGAATGATTTATTTACAGACAACAATTACTCTTTAAATTATTCAACCAACCAGAAGCCCGTATTTACTTTGTCATGCTAGCTTCGGTGGAATCGGCAAAAATGCGTCCAGTCTATGTCTTCGGTATTTTGGATACCAGTATTTTAATGCAGAAAATATTGTTTTTTTAATTGGAACATTTCGCCGATTCAAAAGAACATCTTCTCTAAAGTAATACTGGTATTCAAAAAGCCATAGACTTGACAACTCTGCCAGTCTTATTTTAATAATGTTGTTGCGACTAGTTGTATAACAACAGAAATGCACCTAACTTATTGTATTATTATCAGAAATTAAGGAATAATAATGATATAAACAATAAGAAATGAATTTTTAACTTAGTTCAAAATTATCTGGCCATGTAGGATAAATTTTCACGATTTTATAAATATGATATAAAATGAGTCATTATAAAAAAAAAAGTATTATAATTAAGACAACTTTGAACAAAAAGATTTTTTCCAGATATTCCTTATTTACATTTCCTAACCTCACATGATTTGTGTAATTTATTACATTGCAACGAATATTATGCATAAAAAGAGTGAAAGAAAAAACCATGAATATTTAGCAAAAAAAAAGGGAACTGTTTATTATTCATGTATAACATAAAAATGCAGTGAAAAACAATCTTCACTGTTTTATCTCAATGTTCTACCTGTTTTTACAGCAATACATATTAGTACTATTATTAATCAAACAACGATAAAAAATGTGGAATGTATGGGATGTCGAATTTGAGTAGCTCCGCCCCAAATAACATCTTTGAATGAATTTTATGTATTTTACACACATTATAAAAAAAAAATTTCACTTTCGGCATTTATATATAATATACGTGCACACATTGTAAATTTTTGACAAGAAAATGGTAGTTTTCATATAGCCATATGATATTTTCTTTTTTAAATTTTTTATGAATTTTTTATGAATAGAAAATTATACGTAAATTCCTAGCTTGTTATCTTTATAACCTCAGCTAATGGGATAAAATTAGGTGCAGTAGTTTTTGAGAAAATCGGATTTTATTAAAATAGAAAAAAATATTTTTATCCAACAAAATATCGATATTTATAAGATGATAATACGGGAAATATATTGTCATATATGTAGCCAATTATGGGGAAAAATCAGGAAACTTGATTGAAAGACATGGTTCCAATGTTTATTCGGACATGCCCTTTATTATATGCATGTACACACATATGCATCAGTTAAATACACACATTTACTTATATTTTTTAGTTTGCATATAATTTGTTAGTAGTACATACAATCAGATAACATTAAACCTATGCCTAACTTTGAGTCAGCTCAAAGTTACACTAAATACAAGGTACAATGATAGTGCCTTATAATTTCACATTTTACTAATTATTAGTAAATAAATAGTCACAAAATATTAACACATTTATAACATTTAGGTAATAATATGTCCGTTAAAGGAATATTTTGTTACTTACTATAAAAATTGAATTGAAAACAATAACATGAAAGCAGCATTTGAAATTAACTTGAAAACAGCACTACATTCAAAATGTGATAGTGTAAATTAATTGTACACAATATTGCCGATTCATTTTCTAAAATAAAGAGCAGGAAAACCATTTTATAACCCTTGCAACGGAATGTAGCGGTGGAGCTTATCTATCCTTTTGAAGTCAAACAAATCGAAAATTAGGAAGTGATGCAAAATTATCCCCATGGATCAAATTTATCCTGGATAACTGTACCTGACACGAAGAATGTGGATACTCATTTCATTGTATTTGATACACGATAAGAACAATTTTTAAAATAAAATCCTAATCAGATACATTTAAATAATAATTTTATCCTTTATTAATAAAAAAGATATTCAAATATCCCTTGTATTTCCTTAATTTCCATGGGTTTTCGTATCGACAATTAATAAGAATTACACTGAAACTTATGTGTTTTTGTATTTTTTTTACTTAATGATAAATTGCAATTTAGTACAAATAATTATGTTGTAATTTTGTTATAGTTGTTATGTATTGACTTCATGGAATGATTAATATCGACTCATATAAAACGTGGTTGTTTATTTACTTATATTATACATGATACATATAATTATATGCATATATATTAAATTTTACATATATATATATATATATACAGGGTGATTATAATTAAAGTCCGAGTTTCAAAACGCTCTAAAAAGCGAACCACTCGTTAGAATGCCGTCAAAATTTAACAGCGTATTATTAAAGAAGGGGGAAAGAACATGAACCAAAAAAAAAGAAAATGAATTGACAGTAAAGTTCCAAATTTTAGCGACAGATGGCGCTGTAAGCGTCCGAATTTCGACTACAAAGGACAAATCGTAAAACAACGGCTAAGGCGTAAGCTACACGATATAAACCAACTGTATTGTTCAGTGTGCATGACTGTACGCGTGTGATACTATTAGTTACGTAAGCCCGTCCACCACGGCAAGGTCGTACCATCACATCGGATGGGAAAAATCGGTTTTTAATTGTCCTGAGGCCAAAAACCGCATAAAAAGCATCCCTCCAATCGGTTATTAATTGTCCTGAGGCCAAAAACCGCATAAAAAGCATCCATCCAATCGGTTTTTAAGTTTGGCGAGACTGGCGCAAAACATGTTCAATATGCTGTCCGCCGTTGTGGGCAACAAGATTAAATCGGGAAATAGCATGTTCCACAACCGATCGAAGTGTATCCGGGGTCAAGTTCAGAATGTGTTGCGCAATGCGTGTCCTTAATTCAGCTACGTTGGCAATCGGAGTACTGAACACAATATCTTTCAGATAACCCCACAGCCAGTAATCACAAGGATTAAGATCAGGTGATCGGGCCGGCCAGGCTGTAGGGAAATGACGAGTGATAATTCTAGCATTTCCGAAATGCCGCCTCAACAACTGCTTCACTCGATTTGCAATGTGCGGAGGAGCGCCATCTTGCATAAAAATGATACTATCCAGACATTCACGCTGTTGCAGAACTGGAATGACGTCATTACGCAAAAGAGACTCATAGCGCTGACCATTGACGGTAACAGGACCGAAAGCACCCGTCTCACAGTGGGGGAAAATCCTGAAAAGCTGGCCAAAATATGAAAATGTTATTCAAATTGTATGAAAATTCGTATACAGGTGTTTTTGAGGATGCTAAGTAAGAATACAAAATTAAAATTGAAAAAAAAATGGCGGATACAATATGGCGGAATAAAAATTAAAATGTCTCGAAAGTTATTCAATTTATATGCAATTTTTTAAAATTTTCAGGATGCTAATTAGGATTCAAAAGTTAAATTTTAAAAATAAATAAATAAATAAAATTACAGATTAAGAGTAAAAACAATAAGATTTAAATAAAATTTAAAATCTTGAGGTAAACTTAAAAGGGAATTTTCAAAAAACCAAGACATATTTAAACGAAATTTAAGTACGTTAATGGAAAGTAAAACATTAGACTATTTAATTTTTATATTATTAAAATAAAAACTAAAATAAATTCAGAAATTAACCTTTAGAATCAACTGTAGTATTATAAAAAGATTCTTCAGAACTCAAGGTGTCAAAATAGTTAGCGGAACTTGTTGGCGGTATTGGAAGATCCTGTTACTCTTAGGATCAATTATTTTAATTTCTTCTAAGATAATTTACCTAAACTGGAAAGGAAAGAATCTGATGACATTAAAAGACGTAAAAATATCTTTTTTCCTCGCTACTGCATCTTTGCGATAAATCTTCTCGATGCCTTTTGATCAGTTTGTTGCATGATTCTTGAGTATCTTATGGCATTTGACAAATTGGCAATAATGAAGATAATGTTATTTCTTTGTCATTAATAAGTAGTTTATGTACTGAAGTAATCATATAGAACCAGGGGTGCTGCTCAAATCTACGAGCTATTTGTAAGGGAAAATTTTCGAAGTTTATCAAATAAATAACATGGCTACAAGAAATTACTTATGGCATAGAAACGTTTAATCAAATCTTCGTATATGCTCGTTTAGAAACACAAATAGTTGCGTTTTCAAAGAATCGTTGAATTGTATTTCCATCATTTGTGCTTTCAAATCTGGGATTTAGTTTCTCGACGAGAAGTCTTGATTGTAAACGAAATATTTTTTACATATTTTATTTTGCAATTTCAGTGTTCTTCTTTTCATGCAGAGTACGAGCTTTTCATTTTTTGTATCCAGTTGTCTGCCAGGTGTAAGGCCTCTCTAAACACCTTTGCATGTAACTTAGATATTCTAAATTCTAAATTATCTCAATCCACTTTTAATAAAAACTGTCAGATCGGTAAGATGCCGTTTTGATGCTGTCTAACATAGGTAGCAACATTGAGTTTTACACTAATTCGTTTTTAACGACTTTTTCTTCCGTATCAATGATTGTATTAAACGAAATAATTTGATTCTGCTAGTATTTAATGTAATCCCATTCATTGACAGTTGTTTCCGTATTTCTTGAAAAAGAAAAATGGATCGTAATTGGCCCGATAAAACCAGTGAAGTGAAGATCTCGATACTTTCAAATTGACGATTCATGAATTATTTGCAATATTTATGTATTCTAGTAGCACGGAAGAAAAAGATATATATTAGACATAATGCCATCTTCATAGCTAAATATTTGTTTAAATGTACTCAGAATAGATGTGGCATCACATCCTCATTTTAAAATCAAATCCAAATTACTAATATAAGGAAAGTTATATTCATAATGATTTTTACTCGCATTAATGAAATACGCTCAGTAGTTTGATCTAGCAAATATAGCCATTGACAAAATAATTCTTCTAATTATAATAGAACAAACAAAATTCCTACCTTTAAAGATAAGAAAATGTTATTCTACAGGATCAGTAATAGAGAATTATTTTCATTTTTTCATTACTAAGCTTACTTATCAAATTAATGTAATCTTATGATTATAGTACTTATTTACAATATAACAAGAAATAAACTATTATAAAATTGAATAATTCAAAAATTTGAAAAATATTTATCAGCTAAATTATGTGAAAAGTAGTCAATTTCAAAATTTTTGAGGCGGCCGAAAAAGTGGCATTTTTACTTGCGGTTACTAAAATATGCGTGAAATGCAGAAAGGCAGTTTTAGGCAGCTGGTTTTTTATGAATCACTAGACAATAGTCCAAGTTATTATTCCCATTAAATTTCGTTGCGGAACACTCTGGAACATTTAAACTTTTTGATGTTTAAAAGCAAAAAAATAAAAAAAATTCTAAACTTTTTTACCAAAAATGACAATGAATTTATTAATTTTTACTTGCTTAATATAGATTTTGTAATACATGCAAATAAAGTACATAATATCATAGTATGAATCCATTTCAAATCATTAAAATCGGATAATATTTTAAAAAATAGCACGCGTTTAAAGGAACCGTTGTTTTGCTGTTTTTATTCGCTCTAGATGATATTCCTTCAAGCATCATTTTTGAAATGATGCTGCTTGTAAGTGCAAAGCAAAAATCTTTTTTTAAATACAGATTCCGACTCTCCAAACATTATTCTAGCCAACTGTACAATTGAAATTCCTTAAATCGTAACTTCTTTTTCGACTTTTGGCCAGCTTTTTGGGGTTTTGCCCCACTGTGCGTCTCCTCGAAAAAATACGGCCCTATGATAAATGATGCCGTAAATCCGCACCACACAGTGACCTTTGCAGGATGAAGTGGTACTGGGTTCGTTGCGAGTGGATTTTCTGTTGCCCATATTCGGCAATTCTGTGTATAGACATATCCCGTCAGGTGGAAATGGACTTCGTCTGTCCACAGAATTTTCCACGGAAAATCATTGTCCACTTCCATGCGAGCGAGAAATTCCAAAGCAAAGCGCTCTCTTGCTGGCAGGTCAGAAGGGAACAACTCCTGCACATGGCAAATTTTATACGGATAGCATTGCAGGATGTTTCGTAGAATGTTATGTACCGTGCTCACAGGCCTGTTCAATGTTTGGGCAATTCTCCGTGCACTGCATGGTTGCTCACCACCGCTAGACTGTTCCTGAACTGCTGTGGCCACTTCTTCAACTACCGCCGAATCACATCTTTTCCTTCCTCTACCAGACTGCACATCAAACGAACCTGTATTTTCGAATTTTTGCATCATTTTCACCAGACATCTGACAGTCATCGGTCCAGCGCCTTTTTTCATACTCTCGAGAGTCCTGAACTTCTGCAGAGCCACTGGTGCAGAATCACCGTTCTTGTAAAGCTTTATTACAAGAACGGTGATTCTGCACCAAAGAGCACGATCACACAAGCAGAGCACGATCCTTCATTGAGACACTCATGGCCAACGTCTGAGAAGCGAAATGAGGAAACGCCGTTTACCCAACGCTTTTATAACACCTGAAATTGTCGTGCACATGCCAGGTATTTTAATTTACATATACTGACGCTTACAGCGCCATCTGTCATTCAAATTTGGAACTTTTTTTTTGGTTCATGTTCGTTCCCCCTTCTTCAATAATACGCTGTTAAATTTTGACGCCATTCTAACGAGTGGTTCGCTTTTTAGAGCATTTTGAAACTCGGACTTTATTTATAATCACCCTGTATATATATATATATATGTATATGATTTTTTTTATAGAATAGAACCTGTAGAGTTATTTCATCGTTGCATAGATCCTAAGAATGATGGAAATGAACCTGACAAAAGCCCTGTATTGCTATTACATGCTCTTTTAGGTTCGCACAAGAACTACGATAAAGTGGACCAACTTATATCTGATCGGACTAAAAGAATGGTAAATGAAATTCAATAGCTAATTTATATCGCATTTCATTAACTAACGAAAGTATTTATTCACTGTTTTGTGTATTTCTTATGAAATAAAAAAAGCACTCTAATGTTCTTACAATCTATGTAATCTTAGCAAAATGTAGAAAACCCATTAGCAGGATTTCTATTTTTTTAGGTCTGTTCAGTTGATTTAAGAAATCATGGTGATAGCCCTTGGAATAACAGATCAGATATAGCTTCTTTTGCTGTGGATATTGCTCACTTTTTAGACAAACAAAACATTACAAAAGTCAACCTTATCGGAGAAAGCTTGGGTGGAAAAGTTGCTATTCATTATGCTCTGAACAACGTAAGTTTTTTTTCTTTCCACCGCATTGTTGATGCTGATAATTGTTTAACTTTTAGCTATTCTAATTAAAATCTTTCTCATTAATGTAATATGCATAATTAAATACTAGTATATTTGAATATCGGAAGAAACATGCATTAAATTCCTCTCCCCTCTTTCTAAAACCTATACAAAAATTATTACGTGTACCCAAATATTTCTAGCCAGAGATGTATAAATTTATGTTAACCCTATCGAGTCTGGTGTACTATTAATTGTACATGTCTTTTAATAGGGTATTATTTTGTTTTAAGAAGCAAGTAGCAATGTTAATATATGTCTACGCATTTACGATATGACTTAATTTACGTTTAGGCATTTATTAATAATAGTAATTATTATTATTTGTTTAATTCTCTTTTCGTAGTTTGCGATTCTTTTATTTTAAACACATTTTTCACTATTTATACTTAAAATAAAAGTTATTTTCTGGAAAGAATCATGTGTAATAAAGCGCAAAAAGTATTAGAAAGTTGTAATATCAGTTAAATCTTATTGTAACACAATATTTTCTAAACATCTCCAAAAATTCTTCCTTAGCCTATTGTTATTTGAATATGCATTGAATAGTATGCAAAACAACAGCTTTCGTTATTTTTTAGATAATGAATGATTTTCTAAATGTAAGTATTGTGTTGTATATTACTTCTTGTGCATCGATTATATATATCATATACAGGGTTACACAAAATAATTAATTTCCATTTAACACGTTCGCTGCCATCGACGCGCTAGCGCGTCCGACTGGCACCTCTTTGTATTCCGGCGACTTTCTAGAGCGTCGAGCGTCTGAAGCACCACTTAAGGAGCTCAAGATCCTTCATTATTCTCATCAGTTTTTTTTTATTTTATTTTAAAATTTACTTTACTCAACGAGAGTATTTTCGTGATTCAACTACAGAAAAATTTTCTATTTTAAAAATTTTATTTTTTCTATTTTATTTTGGAAAAACATTAAAATTTAAACAAAAAATTCTCAAACTCTGTTCAAACTCTGTTTTGTAATCCAGCTTCTGAGGATGGAAATATGATTTTTAGTGGCAGCGAATATGTTAATTACGGAGATTGCTGAAAAGGAATTTTAAACTGTGTTATGGGTTTTCTAATTGAATTATATACAGGGTGTTTCCAAATTTTTTTTATAGTAAAAAAGGGGTGATAGTACACATAAAGACAAACAATTTTAAACAGGAGACCAAATGTCCCAAACGTTTTCCAAAGGAGATAGCCGCCATTAACGTTTAGGGACCAAAATTTCAAATAAGCATAAAAAACGGAAAAATCGGTCGATTGATTTGCGGTTTTCACAATAATTCTTTATAAGAAGGGGGGGGGAGGATTGTACTTTGTGCTTATATATAACTAAATAAATAAACAACGTTAAAGAGCACAAATATTATAAAATAAAAGATGTTAAAAGCATACATGTTTCGGGACTTCTTAAGTCCCATCATCAGTGCTAAAAAGTGTAAAACGTAAAAGAAAGTCACATCGTAAAATAAAATAAAATAAGCCGTGTAACTGAGTTCGCCGCTAAGGTGAAATGACTAAGAAACGTCGCAAAGCAACAGTAAAAATAAGCTGGCACGCGCACCCAGAAGAGACCAATCATATGTCACATCTCACTGGACGAGTCCAAATCAAAGAGAACAGGAGGGGGAGGGGGAGTGAAATTACAGGAATGGAAACCAGACATCAGAAAATCCTGGAGTACTGGATATGTCATTAACTAAATTATGATAAGCTTCCCAAAAGTCTAAATCATAAACAGATGAACAATATTGTATTATATATAACGGGTCTCCTGTTATACAGGAAACCCGTCGTAAAATTGCCTTGATTGAACATGAACTATATGATTTACATCTTTTTCTGTCTAATTCCCACCACAATTTTGTGTCTATCGATAACCGGTCCTGGGTCAGTGCACTGAACAAATCTAATAAACATATTACTACTTTGAAAACCAAATTTAACTCGCTCTCGAGTAAACATAACGACACAATACTCAACACATTACCGTTGGTTAATGAGAATGCTGTTGTTAATCTTCACAATGCTGAACTTACTGATAACGATATCCATTACCTTAAATTAAATAATAATTTTGCACTTGTTAGTAAACCATCATTTCCCAATATTATTGCTCCTGTCGAAAGAGCGTTCAAATTTAGTACTTTAAACCCATCTCAAAATTATTCAATCAGACATCTTATTGCCAATAATGTGAACTTCAATAATAACCTCCCTAAGTCTAACGTCAGTAAAGCTGCATCCCGTTGTATAAGAAATCTGAAATCCAATGCAGACATAGTTATCAGTAAAGCCGATAAAGGCGGACAAATTGTGGTTATGAATAAATCTGACTACCTTACCAAAACCCAGGAACTAATAGATGAAGGCCCTTACAAAAAGATTAATTCTGATCCTTCTCAAAAAGAATTGAAAGCTATTAAATCTACTATTGAAAACTCCCCCCTTATTTCCAACAATACCAAATTTTCTATCATTCCTTCTGTCTCACATTGTGCAAGATTTTATACTCTCCCAAAAGTACACAAACAAGGCATTCCATTCAGACCGATTGTTTCTAACATCGGTACCGCTACCTATAAATTAGCAAAATATCTTACCTCTATTTTTTCCCCCCTACTCTCTACCCTCATAGCATGCATGTTCACAGTGACGTCACAATGACGTTACTGTGAGTCACTTTGGTCACATCACATCTGTGACGAAAATGCCACCACTCAGCGACGTCACATTGTGACTAAGATGTGACTTTCTAAAAAAATTTTCACAGTTCGTCACAATGTTAATGTCAAAGTAGTCACAAATGACACACTTTTCACAAATTGATCACATTGTGACGTCACAAAGTGGTCACAATGTGACGTCACAAAAAAGCCCTAAAACGGCCATAACGACTTCACATTTTAGTCACTGTGACTTCACATTTTAGTCACTGTGACTTCACATCGACGTCACGTGACGTCACATCGACAATAGCTGGTCACAAAGTCACAATGTGACTTCACAACGACGTTGCAGTGACGTCACCATGTCTTACGGGTAACAATATTCATATTTGCAGGAACTCTTATGAATTTGTCAATAAACTTCGTAATTTCAATAGCGCACAAAACACTAAAATGGTTTCTTTTGATGTTAAATCCTTGTTTACCAATGTTCCAGTTCAAGGTGCTCTAAAGTGTCTTGAATCACGTTTGCGGGAATTTCACTACACAAACTTCGAAATTGATGAACTGATTCACCTTACTAGCATTTGTCTCTCGCAAAACACATTTATTTTCAATGGTAACTTTTATCGAATGACTGATGGTTTATCCATGGGCTCCCCCCTCAGTCCTATCCTTAGCGACTCTTACATGCATTATTTCGAATTAAAACTTTTCAAAAAACTTACTTTTCCATTTTATATCCGTTACGTAGATGACTGCTTTTCGTTGCTGGACTCTGATATACTTGATCTTACTAATATTCTCACAGTTATGAACTCAATAGATGACCATATTCAATTTACCTACGAATTTGAGAATAACAATCAATTACCTTTCCTGGATGTTTTGGTCTCCCACGAAAATAACCTTTTTCACACAACTGTCTATCGTAAACCATTCGCTATATCTTTGCCCCCCATCGCCTTTCATTTCACCCTTTAACACTGCTGCCTTTAACACTTATGTACACCGGGCCTTAAATATTTGCTCCTCTGATAATTTACTTAAAGCAGAATTAAACCATATCAAATCCAGATCGGTCTTTCCCAATTAAAATCGTTGATTCCATTCATAACAAATTAAGAAAACGTACTCCTTCGAACTTCAACTCAGAACGTAATGTTAATTTAGCTATTCTTCCATATTTTCCAAAAATCAGTCATCATATTTCCACAATTTTGTCAAAATTTGATTTTAAAATAACCTTTACTCCTTTCAATAAAATTAAATTCTCTAATCTCAAAGATCCAATAGATGATTTATCACATTGGGGTATTTATAAGATTTCTTGCGAATGCGATAAAATGTACATCGGTCAGACTAAGCGTACCTTAAAAAAGCGTGTGGGAGAGCACAGTGCTAACGTTAAAAATTGTGAAATAAAACGTTCCGCTATCGCCAGCCATTGCTGGTCCAATAGTCATAACTTTAAATTTTCCGAAGCCTCAATAATACAATATTGTTCATCTGTTTATGATTTAGACTTTTGGAAAGCTTATCATATATGGAAAAACTCTAATAATTTAGTTAATGACATGTCCAGTATTCCAAGATTTTCTGATGTCTGGTTTCCATTTCTGTAATTTTACTCCCCCTCCCCCCTGTTCTCTTTGATTTGGACTCGTCCAGTGAGATGTGACATATGATTGGTCTCCTCTGGGTGCGCGTGCCAGCTTATTTTTACTGTTGCTTTGCGACGTTTCTTAGTCAGTTCGCCTTAGTGGCGAGCTCAGTTACACGGCTTATTTTATTTTATTTTACGATGTGACTTTCTTTTACGTTTTACACATTTTAGCACTGATGATGGGACTTAAGAAGTCCCGAAACATGTATGCTTTTAACATCTTTTATTTTATAATATTTGTGCTCTTTAACGTGGTTTATTTATTTAGTTATAATTATTCTTTATGTCGGCATTTTCTTAAAATTAAATTATAAAAATAAATTTTTAAAAATGCCGAAGGAGGGCGCTTTAGACTTTGGAGTAACGAACAACTATTTTTTGCCGGTATTTTTTGCATCTCATTAAACGTTTTCGTAAGCTTAGACTCACACTTAAATTTTGAGCTCAAAATCTGAAAGTGGGAGTGGTTAAGTAGCACAAACTGAACTGTGTTCAGACGGTTCAAATTTCAAATGATTATAAAAAACGGAAAAATTGGTTCATTGATTTGCGGTTTTCACTAAAACTATACTTTATGTCGGTATTTTCTTAAAAATGAATTATAAAGATAAATTTCAAAAAATGTCGATGGAGGGCGCTGCTTTCGAGTAACGAATAACTATTTTTTGCCGCTATTTTTTGCATCTCATTAAATGTTTCCGGAAGCTTAGAATTAAACTTAAGTTTTCAGCTGTTAAGTAGCACAAACTGAACTGTGTTTAAGGGGGGGGGGGGGTTCAAATTTAAAATAATTATAAAAAATGGAAAAATTTGTCGATTTGTTTGCGGTTTAAAATAAAACTATTCTTTAAATCAGTATCTTCTTGAAAATAAATTTTAAAGATAAATTTTAAAAAATTCCATTAGAGGGCGCCTTAAACTTCAGAGTTACCAACAATTAATTTTAACCATTATTTTTTTGTTCTAATTAAATGCTTGCAAAAACTTATTAAATGTTTTCGGAAACTTAGATTTAAACTTAAATTTTGAGCTCAAAATCTGAATAATTAGGAGTAGTTAAGTAGCGCAAATTGAAGTGTCTTCAGGAGTTGAAATTTAACACTCCCCTTTCCTCGAACACAATTCAATTTTTCGCTACTTAAACACTCCCAACGATTCAGAATTTGAGCCTAAAATTTAAGTTTATGCATTTGAAAGCATTTAATAAGATTAAAAAAACAACAGTTAAAAATAGTTGTTCGCTACTCCAAACTCTAAGGCGCCCTCTATCGGCATTTTGTGAAATTTATCTTTAAAATTTATTTTCAAGAAAATACCGACATAAAGAATAATTTTAGTGAAAACCGAAAATCAATCGATCGATTTTTCCGTTTTTTATAATCATTTGAAATTTTAACCCTCTGAACACAGTTCGATTTGTCTACTTAACTACTCCCAACTATTCAGATTTTGAGCTCAAAATTTAAGTTTAAGTCTAAGCTTACGAAAGCATTTAATGAGATGCAAAAAATACCGGCAAAAAAAGTTGTTCGTTACTCCAAAGTCTAAAGCGCCCTCTATCGGCATTTTTTGAAATTTATCTTTATAATTTAATTTCAAGAAAATGCCGACATAAAGAATAATTTTAGTGAAAACCGCAAATCAATCGACCGATTTTTCCGTTTTTTATGTTTATTTGAAATTTTGGTCCCTAAACTTTAATGGCGGCTATCTCCTTTGGAAGACGTTTGGGACCCTTGGTCTCCTATTTAATATTGTTTGTCTTGATGTGTACTATCACCCCTCTCTTATTGTAAAAAATTTTTGGAAACACCCTGTATATATATATATATATATATATATATATATACACTATATAATTCAGTATGAAAATGTGCAACGCGTTCATCAGATTGCTTAATCAAATTTCATCTTTTATTTTATTAAACAAAAAGTTTTTTTCTCTTTTTCAGTATTTTGAATGTGTTGGAAAAGTGTTTCATAATCTATTCTTAAAGCATTATTTTTCTTTTTCTTTCTTTTTTTTTTTTTTTTTTTTTTTTTTTTTTAATTTTTTTTAGCCTGACAGAGTGGATTCTATGGTTGTTGAGGATATACGTCCAAATAATATAAAAAAGTCGACTTTCCTATTTTACAAGTTCTTTGTGCGACTTCTAAAAAAAATTATAGACTCTCAGCCAAGACGGATGAATGAGAATGAAGCAAAAGAGTGGGCAATACAGGCTGCTAAAAAATTGTTTGAACAGGTCTAACATTTGAATTATTATTTTACTTTTTTTTAAATATGTTAAATATTGATTAATGTAGATTTATAAAGCATTTTATTTTATTTTATTTATCTTTTTTCCTTAGAAACTGCATGCGTGTGCGTTGGTAATGTAGAGTGATTATAACTGAACAAATTATAGAAAAGTAGTGTTTATTATATGGTTGTGCTCAAAATATAAGTTGCGGAATATCGTAATAGTCCTAACACAGTCTCAATTGCGATTATAGTATTTGTTGGCATATCTGAATTACACGTACAGGGGTTGGACAAAAATATGGAAACACCTTAAAAAAAACACGTTTCCTTGCCAGTATTGTGTACGGTACCCGTTGTTATTCAAAACAGCTTGTAGTCTTCTCGGAATGGATATATACAGTTTCTGTATGTTTGCCAAGGGAATATTGTACCATTATTCCTGCAAAACGGTGGCAAGTTCAGATAACGATGTTGGCAGTGGATAGCGAGAACGCACTTTCCGCTCGAATGTAGACCACAAAGGTTCGATAATATTCAGGTCTGATGACTTTGATGGCCTAGGGAGATGCGAAAATTCATCCTCGTGCTCAGAAAACCAGTCCTGGACAATATGAGCTGTGTGAACGGGGACGTTGTCGTCTTGGAAGATACCGTCATCATTGGGGAACAAAGCTTGTACCATTGGATGGACTTGAACGGCCAAAATGTTCTCATAAGTCTGAGCAGTAATACGCCCTTACAGAGTTATCATGGGGCCAGAAGAGAACCACGAAATGGCTGCCCAAGCCATCACCAAACCCCCGCCATGTTTCACTCTTGGCAACAAGCAGTCTGTATTATAGGCTTGAGATGGCGTTCTCCAGACGTAAACTCGGCCAGAAGTGGGGAACAATGTGAAAGAAGACTCATCAGACCATATTACGCTCTTCCACTGCTCTATAGTCCAGGCTTTATGACTTAAACACCACTTTTTCCTGTTACAGGCATTAACATTACTGATGGATGGCTTTTCAATTGCAACACGGCCAGCTATTCCCTATTTATGAAGCTCCCTTCTAATTGTTTTGGTACTCACAGGATTTGGTAACACGACATTCATTTCAGCAGTAACTTTTGCAGCTGTGGACTACTTATTTTTCGCGATATCCTCCTTAATGATCGTCTGTCACGATCACTCAGCACACACTTTTGTCCGCGCTGTGATTTAGCGGATGATGTTTTTTCCGCATTTCAAATATGTAGAATAAATCTTCGACACAGTACCTCTTGAAACACTAAAAACCTTGGCTACCTTGCTTACGGAAGCATCCACCATACGCGCGCCAACAATTTGTCCACGTTCGAAGTCTGTTAACTCTGACATAATGCAATGATAATCTCACATAACAGTGCTCCAACAATGACTGAACAGTACAGCGATTTTACGAAGTTGTATAGGTGGCGTCAGTTGGCGAAAACTCCAGTGCCATCAACATAGTTCATTATAATCAATCTTTCTTTTCAAACATGCATTTCAAAAGGTGTTTCCATATTTTTGTCCAACCCCTGTAGTAATTTTAACTGACATTTAATAGACTTAACAAGATTCCATTACCTTTAATAATGATAAAATTTTGTGTCTAGCTTTTCCCGATCTAATTTGTAATAATTTCTATTTGATTTTGGTTATCCTGATAGAGAAAAATATTTCCATATAACCAGAGAAATTTGAATTTTTACAGATGCAGCCTTAAAAATAACTATAAGTAAAATAAATCAACAAGTATAAAAATCAATATTTCCAATATATTTCTATTCAATATATTGAAGACTCAATCCATTTAAAAAATGGTCCAGAAAATATTTTATTGGTTGCTTGACCATATTTAGAAAATATGAAAATTTATTTAATTTTTGTTTGTGCATGGCGACCATCTTTGTTTCATCGTGTGCAGCATTTTCTTACATCCTGGTGTTTTCGGAATGGTAACTACCTATATAATAAGCATTGAAATCCTGGTTTTTAAGCCATCAAGCAGGAATGTGTTTTTACATGTTTCATCATGTCTCAACAAATAGGTCAACATTACAGCTTTACTATTTCCTTTTCTTTTCTGTTTTTGTCCCATGTCTCGTATAAAAATGTAATTTTTATGTAAAATTATTGAGCTTAATTTTAGTTATTAGAGTTATTTAAAACAAAAATTACTAAAACAATACAAAATGTTGACCTTAGACATTATTTTTTTTAATTAATTGCTAAGCTTTGCAAATACTTTATTTTTTGTTACTATTATTTAAAGGTAAAAAAAATTAAATAACACGCTGAGATAAATACTTACCTATGACTACAGTAAAAAAAGTGTTGGCAGTATTTTTTGACATATTGACCACACCATATCTCAGTTAGCAGACAAATCTTCATCTTTAATTTTTTTGTGCATAACATTAACATAAAATATTTTCAGAAACCAGAACTTCAGGTGTTTATCTTGCACCCCATCAGAGATATCAAAGCCTTAAAAGTGTAATTTTTTTTCATTGGGAATTTTTTAATAAAAAGAAATTAAGTCTTAGATCTTGAACTTCGTGTGTGAGTACAACTATCTTCGGCCTATTTGAAAAGAAAATGTCATGCTGATAGTTTTACTTGCTAGAAGAAATTACTCTTGTATAATGACGAATTTTGGAAAATGGTCTTAAACTTTATGCTGAAATTCCACCAATGAAAATTTAGGAAAGAATAATTTTAAGAAAGAAAAAATTACTGTATTACCAGATTTAAGCCTATTTTATCCTGAAAATTTTTTTCTAAACCTTGTTTAAAATGGAGAAATAAAGGAGGAGATGTTTACAATTCCGTAAACCTTTCAATGTGAGAAAATTGCTGCACACGATGAGACAAAGGTGGTTCCCATGAATTTAAAAATAATAATAAAATTAAAACAGTAGTCATTTTAAACTTCCATCATGTTAGGGTTGATGTACAAAAAATTTCAGATTTTTTAGAAATGGTCAAGATACCAATGCCGGACCACTTGAAATGGTTAGACCCTGAAGCTTTTTCATTATATTTTTTCTTTGAAGAAAAACATTAAATGCAATACACAGTTAGCAAAAAAGAGGAAAAAATTGAGGGAACACACCTAGAAATTTGAATTTAAATCAAAATAAAAATTAGACTGATGTAAAATTATGGAGTAATAACGTATACTCAATTAACGCTATATTTGTATTTTGCTTCGTTTTGATATAGAAATTGTACCAAACTTGAAAATTTTGAATACTAATACCTAATTTTTATTTAAATTTTGGATTCTTTAACGCTTTTTTCTTAGTATTTAATTAATATTTATTTTATCTCCAGTACTATCCATAGAAAGTTACTGTATCGAATGTAAAACAAATTATATGTCCGGATTTTTATTCTTGTGTCAAAAGTAAGTTTTCATACCGAAAATTTTAGAATTTGCTTATTTTCTTATCCTTAATTCGCATCGTAAAATTTTTGTGCGGCACTGGCGTTATGGTGCGATTTCTCCCACAGATATACACTGCTCAAAACAATTAAAGGATATTTGAAGTTTTATATAAAATAAAGATATAAACGAATTTTTTTGCCGAAAATAGAAGAAGAGAATCACAAATGCAAATTTTTCCAGTTTTCAAACTGTGGAGTATGCAAATTTTGAGTTCGACGTCAAAAACGTCGCTTCAGCGGCAGCGAATGAAATTTGACTTTTAACTGGATAAAAGAGAATGAAGACAAGGATGATCGGCATTCAGTGATTGCTTTGTTTCGATGAGTACGATGTCTCATCGAAGTCATTTGACAGATTCAGAAGCTTGGAGAATTGTTGGTAGGTTAGAAGGGGGCCAAACTCAAGCCGAAGTAGCGCAAGCCATTGGAGTGTCACAAAGTGTCATTTCCAGGATCTGGAACCGTTTTTTGGAGAGTGGATGTGCAGGCCGAAGACCAGGGCAAGGTCGTAGACGGGCAACAACGCCCAATGAATATCGGTATTTAGCGTTAACAGCTCGGAGACACCGAAACATGAACGCTACTCTTCTCCAACAACACCTTCGCTCGGCTACAGGCACCACGATTTCAACTCAGACTGTCCGAAACCGGCTCCATGCTGTAGGTCTGTATGCTCGCCGACCGATGGTATGTGTTAGATTAACATCAAGGCATCGTCGCGAGCGCAGGGAGTGGGCAACCGAGCATGTCAACTGGAGGAGAAATGAATGGAGCAATATTCTGTTTTCTGGCGAGTCCCGTTTTTCTGTGCATCCTTATAATAGGCGTATTTTCATCTGGAGGGACCGTGGCAGTAGGAATAATCTTGCGTTCGTGCACGAAAGTGTCAGATTTGGCGGTGGAGGAGTGTTGGTATATGGTGGCACCTCTATTGACGGGCGCACTGATCTCTACATCATTCGAGATGAAGCTCTGACTGGTCGCCGATATAGGGATGAGATCCTCAGACCTATTGTAGTCCCTTACGCTGCAGCAATCGGAGATAGCTTCATTTTAATGGACGATAACTGCAGGTCACATCGTGCAAACCTGGTGGAGGATTTCCTTTTCGAGGAAGGAATCGTTCGAATGGAATGGCCAGCGTGTTCTCCAGACATGAATCCAATCGAGCTTGTTTGGGATGCTCTAGGAAGACGAGTTTCTGGCTAGCAACAACCCCCACAAACTCTCCAAGAACTGGAAAGAGCTCTTCTGGAAGAGTGGGGCAGAATATCCCAACTCGTCGTTAATAGCCTCATTGAGTCCATGCCTCAAACGTGTTCAACGTTGCTGGCCGCCTGTCGAAACCATACCCCCTACTGAAAATGATTTTCTTTGAAGAAAACACCTATTCTTATTCTTTTTTTCTCATATGCACAATTTGTGTTTTTTTCCTTTTCTACACAAATGCGCAATAAAATGCATTTTTTTCTGCCAAACATGTGTAATTTATTCTCATATAACCTACTATGTCTGTCGACCATATGTCAATCAGTTAAAAAGTTTCCCAGATACAAAATCCACCTAAAACTGCAATATCCTTTAATTGTTTTGAGCAGTGTATTATATATATAAAAAAACAATTAAAATAATATTTTTTACTCGACAGTATTTTCCAATTGAATGAAATAGAAAACGTATTACAGGTATAATTTATTATTTTTATCTGAATCTTACTGGTTTATGGATAAACTACGCAAATGGAAAACTGTATGTAGACTAAATGGCACTACAACCCCAGTTAACGATAATGTGAAATCTGCTCTCTAAAGTTCATTTTTCGTATAAATAAAAAAATACATATCTCTCAATCGAATAACTGTTTTGACCCTTCCTTGCAATAATATGGCGATTAAAATATATGTGGCGTCCTTTAATTTTGAATCAATCGTACTTTCAGGGAAGTGTTTTTCACTTTGCCATGTTATGATTTATGATTATGATTAATATTCTGATTTCTTGCCGCACTACAATTTGTTCTTTGTAACATATTGTTCATTAGAAGTGTGTGTTATTTTATCCCACACATTCTTCTGAATAAGTACTATGAAACCTCATCTCCGATCGTTCTAATGGCATGCTCCATACGTCCGTCGCAGCAGTGTGACAAATCGACCAACTTCGATACAATTGATGAACATTGTAGACATCTTACAAAGATTTGTCGTCTATGTAAAGTTGGGCTATACGTCCCACATTATAAGAAATCCTGCATGTATCTTACCCCACATACCATCTAGTCCCATTTTTACAAAGATATGTGTTTAGAAAATGGAGAAAAAGGGAAAACCAAAAATGAGTAACTCACGAAAAAATTGTCATACAAGTAAAAAAAAATCTTGTTGTAGATTATAATTTTTCTTCTGTTTGAAAAATATTCTGACGATATACTTTTTAATTAACTGGTTTCAATATATGTATATTATATATATATATATATATATTTATTTTATATATTTTTAAATTATGTTATTTCTCCTTTATATTGGTGCACATTTTTTTTCCTTTTTATATTGTTTTAAATTATGTTTTTGCTTGTTTATATTGTCGCAAACTATATTTTTTCTTCTTTATATTATTCTAAGTAGTTATGTTTTTCTTCTTTTTGACAAATATTTTGATCATATATTTTATAATTAATTAAATTTAAATTAGACATTATCATTTTCTTTTTAATTTTATACATTTTCAAACATTCCGTCTTCAAAAGTCAAGATTCCTCAATATGCTGAAAAATCATTGGTGTGCTCCTCTTCTGTAGGCATTTAAGAAGTGGGATAGTTTGGTATTAACTGCACCCAGGTGCAACTTCGTCATTTACTGGTATTTGATTGAATATAAGTCCATGTAAAAAATATTCTTCTGCACCAATTTTATTGAAAACACTATACATTTTTGTTTAAAAATAACTAAAATTTAAATATTCTTTTGTACCAGCTTCATTAAAAAATGATATTTTTTGTTTAAAAATGACTAAAATTACAGATTTTTTATTTTAAAACGCACAAAATTAACATAAATTTCCGTGAATCACCGACTCGATGTACACTGAAATTTCTTTAACAATGTGTACAAGGTATCTTACTCGTGTTTGAGCCTTTCGACACAAAAAACTTTTTAATACATTTTCCTGCTCCATGTAGTTTGAAATGGGGTGAAAATGTTTTCAAAAATACAATTTTTTTTCAGACGAGTGTACCATCAGTAAGAATTCTTCAATTTCTATAATATGAATAAATTCAATACGAAAAAATCCATCAGAAACAACAACTGAAAAACTTTCTTTCATCATGAAAGTAACATTTTGCATTACACTGTTAATATTTCGAGGCATCCAATTCGTTCTACAACATACATGCCATTTTGATATTTTATAGAAGAGCTGTTGATGGGTCATCATATAGAAAATTATTTGACTCTAAAATGCAAACAGTAAATCTTTATTTATTGAATTTTATCTTTACAGGATGTAAGGAACGACCAAAATTTATAATAAAATAATGTCTACAGATCGTTGGACCAGTTGATTCGTTAGGTAGGGAAATAGCTAGAGAGAAGGAACCCAGTGATTTATTTACCCTGTTTGAATAGTCTATAGTCATACAAAGCATTTGAATTCTACACAGAGTCGGGCAGCTTGATTATGACCGAAACTGACTCTACATACAAGGGGATGAATTTATATTTATTATTATTATTCTTTTGCGGATTGCTAGCTTTTTGACTTGGCTCTAATTATTCTTTTATTAGGTCAAACTTTGACGTTACCCGATTTTTTATAATGAAGTAGGATTTTTTTAATAAGATAATTATTATAGTTCTCACTGTCTCAAATCAACAGATAAGCATTAAATATCTATTTTTATGCCTTGAACGAAAAACGTTGTAGATGTTTATGCGTTTAACTGTTTGGGTAAGATCTGTATATACGATGTACCATATATGCTTATTTGCATAAAGCTTATAACCACCGTAGCCAAATATGTATCTGAAATCTGTTCTCCGTGTAATACATATTATACGTATACTCATATAAACGTTTAATTGGGAAGATTATTGGAATTACCCCCACCCCTGAGCTCCAAATACAGCTGAAATGCATGTTCCAGTACCTTTTTCTAAAAGCAATTTTTTTTTCCTAGTAGCGATTCTGTATATATCCCAGTTGTATATGCCATGCCTATTTTTGTTATTTTTACTAGCCCTTATCAGAATTTTTGAAATTGAGCGAAATACTTTTTTTTTTTTTCAGATGAAGGATTATGAAAAATTTCCTGACGACATTTCGAGTTACCTAGATTTTCACTTAATAAATGGAAAATGGCAACCGAAACATAATATAGATTTGCTATATGAAACCATTGATAAGCCTGAAGAAATATGGACCAAAAGTGCTGGTTTATATACAGGACCAACTCTATTTTTCTATGGAACTGAATCTATGTTTAAAGTGTAAGAAATTAATTAGAACTCTTTTAACAAGATATTTTTTTAAAAAGCAATAAATTTGCATTATTCAGAAAGTCCGTTCCCTTTTTGCATTCGATGTATCAGAAATTTTCGATATGGTAACCGCCCCCTGAATACTAGGCAAGAGCCTTTTGCAAAAATAACGTCTGTCGTAGGTGGATTTTTTTAAGTATCATTACTTTGCCCTGAATTGAGACACCTGTATTTTTGGAAAGTTTTCTTTGCCTTATTAAATCTCATAAAAAAATTGAAAAAAAAGAAAAGTGTTTTTATTTAAATTTAAAAGTCCCTACAAACGCTGAAAAATATCCACCCATAAAATATGTGCTATTTTAGTGTTAACGCTCATTCTCAATATTCAAAGCCCCACCAGTGATTGAGTGATTCTGCTTTTAAAGCTGGTAAATGCATTGTAAAAAAAAAAAAAAAAAAAAAAAAAAAAAAAAAAATCAGAAACGTTTTTTAAAGTAATGGAGACCTCTGCTGCACGATACTAACGGTAAGTTTTCTGATTTGAGCAAAACAAAATGTTTCGCCTGAAACACGGAACCTTTCCGACACGTAATATAAAACTTCGTACTCTCGTAATGCAAAATTTCGTAAAAATGTAATGTAAAATGTATCTCACACCTTTCATTACGGATCTGAAAGGTTTCTAGATACATAAGAAATCTTTCTCCAGACGAGGAAATGTTTCTATATATACAGGGTGTTTCACTACCAGACTGACACACTTGCAAGAGGTGTAGGGGACACAGAGATGATTCGGAAACACTAGCAATGAAAGGTCAAAAATGCCGTCGTTGCGAGTTATGGTGCAAAGAATCAGAAAAAAAGAACAACAACAGCAACACATTATTGAGATAAACAATATTTTATTGAAAGGTAAGTACGATGAGGATTCGTTAGGCAGGCTTAACAGCGGCGCCGTATAGATGTCCCCATGTTCTGAAAATTCCTATGATGGTTTCCAACAGAATCGCTGTTCATGCGACCTCAGTTCAACGCCATCTACCGCAAGACATGAAGCACCGCTGTAAATCTGTTTGACGACTTTTGGTAGTAAGTTTGAAGACCTTCTGTAGTACAACCTTTCAATAAAATGTTTTATGTTCCATTAATGTGTTATTGTTCCTGTTCTTTTTCTCTGCTTATTTGCATCATAGCTGGCAACTACGGCATTTTCGATTCTGAATTGCTATGCGATTCCGGGTCGACTCTATGCCCCCTACACCTCCTTCGAGTTTGCCGGTCTGGTAGAGAAACCATTGTATAGGAAACATTTCATTACTAATTCAAAAAGTTTCTGAATATATGTGGAAACATTCTGAAGACGAGGATTAGTTTAAAATTCAAATAAAAAAGGACAAATAACTGTACTAAAATTACTTGCAGGTGCATACATATAACATAAAATTATTTAGAATACATTAGAAATATCTTTAAAAAACATTAAAAACTATTACAAATTTTAAAAGTATTTTAAATGTATTTTAAATAATTTTATATTATATATAATGCAGCTGCAAAATGTTTCAGTACATTTATTTGTACTTTTTAATATGAATTTTAATTATTTACACAAGATGAACTTAGCACTAGTATTTTAACTTTCATAGTATATTCAAGATTAATTTTTGAAAGAGGCTTAGTTTAGTAAAATGGATTTTATGAAAAAGCCAGTTTTAGCAAATGAAATTTTATGAAGGAGTCTGTTTTAAATAAAAGTTGGTTTACAAGCAATGGTTTTTTTAATGCATGTTTGATTTCATTCTGATTTTGTTCCTGAACTGTATTATTCTTGAAAATGAATCGATAAATTCTTTCGAAAACTGTTTTTTTAATCATTCATAGCATTATTTTTTCTCATTCTTTTAGTTCTTTATTAGTATTTCTTTGTTGCACAGACATTTTAACACATAATAATCTATTATTATTATTTGTGCATGCAAATAAGATATGATTTATGAAAATTTATGTTAATGTTGACTGAATATCGTTTTTTTTCACAGGGAAATCTTAATACATTAAAATGCCGTATAACTTAAAACAAGAAATTTTGTGTACTATAATTTCATAAAAATCGAAAAAAAAAATTAAATTGCAAAAAAATGTAATAGTTATTTTTTTCAAAGCGTTGAAAATAAAAATAATAATAATGATAATAACAAGAGAGTGTGTGTGCGTGGGGGGGGGGGGGGGAGTTTGTATATCTGGGCCTGAGTACTGAATAAGTTAACAACTTAAAGTATGTTTGTGACGGTGCACTCATGCTGGGTGTCATTTTTCACGTTATATGCAGACATACTCATTAATTTAGGTTAAAACAACACAGTTTATTAAAATGATAAGGGCTAAAGGAAAGTGGAGCCAGTCTATAATTTCACTCACTGAGAACACTATGAAAAGCTAAATCATACTCACAGGCGTCGGTCTAGCTCAGTCGGGGCACCGTCTAGCACTTGACACTATTTCCTGGCTGATCTACTAAACAAATCTTAATTTCACAGCCCGTGGCTGTGGATATTTCTTTATTTGCTCAAATAATCAAAAGGGAACGATTCTAAACTTTCTTACCAAGGCCGAATCTTTAATCCACTATCTGAACTCCTTTTCGCTTTACTGGAGGCCGTAGCTATTTTCTAATCGTCAGCACCTTACTAAACAATCATCAACTTCGTTGTCTAATGGCGGAATACACACAGAGGCTGCTGGCTACTACCAGAAACACACAGACGCTGGCTGCTGGCCAAGGCCAGAAACACACAGACGCTGGCTGCTGGCCAAGGCCAGAAACACACAGACGCTGGCTGCTGGCCAAGGCCAGAAACACACAGACGCTGGCCAAGGCCAGAAAACACACAGACGCTGGCTGCTGGCCAAGGCCAGAAAACACACCCCACAAACTCACACCCAAGCTTTTATACGCGACAAACTGAGATACTTCTCATTAACATAATACTAATAACCGCGAGCTAACTGCGGAATTCGAAAGAGCACACACACTCTAGAAAGTTAAAGTAAAAGAGAGGATAGATGTCACTTTTACGCCTACAAAATGTTAAATTATTGACGTCACGATCTCAGAAACACTAGAGTGCCTTTATGACTAAAGGTCACTCCCTCACAACCCCCCCTCGAACTCCGCAGAGAAAAAGGGCTGGGCTAAATGCATGCCCAGAACTTTTTCTTGTTATAAATTTAGAGCCGTAATAAAACACAGTGATGGGTGAAATTTAACGCCGAAACATAACTTTTAAAATATTAACTTTAACCCATCACAACCCAAAAAAAAACTCAGTTTGCCTCAAATAATCACATATCCAATCCAACCATTCTTCTCTCTTACAAATAGCCTCCGTAAAACTTCCAAAAACTCGTAAAACTTTCAAAACTAATTACTTCTTTCAAAATAGCCCACTCCACTGGGAGTGCTAAAATTTCTCAAAACACTAACCTTCCGAAATTTTCCTCAATATTGCAATGCAACTATAACTTTACCCAAAAATTTCTCCATAACTTTTAATATACTAGAATTCGCACCAAGTCCAAAAAACCCAATGTGCAAAAACTTTCCTCATCCAAATTCCGACTTCATCTAGAATTACATTTACTTCATACTAAAATAATTCTGCTACTACGTAATACCTACATCCCCATTAGCCAATGACCTAACTCCCAAACTTCTTCAGACTTAACTCCACTTGAACAATAATTGGGGCACATACGTACAGCGGCATATCGCTGTGCTTATGCAACAATCAAAAAATATCAAAAATTTACAAAATGACGTCATCAATCTCTTCATCTGTATTAACTAAAAGAAAAATAGCAGAATCAATACATAACAAAAAGTATACTTCCCTGCAAGAAAATCACATTAACATTCAATTTTAATACAATACAATTTCAAATTCAAATGCAGCTTAAAACTTCGCAACTTGCGGAAACCATTCCCAACTAAAGTACAAAACGCAACTCATAAAACACGAACGATAAGAAGAAAGTTAATTCATTAAATGTTAGTATAAGAGATAGAAACGCGTGTCAAGGACTTCTTGACCGCAAAACACGTGCGCGCCTGAACCGCGGCGCGTGTACAAAATAACCCAAACTACTATCTGTACTTTCTGAAAATTTAAACATACATTAACATACATTTTATAACACATGAACAATATAACAATATAATAACATTTTAAACAAATAACATAACCATTTAACAATAGATCCAGAATTTTCAAAAGCAGTTAAGACCAAAATCTCAAACATACATAGAACTAACAATTTTGCAAACAAATTTTGAACACAATTAAGCACTAAACGTGAGTCCGTCAAAAAATTCCAAAAATGGCCAAAAGTACAAAACAGTCTCTCTGCTTTCTATTCCTTCACATTGCTACCACATATATGCACTCTAATAGAAATTTAATAAAGAACATTATCACCCAATCATAGAGACGATTCGCTGCTGGCAGGCTTCATACTGCAAGATGGCTTTCTCCTCCTGTCCCAAAAGGCTTGTACGAAGGATCTCTCGTCATCAGAACTGTACGGTGACGCCACAGTTGACTGTCGTGCCTGCAGCCTGGTTCTGAATGGACGCCGTGGAATACTCGTAGGTTCCACTCGACGACTCTGCTCTGGCCGGTTCGCTGGGTTCACTCCATGGCGAGGTTCACACTGTTGTTGCCGGTAATCTGAGAGTTGCCTCCTCTTTCTAGACGCACCCGAAGTTACCGAAGATCCTAGGCCACGTTTCTTTCCGGACCTATGTAGTTTCTTGTTAGGCAAAAATTCAGAATTTAAACTTCGCTTAACAGTTTTACGAGTGTCCAAACGAAATCTTTTCTGGGGATTAATCACTAAAGATGGTGAACTATTAGTTAATTTATGCTTGTGAGGTTGTTGTCTAATAGATGGAGGAACTGGACAATTTATAATTTTTTATCTTTTATGACACACTGAGTCCGATGTATTTGACACAGTTCTCTTATTTTTATTATACTTTGCTCTCGGATTGCTAGGCTTTCGACTTTCAATAACAGTCTTTGGAGCTGTTTGACCAAATTTTCTTCTTGAATATTGATGAAAAGAATTAGACGAAGAAGTGCTGGACTCGGGACACTCATTGGATCGGGAATTTCGCGAAACACCACTCGACATATGAGAACCTTCACTACCATTTTCTCTAAACTTATACACTCTAACCTGATCCAGATTAACAGTCATTCTTTCACCATTGACATCAACAACCAAATTATTATTTCAAACTTCCAAAACCTCGAACGGACCTACAAACTTCGGACCAAACTTAGCTACTCTCTTTTGACGACTTGAACTTAACCAATGCTTTTCTACTAACACAAAATCTCCAACTTTCACTTCTAACTCCCTTCTACGCATATTATAATACTGAGCTTGTTTTTCTTGCGCTTTTCCCATTTGAACCTGAGCTTCCTTAACCAACCTCTCAATATCCTGACACATGTACTGACTTTCCGCATCTGACACCATAACTAACCTTTGGAATGGAGTAATAACTTTTCTACCCAAAAACAATTCAGCAGGCGTTTTCCCCGTTGACTCGTGAACTGCCGTACGAAGTGCGTACGCAAAATGTTGAAGAAACTGGTCCCAATTTGCATGATGAGAACCAACATAAGAAGAAATCATTTGAATTAATGTACGATTTACACGTTCAGCCATATTAGACTGAGTAAGTTCCCTACCGTCCTCAGTCTGCAACTTTTCACACAAAGACTTAAAAATATTGAATATAAAATCATAACGAAATGGTTTACTAGCAACTGGTGCTTTTAAACCAGTATCAATCTCATGCCACGCAACATGCGTTAAACCCGGTTTATCAGAAAAAACCTCTCCAAATTCATTTAAAAACTTATTAAATTCCTCCCTCTCCACTTCACTTAACCCCGACTCCTCCAAATTAACTGACACTGAAACAGGCTCTTTCTTACTCACATTCTCATCATTATTCACGATTAACGACTTTTTAAAGAAATCCAAACTAATTCCTCTATCCCTCATATAATCCACACCAACTATACAATGCACTGTTAATCCATCTAACACACAAAACTCCCAACATGTCTTAACCGAACGAATTTCAACTTCCAATTCCACTGAACCTTTATTATCGCAAGCTACTCCCTGTGCTGACTGAACCACCAGACTTGACCTTTTCAACTTCTTATACGAAAAATATTTCCGATAACAATCAAAAGAAATGAACGACTTATCTGCCCCTGTATCGAAGACACTTTTAACGACAATACCATCTAACACAATTAACACTTCAGGTAACTCAACCGGATTAATAGTTATTTTATTTAAACTCACAGAAGGCTTTTTCGATTTGACCTGTGACTGCATACCTTCCGAAATACAGTCACTTACCAGTTTAACTGACCCGACCTCCTCACACCTCTCCTTTGCACTGATCTACCTTCAAAATTCTCATCCGAAGTTAATCTCCTTACTTGCGAAGAAACATTCCTGTCCCGTACTCCCCCACTACGATCATAACCACTATTCTGTCTATTTCCATGCATATTTCTCTCACCACTTCTAAAATTATTAGCACCACCACCATTCCTATTACCATTACTCGTATTCGACATATTACGACCAAATCCATCACTTCTATTACGCATATTATTATCCGGAAATCGCTGCCCCCCTCTCACAAAATTACGTTCCCCCTCATTTCTCAAATTACCATCCGTGACAGGTCTCTGCCGAGGGTTACGCAAATCCCGTTGATCCGAGCTATGCCGAGACTCATACTTCGATAATATCTGGTGCATTTCTGCAAAATTCTTCGGTGCTCTAACTTCAATAAAGTCCTGTATATTTGGATTAAAAAGAGGAAAAACAATGTCCAACAATTCCTCAAATGTAATATCTAAATCTAATTTATTTTTAAGTTCAAGCTTACGAAGATAAAATTTTGACGCCGACTCATAAATATTCTGCTTATTACAATAGAACTCTTTTCTCAAAATACTTTTATCTTTAACGGGAGGAAATGCCTTCTTTAACTCAATTACAGTTTGTTCAAATCTTTTCGCTTCCTCAGTAATCAAAAACTTTCCTATATTTTCTAACCACAAAAGTGCTTCGCCCTTTAACGAGCATTTAAGCACTACGTATCTACTTTTTTCAGGTATATTATTGAACAAAATATAATCATCTAATTTCACTAAAAATTCACTAATATCACCCTCACCGGTGAAATACACTCGTGGCACAATCTCAAAATGTCCGACATTTCGTTGGGCGCCATTTGTGACGGTGCACTCATGCTGGGTGTCATTTTTCACGTTATATGCAGACATACTCATTAATTTAGGTTAAAACAACACAGTTTATTAAAATGATAAGGGCTAAAGGAAAGTGGAGCCAGTCTATAATTTCACTCACTGAGAACACTATGAAAAGCTAAATCATACTCACAGGCGTCGGTCTAGCTCAGTCGGGGCACCGTCTAGCACTTGACACTATTTCCTGGCTGATCTACTAAACAAATCTTAATTTCACAGCCCGTGGCTGTGGATATTTCTTTATTTGCTCAAATAATCAAAACGGAACGATTCTAAACTTTCTTACCAAGGCCGAATCTTTAATCCACTATCTGAACTCCTTTTCGCTTTACTGGAGGCCGTAGCTATTTTCTAATCGTCAGCACCTTACTAAACAATCATCAACTTCGTTGTCTAATGGCGGAATACACACAGAGGCTGCTGGCTACTACCAGAAACACACAGACGCTGGCTGCTGGCCAAGGCCAGAAACACACAGACGCTGGCTGCTGGCCAAGGCCAGAAACACACAGACGCTGGCTGCTGGCCAAGGCCAGAAACACACAGACGCTGGCTGCTGGCCAAGGCCAGAAACACACAGACGCTGGCCAAGGCCAGAAAACACACAGACGCTGGCTGCTGGCCAAGGCCAGAAAACACACCCCACAAACTCACACCCAAGCTTTTATACGCGACAAACTGAGATACTTCTCATTAACATAATACTAATAACCGCGAGCTAACTGCGGAATTTGAAAGAGCACACACACTCTAGAAAGTTAAAGTAAAAGAGAGGATAGATGTCACTTTTACGCCTACAAAATGTTAAATTATTGACGTCACGATCTCAGAAACACTAGAGTGCCTTTATGACTAAAGGTCACTCCCTCACATGTTTTTTAATTTGGTATGAAAATTTCAGGAGAAAAAGTTAAATATAAAAAATGAATTAGATTAGAAAAATATGTTTAACATTAAACCAAAATAAAATACTCAGATTACTTAAAGGTGTTTTTTATTAATAAAACCTAGTACTTTCGAGCATGTTATGCTCATCATCAGGGTTAAAACAACAAAAGAGTAGAAGTCGAAGGCTGAGTTCTTTTATACGAAGTGGACTGATCCAAAGACAACGTAAAAAAAGGTGGGGAGAAGTCGGAATGTTCCAAATTCGATAGAAAGGGGGGTTCAAGAGATTTTGAGCAGATTGTACCATATTCTTGGAATATCGTACGAGAAAGTATCGTTACAAGTATTGTTAGCTCGACATAAAATTTCAGTTGATTTCATGATTTTAATCTTCTGATAATTTGATATTTTCTTTAGTAATTTTTAATCGATAAAAACATACAATTTACATTAGAAATAGAACAAAATGGAAAACTACCCTTTCTTGATACTGAACTCATAAAAAATAATTTGCTTATTGAAACAAAAGTCTATAGAAAAGAAATTCGATCAAACAATACCACTTCATTCAATAGCTCTTCTCCCAGTAATTATAAAGCTGCAGCATACAGATTCTATATAGACCGAGCTTTCAATATCTGCAGTAAGAAATATATTAATCAGGAATTAGACACAATCAGAAATATAGCAAATGATAACGGTTTCCTTATCAAGTTTATAAATAAACTTATTTACCAAGCTCAATACGGCAGCAGTAATAGTAAATTTAATTATAACGAAACAAAGTTGCACAAATTTCAATGTTTTCCTGGTCTCTTTGAATGTCTAAAGTTTAAATTAAAGAAATACAATCTACATTTAATTGCTTCCCCCCCCCTAATAAATTAAGCACAAGACTTCACAATAGCATCGATCCTATCCCCATGGAAGATTCAGCAGGTGTATATTTAATTCCAGCCACAATAATGGAGAACAAAAAGAGAACGGATTACATTGGAATGACAACCAGGAAATTTAAGAAGCGTTTGTCAGAACACATTGCAGATATCAGGCTTAATCGATGCAATACCGCTCTCTCTAAACTGTACCAGGAACAAGAAGCTATAATAGATTTCAAAAGAGCTAAATTACTAAAGAAAATATCAAATTATCAGAAAATTAAAATCATGGAATCAATTGAAATTTTATGTCGAGCTAACAATACTTGTAACGATACTTTGTCGTACGATATTCCAAGAATATGGTACAATCTGCTCAAAATCACTTGAACCCCCCTTTCTATCGAATTTGGAACATTCCGACTTCTCCCCCCTTTTTTACTTTGTCTTTGGATCAGTCCACTTCGTATAAAAGAACTCAGCTTTCGACTTCTACTCTTTTGTTGTTTTAACCCTAATGATGAGTATGACATGCTCGAAAGTACTAGGTTTTGTTAATAAAAAACACCTTTAAGTAATCTGAGTATTTTATTTTGGTTTTATGTATAAATAAGGTGAATTAAAGGATTCGACATATGTGATATGTTATATCATTTTAATCTTATGTTTAACATTATCCGATATATTTATAATGCGTACTTTGTAACATAAATTATATATAAAAATATCCTGAAATGTATAATTAGAGGTAAAATATTATTACATGAAAAATATACATCTAATTGAATTAATGATACCTGTAATGTTTATTGATACTGACATATAAACACTATTTCGAATTTTTGAAAGTTTCTAGAAAAACAGGGAAACAAATGAATCAATTTTATTAAATATAATAGTTCATAAAAACATGAAAACTTAGAAAAACTTCCACGGTTGACACTCCCCCTATCGCCCTATACCCAGTGCAGATAATACCAACACCAGGTATTCAGAGGACAGTGATCTGACACACGTTCAGACAAAGGGCCGAATTAATATCATGAAATCAGGGCTGTCACAGCCGACTACTTTTAAATTCTATCACGCAACATTTTTTTAAAACAAAATTTTTTCATATTTTAACAGCATCTGGAAGAGAAACATACCTTATTTTTTTTAAATAATGGCTGGAATAGAATGTAAAAATAGTCGCCTGTGGTAACCTCTAAAGAGTCTCAATTCTATAATCAAAGTTATTCGTATTGATACATTATCTTGCGGCATTTTGATAATGACAACCAACTACTATACCTTCAATGAAACAGTAAACAATCTCTTAGATGAGTTTGTAATCCTTGTTCTGGCGCCAAGATGGGGATAGTTGTATACCAGTATATGTCTTCCATCTAAAAATGAGCAACTCGATTTTTTTTTTTTTTTTTTTTTTTGTAGTGGAATGAAGATATATACAAAAAATTCACTTGCATAAAAATTGATAAGACATAACTTAAAGCACAGCTTATTGATAACGTGATACATGAAAATACAAAATGAACAAAACAAATATTTTTTCATGTGTTGCAAAATTTTCGTCCAGATCATTAGATATTTTTGATACAATATGTATCTTTTAGGAAATCAGTTTGATTTAAAATCTTCATTTTAGGAATTCTGACATTGCTGAAATGTAAAAAAGAAAATAAAAATTAAAAGAAAACTAAACGGAAAAAAAATGTTTACTCTTGAGCGAAACTATTAAATTTTCAAAATTTACGCACCCACTATTTTTATAACAGAAAATAAGTTTTAGAGTTGGAAAAATATATCTCCTAATTCTTAAGGTAAATTGGTAAGGCTTAATAAGGTAAGGCTTAATAGTAGGG